>JAPXFY010000012.1:11903796-11916296 GCA_030674185.1 Monoplex corrugatus
AAAACAGAAAAAACAATCATTAAACTCAATACAACAAGCAAACAACAAGCAATAACGAACGAACGACAAACATAATAACGACCGACCGACCGAACCGACCGAGTGAACAACAACGAGCAAACAACTAACTAACCAACTAACTAACTAACAAACTAACAACCTAACTAACTAACAACAACTAACATAACAACTAACCAACTAACAACAACAACCAACCAACAAAACCAACCAACCAACCAACCACCAACACAACGAACGAACGAACGAACGAACGAACAACCAACCAACCAACCAACCAACCAACCAACCAACCAACCAACCAACCCAACCAACCAACCAACCAACCAACCAACCAACCAACCACAACCAACCAACCAACCAACCAACCAACCAACCAACGAGCCAAAGGCCAATGAACCGAAAGCAGACAAACAAAATAAATGACAGCTACTATCGGCAACAATAAATTGTTCAATTTGCTGAAAAACAAGTCAAGGAAAAGAAAACGAGAATCAGGCAATATTCAGAGGGCAAAAATTATGTGCTACACTGCTCCCCGCAACTCTCTCATAATCCCTCGCTCTGTAATGAATACCAATAAGCCCATAGATTCTTATCGTAGCAGTATGACAGAAATGAGAAAGAACCATTGACATTTTCATTTTTATTGCAATTTCCGTGTAATGAACTCGTAACACGAATTATAAGACTCGTTCGTGACAGACTCTCTCTCGTCGATCCGTAGGCATTTTGAAGCCTGTTTCTTTACGTTAGGAAGACGAGGTTTTCGCGAGGTACGCTAGATAAGAGCGTCCTTTTGTCACACCAAGCACCCAGCGTGGCTAGGTATTCGCTAGGTCAGGCTAGGTAGCATTGAAAGAATCTTGCCTGCGAAGTAGAGATCACGGTCGTGACCAGTCGCGTGGTGTAGTGGTTAACGCAACGGACTACCGACTGGAAGGTTGTGGGTACGATTCCCCATCAGTCCCTTAAAAATCGTTGCAGGATTTTTCGGCTCTAACCGGCTCCTACCCAGAGTTGGGCGTGCTATGGGCTTATTGGGAAGACTGGGACCACACAGTCGAGTCTCATACACTTCATGGATGCGTCATTGAGGGTGTTACTCAAATCTTCTGAATGTTGAAAGTTCCATGGACAGCAAAGAAAACAAACGAGACAGTCTTGATGGAGGCAGACACAAGATCATTGATAAGGAAGATTAGGAAAAGACAAGCAACATTTCTAGGCCATTTTATGAGGAAAGGGAATTAGAGCACCTGGTCACAACAGGAAAGCTGGAGGGAAAGAGAACACCAGGTAGGCTCAGGGAGAAAATACTGGACGGACTTGCGCAGTGGATGAAGACAGACAGAGTGGGAGATGTGCTTGCAGCGACAAGGGATAGATTTGTATGGAGGGCCATGATCGTCAACGCCATGCGGCAGGGCACATGATGGTGATAACCGCTAGGTAGGGGCATTTCTTTGTTCCACCTAGTGGCAAGCATGGCTAGGTATTCGCTAGGTAAGGCTAAGTAGCACTGAGAGAATCTTGTCAGCGAGGTAAAGATGGCGGTCGTGCAAATGGCCTTTGTGTTGGATGACGATTCCATTTTCTATTGTGAAATAACGCTGTACATTGGCTGGAATCTACTTCCGCCTCGCGTTCGTTTTCCTATAACAAGTTTTTTCTTGCTCTCGCCATTTTCTATCTCGTCCTTTGCAGGCTAGTATGCTGGCGTGTAAAAAAACAGCCCTGTTCTGTATCGCCAGGCGTAGATATTTCTGTGGAACAGAAGACCCGACAAGGTAGAGTAGACTCGTATGGAGGGCCATGACCGCCAACGCCATGCGGCATAGCACATGATGATGATGATGATGACGACGACGACGACGACGATGATAATGATGATGACGATGATGATGAATTCAGTTTGGTTCGATTTAGCTTTTACGTCAGCACCCAGCTCAGGTGATACGGCCCACGGGGATAACCATCCCAGGTAAGTGGGGGGGGGGGGGGAAGGGAGGGGACTTACCTAATCCTATACTGACACCACCAGAACAACAATGATGTTAAGATATAATGGGAAGACTCATTCCTGGGGGTATGTTACGCCTAATCCGTGTATGTGCCTATTTCATGAAGTCGGCAAAGTTTTGCCGATTTCATGAAATAGGCAACCAAATTGCTTATTTCATGAACTCAGCAAATCACTTGCCGATTTCATGAAATAGGCAAAATGATTTTGCTCATTACATGTAATAGGCAAAGTACAAATTCCCAGTTCAACTGTCATTACGCATTTTGCCTATTTCATGAAATAGGCAAGAGTTATTTCTTTTTTTGTTTGGTTTTTTTTTTTGCTCTTTTTTTGCTCTCCCCATCGTCAAGGGGCAAAAATATGAAAAATCTCAGTTGTTATTCTGCTACGGCGTGTACTCTCTCTCTCTCTCTCTCTCTCAAACACACACACTTTCCACTCTCACTATATAAGCAAGGAAGTATAGAGTGTATAGAGACGGTGACACGTCATTTTACCGCCATCATTTCAGTGCCACCAATTTAGCGCCACTATTTCAGCGCGGCGTCTTATCAGCGTCGTACATTTCAGCGCTGAACACTTCAGCGCGGAACACTTCAGCGCGTAACATTTCAAATATACGGCGCTTAAATGTCTGGCGCTGAAAACAGGAAATCGTTCTCTCATGGACACGATGGAGGGACTTGCATTTGCGTTCATGTTTTAGGCCAACTAGGCAATGTTTTACAATGGAGACACACCAAACGACGCATAATGATCTCTATCTTATTTGGCGCTGAAATGGCGCTGAAATGTCATGGAACCTATAGAGACACCAAGGAAGTATAGAGTGTACAGACTACACACATACATCATAGTACACACATGCACGCACGCACACACAGTTTCCAAAACAATGATGAAGAAAATTCTAAATTTGAAGGAATTTGCAAAGGAAAAATTAAACTGTCAAAAATTCAAACTTTCAAACCGTTCTTCGTCTTAACAGGTTTTGCATGCTCGTCGTGGGTGGCATGCGCTATTGCACAGGAATCCGTTCTTTAGACAGGAACACCTTTTTGTGAGGCAACTTGAAGTGCAGTTGCATCGCCTGTACCCCTGTCCATGACCAACTGACAGGGCCCTCACAGCCGATCTGACTGTGATGTCGTTGTCGGGGATCATTTCGGATGAAATTCCTTTGAACTTGGTCAGTTCAATTTGATTCCTTGAAAACCTGCCGGCTAGAATACCCGCCTTTGTACCCACCCGAAAGCCAGAGTCCCCCTTTTCAAGTACAAGACCGATCAAGTTAGCAGGATCTCCCCTCCCACGGTCGAACTCAGAGACAGGTATAAGTACGTTGTCTCCAACTTCTATTGTCTTCAGTTTTGCCACTGATCTACTAACCATGCGCTTGGCTTGTTTTCTTAGGTTTTTAGCTGCTTCAGCTCGTAAACAGCTAGCCATGTCACTGGCGTCTGAGACTGCACCCTGGCTCTCTTCGTCGACACTCTGCCCCTCCTCGACACTGTCATATTGACTCACCTCACTCTGACCTTCTCCGAACTCACTCTGACTCAGCTCAATCACAAACTCATCATCTTCGACACTGTCACACTGAATCACCTCACTCACACACTGACTCATCTCACTCACACACTGATTTACCTCACTAACACTCTGGCTCATCTCAGTAGCACTCTGGCTCACCTCACTCAAACTCATGCTTATGATGCTCTCCTCACCCTGACCCTCTTCACCAGTGCCCCCCTGACTCTCCTCACCAGTGCCGCCCTGACCCTCTTCACCCTGACCAACTATTTCTAAGAACTCTTCTTCGAGAATTCCGTTGCCAATTTTCTCCAGGAACTCCACGGGGATTTCTGTTGAGAGCCCCAAGGAGGGTTTTTTGCCAAACATGAGTGTGTACGGCTCCTTCTTCGTTGCTTCACTCACACAGACATTCATTTGCCATTGCACGAACCTGATTCCCAATGTCCAGTTTGGGCAACTGTTATCTCTCATCCACGCAGTGAGTTTGTCTTTCATCACCCCATTTGCCCGTTCCACAGATCCCTGTGACTGAGGGTGACGTGGTCTTCCGTTCACGAGGACAAGCTCGGGGAACATAGAAGCCAGTTCTGTGATGATTTTCGCCCGTAAATTCTCTTGCCATTGTCCGATTGCAGAATCTTTGGTGCCCCGAAATCAAGGAAAATCATTAACAGTTCTCTAGCAACTTCCACAGCGCATTTCGACGTCAGAGGACGAAGAATGTGAAATTTGGATAGGTGTTCCTGGTAATGAAGGATCCATTTAAACGCACCGTCCTTCATGCTCTGCATGTCAACGAGGTCTATCTGACCTCGCTGATTCAAATTCGACACAAGCACAGGACGAACCACAGTTCCCTTAGCAGTCTCTTTTCTTTTCCTTTTTTCCAGGCATCTCTCGCATTTCTCGATGTGCTTTTTTACAGCCACCATGGGAATGTTATCATAAGTGTCCCTGATTCGTTGGAGACTTTTCTTCTCACCGGCGTGCCCTGAAAAAGAAGATAACTCCGTGTGAATAAAACACATAGGACATAGTAATGAAATGAGAGAGAGAGAGAGAGAGAGAGAGAGAGAGAGAAAACAGACTGACAGACAGACAGTCAGACAGACAGACAGACAGACAGACAGACAGACAACAGACTCTGACATACAAAGACAGGTAAGATGATAACTCTGTGTAAAGAAAACAGAAAAACACGGACAGACAGACAGATAGAAAGACAGACAGAGAGAGAGAGAGAGAGAGAGAGAGAGGGGGGTAGAGTAGGGGGTGGAAGGGGGGGTGTCTGACATAGTGGCAATGAAAGATTGTACTTACCCAACGACAGGTGGACAGCGCCGATGATTTCTTTTGCTTTCTGCTCTGTCACCATGTACTTTCCGTTTTTTCTTCTGGTAACTTTCTCGACCTCAGCCAGAGTGGCTATTTGAAACGTGGAGAGAACATGGTATTCCTCTCTTGTCTTTGGTGTTTTAGAGTGGTCACTTTTCAAAATGTCTATCACTTTCCGTTCATATTGTTCCGTCCACAACGTAGACGCAGCCATTTCTGTCTTTGCAACAGCAAATCCCAAATGACAGGGAAGTGTCACAACTCAGCTAGCAGGTCTACGGCTACCTGAAGCAAACTCAGAGTGAAAAACAAACACATTTACTTGTGAGCAGTAAAATGAAGCAAACTCAGCAAAGGCTGTTCTCTCTATACCAGTAACGCAATAAACGGATCACACAGCCACAGTGACACAGTGAAGCAAATTCACCCCTTACAGTACAGGAAACACTTTGACCGGTAGTCAGGCAGTCAATGCCGTGTGTGTGTGTGTGTGTGTGTGTGTGTGTGTGTGTGTGTGTGTGTGTGTGTGTGTGTGTGTGTATGTACGCGCGCGCGCGTGTGTGTGTGTGTGTGTGCGTGTGCTTGCGTCACCACAGCGGACAACCACTAGTGTGCTTGCGTCACCACAGCAGACAACCACTAGTCTGTACACTTTATACTTCCTTGGTGTCTTCCTTGCCTATTTCATGAAATCGGCAAAATGCATCATGAGAGTTTAACTGAGAATTTGCATTTTGCCTAGTTCATGAAATAGGCAGGTGTTTTGCCGATTTCATGAACTAGGCATTTTGCTTGCCTAGTTCATGAAATCGGCAAAACTTTGCCTATTACATGAAATCGGCAATTACACGATTTAGGCGTAACATATGCATTCTTCAGCACATATTCCATGAAAATGCGGCCCAAGGGTTTGGCTTTGGGCCTCTCCCTCTTCTGTTAACCCTTTCACCCCCGCACCCTATCTACCAACTGCAAAAACTTAACCCTTTGATTCTCTCACCCTTTCCACCAGCTTCCTGCAGGAAGCTGGTGGAAAGGTTGAGGGAATCAAAGGGTTAAGTTTTTGCTTTGCTAGCATGGTTGGTAATGCAGGATGCTGGTGGATAGGGTGAGGGAATCAAAGGGTTAAGTTTTTGCTTTGCTAGCATGGGTAGTAATGCAGGACGCTGGTGGAAAGGTTGAGGGAATCAAAGGGTTAAGTTTTTGCTTTGCTAACATGGTTGGTAATGCAGGATGCTGGTGGATAGGGTGAGGGAATCAAAGGGTTAAGTTTTTGCTTTGCTAGCATGGTGGAAAGGGTGAGGGAATCAAAGGGTTAAGTTTTTGCTTTGCTAGCATGGTTGGTAACGCAGGATGCTGGTGGATAGGGTGAGGGAATCAAAGGGTTAAGTTTTTGCTTTGCTGGCATGGTGGGTAATGCAGGATGCTGGTGGAAAGGGTGAGGGAATCAAAGGGTTAAGTTTTTGCTTTGCTAGCATGGGTGGTAATGCAGGATGCTGGTGAAAAGGTTGAGGGAATCAAAGAGTTAAGTTTTTGCTTTGCTAGCATGGGTGGTAATGCACGATGCTGGTGGATAAGGTGAGGGAATCAAAGGGGTTAAGTTTTTGCTTTTGCCGGCATGGGTGGTAATGCAGGATGCTGGTGGATAGGGTGAGGGAATCAAAGGGTTAAGTTTTTGCTTTGCTAGCATGGTTGGTAATGCAGGATGCTGGTGGAAAGGTTGAGGGAATCAAAGGGTTAAGTTTTTGCTTTGCAAGCATGGTTGGTAATGCAGAATGCTGGTGGACAGGGTGAGGGAGTCAAAGGGTTAATTAAACAGCAGTTGGTTTATTGTTTTTATGCTCTTGACATGCGATTGTGCTCTGCATACACTGCTGTCGCCTGTTTACTGTGTTGAGGGCAATGCCTTGCCAGTTGATGGTGTTGATGCCACAGCTGATGAGGTTGGCCTTGTATCGCTGTAGTGGTCTTCCCTGGTCACGGTGTCCTTGCTTCGGCTCTCTTTGCCTTTTACAGGAGCATCGGTTGTGTCTGTGTCATTGTTTTGTATCTTGGAAAATAAAGTTCCATCCATCCGTCCGTCCGTCCGTCTGTCCTTCCATCGTCCGTCCGTCTGTCCATCCGTCCATCCATCCATCCATCCGTCCGTCCGTCCATCCGTCCATCCATCCGTCCATCCATCCATCTATCATCATCCATCCATCCATCCATCCAATCCATTGTTTTATATCTTGGAAAATAAAGCTCCATCCATCCATCCATCCAGCCAGCCAGCCAGCCAGCCAGCCAACCAACCGACCGACCGACCGACCAAGCAAGCAAGCAAGCAAGCAAGCAAGCAAGCAAACAACCAACAACCGACCGACCGACCGACCAGCCAGCAAACCACTCACTCACTCACTCACTCACTCACTCACTCACTCATCATCCATCCATCCATCCATCCATCCACCATCAATCATCCATCCATCCATCCATCCATCAATCAATCAACATCAACCAACCAACCAACCAACCAACCAACAACCAACCAACCATACCATCCACCACTCATTCACTCACTCACTCACTCACTCACTCACTCACTCACTCACTCATCATTCATCACTCACTCACTCACATTTCTATCAAACCAAAATCAAAAACAACAAGAAAACCAATAGATAAAAAAAACAAAACAGAAAACCGACTGCCCAAGGCTTAAACCCAACCCCTGCGTTACTGCATGGTGCTGTAATGATCAGCTAATGGGCAACACACAGCAAAGACAGACAGGGTGGTGGTGGTGAGGACAGAGATAGGAGAGAGAGACAAGAGAGAGAGAGAGAGAAGGAGACAGAAGAGACAGACACACACACACAAAGAGAAGGAGAAGAAGGAGAAGAGAAAGAGAACAGAAGAGAGACAGAGAGAAGAGAAGAGAGACAGGAGACAAGAGAGAGAGAGGAGAGAAGAGAGGAAAGAGAGAGAGAGAGAAAGAGAGAGGACAGAGAGAGAGAAGAGAGAGGAGAGAGAGACAGAGAGAGAGACAGAGAGAAAGAGACAGAGAGAGAGAGAGAGAGAGAAGAAGGAGGAGACAGAGAGAGAGAGAAGAAGAAGAGAGAAGAGAGAGAAGACAGAGAGAGAGAGAGGAAGGAGAGAGAGAAGAGAGCAGAAGAGAGAGAGAGAGAAGAGAAGAAGACAGACAGACAGAAGGAGAGAGAGAGAGAGAGACAGACAGAGAGAGAGAGAGAAGAGGAAGAGAGAGAGCAGGAGCAGAGAAGAGAGACAGCAGAGACAGAGAGAGAGAGAGAGAAGAGAGACAGAGGAGAGAGAGAGCGAAGAAGAAGGAGAGAGAGAGGGGAAGACAGACAGAAAAGGCAGACAGACAACACAAGCAAGCAGACATAGACATACAGACATAGAGAAGAGAGAGGACAGAGACAGAGAGAGTCGAGAGAAAAAGAAAAGCAGAAACAGACAAAACAACATATAGGCATACAAAGACAACATAACAGACAACAGACTCCAAGGTAAACCCAACCCCCTCATTACTTTTCAATACTCAGCTAAAACAACAAGCAACAAAATAGACAAAAAACAAAACAGAAAGTGGATGCAAGGTTAAACCCAACCCTGATTACGGCAGAGGTGAAAAAGAAGAAGTAATGGGCAACAACAGAAAGGACAGAAGAGAGGGGAGGGTGGAAGAGAGACAGAGAGAGAGAAGAGAGAGAAAGAGAGAGGAGAGAAGACAGAGAGAGAGAAGAGAGGAGAAGACACACAGACAAGAGAGAGAGAGAGAGACGAGAGAACAGAGGGAAGGGAAAGAAGAGAGGAGAGAGAGAGGACAGAGAGAGGAGAACAAGGAGAGGGGAGAGAGCGAGAGAGAGGAGACAGACAGAGAGAGAGGAGGAGAGCAGAGAAGGGAGGAGAGAGAGAGAGAGAAAGAAGAGAGGAGAGAGAGAAGAGAGAGAGAGAGAGAGGGAGGGAAAGAGAGGGAAGAAGAGAGAGAGAGAGAAGAGAGAGAGGGGGAGACAGAGAGACAGAGAGAGAGAGAGACGAGGAGAGTGAGAAACAGAAGAGAGAAGAGAGAGATGGAAAGAGAGAACAGACAGACAGAGAGAGAGAGAGAGAGACAGACAGACAGAGAGAGGAGAGAGAGACACACACACACACAGAAGAGGAGAAAGAGGGCAGACAGACAACACCATACACAGACAGACAGACAGACAGACAGGCAGACAAACAGAGAGCCAGAGAGACACAGACAGGAGAGAGAGAGAGAGAGAGGAGAGAGAGAGAGAGAGAGAGAGTGAGAGAGAGAGATGAGAAGAGAAGGGCGAGCGAGAAAGAGAAAGAGAAAGAGAGAGCGAGAAAGAGAAGAGAGAGAGAGAGAGGAGAGAGAGAGAGAAACATACATACATACATACATACATACATCATACATACATACATACTACATACATACAGACACACAGACAGACAAACAGACAGAGAGGGAGATGGGGTAGGGTGGTTTGTACGTGTGGAATCTGCCCATTTCATCATGCATATCCACTCAACGACCACTCAGTGTTGTAAACTGTCGAGTAGGGAAAAGGGCAACTAGTGTTATGATTATCATGTCTGTGGTCTTGTTTCTCCATCAACACTACCAGTTGTGTGTGTGTGTGTGTTATATGTCTGTGGTCTTGTTTCTCCATCAACATACCAGTGTGTGTGTGTGTGTTGTGTGTGTGTGTGTGTATGTGTGTGTGTGTGTGTGTGGTGTGTGTGTGTGTGTGTGTGTGTGTGTGTGTGTGTGTGTGTGTGTGTGTGTGTTTGATTCATGTCTGTGTTGTTCTTGTTTCTCCATCAACACTACCAGGTGTGTGTGTGTGTGTGTGTGTGTGTGTGTGTGTGTGTGTGTGGTGTGTGTGTGTGTGTGTGTGGTGTGTGTGTGTGTGTGTGTGTGTTATGATTATCATGTCTGTGTCTCCATCAACACTACCAGTGTTGTGGTGTGTGTTGTTGTGTTGTGTGTGTGTGTGTGTGTGTGTGTGTGTGTGTGTGTGTGGTGTGTGTGGTGTGGTGTGTGTGATTTATCATGTCTGTGGTCTTTGTGTCTCCATCAACACTACCAGTGTGTGTGTGTGTGTGTGTGTGTGTGTGTGGTGTGTGTGTGTGTGTGTGTGTGTGTGTGTGTGTTGTGTGTGTGTGTGATTATCATGCTGTGGTCTTGTCTCACCATCAACACTACCAGTGTGTGTGTGTGTGTGTGTGTGTGTGTGTGTGTGTGTGTGTGTGTGTGTGTGTTTGATTATCATGTCTGTGTCTCCATCAACACTACCAGTGTGTGTTGTTGTGTGGTGTTGTGTTTTGTTGTGTGTGTGTTGTTGTGATGTGTGTGTGTGTGTGTGTGTGTGTGTGTGTGTGTGTGTTGTGTGTGTGTGATTATCATGGCTGTGGTCTTGTCTCTCCATCAACACTACCAGTGTGTGTGTGTGTGTGTGTGTGTGTGTGTGTGTGTGTGGTGTGTGTGTTTTGTGTGTGTGTGTGTGTGTGATTATCATGTCTGTGGTCTTGTCTCTCCATCAACACTACCAGTGTGTGTGTGTGTGTGTGTGTGTGGTGTGTGTGTGTGTGTGTGTGTGTGTGTGTGTGTGTGTGTGTGTGTGTGTGGAACAATAAATAACCCATTACACACTCTCACCATCACTGGAGCACTCACAATGCCGGTGACGTCCAGAGCACGGTTGCATTGCGGATCTTAACCCTTTGACTCCCGCACCCTGTCCACCAGCATCCTGCATTGTCAACCATGCTAGCGAAGCAAAAACTTAACCCTTTGATTCCCTCACATTCCCTCACACACACACACACAACACACACACACACACAAAACACACACACACACACACACACACACACACACACATACAGACACAGACACAGACACACACAGACACAGACACAGACACACACACACGCACACACACACTCAAACACAACACACTCACACACACACACACACACACACACACACACACACACACACACACACACACACACACCACACACACGCACGCTGGAAGCTGGTGGAGAGGGTGAGGGAATCAAAGGGTTAAGTTTTTGCAGTTGGTGGATAGGGTGTGGAGTCAAAGGGTTAAGTTTTTGCAGTTGGTGGACAGGTTGTAAGAGTCAAAGGATTAAGTTTTTGCAGTTGTGGATAGGGTGTGGGAGTCAAAGGGTTAAGTTTTTGCAATTGGTGGATAGGGTGTGTGAGTCAAAGGGTTAAGTTTTTGCAATTGGTGGATAGGGTGTGTGAGTCAAAGGGTTAAGTTTTTGCAATTGATGGATAGGGTGTGTGAGTCAAAGGTTAAGTTTTTGCAGTTGTGGATAGGGTGTGTGAGTCAAAGGTTAAGTTTTTGCAGTTGGTGGATAGGGTGCGGGAGTCAAAGGGTTAATCCTTTCACCCCTCGCTGTGTACCTAAACGCCAGCATCCTGCATTGTCAGCCATGACAGCAAAGCAGAACCTTAACCCTTTCACTCCTCACCCTATCCACCAACTTCCTGCAGGTAGCTGGTGGATAGGGCGATCTGGTGAATAGGGTGAGGGAGTCATAGGGTTAAGTTTTTGCTTTGCTAGCGTGGTTGACAATGCAGGATACTGGTGGTATACAGGGTGCAGTAGTCAAAGGGTTAAGTTAAATAATAATCACATTTAGATTTTATTTGTGCCCCATCATCCCCCTTTTTTTCTTGTCACATTTTCCACGTCAGAGAAGTTAGATCACCTAGTCATAACAGGAAAACTGGAGGGAAAAAGAGCACCATGTAGACCCAGGGAGAAAATATTGGACGGACTTGCGGAGTAGATGAAGACAGAGAGGGTGGAAGATGTACTTGCAGCGGCAAAAAACAAAAAAAAAATTCGTATGGAAGGCCGTGAGGGCACATGATGATGACTTGCCATGTCACTTTAATGGCTACAAAAGCTGGCGCACTTTACAATACAATGATGATGATGACGACAAAGTGATAACACTGATGCTATGAAGTGCCATTCAGGATTGAGACTGTGTGAGAGGGCTGAACTCTACCTTGCTATCATGATAATTCCTGGCGTCAACCAGGCCCGAGAGATACAGACCCCAGCGGTGTTGGTCAGAATATTAGAACAACACAGCCCATAGCACGCCCAACTCTGGGTAGGAGCTGGTTAGAGCCGAAAAATCCACACATTGATTTTTGAAAGGACTGATGGGGATTCGAACCCACAACCTTCCAGTCGGTAATCCGTTGCGTTAACCACTACATCACTGAGACTGGCATGCCATGTGTTGTCGACCAGAGAGCAGCAAGTGTCCTGTTGAGAATCCCCACCAGGGCTAAACAGACGAAACAGTCACATCATCATCATCATCATCACATCATCATCATCATCATCATCATCATCATCATCATCATCATCATCATGTGCCATGCCGCATGGCGTTGGCGATGACGCCCATCCACACAAATCTCTCTTTTGTCGCTTCAAGTATATCTCCTACTCTTTTTATCCCCATCCACTGTGCAAAATTATCTAATATTTTCTCACTGGGTCTGCATGGCGCTCTT
>JAPXFY010000012.1:11921296-11923796 GCA_030674185.1 Monoplex corrugatus
GCGTTTTCTTCTTCTTCTTGTTCTTCTACTCGCTCTCTCTCTCCCTCTTTCTCTCTCTCTCTCTCTCTCTCTCTCTCTCTCTGTGTGTGTGGTGTGTGTGTGTGTGTGTGTGTGTGCGTGCTCGTGGAGAAGCTGTTGTCCATTATTCACGGCCATATGGACCGCTATGTATTCATGGCCCCGCCACTATGACAAGTGACACAAAAGAGGGCGGGGCCGGCCACTGATACCCAAATTAATCAACGTTTGTTTTACAAGGAGTTGACCCCCTCCCCCTTCTGCAAACAAACCCCCTCTCCGCCCCCCAAGTCATGCCTGGTTGGCTCCATCGTCGCGACACATGCAAATGAGCGCGCGCGTCGCCGGGTAAAGCGCGTGCCCGTCTTTTTGAGAGAAGTGCGGAGTTTTCAGAGAGAGAGAGAGAGCGAGAGCGAAAGAGAGAGAGAGAGAGAAAGAGAGAGAGGTGAACCGCCCGAGGGGGCGAGAAAGAATCGCACAGCAGACGACAATTTGCTGCTAAACGGGAGTCAGTGAAGGAGATGCTTGCATTGTGCGCGCAACATCGCTTCAGCAACCTTCGCGGATCGGGAGAGCAAATGTGTGAGTAAAAAAATGATCATCTCTGAAGTGTTTGCCTTCAGCCAATGAGTAAATACCGCTTGAAACGGATCGGTTTAAGGAGAAGGAACTGCGAAATGAAGAAAAGCTACAGTTCCGTCCCTTAGATAATCGCGAACGCTGAGAAAGAGAGAGAGAGAGTGAGAGCGGAGTTTAGGGCGGAGAAAAAAGTAAATTATATATATTATACAGTGACAAGCTTTTGGTGTGGTGGGTGAAAAGAATGGGCCATTTTCCGTGACACCTTCTAACTGTTTACCTGTCTGTTGCGAGAAGACCGTTTTGTTTGGGTTTTGAGAGAGACGGAAAGCGAAGTGCCTCAAAGTGTTTGTTAGGGTGGGAAGTGTCGTCATGAACGAACAACCTTACTTCATTGGGACCTCTTGAGGCAACCCATACAGCCACCCAACTTTGGAATGGGAGCCTCGTTTTTGATGTGAACAGGTAAGTTCCTTCCTTGCTTGTTTTTGTTTATTGTTGTTTGTTTGTTTGTTTTTGTACATGTAATTGGAGTCTCGTTGTTTGTTTTTTTTGTACATGTAATTGAGTCTTTTGTTTGTTTTTGTACATGTAATTGGAGTCTGTTGTTTTTGTACATGTAATTAGAGTCTGTTTTTGTACATGTAATTAGAGTTTTGTTTTTGTACATGTAATTAGAGTCTGTTTTTGTACATGTAATTGGAGTCTTGTTGTTTTTTTGTACATGTAATTGGATCTTTGTTTGTTTTTTTGTACATGTAATTGGAGTCTTTTTTTGTTTTTGTACATGTAATTGGAGTCCTTGTTTGTTTTTTGTACATGTAATTGGAATCTCGGTTTATTTTATGTGAACAGGTTAAGTCCTTCTTTGTCAGTCTTCTGTTTTTAATTCTAGCATCGTTCTTTGATGTGAACAGGTAAATCCTTGATTGCTTTTGTTCGTTTGTTTGTTTTACATTTAATTTGAGTCTCCTTTTTATGTAGACAGATTAGTCCTTGTGTTTTTTTGTTTTTTGTTTTTAATTCGAGCATCGTTCTTTGATGTGGACAGGTAAGTCCTTGGTTGTTTTTTGTTTGTTTGTTTTGTTTTTCTGTGTGTCTGCTGTGAAATTTATTTGTTGTTATGAAAACATGTGGTCTAGCAGCGGGGAAGGAGTTTGTTTCATCGTTTCAATACGAACAAGTAAATAATGATAACAATAATAATATACGTTTATAGTGCGCCTAACAGAGCAATTGAATAATGATAATAATGATATGTATATTTATTTGAGCGCATAACAGAACAATCAAATAATGATAGTAATAATGTATATTGTGCGCCTAGCAGAACAATTAGATAATGATAACGATAATGTGCATCTATTTGTGAGCCTAACAGAACTATTGAATAATGATAATATTAATGTAGGCTACATTTATTTGTGAGCCTAACAGAACAATAATATATATCTATTTGTGAGCCTAACAGAACTATTGAATAATGATAATAACATAATGTATATCTATTTCTGCGCCTAACAGAACAATTAATAATGATAATAACAATGATGTATATCTATTTCTGTGCCTAACAGAACCATTAAATAATGATAATAACAATAATGTATATCTATTTCTGTGCCTAACAGAACAATTAAATAATGATAATGATAATAATGTACATATATTTGTGAACCTAACAGTTCCCCAGGAGTTTACAATACTACAATACAAAAAGAAACAAACACGTTAACACACATTCACTAATATAACCCATTAACATCACCCACACACTGTCAACAACATACACACACAACACGCAACAACGCACCAAACAGGATAGGGGGTAGGATCAGTGTAGACAAAGTTAATTTAAACAGAAAGATTGACGGACAAAGATGGGTTGGGTCTTAAAAAAGAG
>JAPXFY010000012.1:11941296-11946296 GCA_030674185.1 Monoplex corrugatus
CATTATCATCAATATCATCACCACCACCATCACACTACCACCACCACCATCATCATCATCATCGTCGTCATCGTCATCGTCATCGTCGTCGTCGTCGTCATCATCATCATCATCATTATCGTCATCGTCATAATCATCATCATCATCATCATCGTCGTCGTCATCATCATCATCATCATCGTCATCGTCATCGTCGTCGTCGTCGTCGTCGTCGTCCTCCTCCTCCTCCTCTCTCCTCCTCATCATCATCAACATCATGATTTCTTCTGCTTCTATTTATTATTGTTATTATTATCATTATTGTTATTATGATTATTATTGTTGTTGGTGGTGTTATGAGTAGTATCATATTATTAATATTAGTGTTTTTTTTTTACCATTATTATAAACTGTTCAGAAAATAGGAATGAGCGTGCATATATTATGGGAGGTGTCAGGTGACAGTATTTCCCAGTCTCCCAGCCTGGCATTTACAGCCATGTCTGTGTCACCACGTCTTGCTCACCGTGACGGCAACATAACGCCCTAAACCGCCAGGGTAGGACGATGGTGATGATGGTGTTAATGTGATGATGATGGTGATGGTGATGGTGGTGATGATGAGGATAATGATGAAAGACTTATTATTGTTATCTTTATCTTGATAACGAGGGCGATGAAGATAATGATGATTATACGAGTATTAACAACAGCGGCAGTTGTACCACCACCACCATCGCCACCACCACAGAACAAGACCAACAACATCAACAACAATGACAACAGCGACAACAAAAACAATAACATCAAGATTTATAACGACAACAACAACGAAACAACAACATGAATAATAAAAATAATAATAATAATGATAATGATAATAAAATAATAATAATAATAATAATAATAATAATAATAATAATAATAATATAATAATAAAATATAATAATAATAATAATAATGATGATGATGATGACGACGATGACGACGATGATGATAATGATGATAATAATAAGTATGACGATACAAAAACAACAAAATAAAAATATTGACAATGATTATTACGATAGCAGTATTGTATTAATAATGTGGATACAATAACACAACAAAACACAACACCTATACAATGTTAATAATAATGTATTATTACTACTACTGCTACTACTACTGCTGCAGCTGCTACTAATGTGAAAAACAACAACAACAACAACAACACACACACACACACACACGCACGCACGCACACACACACACACACACACACACACAACACACACACACACACACACAAACAGCCGAAAAGATAATAATAACTATCATTATCATCATAATTATCATCATTATGATCATCATCATCGTCGTCGTCGTCGTCGTCGTCATCATCATCATCATCATCATCATCATCATCATCATCATCATCATCACCACCACACCACCACCACCACCATCATCATCTCATCATCATCATCATCATCATCATCATCATCATCATCATCATCATCATCAAAGGCTGAAGGTGGTTATGATTATTTAATGATGTTCACAACACGAAAGGCGATTTACTGCCTGAGTATTATTATAATTATCATCTGGCATAATCATTATCATTGGGATCAAACACAGATAATTATCCAGAGTTGCGAATATAAATAAACTGGACAGCCTCTCCACTATCTATAAATATTTGTGAAAGTATTTTACTACTGCTACAATTATTGCTACAACGACTACTGACAACAACAACAACAATAATCATATAATGACAAAAGTGATAATATAATAACAACAACAAAAAAGACAACAACACAACAATACTACAACTACAACTACTATACTATATCACTACTACTACTATTACTACACTATTTACTACTACACTACTACTATATTGCTATGCTACTACTACTACTAATAATGATGACGATGATGTCACGTCTATATGGCTGTGTGTGCGTGATGTCTGGTCCGTTGAAGTGCGCCGTTGGCTGGCATCTCCGTCTTCAGCACTTGAGGTTTCGTCGGGTTACCCCGCCCTTAGCTCCTGTCCGTACGCCCTGCCCTGGGCACAGGGGGGTTTGATGACGGGGATCCCACCGGCTAGGGTATGATGCGCCTTACTCGCATGATGTTCCGTCCTTGGCACATGAGCATTTTATAAGGACAACAGTGCGTCTGTTGACCCACCCGCCCTGGTAGGAACACGCAGTTGGTCCGGGCTGCTTTCGCAGCTAACCCCATATCGGAGGCCGTCCACTATCCCACTGTGGACCGCTGGGTTGGGGATGGTCGCCCCACTACGAATTGGTGGTAGCCTGTCCAGATGACGATGATGATGATACCATGTTTTTCTGTTTAACAACAACAACATCAACAACAATCATCATCATCACCATCATAAACAAAATAATAAGAATAATAACAGTAATAATAATAATAATGATAATAATAAAAACAATACATAATATAATATTAATTATAAAATAACAACAACAATAACAATGACCGACTTATACCGCAAATACTACTACTACTACTACATGTGTTTATTATTATTATTGTTATTATCATAACATGAGATGATAATGATGATACTACTACTAATGATAATGACAACTTGTACCTCAAATAATAATAATAATAATAATAATAATAATAATAATAATAATAATAACAATGATAATAATAATAATTATAACATAATTTTATACCACACCCGTCTGACATAAATCGACAGACTGACTGATTTCAGTTTCAGTTGCCTTGAAACTTCCGTCACAGCTCGCGGATGATGATGTAATGCCATCAGAGCTTACAACAGTGTGTCCCTTGACAGACATTTCACAGAAAGTCTTAATCATGCTATATATCACACGCTTGCACGTAAACTACCCCCCTCCTCCCCTCCCACCCCCTCCCCGCGTGCCTGGAGACACTGAGATTCTTTGTAAAACGTTCTGGAGTTTTGGAGTTCATTTTGGAGTTTGTTTTAAAGGGGATTCGTTGCTGTGCTCAGGCAATTCCATATGCGTACCACCCTAAGCTGTGACCTGGTAGATTTCGTTGAGCCTGCGGTGAAACCCTATGCGCTAGGAAGGATTTTGAAATGAGGGTGTGATGGAGTTGTTGTGGTGGTGGTGGTGGATTTAAGGGCCTTTGAAGCGCTGAGCCGACACCACCATAATGATGGAAAATTTAAGATGGGCAGCGAACAGGCCAGTTGTTAATGTTGTAGCAGGGATTGAACTTGAGATATCAGATCTTGAGTCCACGGCTCTATAAAAACAAAAGAAACAAAACAAAAACCAACCAAAAAAATCCTCAAACAACCGACCGACGACCAACCAACCAACCAACTAACCAACCACCAACCAACCAGCCACCAAACAGCCAACGAAGCAAGCAAGCAAGCAAGCAAGCAAGCAAGCAAGCAACCAACCAACCAGCCAGCGACCAACCAACCAATCAACCAACCAACCAACGAAGCTACCAACCAACCAACCAACCAACCAACTAACCAACCAACCAACCAATCAACCAACCAGCCAACCAACCAATCAACCAACTAACCAACCAACCAACCAACCAACCAAACGAACCAGCGAGCAAGCAAGCAAGCAACAAACAACCAACACAAACCAACCAACCAACCAAACAACCAACCAACCAACTAACCAACCAACAACCATCCAACCAAGCAAGCAGCAAGCAAGCAACCAACACTAACCAACCAACAACCATCCAACCAACCAACCAACAAAGCAAGCAAGCAAGCAAGCAAGCAATCAAGCAACCAACCAATCAACTAACCAACCAACGAAGCAACCATACAAA
Source organism: Monoplex corrugatus (assembly GCA_030674185.1). Taxonomy (NCBI): domain Eukaryota; kingdom Metazoa; phylum Mollusca; class Gastropoda; order Littorinimorpha; family Ranellidae; genus Monoplex; species Monoplex corrugatus. The sequence goes on from JAPXFY010000012.1 coordinate 11,945,107, forward strand.
ACAACCAACCAACGAACAACGACTGACCAAACAAGCAAGCCCGAAAAAAAAAAAAGAAAAAAAAAGAAAAAGAAAAGAAAGCGCGGGATGTCATCAAACATTAGACATTTAAGTACATAAACCCAGTGCTGCCTGAATGGGCACTGCAATTTAAACAATAACAACAACAACAACAACAAAATAAAAAGAAAGAAGTTAAAGGTTGTCCCATAACCCCCGCGGGCTGGGTGGTTCTCTCTCAAAGAGCCGTGTACATGTAGTTAAGATCTGTTATCTTGGTTCAATCCCAGCCCGCAATATTAAAACTGGCATGTTTGTTTTATTATGTTAAAAACCGGGTCTGATTCTGTGTTGTGTGGTGTGTGTTGTGTGTGTGTGTGTGTGTGTGTGTGTGTGTGTGTGTGTGTGTGTGTGTGTGTGTGTGTGTGTGTGTGTGTGTGTGTGTGTGTGTTTCCGGTTCTCACAAGATTAGGTAACCTCATCATCATCATGTGCCCTGCCGCATGGCGTTGGCGATCATGGCCCTCCATACGAATTTATCCTTTGTCGCTGCATGTACATCTCCCACCTTCTCTGTCTTCATCCACTGCGCAGGTCCGTCCAGTATTTTCTCCCTGGGTCTACCTGGTGCTCTCTTTCCCTCCAGCTTTTTCCTATTGTGACTAAGTGCTCTAATTTCTCTTTCCTCAACGAAATATCCTACAAATGCTGTCTTTTCCTAGTCTTACTTCATAAAATGTCCGACAAATGTTGCTTGTCTTTTCCTAATCTTCTTCATTAACGTTCTATTTGCATTTGCCTCTTTCAAGGCTATCTCGTTTGTTTTATTTGCTGTCCGTGGAACTCTTAACATTCTTCTTAGCAATAAAACCACATTAATTTTCAGCTGCCTCAATCTTGTTCTGACTTTTTGCGTGTTGCTGTCCACGCTTCACATCCGTATGACAGTATCGGTTCCGGTATAACAATTAACAAACAACCACAGAAGCCCACCAGAGAAGAGGAAAGACCAAGGGACAAAGAGAAGACACCATCATAAACAGCGATATCAAAGGGGAAAATAACGAGAGAGAGAGAGAAGAGAGAGAGAGAGAGAGAGAGAGAAGAGAGAGAGAGAGAGAGAGAGGGATGAGGAGACAGAGAGAGAGGAGAGAGAGAGAGAGAGAGAGAGAGAGAGAGAGAGAGAGAGA
>JAPXFY010000012.1:11951296-11956296 GCA_030674185.1 Monoplex corrugatus
ACAGTTTTCATAATCATAGTTATGTAATTCTATCTGTATTTTGATTATTATTCTTATTCATCACTATGACGTTTTGTTTCATTTTTCACTTTATCAAACAAACTTTTATCAACGGCAGACATGAGAAATTGAACTCGACCCTGTTGGGTTGTGTTAACCCTTAGACTCCCGCACCTTATCCACCAACTGCAAAAACTTAACCCTTTGATTGCCTCACCTATCCACCAGCTTCCTACAGGAAGCTGGTGGATAGGGTGAGGGAGTCAAAGGGTTAAGTTTTTGCTTTGTTAGCATGGTTGGTAATGCAGGACGCTGGTGGACAGGATGCGGGAGTCAAAGGGTTAATACATTTCCGTTGGAAAAGAAAGATCAATCAGTCAGTCTTTCTGTCGAACATCCTGTTCGTCTGTCTATCTGGGAATAGGAAAAGTTATATGTGCATAATTATATTCTGGAACTCAGAAGTCTACAATTATTCTGGCAACAGCTCCAACCAGCTTTCAGCAATCTGTGTGACAATGCCACCTCAGTTATATCATCATCATCATCATCATCATCATCATCATCATCATCATCATCATCATATGTGCCCTGTCGCATAGCGTTGGCGATCATGGCCCTCCATATGCATCTATCCCTTGTAACCGCAATCACGTCCCCACCCTCTCTGTCCTCAGCCACTGTGAGAGTCCGTCCAATATTTTCTCCCGGGTCTACCTGGTGTTCTCTTTCCCTCCAGCTTTCCATGAAAAAATTAATTATTTGGACACGACAGGCTTTTAAATAGATCCCGTATTTGACTTTATTTTGCTACGAGCCAAGTCCTACATTTATAAATGTAAAACGTACAGGCTGTATTCCACGAATGATTCGTTCTAGAGATATTAAGAAATTGTGGACGATATCGGAAAACATGTGTCAGTTATGAATATGAACTACAATAGATTTCAAACTGTCTCATTCTTCTATAAAACACTTACTGGAAATGCTTGACTCGATCATCTATCGTCATTATTATTTATTTATTTTTTATTATTGTTATTATTATTTTTATTGCTGTTATTATCGTCGTCGTCGTCGTCGTCATCATCATCATCATCATCATGGAGAAAATGATCCGTTTGGAGTTTGTTCACGAGGGATTCATTGCACTCGGACAATTCCATATGTGCTCCGCCCATATCTACCAAGAATTATCTGGCAGACTCCCTAAGCCTGCGCAAAACCCTATGGTCCGTTTGAATGAAACGTATGTCATGTACTTCTTCGTAAAACCATATACATCTGCATAATAACGTTTCGACAATACTGGTGCATGTATATATATATATGTAATAAGTATGTACGTGTGTCTGTATTCTTTCTGATAAAAAGTCAAACAAGAAATAAATCATGAAAAAAATATACGTTAGTCAGAATAACGAAATGACCAGCTGATCCTGTTCAGGATTGGGGAAGGTAAAGCGACAACAGAGAGGAGTGGGATCCGCCATCAGTGAAGTGTCTGGAGATTAATGATAACGACAATGATCCTTTATTTTCCTATGGTAGACGTTATAAGCGAAAAGACGGTTTTTGTTGTTTTTTTTGTTTTTTTTGGATTGCGTCGCAATGTATTGGGTGTTTTCATGTTTAATAAGCCAGCCACTGACATGGCTGTTATTGTTACCGTTATGTTGTTTAAAGCCCAGCCGACTGCGTAGAGCCATATCAGGACTATCAAAACTTCAATAGGAAAAAGAAAAGAAAAGAAAAGAAAAGAATTAAGTACACATATCAATGCATTCGCGCACATAATCGTAAGGACATGCCCCTGGCGTTGACGACTCCGTCCAAGTTATCGCACAGGGGATTTAAAAAACACACCTGAATACAAATTTTAGCATACCTAAGGACACCAAAAATATATAAAAACGGGCATAAATTACCAAAATCTCACCTCCTTAGAGCCAAAAATGCACTTAAAACATGTACCCAATTATCATCCTAAGAAAAAATACATAAGACTTTATCGAACACATACAGGTGAATGGACCATAAGGCAGAAAAATGATTGGACGAAATGACAGAAAGCAAAGGAACAAGGCAGAAACAAAGAGAGTGACAGAAAAGAGGAAATTTCTAGCACAGAATTTCCAGAAGGTGGGGATACTATTTATACTGAAAGGGTCCCCGGCATCCCCACGGGGGAGAGGGGGGGGAGGGTTCGAATCACTGATTAGGCAAAGTCTTAAAATGAGGACGGATGGGCAGGGACAGGGGAGAGGGACATATGAAATATTTCATGACGCCACCAGAATGATGATAGCGTTAACCCTTTGACTCCTACACCCTATCCACCAAGTGCAAAAGCTTAACCTCTCACTCCTTCCTGCAAGAAGCTGATGGATAGGGTGAGGGAGTCAAACGGTTACGTTTTTGCTTTTGTTAGCGTGTTTGACAATGCAGGATGCTAGTGGACAGAGTGAGGGAGTCAAAGGGTTAAGTTTTTGCTTTTGCTACCATGGTTAACAATGCAGGAAGCTGGTGGACAGGGTGCAGGAGCCAAAGGGTTAGGCTTAAGCTTCTGTTTCAGTTTCAGTTTCTCAAGATGATGTCTCCGGGTTCGGATCGAATTCCATGTGCACTAAAGTCACAGGTGCCATGTGTATGGTGATCATGGCACAAGCCTTAAGCTTGCACATAAACCCATGAGCTGGCCAGGTCCTGAGGCCCTACCTAGACTATGTTTTACCTAGTCTATATTTTCATACTGGTATTTCAAAAAGGTTAATTGATGGGCAGCGAACAGCCAGAGTATGGAGGAAGCGTGCAAATCTTCTCGTTGGCCTCTCGCCCACGAAAGCTACGTAAAGTGGGCAAATAGACACGTTATGAAGTATACGTGCACCTGACACTATGGATGTTAATATGTATCGTGACATCAACATCCGTCGAATTAATCACGACCTTTCTTTTCACAATAATAAAAAAAACAAAAACAAGCCAAGCTCTGCTCTTGTCTTCTCTTCTCTTCTCTCTCTGTCCGCCCATCGCTACAGACATTAAACGGTGTCCTTGTAAAACTGTGTCCCCGTGAAACAGTGTCGCTTGTCGATGAGGGGGGATGGAGGTGGGGTAGGGGAGGGAGGAGGGGGATGGAGTAGCAGCAAGCTGTTCGCCGTAGATGAAAGTTTCGTCGAACCCACGTCTCGTCTCTTGAGTTCAATCCCAGCAATATACATAGACATTGGCACTGTTCGTTGCCTATCTTAATGCTCCGTCATTCTGGTGGTGTGAAGATCTGCTGACTTCAGTTAAGAAAAGAAAACACCAAGTTGGTATGGTCATGTAACAAGATCCTATGGCCTTGCTGAATCAATCCTCCGGGGAACTTTTGAGCAAGGGAGATGGGGGGGGGGGGGAGACAGAAAAAGATGAAAAAAACAGCAACAAACCAACACACACACACACACACACACACACACACACACACACACACACACACACACACACACACACACACAATCACCACACACACAACAAACAAACAAGCCCACCAAACAAAAACAAACAAACAAAACACAAGAACAAAAACAAACAAACGGTGGACGGGCAACATTGCATCATACACAGAATAACCATCTGCAGAAACTCAGGCTTTGGCACACGACCGATAGAGCTGGAGGAACCTAGTGAAGAATTCTCAATTGTAGCACCCCACTGACTCTTCACAGAGTTAAAGGGAAAGAAAGAAGACGATTTTCTTCTGTGAAGAATTGTCCTGGTGACTGTATTAGCCGGTGACTTCATCATAGGCTGCACCTGGCGGACTGAATTGGGGCCACTTTGTCTGATTTTTTTTTAGCGTTGTTGTTGTTGTTTTGTTTTGTTTTGTTTCAAATTGTGAGACATTATATAACCATTATAATTATATTAAACCATATATAATTATATAACCATTATAATTATACTAAACCATTTATGTAACGAAACCTCCAGTCAGTACGAAGCTGTGATTGTGTGTAATAAACACTAGACATGAAGTGTTTACGCCAGATATGAAATGTTTACACCGGAGATGAAATGTTTACAGCGGACATGAAATGTTTACAATAGAATGAAGTGTTTACACCTTACATGAAATGTTTATACCAGACAAAATATTTACAGGACATGAGGCTGTTATGTTTAAATCATGGAGTGTTATGATTTGAAATAGAATACAGCTTTGCCATTAACGAGTTCAATTCAATTCAATTCGATTGAAATCAATACTCCATTATTAACCTTCGACTCCCGCACCCTGTCCACCAGCATCCTAAATCGTCAACCATGCTAGCAAAGCAAAAACTTAACCCTTTGATTCCCTCACCCTATCCACCATCTTCAATCTCGAAGGGAGAGGGAATCAAAGGGTTAAGTTTGTGCAGTTGGTGGATAGGATGCGGAAGTCAAAGGGTTAACGTACGATTCGAAATCAAAATATGCAATCATGCAGGATTGGCACCACATGTACATCATATTAACATCTACTTGAAATCATCATCATCATCAGGTGCCCTGCCGCATGGCGTTGGCGACCATGGACTTCCATCCATCTCTATCTCTCATCGCCCCTAGCATCTCCCCCACCCTCCTCATCTCCAGCCACTCTGCAAGTCCGTCCAGCATTCTCTCCCTGGGTCTACCGGTGCTCTCTTTCCCTCCAGCTTTCCCGTTGTGACCAGGTGCTCCAAATCCCCCTTCCTCATAAAATGGCCTATAAATATTGCCTGTCTTTTCCTAATCTTCCTTATGAGTGATCTCCTTGTGTCTGCCTCCACCAAGACTGTCTCGTTTGTTTTCTTTGTTGTCCATGGAACTCTCAACATTCTTCTTAGAAACCACATCTCGACTGCCTCAATCTTGCTCTGGCTTTGCTTGCTGACTGTCCACGCCTCGCATCCGTACAACAGTACTGGTTCTATATAACATTCAAATACAATCACAAATCTATCATAAAACATATACACCAAGTT
>JAPXFY010000012.1:11961296-11971296 GCA_030674185.1 Monoplex corrugatus
GGGAGTAGGGAAGGGAGGGGGAGGGAAGGGGTACAATCCACCCCGGGTGCAAACATGCACGTAGCCGGGTGGCTCCCCCTGATCCCTCGCCTCATTTGCATCCCTTTCAAGCGGGATTTTGGGGGTCCGGGGTTCGTGTACCCACGCTTGTTCGCCACGGGTACGAAACAAACCGAGACACCACAGTGCCAGCCAATCAGAATGCATGAGACACAGCGTGAGAAGTCAACACTGATTGGCTGGGAGGGGGAAATCAGCATTATCGTCACGACGTCTTTAGGGGGGGGGGGGACGAGGGGGTGGTGTGGTGGGGGAGGGGGTAGGGGTGGTGGTGGTGGTGGTGGTGAGCAGGAGTGGTGGTTAATGTTAAACGGCGTGAAGTGACGGATAGGAGAGAACCTGCGGAAGAGAGATAATCTGTGAGTTTTACGTGAGTGGATTCCAGCACACCCAGCATGCGGCCGAAGCACGCGCGCCTACACACGTTCGCACACACACACACCTACGCTCACACGTTCGTGTACGTATACCGGTATATGATTACAGAATTAATATAATCATTATAATCAAATTATGAAATAAAAAGCACGTTTTTTTTTGTTATTCAAATTATCAAAGAGGGCTTTTTTCATCCTCCTTTTTCTTGTTCTTTTCTTTCTTGTTCGTTGTCTTCGTTTTCGTTTGGTCTACCCATGAGCTGGCCAGGTCCTGCGACAAGGTAGGGCCTCAGGACCTGGCCTGCTCATGGGTTTATGTGCAAGGTTAAGGCTTGTGCCATGATCACCATACACATGGCACATGTGACGTTAGTGCATATGGAATTGGTTCCGAGCGCGGAGACGTTGTCCTGAGAAACTGAAACTGAAACTGAAACTTTGGTCTGTTTCTCTATTTCAAAAAACAAACAAACAAAAAAAATCTTTTTCGTCGTCTTCTTCCTTTTCTTTACTTTACTTTTCTTTTTTTCTTTCTTTCTTTCTTTTTTCTTTGTTTTACTCCTTTTCTTTCTTTTTACCCCCTCTTCTTTGTCTTCCTCTTTTGTTTTCTCCTTTTCTTTCTTTTTTTCTTTGTTTCAGTCAACACACACACACACACACACACACACACACACACACACACACACACACACACACACACACACACACAGAGGGGATAGATAGATAGATAGATAGAGAGATAGAGAGATAGATAGATAGAAGAGAGAGAGAGAGAGAGAGAGAGAGAGAGAGAGAGAGAGAGAGAGAGAGAGAGAGAGAGAGAGAGAGAGAGAGAGCGAATATACTTTATATGTGACAAGATTTAAGTCAGAACTCAGATACATTTCGTGTGTGATGTTGTGTTAATTTAAAACATTGTTTGTGTGAACAAGCTGAAGCCTTTTTATTTTTCAGATTTGGGTAAAAAAAAACAACAGATGGAAACAAAAGAAACAAAACACACACACACACACACACACACACACACACACACACACACACACACAACCACACACACACACACACACACATACACACACACACACACACACACACACACACACGCATACACATAAACACACACACACACAAACACGCACTCTCACACGCACATAAACACACAGACACTCACACACACAGACACAGACACAAACACAGACGCACGCACGCGCACATACAACACTCACCACACACACGTACAGACACACGCACACGGACACTCACACCTACACGGACAGACACACGCACAGACAGCAAAACACATCCACACAGACACACGACACAGACACACACACAGAACACACGACACGACAGACACAGACAACACACACACACACACACACACACACACAGACAAACACATGACACAGACATAACACACAAGACCACACACACACACAACACCACACACACACACACACACAACACACAACACACACACACACACACACACACCACACACACACACCACACACACACACACCAACAGAAAAACATTGAGCGAAAAGAATTACGGAGAAGAAGCGGCCGAAGGCAGAGTGATAGCGAAGAAGTTTCAAGGTGTCACATCTCACACGGACAACGTCACTGCAGATTGTCTTGTCCACATACATTAACTCTTTTCACACACTCATTCACTCCACCCCCACCCCCATCCCCACTCCCACCCCCACCACCGTCATTTTGTCTTTGACTCCCTGAAAACTGTGATGTCAGCTTCCTCTTCTCCAAAGGAACAGATGACTAATCCCTTACAGGTGCAGCCATGTTTTTTGTTGTTGTCTTTATCATCTCGTGAGTTACCGCGGTAGACGAGATCTCCTGTCACTCATCAGAAACGACACGAAGCTAGAAATTATTGTTGAAATTAGGATTAATGAGATGGCCAAGCCCTGTGGGCAGCTTCGTTTATTCTTATTCTTATTCTTACTTAAAGCCCAGCCGACTTTGTAGAGCCATATCAGGGCTATAACCGTTTTAGTACACACACAGTACTTCAACAAGAAAAATAAAGAAAAAAAGGAACAGAAAAGTAAGTACACGTATCAATGCATTCGCGCACATAATCTAAGGAGATGCCCCCTGATGTTGATCACTCCGTCCAATTTATCACACAGGGGATTTAAAAAACATACCTGAATACAATTTATACATAACTAAAGACACTAAAACATATATAAACAAGGACCTGAATTACCCTAAAATTGCTTCCATATATCTCATTTCCTAGACCAAACATAAACTTAATACATGTACACAATTATCAATACTAAGAAAAAGCATGGAAGACTTTATCGAACACATACAGGTCAATGGACCAGCAAGGCAGAAAAGGATAAGAATAAATGACAGAAAGCAAAGGAGCAAGGCAGAAACAAAGAGAGTGACAGAAAAGGGGAGCCTTGTATTATTCCTGTCCCCCACCCACTCATCCACACACCCATCCACAAACACCCACCCACTCACCACAAACACCCACCCACTATCCACACACCCACCACAAACACCCACCCACTCATCCACACACCACCCACAAACACCACCACCCACCACCATCACACACCACCCACCCACACCACCACCACAAACACCCACCCACCCACCCACCACAAACACCCACCCACTCATCCACACAACACCACAAACACCCCCCACCATCCACCCACCCACCCATCCACCACACACACCCACAAACACCCACCACCACCCACAACCACCCACCAAAACACCCACCCACCACCACACACCACCCACAAACACCCACCCACTCATCCACACACCCACCCACAAACACCACCCACCATCCACACCCCCACAAAACCCACCCACTCATCACACCACACAACACCACCCACCATACACACACCACCCACCCATTCATCCACACACCATCCACAAACACCCACCCACCATCCACACCACCACCCACAAACACCCACCCACTCATCCACCACCCACAAAACCAATCATCCACACCACCCACCCACCCACCACACAATACAAGGACAACATCCCCGCCTGGTCTGGATCTGAACTACTCTCCCCAGTATGGGGGCCAGTAAAAAAAACAAAAGGTGAAAATGCACAAAAAGCAGAACGGGGGGGGGGGGGGGGGGTGGAGGGTCATGGAGAGCGATGCCATGCCAGACAGCCACAGGGGGAAGAGGGCGTGGGCGAAAGAAGGGAACGACTCTCACAAATCTAGAACCTTCCCCCTCCCCTCCACCACCCCACCCCTCATAAAAAAAAAAAAAAAGAAAGAAGTTGAAAAACTCACAACTCTCCGAAGATTGTCACGTCCTGCTCAGATGACATTCAGGAATTAAAACCTCACCATAAATTTGTTTCACCTGAGGAAAGGGACGATGGACGTGTTGCGGCGGTAGTGGTGGTGATGGTGGTGGTGTCGGTGGTAGTGGCGGTGGTGGTAGTGGTTGGTGGTGGTGACGGGGGTGGTGGTTGGTGGGTGAATGTGGTATGAAAATGAGATCATTGTTTCGGCCAGTGGCGCCCCTCGCCTGGCCAGTATTTACGGTCGTATGCAAAATAACGGGTATGCAAATGAGGGGCTTGATAGGGGGAGGGGGGTCTGAGCAAGGGGCAAAACCCTGGCTGACCTTTTTTTCTCTCCCTTGGCCCCCCTATCCCCTTTCCTTCTTCAGTTGGTCAACTTTGGCATCTTTTGTCCGCCACGTCGGAATCGTTTGTGACACAGAGGACGGCCGTGCAAATTGTGATTATAGTAATAATAACAACTACAATAATAACATGATAACAATAATAGTAAATAATATTTAAAAATGAAATAATAGTAATAATACTACTATAACTATACTACTACTACTACTACCTCTGCTGCTGCTACTACTACTTCCACTGCTTCTAGTACTACTAAGAATAATAATAAGAACATCAACAGCAACAATACACACTACTATACTTGTAATAACGACAATAATAACAGTACTACTACTACTAGTAGTAATGTGCTGGTGCGCTGTATAGCTATAGACTATATACACACACACGAACACGGACACACACACACACACACACACACACACACACACACGGACACAACACACACACAAACACACACACACACACACACACACACACACACACACACACACACACACACACAACACACAAACACACACACACACACACACACACACATACACACACACACAACAAAAGCAAATCAACACACTCAGAGACTCCCGCGTCGAAATAAGCAATTTCCATTCAGTTCATTCAATGTTCCGTCGAGAATTCAGTGCACTAACGTCGAGGTGCCATGGATGAGAAGATCCAGAATGATCACGGCACAAGCCTTGATATGAGAAAAGCAGAAAAAACGAAAGAGCTTATCGCTACGCATTGCAATATATATGTATTTTTACTAGCGTACTTAGGCGGAAATTTCGGAAATTTCCCCCAAAGGGATGCAGGGGGACTCTTTCAGTGATAAGTAGTATCCCCCTCCCTTTGGAAATTCTGTGCTAGAAATTTCCTCTTTTCTATAACTCTCTTTGTTTCTTTCTTCTTCCTTTGTTTCTGTCATTTCTTTCTATCAATTTTTGCCTGGCTGGTCCATTCACATGATGTGTTCGATAAAGTCTTACGTATTTTTCTTAGGATTGATAATTGGGTACATGTTTAAATGCATTTTTGGCTCTAGGGAAGTAAATATGCAGAAGCAATTTTTGGTAACTTAGGTCTATTTTTATATGTTTGGTGTCCTTAGGTATGCCTAAATTTGTATTCAGGTGTGTTTTTCAAATCCCCTGTGCTATAAATTGGACGGAGTAGTCAACAACAGGGGCATGTCCTCAGATTATGTGCGCGAATGCACTAATATGTGTACTTAATTTTCTTCTCATTTTTTTTTTATCCTGTTGAAGTTTTGTGTGTTTTGAGGCGGTTATAACCCTGATATGGCTCTACGCAGTCGGCTGGGCTTTAAACAACAATAACAACGCGGAAATATCTGAAACATGGAAATGGTAGTTTCTCTTCTTTCGCAGTCGGCTGGGCTTTAAACACCAATAACAACGCGGAAATATCTGAAACATGGAGATGGTAAGTTTCTCTTCTTTCGCTTCTTCACGAACAAGGACAGTAAATCTATCGTTGCTTGCTCTCGAGACAGCAATCTTGTATGTCTTATGCCCAGCATTGTTCAGGTCTTGCAATGCGCTGTCTCAGCTGTTTGGGGACTGACATTTGTGCCGTAGCAAAGTTAGGAGCCTTCCTCTCCTTCAATTTACGACGACAGAAGAATGTGAAGGCTTGTACATCGTCAGAATGAACCTGGGCACGCTACTGTCTGTGTGGCATGAGTAGGTTTACCAACAGATGGTCTGTTATGAATTATAAGGTTTAATCCTGTTTATTCTGATTTAATCCTGTTTATTCTGTTTAATTATGATGTTTAATTTTTAACCCTTTGACTCCCGCGCTTTGTCCACCAGTATCCTGCGTTGTCAACCATGCTAGCAAAGCAAAAACTTAAACCTTCGGCTCCCTCACCCTGTCCACCAGCATCCTGGATTGTCAACCATGCCGGCTAAACAAAAACTTAACCGTTTGACTTCAGTCACCCTATCCACCAGCTGGGTCCCATTCAGCATCTCAGGCGTTTCTTGTTAACTTAGATGTTAAATCCTGTTAGTATGTTACCAGTGATAATTAAATTGGAAGCTAAGTGGTTAAGACAGCCATCCTTGAGACATTCGAACATCTTGGAGGTGCGGGTTCCGATGACCAGTTGGGGATAAAAAAATCAATAACAAAAACAAAAACAACAAGAATAACAAAACTACGACAAAGAAACAAAAGGGAGCAAAAAGAAAGAAAGAAAACACATACACAAACATAACAAAAACAAACAAACAAAAACAACAAACAAACAAACAAACAAACTGTGGTCCAGCTGAGACTCGAACTCACGATTGCAAAAAAAAAACAAAAACAAAAAAAAACCAACCAAACAAACAAAAAAACCCCCCAGAGGTTCCCTTGAAACATTCTGTAGAAAATCAACAACAGCAACAAACAAAACAAACAAACAGTTTCACTAATACACAAAAATGCACGCACACACACACACACACACACACACACACACACACACACACACACACACACACATCACACACACACACACACACACACACACACACACACACAAAGAAAGAATAAAGAAAAAATGTGGCGCCGTTCTTTGGCGAAATGCTTACTGGGAGGACAGCACTCTCATTTCACGCGGGGAAAAATCATTCTGACACAGGCGGATAGACAGAAGAAGACAAAGGGATGAACAAAGAAAGAAAGAAACAAACAAACAAATTCACGCAGAAAGAATTCATTTTGACACAGACGGATAGACAGACAGACAAAGGGTGAACAAAGAAAGAAAGAAAGAAAGAAATTCACGCGGGAAAATATTCACAGGCGGATAGGCAGACGGACAGACGGGAATGAAAAAGAAAGAAAGAAAGAAATTACACTGGAAAAATTCATTCTGACACAGGCGAATAGGCAGACAGACAAGGCGGATGAACAAAGACAAAAAGAAAGACAAAAAAGAAAGAAAGAAAAGAAACCAAACGAAAAACAAATACAAAAAAAAAGAGAAAAGAAACAAAGAAAGACAGAAAAAAGAAGAAACAAAGAACAAGACATACAAAAATTTTGTATACAAAATCCAATCCATTCTAATCGAATCAGCCTCCCCCCCCCCCCCACTGTCAGACTCTATATAGGTGTGGTGTCTCCCTCATACCAACCCCACCTTCCCGCTCACAAGGGCGTGGTGAAAGGTGGGGTGGGGTAGGGCGGGGACGGGATTTAAAGAAAAATTTAGAAAGAGACAAACGAATGAAAAATCCACGGTGCAGGTGTCCCATTACCCGTCCGTTTATGAGACAAACGGCTTCAAGTGTGCAACCAACGCCTTGAAATATTCATAAATTTCAACCCTTGCACCTCCGTCTCCCCACCCCACCATCTTTTCTCCCTCCCCCCTCTCACAGTACACTGTGCAGTTAGAGGGGGGAAGGGGAAGGGAGGGAAGACGGGGAAAGGGGACCTGTTTTAAGACAATCATATTTTCCAAGATTTAGTGGCGAGAGGCATGGGAACTCGCACGTTCATAAATCTTCAGCACCGTTGTCTTGCACCTGCGGAATGAACCTACACCTATATATACGTAGGACGTACGTACGTGTGTGTGTATATGTATGGAGGTGTGCAGTAGTGCCATTCGTTTTTCCCTGTCTTTTTTTTTTCTCTCTCTCTCGTCTTTTCTTCTTTTTTTTTCTTCTGTATGTGTGTGTTTCTGTTTACCTTGTAAAGTGGATTTTTAAAAATAGAATTTCGCCAGGGACGAATGATGATGATGATGATAATAATAATAATAACAATAATAACAAAATAATAATAGTACTAATGATGATGATAATAATAGTAATAATGATAATATGATAATGATGATTATGATAATAATAATAATGATAATAACATGTAATAACAATTATAAAAGATATAATGCTACTACTTACATACTACTACTACTACTACTACTACTGAATAGTAATAATTAATAATAATGATGATGATAATGCTCCTGCTGCTGCTGCTAATAACATAATAATAATAATAATAATAATAATAATAATAATAATAATAATAATAATAACGATGATAATAATAATAATAATAATAGTAATAATAATAATAATTATAATGAGAACATTTATATGGTGTGAAATCTTGATACATAAACCAAACCAAAGCACACACTCTAATCATTCACCAAGTATTCACTCACAATGACAATCACCGTCATTCTAGGTCATGTGTTTGATAGATCGTGTTGGTGTTTAGTCAGTGTGCTGCACTGTTTTTGTTTTTTCTTTTTCATCCGTTGAGTGTCCACAATCATGGCGTTGATCATTCTGACACTTTTACAAGGGGGGTTACGCAAAAAAAAAAAAAAAAAAAAAAAGAAAGAAAAAAAACTACTGGTGGAGTATACGAGCTCCCGACGTGAACACGCCAGGAGACGCGGCTCCAACCACTGCTTCAGTCAATGAATCGTTCCACTCAGGGATGGTTCGCGGGAGGAACGAATGATTTCTGTAGTTCTGTGAACACTGAAGTCTAGCAAGCTGCCTTGAGTGTGCTCTTCTTTCCCTCTCCTTTGGTGCTCTCAATTCTGGTTCCTGGGATTTGTGTAGTTTGCCAAAATCCACCTGGACCATGTTGTTAATGATTTTGTACATCATGGTGAGCCTTGCGATCTTACGTCCGCTTTGTAGGGATGTCCATCCGAGGTGGTGTAACATGTTGGTGACGCTGGACAGTCATCTTCATTCTAGGCCATGTGTTTGATAGATCGTGCTGTCTATCTATCTATCTATCTAATCTAATTCTAACTATCTAATCTATCTATCTGTCTATCTAT
Organism: Monoplex corrugatus; assembly: GCA_030674185.1. Lineage (NCBI taxonomy): Eukaryota > Metazoa > Mollusca > Gastropoda > Littorinimorpha > Ranellidae > Monoplex > Monoplex corrugatus. Next base: position 11,970,246 of record JAPXFY010000012.1, read on the forward strand.
CTAATCTAATCTAATCTATCTATCTATCTATCTATCTATCTAATCTAATCTAATCTAATCTATCTATCTATCTATTCTATCTATCTAATCTAATCTATTATCTATCTATCTATCTATCTATCTATCTATCTATCTGTCTGTCTATCTATCTGTCTGTCTATCCATCTATCTTTATGCTGACTGTGTACGTTTTCTTGATGTCATTGTAATGTTATCTTAATTTTAGTATTCAACATGTATCTTTCCTTGAGCTGTACTTGTTGCAAATGTCATGTACATGTATATAGAACAGCAAAGGCAAGTTTGAAAAATGGCTTCTAGCCAATAACTTTTACCTTTGGAAAATAAAGTATCATTGTCATTGTCATTGTCAGTGTGCTGCACTGTGGGGACAGTGGACAATCACCTTGCCATCCACTTGTAGCAGGACACTCTGAGCAAAGCTGGACAACAGAAAGTCTTCACAGAAGCCATCCTGAAGCAAGCGTTTTCGGCCCTAAACTCTTTTCACCTCTAAGGGAACTCGGCCACGTCCTGGTCATGACTCAGGATGACCTTCAGACTTTTCTATAATGTAGCAAGAATCTTCGAGGAGAGCTTATTGGAAGTTACTTTTGTTTAAGACCCAGCCGACTGCGCAGAGCCGTGTCAGGACTATAACCATCTCAAAATAGTGATTAAGTACGCTCTGTGCGTGTATGAAAGAGAGAGAGAGAGAGAGAGAGAGAGAGAGAGAGAGAGAGAGAGCGAAAGAGAGAGAGAGAGAGAGAGAGGAAAGAGAGAGAGACAGAGAGAGAGACAGAGACAGAGAGAGAGACAGAGAGAGAGACAGAGAGAGACAGAGAGAGACAGAGAGAGAGAGAGAGAAGAGAGAGAGAGAGAGAGAGAGAGAGGAGAGCGAGGTAAGAGTGAAACAGGCAGCGTCATACCCCACTGGAGGAAAAAAACAACAACAAACAAACAAACAAAAACCTGGAAAAAAAAATTAAGTACACATATCAATGCATTCCCGCACGTAATCTTAAGGATATGCCCCTGGCGTTGACCACTC
>JAPXFY010000012.1:11976296-11981296 GCA_030674185.1 Monoplex corrugatus
CTCTGTCTCTGTCTGTCTGTGTCTCTTTCTCTGTGTCTCTCTGTCTGTGTCTCTCTGTCTGTGTCTCTCTGTCTGTGTCTCTCTGTCTGTGTCTCTCTGTCTGTGTCTCTCTGTCTGTGTCTCTCTCTCTGTGTCTGTCTGTCTGTGTCTGTCTGTTGTCTCTCTCTTGTGTCTGTCTGTCTGTGTCTGTCTGTGTCTGTCTCTCTCTCTGTGTCTGTCTGTCTGTGTTTCTGCTGTCTTCTCTCTGTGTCTGTCTGTGTCTCTCTCTGTGTGTCTGTCTGTCTGTGTCTGTCTGTGTCTGTCTCTCTGTCTGTGTCTGTCTGTCTGTGTCTGTCTGTGTCTCTCTCTCTGTGTCTGTCTGTCTGTGTCTGTCTGTGTCTGTCTGTGTCTGTCTGTGTCTCTCTCTGTGTGTCTGTCTGTCTGTCTGTTCTTCTGTTCTGTCTGTCTGTGTCTGTCTGTCAGTGTCTGTCTGTGTCCTCTCTGGTGTCTGTCTGTCTGTGTCTGTCTGTGTCTGTCTCTCTGTCTGTGTCTGTCTGTGTCTCTCTCTCTGTGTCTGTCTGTCTGTGTCTGTCTGTGTCTGTCTGTGTTCTCTCTCTCTGTGTCTGTCTGTCTGTGTCTGTCTGTGTCTCTCTCTCTGTGTCTGTCTGTCTGTGTCTGTCTGTCTGTGTCTGTCTGTCTGTGTCTGTCTGTGTCTCTCTCTCTGTGTCTGTCTGTCTGTGTCTGTCTGTCTGTGTCTCTCTCTCTGTGTCTGTCTGTCTGTGTCTGTCTGTGTCTGTCTGTGTCTCTCTCTCTGTGTCTGTCTGTCTGTGTCTGTCTGTGTCTCTCTCTCTGTGTCTGTCTGTCTGTGTCTGTCTGTGTCTCTCTCTCTGTGTCTGTCTGTCTGTGTCTGTCTGTGTCTCTCTCTCTGTGTCTGTCTGTCTGTGTCTGTCTGTCTGTGTCTCTCTCTCTGTGTCTGTCTGTCTGTGTCTGTCTGTGTCTGTCTCTCTGTCTGTGTCTGTCTGTCTGTGTCTCTCTCTCTGTGTCTGTCTGTCTGTGTCTGTCTGTCTGTGTCTCTCTCTCTGTGTCTGTCTGTCTGTGTCTGTCTGTGTCTCTCTCTCTGTGTCTGTCTGTCTGTGTCTGTCTGTGTCTGTCTGTGTCTGTCTGTGTCTGTCTGTCTGTCTGTGTCTGTCTCTTCTGTCTCTCTCTGTCTCTCTGTCTCTGTCTGTCTCTGTTTCTCTGTCTCTCTCTGTCTCTCTGTCTCTGTCTCTCTCTCTCTCCTCCTCTCTCTCTCTCACAGAGCGTACGTAACCACTAACATCATCATCAACAGTACAGTCTGGTCAAGCCATTCAGACGAGGGTTTTTTCCCCCTTTTGCAATTTGAAGTACATTCAGGGTTTTTGTGATTTTGAAACCAGGCATATTACCCTTTGCCATACCTTTTGTAGTCTAAGACCGGTGGCGACAGCACAAGGGTATCCAGGATGTGGCCCGGCCCCCTCAGAGTGCCAGGAGTTAAGGGCCGAAACACTTGCTTGACGGGGTTTCTCTTCTGAGGATCTTCGTGCTATCCGGCTCTCCCCACAGTTACTTGCTACTGTTCAACTGGAATATGGTTTCTAAGAAGAATGTTAGAGTTCCATGGATAGCAATGGAAACAAACGACACAGTCTTGAAAGAGGCAGACACAAGAAGATCATCAACAGAGAAGATTAGGAAAAGACAAGCAACACTTATAGGCCATTTTATGAGGAAAGGGGATTTAGAGCACCTGGTTACAACAGGAAATGGAAGGAAAGAGAACACCAGGTAGACCCAGGGAGAAAATATTGGACGGACTTGCAGGTTGGCTGAGGACAGAGAGAGTGGAAGAGTACTTGCAGTGACTTTTACACGTGCAATTTTTACACACGTAACTTTTACATATGTAAGGTTTACAGACGTAAGTTTTACAATTGCAAGTTTACAGACGTAATTTTACACATACAAGTGTTATACTTGTAAGTGTTACACATGTAAATGTTACAATGGAAGTTTTACACATGTGAGTTTCATGCATGTAACTTTACAGACGTGATTTTACATATATAAATGTTACACATGTAAATGTATAAATGGAAGTTTTACATATGTGAGTTTTAAGCTTGTAGTTTTTACAGACGTAATTTTACATATATAAGTGTTTATAATATACGTCTCACAGATGTGTGTTACAATGTAAGTTTCAAACACGTGAACGTCAGGCGTGTAACTTTTACAGACGTAATTTTACACATACAAGTGTTATAATATAAGTATTACAGATGTTAAGTGTTACAGTGTAAATTTTACACATGTGAGTTTCACACATGTAATATCAAAGGAAATAAGAGGGAAGCAGGGAGAATTTTTTTAATATCAACCAAAGAACATAACTCTTGAGAGTCACGTAGGAATTATCTCCCATGTTGTATCTTTCACACATGTAACTCTCACGGACGTAATTTTACACATATAAGTGTTATACATAGAAGTGTTACAGATGTAAGCATTACAAAATAAGTTTTACATATGTGAGTTTAACGCTAACGCGCAGAGCTTCGACATACGCAGTTTTAACATGTAAGTATTACATGTGTGAGTGTTAGTACATGTAAGCGTTATACATGTAGGCTAAGTAATGCGGAAAGCCATGGAGGAAAGGAAAGCATCCAATCCATCCCTAGCCAACACCTGAGCCCCCTCTTCCCCCCCCCCCCCCGCTCCCACCTCCCCCCCCCCTCACACACTGTCGCGGCAGCCAGCCACACGAAATGGATAGTCGGGTAAAGCGAGGGACAAATATTGCACGCTCGTTTGCGCCATTTGTCCAAGATTTGTCCAAATCTTGCTTCAAAACACCTCCCGCCGTTATTTGCGCTCCAGCGGTAAAACAAACATGTCCGCCATTCCGCTCGCGGCCGCCATGTTGGTCGGGAGGAAAGAGAGGCGCGTTCCCGGCAGCCCTCGCTCCTAGCGCGTGGCTTAGAGCCTCGCTTTGGCGTGTTTGGTCACGGCTTTGGCCTCCATACTCTGCGATGGCGGCGTGATTGCTTCTTAGAGATGCTTCGGGTCCTTCTTGTAACCTGTTGATTCCCGCACCCTGTCCACCAGCATCCTGTATTGCCGACCATGCTAGCGAAGCAAAAAACTTAATCCTTTGACTCCCTCACCCTGTCCACCAGCATCCTGTATTGCCAACCGTGCAAGCAAAGCAAAAAAACCCCCCAAAAAACCCAACAAAAAAACAACAACAAAAAAATCTTTGATTCCCGCACCCTGTCCACCAGCATCCAATATTGCCAACCGTGCTAGCAAAGCAAAAAACATAACTCTTTGATTCCCTCACCCTGTCCACCAGCATCCTGTATTGCCAACCATGCTAGCAAAGCAAAAAACATAACTCTTTGATTCCCTCACCCTGTCCACCAGCTTCCTGCACTTAACCCTTTGACTCCCTCACCCTGTCCACCAGCATCCTGTATTGACAAACATGCTAGCAAAGCAAAATACTTAACTCTGATTCCTTCACCCTTTCTACCAGCTTCTTGCACTTAACCCTTAAAATTCCGCACCCTGTCCACCAGCATTTTGTATTGCCAACCATGCTAGCAAAGCAAAAAACTAACTCTTTGATTCCCTCACCCTGTCCACCAGCTTCCTGCTTTGTTTCTTTCCGCCAGCTTCCTGCAGGATGCTGGTGGGAAGGGTGAGGGAATCAAAGGTTGTTTTTGCAGTTGGTGGATAGGGTGCGGGAGTCAAAGGGTTAAGTTTTTGCTTTGCTAGCATGGTTGACAATGCGGGAAGCTGGTGGAAACGGTGAGGGAATCAAAGGGTTAAATTTTTTTTGCAGTTGATGGATAGGATGCGGGAGTCAAAGGGTCAAGTTTTTGCTTCGCAAGCATGGTTGACAAGGCAGGAAGCTGATGGAAAGGGTGAGGGAACCAAAGGGTTAAGCTTTTGCAGTTGGTGGATAGGATGCGGGAGTCAGAGGGTTAAGTTTTTTTGCAGTTGGTGGATAGGTGCGGGAGTTGAAGGGTTAATTCTTTTCGCAGTTGGTGGATAGGGTGCGGAGTCCAGGGCTTAAGGTTTTGCTTTGCTAGCGTGGTTGACAATTGCAGGATGCTGGTGGAAAGGGTGAGGGAATCAAAGGGTTAAGTGCAAGAAGCTGATGGAAAGGGTGAGGGTTCATTTATTTTTGCAGTTGGTGGCTAGGGTGCGGGAGTCAAAGGGTTAATGAACGCTTTCTTGTTTGACCAGCAAATGTTGCAGTTTGTGGCCAGTGGATAGGTCCTGCATTGCTTGACAGAATCATCAAGCTCTGCTCCCCTTGTGGACCTGTGTGTGTGTGTGTGTGTGTGTGTGTGGACAGTCACTGTGGGTACATCTGCACGGCACTAAGTTCACGTGGTGGAGAAGTCTGTTCGTTCCTGTTGTGGGAAAAAACACAAGACAACCTAGCACAGGGAATTCTGTCTCCTAAGCTAATATATAGATATTTTCGTCCGTTTCATTTACGCCACACACACGCTCACGCGCGTGCGCACGCCCGCACGTGCGCGCACGCCCGCACGTGCGCGCCCGCACACATACACACATACACACGCGAACGCATACACGCACGCACACACACACACACACAGATATATATATATATATATATATATACATATATATACACACATATATATATGTATGTATATGTATATATACGCTCACACATACAGATAGACAGAGAGAGACAAGGCAGACAAAACAGAGGAGAGATAGAGACAGAAAAAGAGAGAGACAGAGACAAAGTGAGAGACAGAGACAGAAAGAGAGAGAGAGACAGAGTGAGAGAGAGAGACAGAAAAAGAGAGAGAGAAAGAGAGAGAGAGAGAAAGAGAGAGAGAAAGAGAAAGAGAGAAAGAGAGAGATAGAGATAGAGAGATAAAGATAGAGACAGACAGACAGACAGACAGACGGACAGACAGACAGGTCAGCATTTTTCCCTACGGACA
>JAPXFY010000012.1:11986296-11988796 GCA_030674185.1 Monoplex corrugatus
TGGCGGCGAAGTCTTTCCTTGTCCCTCGCTATGCACCTGTTTTACAGCGAAACAGGGGGGGGGGGGGGGGGGGAGGGGAGTGTGGGGGGGAGAGAAGGGGAGAATGTGGCCAACCCATATTAACCCTTTTAGTCCGTCATCCTGTGAACCGTCTCCAGCTGGAGTGGGTTTTTTTTGGTGGTCTCGTGGTTAACATGCTTACCTAGGGTGATATAGGTTCATAGGTTCGATTCAGTGAGGTTTTTTTTTGGTTTTTTTTTGGTTTCTTTTCACCAACACCGTCAGTGAAAGTTTGGGTGCCAATCTAGATGACAGAAGGACTGAGGTACTAATTTTCAGCATCCAGGTGACCACTTATTGTTTAAAACCCAGTCGACTGTGCATGGCCAGATCAGGGCTATAACCATTTCAAAACGTGCTCAATACCTTGTTCAAAAACAAAACAAAACAAAACAAAACAAACAAACAAGCAAACAAACAAACCAACAACCAGAAACAGTACAAATACAAAAAAACCACAAAAAACAACAAAACCAACCAACCAACCAACCAACCAACCAACCAACCAACCAACCAACCAACCAACCAACCAACCAACCAACTAAAATGATGGGAAAAAAATTTAAGTACATCTATCAACACATTCACAGTCATAATCTAAGGATACATCCCTGGCGTTGACCATTCTGCCAAATTTATCATCAGACAGTTCAGAAAAAAACAATAATAATAATAATAACAACAACAACAAAACAACAACAACAACAACTGAGTACAACTGGTAGTATTAAGAAACTCTGGGGACAGCCAGACAGCAGAAGGTCCTCAGAGGAGAAACCCACGTCAAGCAAGTGTTTCGGCCCTTAACTCCTGACGCTCTAAGGGGGCACAATGATTTTTGAAAGGACTGAATCCACAATCTTCCAGTCGGTAGTCCGTTGCGCTATCCACTACACCACAGTGATTGGTAAGGAGGGAAAGGGTTAACACAGGCCCCAAGTGTTGCAATTTTCTTTCTTGCTGGAGGGACCAGAGGAGACGTCCCAGCTGGTCTCCATTTGAAAAATAAACACTCGTCACTTTGACACTTTCTTCTTTACTTCAGGACACCTCTAGTGTTTGCTTAATAGCTGTACGCTGCAAAATGGACTAAGCGAAGTTGAACTTGAAAATACGTTATCCAAAACAAGTGTGACTGCCTGCGTTCAAGCAAACAGGAACCAGAAAAAAAACACGAAAAAAGAATAAGAATGCGTATTTAATACAACAAGACAAGACAGGCGCAAATTTTCTCGCACTGGACAGAGCAGCAGGGAAGTTTTAGTTTTTCTCTCCTAATTTTTTGTGTCTGGTGTCTGTTTGTTTGTGATATCACACTTGACAAAGGCCAGTTGGTCGAAAATTTGCGCCTGTCTTGCCTTGTTGTATTAAATATGCGTTCTTGTTCTTTTTTCGTTGTTTTTTTTTCTGGTTCTTGAAAATACCTTGCAAAGCTAGCACGCGAAACGTAATAATAATCATCATTACCATGTGCCCTGCTGCATGGCGTTGGTGATCATGGCCCGCCATACGAACCTATCTTTCGTCGCTGCAAGTACACCTCCCACCCTCTCTATCTTCATCCTTTCCGCAAATCCGTCCAGTATTTTCTCCCTAGGTATACCTGGTGCAGTTTTTCTTTTTATCCTTCCAGCTTTCCTGTTGTGACTAGACGCTCAAATTTCTCTTGCTTTCATAAAATGTCCTATAAATGTTGCTTGTCTTTTCCTAACCTTCTTCTTTAATGTTTAACCCTTTGACTCCCGCACCCTATCCACCAGCGTCACTTAATCTCTCTCTGCGTATGTGTGTTTGCGTGTATGAGTGTGTATGCGTGTGTGTTTTTTGTGTGTGTATGCGTGTGTGTGTGTGTGTATGTATGTGTGTGTATGTGTGTGTGTTCGCGTGTATGTGTATTCTCGTATGTTTGTGTGTGCGTATGCGCGCGCGCGCGCGTGTGTGTATGTTTGTGTGTGTGTGTGTGTGTGTGTGTATGTTTGTGTGTGTGTGTATGTTTGTGTGTGTGTGTGTATGTTTGTGTGTGTGTGTGTGTGTGTGTGTGTGTTTTGCTATTTCTTTCTTTATTGATTGGTCTATATTTTTTTTTACCTGTTCATTATTTTTCAAACTAATCCTGAAGTCAATTCTGGTGAATGTTTATCTATGAATAAATAAAAATCTTTTTATTTAATAATACAATATTTTCTCTCTCTTTCGTGTAGATAAATGTGTCATATTGTCATCGATTATCTTTATAGCCACACACACACGTTTACCTATACACACATACACACAGACTCGCGCATTAAAATAAGATGTGTCCATGTATGCATGGTAAAAATGTCTTGCTTCATTGTGTGTGTGCTTGTGTGTGTGTGTGTGTGTGTGTGTGTGTGTGCGCACGCGTGTGTGCATGATTGCGTGTGTGTATGTGCGCCGTAGTATATGCTTTGTTTAAAGC
>JAPXFY010000012.1:11993796-12008796 GCA_030674185.1 Monoplex corrugatus
CGTGAGTTCAATCGCAGCCCACAACAATTAAAAACTGGCCTGTTGGCTGCCCATCTTAATTTTTCCATCATTCTGGTGGTGTCAGCTTAGTGTTTGATAGGTCCACTGGCCTGTTGGCTGCCCCATCTTAATTTTCCATCATTCTGGTGGTGTCAGCTTAGTGTTTGATAGGTCCACTGGCCTGTTCGCTGCCCCATCTTAATGTTTCCATCATTCTGGTGGTGTCAGCTTAGTGTTTGATAGGTCCACTGGCCTGTTCGCTGTCCATCTTGATGTTCCAACATTCTGGTGTGTCAGCTTGGTTTGATAGGCTACTGGCTGTTCGCTGCCCATCTTAATGTTTCCATCATTGGTGGTGTCAGCTTAGTGTTTGATAGGTCACTGGCCTGTTCGCTGTCATCTTGATGTTTCATCATTCTGGTGTGTCGCTTAGTGTTGATAGGTCACTGGCCTGTTCGCTGCTCATCTTAATGTTTCCATCATTTGGTGGTGTCGCTTAGTGTTTGATAGGTCCACTGGCTGTCGTGCCCATCTTATGTTCATCATTCTGGTGTGTCAGCTTAGTGTTAGATAGTTCCTTCTCCCTTTTCCTGTTTCAAGACTCGCAGCGCATAGGTTTGTGCAGACTCAGGAAATCTGTCAGATAACTGCTGGCGGATTTGGGGGGAGCGTACATGGAGTTGTCCGACAGCGGTGAATCCTTTTGAATATTCCAAAACGGGGCTTGAGTGACTGTCCGGAGAGTGGTGAGGCATGGTGCTCTGGGTCCAGTCCAGCATCCATGAGTGTTTCTGGTTAATCTTGTGAACTTGATAGAATACAAAACAAGCGTTTTACGCGTTTTGACAATTTGAAATTTCCCATGAAATGTTTCCTGTTTTACATTTTCTCGTTTTCTTTTGGTTCTGTCTGCATAAGCTTTTACTACGTCAAAACACGGAACGTGTTTCATTGGTGCGACGTAGTCTGAAATGTTTCGGAGTTTAGGTTAGAACTAACTTTTTCACGCAGTATTATCAGTTTCAGTTAGTATCAGTATAACGTGGTTTTGTGTGTGTGAGTGTGTGTGAGTGTGTGTGATGTGTGTGGTGTTGTGTGTGTGTGTGGTGTATGTGTGTGTGTGTGTGTGTGTGTGTGTGTGTGGTGTGTGTGTGTGTGTGTGTGTGTGTGTGTGTGTTACGTCATCACGTACTATATAACATCGTTTTTCGAATCGTTAATAAATATTCCGTTTTAGTCAAAATCATCGCTGTCGTCTTGTGTCTGTCTGTACTTCAGCTCTGCTGAACATAATGTCCTGGAAGTTGAGAGTATTGCTTTTTCTATTTCTTTTGATCGAACTGTTGACTCAAGATCTGATATCTCGAGTTCAATCCCAGTCCGCAAATTAAAAACTGGCCTGGTCACTAGCCCATTTCAACATGAATCAGCAATGCATAAAAATGTATCAGAACACGTGTTTGATAGACTATTACAAGACAAGACAAGACAAGTCACAAGACAAGATGGATAAGCGAAAAATTTGTGCTTATGCGCTTGTCCGCCTTGTCCTGTCTCGTTTTGTCTTGTCTTGTACTGTTTAGTCTTGTCTTGTACTGTTTAGTCTTGTCTGTATGTTTAGTCTTGTCTTGTACTGTTTTGCTTGTCTTGTACTGTTTAGTCATGTCTGTACTGTTTATTTTGTACTGTTTAGTCTTGTTTGTACTGTTTAGTCTTGTCTGTATGTTTAGTCTTGTCTTGTACTTTTTGTCTTTCTCGTCTTGTCTTGTCTCGTCTTGTCTCGTTTTGTCTTGTCTTCTATTTTTGTCTTGTCTTGTACTGTTTTGTCTTGCTATATCAAACACGCGTTTGATTGTTGTTGTTGTCTAGATCTACTTCTGGTTCCTTTTTACTTGAACGCTGACAGTCACTTCGATTTCGACCGTCCATCTTTATGTGTCCATCACCCTGGTCAGGGGTGTCAGCTTAGTATTTCACAGGTCCCTAAGCCCTCCCACCCATTTCAAGACCTAGCCAACATGTGGGGTTATGCACATGCTCAGGGTGTCTGTCAGATAATCGGTGCCAGATTTGGGTGGAGCGTGTACGGAATTGTCCGAACGCAATAAAACTCTAAATGAACAGACGCAGGCTTCAATTTCTAACATCGACGAAACACACGGGTGGGCGTTTATAATCATAAAATATCATTACTTGGTTGAAGTTTGTGTTTCGATTTTTTTTTTCTTCTTTTTTTTTCTGAATTGTTAGCTTAAATGACTTTAACTTGTTTGCTTACTGCGTTACGAGACGTATAAATACATATCTGCTGACTTGGAAGTATCTTGCATAGAGATATTACCAGATGTACTACACGTTAAATCATATTGCCGAGTTCTAAATTTAAGCGTCTTGTTTTATAAAATTAATACGACGAGAAGTGTTACGCGCTGAATTACACGGCTGAATTTGTACACGTTGAAATTACACGGTGATTTTGATGTGTCTCGTATAAATGTCATTCTCGAAATATTTGTATAGATTGGCCGTGTTTTTCCGAAACCCAATAAAAAAAAAAAAAAAAAAAAAAAATTGACGTTGGCACGTATAAATATTAATAGCTCTCCAACAAACTCCATCGCCACAGAGAATAGGGGAGGAGGGGAGGGAGAGGTGGGCGAGGGGGGAGGGGGAGGGGGAGCAGATTACATTAACGACGAAGAAGAAGGGACAACAAAAAAAGGATATTAACAATGTGCCCCCAACCACTCACCCCGACACACGCATCTCGCTGGATGCACGCGGCTCATCATTTTCAGCCAGCCGACAGGGGCAAGGCAGCCATGATTATGTAAATGATGCGGCAATCGCGCCACCTACAGCGTCGCGGGGAGTCACGCCCCTTGCTAGCAGCTATCTGCGCGGGTCGATGCCAGAGCGTTGAGGCGGAGCCAGGAGTGGATAACTTATCGTCTGCTTATCTGACCGTCTCTCTCACTGGCCCGCCTTACTCCCCCTCTCTCCCTCCCACTCCTCCACTCCCCCCCCTCTCTCTCTCGCTCGTTCATCCCTCCTCACATCTTCAGCGACTCGCGCATCTTTGGGCACTTGGGGATTGGGACGGGGATTGCCAAGGATGAGGTGGGTGGGTGAGGTGATGATGATGATTGTGATGGGGAGGAGGGTAGAGAGGGGGGGGGGATGGGAGCTCGCTCTGTGAAATTGTCTTGTCTTTTTTTTTTTTTTTTTTTTTCTCTTTCTCTCTTACTGCTGTGCTCGTGTTTCCAACTTGTTGCTTTTGGTCTTCATCGTTGTTTCGCTGGAATTGTGTGTGTGTGTGTGTGTGTGTGTGTGTGTGTGTGTGTGTGTGTGTGTGTGTGTGTGAGTGTGTGTGTATGGCTGTGTGGTGTGTGTGTGTGTGTGTGTGTGTGTGGTGAGGCTGTATGTGTGTTGATAGTGTCGTGTATTGTTGTGTTGCTGTGGAGTGTGTGTTGTTGTTGTATGTGTGTGTGTGTGTGTGTGTGGTGTGTGTTGTGTGTGTGTGTGTTGTGTGTGTGTGTGTGTGTGTGTGTTGTTGTGTGTGTGTGTGTGTTGTGTTGTGTGTGTGTATGTATGTGTGTGTGTATGTGTGTGTGTGTGTGTGTGTGTTGTTTGTGTGTGTGTGCGTGTGTGTGTGTGTGTGTGTCTGTGTGTCTGTGTGGTGTGTGTGGTTGTGTGTGTGTGTATTGTGTGTGTGTGTGTGTGTGTGTGTGTGTGTGTGTGTGTGTGTGTGTTGTGTGTGTAGGCGTTCGATTTTGCTTTCCTTACGATTCACGATGATCGATCGACTACTTTGTACGATGTTGTTGTTGCTGTGTGTGTATGTGTGTGTGTGTGTGTGTGTGTGTGTGTGTGTGTGTGTGTGTGTGTGTGTGTGTGTGTGTGTGTGTGTGTGTGTGTGTGTGTGTGTGGTTGTGTGTGTGTATTGTGTGTGTGTGTGTGTGTGTGTGTGTATGTGTGTGTGTGCGCGCGTGCTTTTGGTCTTCACCGTTGTTTCGCTGCAATGTGTGTGTGTGTGTTTGTGCGTGTGCGTGTGTGTGTGTGTGTGTGTGTGTGGTGTGTGTGTGTCTGTGTGTGTGTGTGTGGTTGTGTGTGTGTGTGGTTGTGTGTGTGTATTGTGTGTGTGTGTGTGTGTGTGTGTTGTGTATGTGTATTGTGTGTGTGTGTGTGTGTGTGTGTGTGTGCGCGTGCTTTTGGTCTTCACCGTTGTTTCGTGCAATGTGTGTGTGTGTGTGTGCGTGTGCGTGTATGTGTGTGTGTGTGTGTGTGTGTGTGTGTGTGTGTGTGTGTGTGCGTGCTTTTGGTCTTCACCTTTGTTTTGCTGCAGTGTGTGTGTGTGTGTGTGTGTGTGCGTGCGTGCGTGTGTGTGTGCGTGTGGTGTGTGTGCGTGTCTGTATGTGTGTGCGTGTCTGTGTGTGTGGCGTGTCTGTGTGTGTGTGCGTGCATACGAGTGCGCGTGTGCGTGCGTGCGTGCGTGCGTGGTGTGTGTGCGTGCGTGGCGTGTGCGTGTGTGTGTGTGCAGGCGTTTGATTTTGTTTTCTATGTGATTTCACGATGATCGATCGACCTAATTCGCACGACGTTGTTGATGCTGTGCTGCTGTTACTGGTGGTGGTGGTGGTGGTGATGATAATGATAGAGAAGACCTCCCAGTCGATCCGATGAATAAACATGAATGCTGGTTTCCGTCGCCTGTTGGGGGTCTTCATGTGGTCATCATCACAAGACTGGTCCTGGAGACACATGTTCTTCCGTGGACGCCGCATGAGAAGGAATCTTACATCCTCGGGTTCTGCTTCCACCGAGTTCAAGTTCTTATCGCTTAGAGCCCAGCCGACTACTGACCCATATCAGGGCTAACCCACTCAAAAACGACCCATATCGGGCTAAACCCATCAAAAAACGACAATCCGGTTCAAAGTCAAATAATGTGACGCGCGTTCAACAACAGGACCAGAAAAACACGAAAATAGAATCAGAACGCGTATTTAATACAACAAGACAAGACAGGCGCAAATTTTCGGCCAACTGGCCTTTGTCAAGCGTGAATGTAAGATCACAAACAAACACCAAATACAAAATTAAGAGAAAAAGACTGAAACTTCCCTGCTGCTTCGTCCAGTGGGAGAAGAGGACTAAATGCTTCGTCCAGTGAGAGAAGAGGACTAAGTTTAAGTCCTCTTCTCCCACTGGACGAAGCAGCAGGGAAGTTTCAGTCTTTTTCTCTTAATTTTGTATTTGGTGTTTGTTTGTGATCTTACATTCACGCTTGACAAAGGCCATTTGGCTGAAAAAATTGCGCCTGTTTTGTCTTGTCTGGTTGTATGAAGTACGCGTTCTGATTCTATTTTCGTGTTTTTCAGGGTCCTCTTCTGTTGAATAGCAGTTGTTGTGTGCTGTTCAATGTTGTACCCTGCGTGTGCTGCTGTCGCCAGCTTAGTCTATTACTGACAGTGTCTTCCCTGTTGGTGGTGCTGATGCCACAGTTGATGAGGTTGGCCTTCAGAGTGTCCTTGTATCGTTTTAGTGGTCTTCCCTGGTCATGGTGTCCTGCTTCAGCTCTCTGTGTAGAAGTATCTTTGGGATGTGGTTGTCTTACACACTGACAGAATGTCTCGTCCAACGAAGCTGGTGTTTATTGGTTTACACGAACACACACACTCTCACTCACACAGACACAGACACACACACACACAGACGCACACGCACACACACTCTCTCTCTCACATGCACACACACACACACACACACACACACACACAAACTCACACACACACTCACACATAGAGAGCATACACACACGCGCACACACACTCACCCCCTCTCTCTCTTTCTTTCTCTTTCTCTCTCTCTCGCACAAAACACACACACACACACACACACACACACACACACACACACACACACACACACACACACACACACACACACACACACACACACAACCGACCCAAAAAACAGTCCAACGCAGTTTCAACTACAGAGTTCTTACGACCAAGTTCCAGCCAGCACGCGCCATCAGCCGATTCCCACCACTGCCCAGTGTCCAAAGCTCAGTGATGTGTGCCAAATGTTGAATGTGACCACACTTACCGGTGTGTGGGTTAAAGTTCCTGACCAATTCAGAGAACGGCCTTGACCCAGTTCCCATGGTATACCATAAGCTGATGATGCCATGTTACGTAGTCATAAATCTGACGGGGTAGGATGCATTATTGTGTTTCATTATAGAAATCGTAACGTCTTTTTCAATATCCCACCTTTGTGGTGGATTTTATACTCAGTGCATGAATTAGAATATATATATATATATATATATATATATATATATATATATATATATATATATATATCATCATCATCATCATCATCAGGTGCCTTGCCGCATGGCGTTGGCGATTATGGACTTCCATCTGTCTCTATCTCATGTTGCCTCAAGCATCTCTTTCACCCTCCCTGTCTTCAGCCACTCTGCAAGTCCGTCTAGTATCTTCTCCCTGGGTCTACCCGGTGCTCTCCTTCCCTCCAGCTTTCCCGTTGTGACCAGGTATTCCAATTCCCCTTTCCTCATAAAATGGCCTCTGAATGTTGCCATATATATATGTATATATGTATATATGTATATATGTATATATATATATATATAATACATATATATATATATATATATATATATATATATATATATATATATATATTGTATGTGTGTGTGTGTGTATGTGTGTGTGTTTGTGTTAAATAGAAAAAGGTGCCGAAAGAAACGTAAAGTGCTCCTTTTGAACTGCTGTACTGATATAAGTGCCGCTGTTCATCTAACCCTTGGACTCCCACACTCTATCCACCAACTGCAAGAACTGAACCCTTTGACGCCCTCACCCTATCCACCAGTTTCCTGCAGGAAGCTGGTGGATACGATGAGGGAATCAAGGGGTTAAGTTTTTGCTTTGTTGGCATGGTCGACAATGCAGGATGCTGGTAGACAGGGTGCGGGAGTCAAAGGGTTAAAGACGCCTACAACCGTACCTACAATTACGTTACTTGGCAATGCGGATATCTGGCACTCAGTTTCTCTAAAAAGATAAAAATGAAATAAAAGAAAAAAAAAAAGCTTGGCACGGGAAATGAGAGTGGCGGCTGTCGGTGACATCTTGTGAGGTCTGACATGATGGCCGACCTACTTACCATTTTGTGGGACTTGCTGGAGCGGAAAGTTAGCACAAGTGATGTGTCTGCCTCCCCTCCCTCTCTTGTCTGTCTCCTAGACAACCCGGGGGTCTGCTCTATCTGAGGGACAAACCTTGTCTGGATCCTGGCCTCCTCCCTCCTCCCCCACACCCATCTCACTCCACTCTCTCATCCTCCACGTCATCTTAATCAGAGACATGAATAAGAGAGACAGGCAACTGTGCTTTGATTTTGCTGGCGATGTCATCATTGTCATCGTCGTATCATCATCATCTCATCATCATCATCTCATCATCATCATCATCATCATCATCATCATCATCATCATCATCATTCATCATCATCATCGTCATCATCTTGTGAATTGCCGCATGGCGTTGGCGATCATGGCCCTCTATATGCATCTATCCCTTGTTGCTGCAAAGCACATCTTCCACCCTGTCTGTCCTCAGCCACCCTGCAAGTCCGTCCAGTATTTTCGTTGTCGAGTAAAAGGTTCATTTTTGTCTGCTTGTTTTTCTCTTTTGGTCTGTTCGTACCATAAAATTATAAAACTTCAAAACACAAAACATTTCATTACTCGAGGATAGTAGGAAAAGGTCCCACTGTACTTGTCCTACAGCTAACCCTTACAGCGACACATAATATACATGTAAGCAGATTAAAAAAAAGACCAAATATAGGCAGATATTTCTTAACCCTCCAGCTTTCCTGTTGTGACCAGGTGCTCTATTTCCCCTTTCCTCATAAAATGGTCTATAAATGTTGCCTGTCTTTTCCTAATCTTCTTTACCAATGATTTTCTTGTGTCTGCCTCCATCAAGACTGTCTCGTTTGTTTTCTTTGCTGTCCATGGAACTCTCAACATTCTTCTTAGAAACCACATCTCGGCTGCCTCAATCTTGTTCTGGCTTTGTTTGTTGACTGTCCACGCCTCACAACCGTGTAATGTTATCGGTTTTATAACATTCAAGAACTCTCTTCCTGATGTTAATTGATAGGCATTTGTTGGTAAGAAAGCTTTTCATCTTCTTGAATGCTGTTTTGGCGTGACCAATTCTGCTGGCTATTTCTGATGTGCATCTGTCGTCTGGTGAGATGATCGTTCCCAGGTATTTAAACTTATCAAACTGTGTCAAGGTTGTGCCATTTGCTGTTATTTTGCATGAGGGGATTTCATGTTTTTTACTGGTTACCATTACTTCAGTCTTCTTTCTATTTACCTCCAGCCCTTAATACTCGCCTGCCACGCTGGTGACCAGAGTTTGTTTCCGGTCGACGCACCTCAATTCACTATCTAGGTAGGACCTCAGGACCTGGCCAGCTCGTGGGTTTATGTGCAGGCCTAAGGCTTGTGCAGTGATCATTCTGGATCTTCTCCGTCACATGGCACCTGTCTAGTTAGTGCATATGGAATTCATTCCTAGCGCGGAGACCTCATCTTGAGAAACTGAAAACTTTTATCTTTGCTTTCTATTATGTTCTCAAGGTTTCGTAGGTCTATTTTGCTTTCTATATTATATTCACAAGATTTTGTAGGTCCCTTTAATTTTCTGCAATTTAGCACGGTACAGACAAGACACAGAACAAGAACGGTTACCGATTGTGGAACATCTGTATCGAAAAGAAATGGTCTCCCCTGGTCTGTCTCTCCATGTCTCTGACCTGATCTACTGCTTGCCGTTACGGCAAGGGAGGTAAACCTGGCAGACAGGAACAGGCCCATGACGAACCGCTCTCAATGCTATCTGGGCCTCGTTGAGGTCGGTCACGGATGACTCCAGCTGGGATTTGGTAGTGGAGCGTCTCATTGGGCGTGCTATCTGCTGGGTGTCGCTCGACATTTTTTATCTGGCGGATTCCAATTTAATTTTTGTGTTTATCGAACGGTGTTGGGTGTAAGAACGATACAACTCGGATGGAATTTAAAAGAAAATGTTTTTTTTTTTCTTTTTTCGTTTCTTGTCCAGTTTATATATATTCAGGTTGCGTTAACCCTTTGAATCCCGCACATTGTCTAACAGCATCCTGCATTGCCAACCAAATTAGAAAATCAAAAACTTAACCATTTGACTCCCTCACCCTATCCACCAGCTTCCTGCAGCAAGGAAAACAAACGAGACAGTCTTGATGGAGATAGACACAAGAAGATCATTCATAAGGAAGAGTAGGAAAAGACAGGCAACATTTATAGGCCATTAAATGAAGAAAGGGGAATTAGAGCACCTTGTCGCAACAGGAAAGCTGGAGGGAAAGGGAGCACCAGGATAGGGTGAAGAGTCAAGTGGTTAAGTTTTTTGGTGAATAGGGTGAGGAAGTCAAATGGTTAAATTTTTTGCAGTTGGTGGATAGGATGCGGGAGTCAAAGGGTTAAGGTATTTGAAGACTTTACCTGAGGATATTTTTCAGAACAGTATTACTAATGTTACAAAGATTTTGCACGTTGATTGCGTTTAACCTTGGACTTACAGTCAACCCTCTTAACAAACAAACAACCAAATTACAAAGATAATGTATCAGTTGATTTGGGGCAGTGGTTGGCGTAACGGACTACCGACTGGAAGGTTGTGGGTTCGAATCTCATTAGACTTGTCAAAAAAAACAAAAAACAATCACCGTGGTGTAGTGGTTAACGGAACTGACTACCGACTGGAAGGTTGTGGGTTTGAATTCATCAGACTTGTCGAAAAAACCAGTCTCTGTGGTGTAGTGGTTGGCGTAACGGACTACCGACTGGAAGGTTGTGGGTTCGAATCCCCATCAGTACTTCAAAAATATATCATTGTGGGGGTTTTTTCGGCTCTAACCGGCTCCTACCCAGAGTTGGGCGTGCTATGGGCTCATTGGGAAGACTGGAACCTCACAGTCGAGTCTCATCCACTTCGCGGATGCGTCATTGAGGGTGTTGCTCAAATCTTCTGACCAACATCGCAGGTGTCTATATCTCTCGGGCCTGGTTGACGCCAGGATGTTATTAGATAGTAAGAGAGTACAACCCTGTCACGCAGTCTCAATCCTAGATGGAACTCCATAGCATCATGATTATCATCCACATCGACATCATCACCATCGCATAATGAAAACTGTTCAGCTTCTGTGGTCATTAAAGTGGCGTAGAAAATGAGACGAAAAATAAACAACAAAAAACAAACAACAAAAACAAACAAAACAAACAAAACAAAAACAAACAAACAAACAAACAAAACAACAAACAAACAAACAAACAAACAAACAAAACAAACAACAAAACAAACAACAAAACAAACAAACAAAACAAACAAACAAACAACAAAACAAACAAACAAACAAAACAAACAACACAAACAAACAAAACAAACAAACAAAAACAACACAAACAAACCCAGCAAACAAACAAAACAAAACAAACAAAACAACAAAAAACAACACAAAACAAACACAAACAAACAAACAAAACAAACAACTTCAAACAAAACACAACAAAAAACTCAAAAAAACTCAAAAAAAACTCAAACAAAAAAACAACAAAAAACAAACCAAACCCCAAACAAGCCCCAACCCAAACAAACAAGACTAAACAGACTAACGAAAACAAACAGACTCAACACACCATACAACCTAGACTTACAAACTACAACTAACACCACAGACAACTCATACACCGCCACGAACAACTCATTAAAACAAACAAACAAATCTATCAACCAAACCCAAAACAAACAAACAAACCACCTACCAACACCCTAACAACAAACAATCAAACAAATAACCTAAACACCAACACAACAACAACTAAACCAACCAAACAAAACTAAACAACCTAACCACACACAAACAAACAACACCACAATACAACCACCAAACAAAACAACAACAATACAAACCAAACAAAACCAACTACAAACCCACAACCACAACCAACAAACAGACGATAACATACGAAACAAAAAATACAACAATAGGCGAAATCAAAGATAAAAACAGCAAGCAATCAAACAAACAAACAAACGTAAAAAACATACACAACACAACAAACAACAAACAAACAAACAACAAGAATCAAACAACAAACAAGAACAAAAAACACAAATAATAACAACAAAACAAACAAACAAACAACAAATACAAACCAACAAACAAACAAAACAAACAAACATACACAACAAACAAACAAACAAACAAAACAACCAACAAACAAACAACAAACAACAAACAAACAACAAAAACAAACAAACAAACAACAAAAAACAAACAAACAAACAAACAACAAACAAAACAAACAAACAAACAAACAACAAACAACAAACAAACAAACAAACAACAAACAAACAAACAAAACAAACAAACAAACAAACAAACAAACAAAACAAACAAACACAAACAAACAAAAACAAACAAACAAAACAAACAAACAAAACAAACAAACAAACAAAACAAACAACAAACAAAACCAAACCAAACCAAACCAAACCAAACCAAAACAAAACAAAAACCAGGTGAGCACAAAGGTAACCTCCCTGAGTGCAATGATCCTTATAAAAAAAAAAAGAAAAAAAGACTTGTCAAAAAAAGACTTGTCAAAAAAAATCGTCATGGGATTTTTCGACCCCAACAGGCCCCTCCCCAGAGTAGATCGTGTTATGGGATTTATTGGGAAAACTGGGATCAGACGGTCGAGCCTCGTCCGCTTTACGGATGCGTCGTTGAGGATGTTGTACAAATCTTCTGATTAACACCGCAGGTGTCTGTCTCTCTCCCTCTCTCTCTTGGGCCAGCGGGAGAGCTGGCTCTTGTTATAGAACCGTGGACTCAAATTGTAATATCTTGAGTTCAATTTCAGCCGACAACATTAACCCTTTAACTCCCGCACCTTATCCACCAGCATCCTGTATTGTAAAACCATGCTGTCAAAGCAAAAGTTTAACCCTTTGACTCCCTCACCCTGTCCACCACATCCTGTATTGTAAAACCATGCTGTCAAAGGAAAAGCTTAACCCTTTGACTTCCTCACCCTATCAACCAGCTTCCTGTATTGTCAGCCATGCTGTCAAACTAAAAGCTTAAACCTTTGACTTCCTCAGCTTAACTCTTTGACTTCCTCACCCTATCTACCAGCTTCCTGCAGGAATCTGGTGGAAAGTGTGAGGGAGTCAAAGGGTTAAGTTTTACAGTTGGTGGATAGGGTGCGGTAGTTAAAGGGTTAAAAAATCGGCCTGTTCGCCGCCACATCTTGATGTTTCCATCGTTCTGGTGGTGTCAGCTTTGTGTTTTATAGGTTCCCCCCCCCCCCCTTATTTCAAGACCTTGCTCGGGTACAGGGTTTTGCGCAGGCTCAGGGAGTCTGTGAGATAACGTGCATTGGTGCCAGATGTTGGTCGAGGAGATGAATTCCGTTTTGAACAAATTACATTCTGAAACCCAACAATTATCGAATCGTACCACCACACCCCATCACACCACCACCACTCACCATCTCACCCCCACACTCCACACACTACCACACACACACCACCACACCCCCACACCACCATCACCCACCACCACCACCATCATCATCACCACCACCACTACCACTACTACTACCACCCACTACTACACCACCACAACCTCCACACACATCACCACCACCACCACCATCATCATCACCACCAACCACCACACCACCACCACCACTCATCACCACCACCACCACCACCACCACATCACACACCACCACACCACCACACCACACCACCACCACACCACCACCACACCACCACCATCATCCACCACCACAACCACCACCACACCACCAACCCCCACCACCACCATCACCACCACCACACACCACACACACACACACCACCACCATCACCACCACCACCGCCCCCATCACCACCATCATCACCATCACCACCATCATCACACCACCACCACAACCATCTACCACCAGCACTACCACCACGGCCACCATCACCACCACCACCACCACCATCACCACCACCATCACCACCGCCACCACCACCACTACCATGATCACCACCACAACCTCCATACCACCTTCATCACCACCACCACCACCACCATCACCACCGCTATCATCACACCACCACCACAACCATCTACCACCAGCACTACCACCACGACCACCATCACCACCACCACCACTACCATCACCTTCATCTACCACCACACCACCACCATCATCACCACTACAACGCCACCATCACCACCACCACCACCACCACTGCTACAACCACCACTACTACCACTACCATCACCACCACCACCACCACCACTACTACTACCACCACCACTACTACCACCACAGTGATCACCACCACAACCTCCACACCACAATCACCACCACCACCACCATCATCGCCACCGCTACCACCACACCACCACCACCATCATCTACCACCAGCACTACCACCACCACCACCAACACCATCATCATCACCACCACCACCACCATCACCTACATCCAATACCACCACCACCACCACCATCATCACCACTGCTACCACCACACCACCACCACCACCATCTACCACCAGCACTACCACCACCACCACCACCACCACCACCACATCATCACCACCACCATCACCTTCATCCAATACACCACTACCACCACCATCATCTTCATCCACCACTACCACTACCACCACCATCAGGAGATCTGACAGATACGGTCAATGCAGTAGGTAGGCAGTTCGCTGAGTACTTGTAGTACTAGTTCGCCAGCCACAACAACAAAACAGTACGCGGTGACAGAGACCTTTGTGTGGGTCCTCGATAATGACAGACGACTGCGAGCGACACGACGCTGTGTTATCTGCCCCTTAAAATAATTGTGTCAGGCAGTTATCTCCCTTCCCCTCTCACGCCCCCCTTGCGGATGCCTGAACTTGTTCGTGGACACTAGCTTGGGTGAAAAAAGGTCAACGGTTGATTTTTTTTAACAAAGGTCAAACTATACTAACAATTGTCTCCCCTGCCCCTGCCCCCCCCCCTCCCCGTTTAGTATGTTTTTTTTAAAGAACACGCAAATAATATGAACAATACGTAATTCCAACATAATTAACTCATGATATTCAAAACAAGTGCGACTGCCCGCGCCCAAGCAAACAGGAACCAGAAGAACAAGCAAACCAAAAGTAAGCGTGTATTGTTGTGTTCAATAAAAGCTTACCTTGGTTTGCTTGTTCTTCTGGTTCCATAATTAACTCATGTTGACATTTTTTTGTAGAAGGGAGAAAATATTGGACGGACTTGTGGAGTGGATGAAGACAGAGAGGGTAGGGGATATACTTGCAGCGAGAAGGGATAGATTCGTATGGAGGGCCATGATCGCCGACGCCATGCGGCAGGGCACATGATGATGACGATGGAGGAGAAGATGGCTTTTTCTTTTTTAGAATAGAAATTTGTTACACATTCCAACTGAAGCTACAGGCATTCTGTGGGGGGTGGGGATGGGCGGGTAGGTGGGTGGATGGGTGGGGGGATGGAGGATTTGTCTTAAAGGTGAAAGTTGTCTCTTAACCCTGAGGTCAAAGGGATGTGGTGGTAGATTTTGAGTTTCCTCACAGCCAGCAAAATATGAGGGCCATGTTCATCTCTGTCTCTGTCTCTCTCTCTGTCTCTCTGTGTGTCTCTATGTGTGTCTCTCTCTGTCTCTGTCTGTCTGTCTGTCTGTCTCTCTCGCTGCTTTATCTTCCGTAACACTGCTTATAAAGTTTCGTTGAGCGACGCCTGAAAATTCCAGTTGAATGTCTTTACATGTTTTGGTCTTGTGACTCCGTTCAGGACCTTTCGCCAGGTAGTCGATGT
>JAPXFY010000012.1:12043796-12051296 GCA_030674185.1 Monoplex corrugatus
AGTGTGTGACAGAGCAAGTTGCCTGTCTCCCTATCTATGTCTATCATAGTAAAATAGCACAACGCGTGACAGAGCAAGTTGCCTGTCTCCCTATCTATGTCTGTGATATTACAGTGTATGACAGAGCAAGCTGCCTGTCTCCCTATCCATGTTTATGATGGCACAACGTATGACAGAACAGGTTGTCTGTCTCCCTATCTATGTCTATGATATCTCAGTGTATTACACAGCTATCTGCCTGTCTCCCTATCCATGTCTATGATAGCACAACGTATGACAGAACAAGTTGTCTGTCTCGCTATCTATGTCTATGATGGCACAACGTATGATAGAGCAAGTTGTCTGCTATCCATGTCTATGATATCTCAGTGTATTACATAGCTACCTGTCTCCCTATACATGTCTATGATAGTACAATGCACGAAAGAGCGAGGTGCCAATCTTCCCTCTACCCATGTCTATGCCGATGAGACCCCAACCAGACATGGCCCTTGGCGATAGAATCTGCAGCAAACATTAATAATTGTCAACGTCGCTTTTTTTTTTTTTTATTTTTTTAACAGCCACAAGTTAGCAATTGGTCGACACAGTAATTCTGATACTATCTTCTTTGTCACGGAATGGAGAAGCCGTGGCTTTTTTATTTTTATTTTTATTTTTATTTCCCGTTTTTATTTCATACATCATGCATAGATAACTGGGTTTTTTAATTCTTTTTTTTATTTTTCATGTTTTTTTTTTTTTTTTTTAAAGAGCGTGGGAAACTAGGATCACCACACCTGTGATGAACGCAGCATCCGATGTTGTCTACTTGTTAGATTTTCCTGAGGTTATCGTTCTTGGTTTCCGCCCTCTGTCTCTCTCTGTGTCTGTTCTCTGTATCTGTATCTGTCTCTGTCTCTCTGTCTCTGTATCTCTGTCGCTGTCTCAGTATCTCTGTCTCTCTCTGTCTCTCTGTCTCTCTGTCTCTGTCTCTGTCTCAGTCTCTTTCTCTATCTGTGTCTGTATCTGACTCTCTGTCTCTCTGTGTCTCTGTCTCTGTCTCTGCATATGTCTCTCTTTCTCTGTCTCTGTCTCTCTCTGTATCTGTCTCTCTGTCTCTGTGTCTGTCTCTCTCTGTG
Source organism: Monoplex corrugatus (assembly GCA_030674185.1). NCBI lineage: Eukaryota > Metazoa > Mollusca > Gastropoda > Littorinimorpha > Ranellidae > Monoplex > Monoplex corrugatus. Next base: position 12,044,918 of record JAPXFY010000012.1, read on the forward strand.
TCTCTGTGTCTCTGTATCTGTCTCTCTCTCTCTGTTTCTGTGTTTGCCTCTCTCTCTGTTCTCTTTCTCTCTCTCTGTCTCTGTATCTGTCTCTCTCTCTCTTTCTGTCTATGTCTCTCTGTGTCTCTGTCTCTGTCTCGCTCTCATTCTCTGTCTCTTTCCCCTTCTCTCGCTTTCCCTCTCTCTCTGTCTCTGTTTCGGTGTCTCTGTCTCTCTGTGTGCCTGTCTCTCTCTGTCTGTCTCTCTCTGCGTCTCTGTATCTGTCTCTCTCTGTGCCTGTCTCTCTCTGTGCCTGTCTCTCTCTGCGTCTCTGTATCTGTCTCTCTCTGTGTGTCTGTGTTTCTGTCTCTCTCTGTTCTCTTTCTCTCCTCTTTCTCTCTGTCTCTGTATGTGTCTCTCTCTCTTTCTGTCTCTCTGTGTCTCTGTATCTGTCTCTCTGTCTGTCTCGCTCTCATTCTCTCTCTCTTTACCCCCTCTCTCGCTTCCCCCCTCCTCTCTCTCGTTCTCTGTGTCTGTCTCTCTCTGTCTCTCTGCAGTAGATTTGCTTTGTTCAGCCTTCAACCTTTCATACTTAATTACGACAGGCATCTGCAATTTATGTTCATTAAATTTAGGTTTGATACCTGTGAAATAAATATAGACACTTGTCGATACAAACGAGTAGAAGACACTGACATATTTTGCGTGTTCTGTGATGAATCAAAAAGGGATGGAGCTCATTGTGTTTTAAATGTCTCTATCGAGCTATCTTCATGTGAAATTTATTCCAACGAAGCATAATAACACAGCCATGATTGTTTCCATTATGTTTATTATTCTTAACGTTATCGACGGATTGATAACACACACAGAAGCTATAGGACACAGAACAGGCACAAAATTAGACACACAACAACAAACAACAACAACAACACACACACACACACACACAAACACACACACACCACAAACACATACACACACATACACATACCATACCACACACACATACACACACACACACACACATGCACACACACACACACAAACAAATACACACGCATATGTACATACACACACCACACACACACACACAACACATACACATACACACACACACGCACAAACATACACCACACATATGCACACACACCACACAAACACATACACTACACACACCACACACACACCACACACACCACACACGCACACGCACACACCACACACACATACACACACACACACACACACCACACGCACACATACACACCACATACACACACATACACACATAATACCACACACACACACAACATACACACACACACACCACACACACCACGCAAACACACACACACATACAACACACACACACACATAACACACACATACACATACACTATCACACAACCACAAACATACACACACATACACACATTACAACACACCAATACACACACACACACAATACACACCACATACAACACACACACAACACACACACACAAACAACACACACATACACACACAACCACATACACACAAACAACACACACACATACACATACACACACACACAACACACACACACACACATACACAACACACACACACACAACACACAACACACACACACACACACACACACACACACACCCACATACACACAACAACACAACAACACACAAAAACACACACACACCACAACAACACCACACACAACACAACACACACACAACCACACACAACACACACACCACACCACACCACCACACACACACCACACCACACCCCACACACACACACACACACACACAACCAAACTAGAAAAATTGAAAATAAGCATAAATTGACAATATCTTATGCAAAGCTTTTCAGTTTAAAGAAATGGCTGCCAAGTAATCTATAAGATATCACTCACATTTCTAAAAAGTTTCCTTTGTATCGGTGATGACAATTGTGATATATTTTGTTTCAGCCCTTCTCATAATTATTGGGCTATAGCCTTTAACATGAATATAATATAATCTAAATCTAACTCTAAATCCTCTGACCGTCTCACGTCCATTTCCACTCTAATTCATTGTTCTGTTTTTCAAAGGAAATCTCACTCCATTTCTACTCTCATTTTGTTGTCCTGTTTTTCAAAGGAGGAATGAATCAAATCGATCGAACGTCAGTCTATTCCTGAATTGTTCTTTTTTTTCCCCCTGCTCCATTCTCGTCCAGTTTCTGTCATTACCCCCTACACCCCCGTTTTGGCTTTCCAACTATTTAATTTGTTTAAATTTTCGTGAAATAAGTTTCAGTCGATTTTCACTAAATCTGGGACTCTAAATCAAAAATAACTTTCAGCGCTTTAAGCCAACAGGAACCAGAACAACACGAACGTAGAAACAGAATGCGTTATGTTAAAAGTTATTGGAATTATTGGAGTTATTTCAAGAGGGATTCGCTGCGCTCGGACAACTCCATCAGCGCTCCACCCAAATCTGCCAGCTGTTAACAAGAAACAACACGAGGGTGCGGATGAGACCCGGAGCGCCAGTGCCTCACCACACTCTGGACAATCACCTCCCAAAGCTCCCGACACCACTCTATATGTATACTCATTTCATCAAGAAAGACGCGAATTCATATCCACTATTTTCTTCTGCTCTTCGCGCTACAGGAAATTTGTCTCCCGTTTTTCACGCTATGTGTTTCGCGTTAATTTTTGTTGTCTTTTGTATCATCATCATCATCATCATCATCATCATCATATCATCATCATCATCATCATCATCATCATCATCATCATCATCATCATCATCATCATCATCATCATCATCATCATCACCACCATCATGTGCCCTGCTGCATGGCGTTGGCGATCATGGCCCTCCATACGAATCTATCCCTTGTCGCTGCAAGTACATCTCCCACCCTCTCTGTGCTCAGCCGTCCTGCATGTCCTTCCAGTATTTTCTCCCTGGGTCTACCTGGTGTTCTCTTTCCCTCCAGCTTTCCGATTGTGACCAGGTGCTCCAATTCCCCTTTCCTCATAAAATGGCCTATAAATGTTGCCTGTCTTTTCCTAATCTTCCTTATGAATGATCTTCTTGTGTCTGCCTCCATCAAGACTGTCTCGTTTGTTTTCTTTGCTGTCCATGTCTTGTGTACGCTTGATAAAGGAGAGTTGGCGGAAAATTTGCGGCCATCTTGTTTTGTTATATAAAACTCGCGTTCTGGTTTATTTTAGTGTTTGTCTGAATCCTGAATTGATGATGCTCAAAAATAGAATGGAACTCATCACCTAAAGTATTTTCGTCACAGCACTTACATATTCTTCTTTTTCTGTCTGTATTTTAGCGTCGACCGACTTCAGTATCGAATTACTATAATGAGTTTAATGGCCTCTGCGTCGCGTGTGCCGACAACATTGAATTATAGATAACTGTCACTCAGTTTAAGGGGGCGCCACTCGCATGCATGGTTCCGTAATTCATTATGCGCCATACCGCATCTGCCAATCAAGCCTTACATGAATTCACAATAACAATGATAATAATAATAATAATAATAATAATAATGATAATGAGGATGATAACGCTCAAGTGTCAGGTAGAATGCTTCAGGCCTCAACATGGCGTGTTTCATGGCCGACTAAATGTGACGTCGACCAGACAGTCTGAATATCGGTGTGTGGTCCGCAGTCAGCGCAGTCTGTCAGTCTCTGTGTACTGTTTAAGTATGTCTGCACGTACTACGGTAACGTGTACTGCATCAGACAACGTCTGGTCGTCTGTCGATACCTATCTGTACTGTACTAACAGGTAACTGACATATCGGCAAATCCGTGTTTACTGATTTACCCCACAGCTGTCAAAGTCCAGGTGATCCACTCGGTACCATCTCGGAGAAATCCTTCTTTCATTCGCAGTATGCCAGGTATGCCAGGTATCCAGTATGCCAGGTATGCCAGCAGGTATCCCCGTGGGGATGCCGGGAACTCCTTCAGTACAAATAGTATCCCCACCTTCTGGAAATTCTGTGCTGAAATTTCCTCTTTTCTGTCATTCTCTTTGTTTCTGCCTTGTTCCTTTGCTTTTTGTCATTTCTTCCTATAATTTTCTGCCTTGCTGGTCCATTCACCTGTATGTGTTCGATGAAGTCTTACGTACTTTTCTCTTAGGATTGATAATTGGGTACATGTGTTAAGTGTATTTTTGGCTCTAGGGAGGTGAGATATGCGATCGCTAGGCCTCATGTGCCACTCGATTAGTAGTAATAGAAAAACAACAACAACAACACAACAAATAACAATGATGATGATAATAATGATAACAACAACAATGATAAAAAATGCTACCACTACCGTCAACAACAACAAAAACAACAACCACGACTACGACGACGACGACGACAACAACAACAATGATACTAACAACAACAACAACAACAACAACAACGACAATAATGATAATAATAATAATATAATAATAATAATAATGATAATAATAATAATAATGATAATAATGATAATAATGATATAATAATGATAATAATGATATAATAATAATAATAATAATGATAATAATGATATAATAATGATAATAATGATATAATAATAATAATGATGATAATAATAATAAAAAAAATAATGAGGATGATGATAACAGTAGTACTAATGATGGCAATTTAAAATACTAACAGTAAAAAGTATTATAACAACACAACTACTATTACTACTACTACTCTACTACTACTACTCTACCACTAGTACTACTACAACAACTACTACTACTGATGATGATGATGATGATGACGATGACGATGATGACGACGACGACGACGATGATGATGATGATGATGATAATAGTAATAATGATAATAATAATAATAATGATAATAATAACAATAACAATAATAATAATAATAATTATTATTATAATAATAGTAATAATTCGTGTCACTCCATGAATAGTGCTGGGAGCGCCCTTAAAAATACAGCAATGACACAGCAGATACAACTCATACATAAAGCAATAGAATAACCATTACAGTAGACAATTACAAGACAACGATAGTACCTCAACAGTGACAGATCAGGCGCCTTAGGCTTACGCGTTGTGTGACCCCCACCGCACTGGTTTACTGTGACGCCACGTCACCAGTCTCTCCGACTGTTGTTGCTAGTGGTGTGTGTGGTCTTCTGTCACTTAAATTACGTTGGATTGGATGTCTGAGAGAGAGAGAGAGAGAGAGAGAGAGAGAGAGAGAGAGAGAGAGAGAGAGAGAGAGAGAGAAAGAAAGAGAGAAGAGAGCGAGAGAGAGAGAGGGATAGAGAGAAAGAGAGAGAGAGAGAGAGAGAAAGAAGAGAGAGAGAGAGCGAGAGAGAGAGGGATAGAGAGAAAGAGAGAGAGAGAGAGAGAGAGAGACAGACAGATAGACAGAGAGAGAGAGAGAGAATGAGAGAGATAGAGAGGGAGAGGAAGAGTGAGAGAGAGAGAGAGAGGGAGAAAGAGAGGGAGAGGGAGAGAGAGGGAGAGAGAGAGAGGGAGAAAGAGAGGGACAGAGGGAGAGGGAGAGAGAGGGAGTGAGGGAGAGGGAGAGAGAGAGAGAGGAAGATAAGGAGAAAGAAAGAGAGAGACAGAGAGAGAGAGGGAGGAGAGAGAGAGGGGAGAGAGAGAGAGAGAGAGAGGGGGGAGGAGGGGGAGAAAGAGACAGAGGGAAAGATAGAAAAGACTGAGAGAGAGCGAGAGAGGAAGAGAGAGAAAGCGAGACAGAGAGAGAGAAAGAAATAGATAGATAGAGAGAAAGAGAGAGAGAAAAGAGAGAGAGAAAGAGAAAGAGAAAGAGAGAGAGAGAGAGAGTGTGTGTGTGTGTGTATGTGTGTGTGTGTGTGTGTGTGTGTGCGCGTGTGTGTGTGTGAGTTGTGCGTGCCAGTATGTGTATATGTAAGTGTTGTTTGTGTATGTGTGTACATGTGCGTGTGCGTGTGTGTGGGAATGTATACGCGTGCATGAGCGCGTGTGTGTATGTGTGTCTATTTTCACTTTTTTTTTCTTCAAAATCAACCGTTTCATTTGTTTTACGAGAAACAGACATCAGCGTACAATGAAGTAACGAAAAATAATATCAATTCATACACATAGAAGGAGCATTGTGGACATCTAACAAAATACAGAAAACATACACCAATATTTCATACACTGGAGGTTTCATCAAGATTTAAAAACATATCATAAAGATGAATTTGTTCTCTCTCTCTCTCTCTCTCTCTCTCGCACTCTCGCTCTCTTTCATTTGTCTTTCTCGCACTCACACACACACACACACACACACACACACACACACACACACACACACACACACACACACACACACACACACACATACACACACACACACACACACA
>JAPXFY010000012.1:12066296-12071296 GCA_030674185.1 Monoplex corrugatus
CCCATAGGCTAGGTGGACTCTCAGGACCTTGCCAACACATAAGGATTATGTGCAGGCTTAAGGCTTAAGCCATGATCATATTTTTTATCTTCTCCATCACATGGTATCAGTGGCGTCAGCGGATATGGAATTCATTCCGAGCACGTAGACATTATCTTGATTGAAGAACTGAAACTGATTTCTATTCCCTGAACTCATTGAGTCATCATCATCATCATGTGCCCTGCCGCATAGCGTTGGCGATCATGACCCTCCATACGAATCTAACCCTTGTCGCTGCGAGTACATCTCCCACCTTCTCTGTCCTCAGCCACTCTGCAAGTCCGTCCAATATTTTCTCCCTGGGTCTATTTGGTGCTCTCTTTCCTTCCAGCTCTCCTGTTGTGACCAGGTGCTCTAATTTCTCTTGCCTCATAAAATGTCCTATGAATGCTGCTTGTCTTTTCCTAATCTTCTTTATTAGTGTTCTTCTTTGTGTCTACCTCCTTCAAGACTGTCTCGTTTGTTTTCTTTGCTGTTCGCGGAACTCTCAACATTGTTCTTAGAAACCACATTTCAGTTGCCTCAGTCTTGTTCTGACTTTCATGTTTATCTTGGGAATAAACGAAGAGGATTTCCCGTTGTCTTCCATCGGTTTTCTGTCAGGGTTTACTAGATTTACTGTGCGTCACATATGATCAGACCTTTTAGTGGAGCATAGAGAACTCCAGCTGTTAAAGCGATCAGACCGTATTCCACTATGTTGTTTCACTGTCTGTACCATCAATGATTGATGAAATGTTGTACATCAGAGACTCTGTGAATGAATGAATGAATTCTTACTGTACACAACACCCGAACACCTTATGGAGGGGTCAAATTTTCGACTTTAAAGTCTTTCTCAAGAAACTCAGAATGTCGACTAACAAAGCATAGCTATTACGAAGTTATATGAATGAATGAATCTTTTATTTAATGTCTGTTCACAATAGTGATTTTAGACACACACGTACGCACACACACATACACACACACAAAAAAAGAAGAAAAAAAAAGAAAAAAAAAAGGTGGGGTGGAGGATGAGTATGGGGAAGGGTAATAGAAGTTTGAATGTAAGAAGGGAAGAAGGGGAACAAGTGCAATTAATAATTCAGAACAATGAATTAACAGTGTCAAATAACAACACACAACAATTAATCAACTCTTCATAACAATCTCCCAACAGGGGATCTGAGACTCTGTGAGTCGAAGCATCGAAACTGGAAGACTGCGCAGAACGCTCAGCAGTTTTCATGGATTGTTTTTTAATCTCAGCATTTTGTTGTTTGTTTTTATTGTTGTTTTGTTGTTATGATATAACAATCATAACAACAACAAAAACACACACACGCATACACACGGACATAGACGCACACATACACACACACAAACACACAGACGCAGACACACAGACACACACACAGACACAGACACACACACACAGACATAGACACACACAGACACACACACAGACACACACATCAATTGACAAAAGACACAGTTACACACACACACACACACACCACACACACACACACGCACGCACACACGCACACACGCACGCACACACACACAAACATACACACACACACGCGCACACACACAAACAAACAAACGAACAAACAAACAAACAAACAAACAAACAAACAAACAAACATACAAATCAATTGAGAAAAGACTGACACAAAAGTGCAGCTCGTATTGAAAATGATAGCAACACATTGTTGCTTCGTCGGGTCATACAACTGGTTTTTTTTATTTCTTCTTTTTCTTCTTCTTCTTCTTCTTCATGTCCACATTATTTCTCATTAATATTCAATAAGCTATGATTCAGGCATCGGGCTAAACGTAATACCGATATAAATTCAAACCTCGACCATGCTGTTTACAAGCCATTTGTAATGTTTGCGAACAGAGCGAAGCGATGGAGTGAAGGAGGCGTTTGTGTTGTGTTGTGTTGTGTTGTGTTGTGTTGTGTTGGAAACTTCTGAAAAAAACAGACTGACTGCATTACTCCTATTGTTGCGACCACGTACCCGCGTTTACTCACGTTGTGTTGATTAAGTGGAGACCCGCCTTGGATTGTTTTTAAAAAAGATAACGAGAGCGTCATTGGCGATGTTTGTTATGTTGTGTCATTTCTCCAGACTTGGCTGCGTCGTTCAGGTTTTAATAACGAGTGGTGTTTAAAGGCTGAGAGAAGTGTCAGGGCTGTGAACAATTAAGGTTTGAGATTTCAGATAATCAGCTGTGTCATCGTTGTTTACACTTGTTCTTCGTCTTGGCGAGTGAAGATAATAATATTATCATTAAATCCAAATTAAGTGTAACTGCCCGCGTTCAAGCAAACAGGAACCAGAAAAAAACAAACAAACCCAAACAAACACGAAAAAAGAATATGAACGCGTATTTAATACAACAAGACAAGACAGGCGCAGATTTTCATCCAACTGGCCTTTGTCAAGCGTAAGATCACAAACAAACAAACAAACACCAGATACAAAAATTCTTTTCTCCTAACTTTTGTATCTGGTGTTTGTTTGTTTGTGATCTTACGCTTGACAAAGGCCAGTTGGCTGAAAATTTGCGCCTGTCTTGTCTTGTTGTATTAAATACGCATTCTGATTCTTTTTAATTTTTTTTTTCTGGTTCCTTTAATATTATTATTGTTGTGACTTCTAAGAAGACTTTGTGCCACATTTGTTTGTTTTTGTTTTCATAACAAGTGACGTTAGCGTGTATAACTCTTATTCCTCTGACGTTAAATTTTTGAGAAATTTGAGACTTCGCTACACAATTCTGTTCACGTGTTCTTGGCCTTGGCCAGTGAGGATAATGTTATTGTTGTGATATCTAAGAAGACTTTGCCTCGGCACGTCATTTTTCTTTTCTTTCTGTTTTTATAGCCAGTGATTTTAGCCTTTGGAACTCTATTACTGTGACGTAAAATTCTGAGAAATTTCAGAACTCTCTGCATCATCCTGTGACAGGTGTTTTAAGTCTTGGTACGTGAGGGTAATAATATTATTGTTGTGACTTCTAAGAAGATTTTGCCGCGTCATTTGCTTTTGTTTTTGTTTTGTTTTTTCATGGTGAGTAACATTAGCGTTTAGAAGTATCACACTGTGACGTTAATTTTTGAGACATTTGAGAACTCGGCTCAGCAAGTGAGGATACTTTTATTGTTTTAATAATAATAATAATTACAATATTTATATAGCGCAAAATCTTGATAAAATCAAATCTAAGCGCTGAAGCAGACACACACGCAGGCACGCACGCTCGCACACACACGCACGCACACATACAGACACACACACACACACACACACACACACACACACACACACCCACACACACGCATGGCTATAAATGGGGAGAAAGAATAAAAGCAATAAAAGCAAGAATAAAAGCAATGGAAAATTATAGAGAGCATAGCATACAATTATATATTATAACCATGTGATTCCCTCCGAGCGGAGACAGGCTGCAGAGGGGAGGGTTGAGTGAGGTTAGGATTTTATGCAGGAGAGAAAAGGTGAGTTTTGAGAGCGGACTTGAAGGAGACAAAAGTAGGTTGCTGACGGACTGAGAGAGGAAGTTTGTTCCAGGAGAGTGGACCAGAAACAGAGAAGGCTCGTGGACCATAGGTATTGAGCTTAGTGCGTGGAAAGCGAAGAGTCAGAGGATCAGAGGCAGAGCGGAGGGTACGTGAGGGAACATAGATCTCAAGTAGGCTTGACAGGTAATCGGGGGCTGCGTTATTGAGGCTTTTGTAGCACATGGTGTCTAGTTTGTACTGTATGCGCTTTGATACAGGGAGCCAGTGAAGTTGTGCCAGGAGAGGAGATATGTGGTCAGCTTTTTTCTTTTTGAGTACAAGGCGTGCAGCATTGTTTTGAATGCGCTGTAGGATGTGAATGGTGGAGGCAGGAAGACCAGACAGGAGTGAATTGCAATAGTCAATGCGAGACATTATGAAGGAGAGAACGAGTTTTGCAGTTGTTTCGACAGAGAGATATTTCCTGATCAGCTTTATACGATGGAGATGATAGTAGCAGGATCTGGCAGTTTGAGAAACAAAGTTGTTCATGGAGAGGGTAGAGTCAATGCAGACACCAAGGTTTTTAGCTGAATCAGAAATTGGGACTGATGTGTTACATAATGGGAGAGAAAGAGGAGGCAGCTGAGAAAGTTTCTGACGGGTGCCAATGAGGATAGCTTCTGTTTGTGTCCATTGAGTTCTAAGAGGATTTTGCCGCGTCATTTTTTTTGTTTTTTTGTTTTTTTTGTTTTTTTTTTTTCATGAGGTATAACGTTAGCATTTAGAACTATCGTTCGCCGGATCGCCGATTAAAAAGCTACGTAAGTGAGTAGCCATTTTACTGAGAGATGTGTTAAGTTCGGTAGTCATTATAACTATCATTCTGTGTCGTTAATTTTTGAGAAATTTGAGAACTGGCCTTGGCAAGTGAAGATAATATCATTGTTGCGAGATTTTGCTGCGTTTTCCTGTATTTTTGTTTGTTTGTTTGTTGTTGTTGTTTTTTTTCATAAAGAGTGACGTTAGCGTTTCGAACGATCATGCTGTGACGTTATGTTTTGAGAATCTTGAGAACTGACTGGTCATTTTCTTACATGGCAAGCATTGATAACATTATTATTGTTGTGAGTTCTAAGAAGACTTTGCCGCGTCGTATCTTTTCTTTTCTATTTTATAACGAGAAACGGTAACTTTCAGAACTCTTACGCTATGATGTTAAATTCTGAGATTTTTTTGAGAATTCGTCTGGGCTTCCTTATTAAATACGAGTTTCACGCATTGGCGAGTCAGAGTAATTGTATTGTTTAGTTTCTAAGAAGACTTTGCTACGTCCTTTTCGTCTTAATCCTTTGAATCCTGCATCCTGTCAACCAGCATCCTGCATTATCACTGCATTGTTTACCACGACAGCAAAGCAAAACCTTAACCCTTTGGCTCC
>JAPXFY010000012.1:12076296-12078796 GCA_030674185.1 Monoplex corrugatus
GACGGGTGCAGCTTTCGAAGTGATCAAGTGTTTCTTTTAGATTCAATCTCTATGATGATTATATAAAAAAAACATAGCCTTTGTGGTAGCCAAGAAGACTGGTGCATCTTTCAAAAGTGATGGCATATATCTTTCACAATCAACCTTTATAATTATACAGGAACTTTGTCGTTGTGGCAGGAAACAAAGAAGACTTTAACTTATCTACTGAAATGATGCTGATATTGTTATTAAAGAGTGAACTCCTGTGATTTTGTGGAAGATTCTGTTGATTTCTTGCGGACTTTCAGAAATGCCTGGACGGTGAGTTTATTTTGTTGTTGATATTTTGTGTGTGTAGTTTGTTGTGTTTGTGATGTTGGTTTGTTGTGTTGAAGACGTTGTTTTGTTCATGACGTATTGTTTGGTTTATTGTGTTTGTTGTGATGGTGATGTCATTCGGTTTAATTTTTTTTATGATGTTATGAAATAGAGAGAACAGTGTGTGTGTGTGTGTGTGTGTGTGTGTGTGGTGTGTGTGTGTGTTTGTGATGTGTGGTGTGTGTGTGTGTGTGTGTGTGTGTGTGTGTGTGTGTGTTCGTGTGCATGTACGTGTGTGTGTATGATGTATGTGCTTGTTTGTTTGTGTGTGTGTGTCAGCGTGAACAGAATATGTCATTGTCATGGTTGTGTAGATGTGTGTGCGCGCTTGCGTGAGTGTGTGTATGTGTATGTGTATGTGTATGTTTGCATGTGTGTGTATGTATGTGTATGTGTGTGTGTGTGTGTGTGTGTGGAGAGAGAGAGAGAGAGAGAGAGAGAGAGAGAGAGTATGTGTGTATGACATATCACACACAAGAGATGGATTCACAAAAGGTTTTGTTCACCGAAGTTTACGTCTGTTTTGGTTTGTTAATTAATTGCTTATATTCAATTTGTCTGCATGTGTATGTTTGTTGTGTGTGTGTGTGTGTGTGCGCGCGTGCGGTGTGTGAGTGTGTGTGTGTGTGTATCTGTGAATGGACACAGGCTGTCTCTTTGATTCAAGCTACGAAACAAAGACAATGAAAAACAAAGACAATGAAAAACAAAGACAATGAAAGACAAAGACAAAGACATCACTGAGTGGCCCGTCTTTTGATGCTCACAATCCTTTGAACTTCTCTCAATCGGCGGCTGTCGAAAACTGCTGACGATGATGAACACAAATGAACGTGTGTGTACAGAACGTTGTAGCGTGAACCTGTTGTGTATGTAAGCTTGACAAAATCAGCACACACACACACAGACCTACAGACACAGACACACAGACACACAATATATATATATATATATGTTGTGTGTGTGTGTGTGTGTGTGTGTATACATAATATATGTATACACACATATATACACACATATATATCTATACTAAATCTATATCTCTATATCTATCTGCCTATCTATCTATCTGTCTATCTATCTATCTATCTGTCTATCTATCTATCTGTCTATCTATCTATCTATCTATCTATCTATCATCTGTCTGTCTGTCTGCCTGCCTGTCTGTCTGTCTGTCTGTCTATCTATCTATCTACATGTATCTATCTATCTATTTATCTATCTATCTATCTATCTATCTATCCATCTGTCTGTCTGTCTGTCTATCTATCTATCTGTCTGTCTGTCTGTCTATCTATCTATCAAATGTGTGTTTTGTGTTTGTGTGTGTGTGTACACACACATGTACAAACACACTTGCACACACATGTACATGTATGCACACCGTGCACACACTCACACACATACACGCACACACTTGTACACATGCACAAACATACACATACATACACACACAAACACACACACACAAACACACACACACATACACACACGCACGCACACATTCTGTCTCTCACACACATACATACACACACACGCACACACACACACACACACAGACACACACGACACAGACACAGACACAACACACACACACACACAAAACACACACACACACACACACACACACACACACACACACACACACACACACACACACATAAACCCCATGAGCTGGCTAAGGTGGTGTCTAGCCTATATTTTACCTAGTCTACAATTTTCTTTACTACACAAAATATAACAAACAAAAAATACACAAAACTTATTAAGACGCTGGCGGGGGAGGGGAGGGAGAGAGGGGAACAGCAGGAAGATTTTTTCGATTTTTCTTTCACTAAAACGAAATGGTGGATTCTTATTTTTGTACAAGTACTACTGGTGTCCACCTCCACCCACCCCCACCAAACACACGCATGTTATCGCTCTATCAGTACACTCAGCCCTATCGGTATGCTTCGTTGAAAACAGCATGCACAACAAGATCAACAAAATCTAAAGCTTAACGTTTCAACATATCGCTTCGGAAGATTATAAATGTGCGCACAATGAAATTTAAAATGTCACGGTTAAGTTTTAAAACTGTACTTATTTAAAATATCTTGTTGGTACAGTTCAGCCTCCCTTGCTTGACCTACTTTTG
>JAPXFY010000012.1:12091296-12098796 GCA_030674185.1 Monoplex corrugatus
GGTAAGAGCCGGTTAGAGCCGAAAACCCCCACAATGACATATTTTTGAAGGTACTGATGGGGATTCGAACCCACAACCTTCCAGTCGGAAGTCCATTGTGTTAACCACTACACCACGGCGACTGGTTGTTCAGGTTCACATTGCTTATAGCCCAGCCGACTACTAGAGCCATATCAGGGCTAACACTACGGGAAAAAATCAACAACCAGGTTTGCGATCAACATACCCATCGTCATATTTCATCACACTAGACTAGTAAGAACGTGAAAACAAAATCTGCATGACCTAGATTGTGTGACCATTCATTTAGCACAGGGAATGATGTTTATATCGGATCATGGCAGGTTGAGGAAGGCGAAGTTGAGTCATGAGAATAAGTGCAACTCTCTTCAAAATGATGAGTCACAATGGTTTTGTGTGTGTGTTTGAAAGAGAAAGAGAGAGAGAGAGAGAGAGAGAGAGAGAGACAGAGAGAGAGAGAGAAAGAGAGAGACAGAGAGACAGAGAGAGACAGAGAGAGAGACAGACAGACAGACAGAGAGACAGAGAGAGAGAGAGAAACAGACAGACAGACAGAGACAGAGACAGAAAGACACAGATAGATAGATAGATAGAGACAGAGAGACAGAGAGACAGAAACAGAGAGACAGACAGAGACAGAGACAGACAGACAGAGACAGATACAGAGACAGATACAGAGACAGATACAGAGACAGACAGACAGACAGAGACAGATACAGAGACAAATACAGAGACAGACAGACAGACAGAGACATACACAGATACAGAGACACAGACACAGAGACAGAGACACCTAACACTATGTAGTGAGTGAACTGAGTCATGACAATATCACCATCAAGCACAGTGAGTCAGACTGGTGAGTGTTGTGACGATCACAGACCTGCTCATTGTTGAGCCAGCCAAGCGTGGCCATCACCCGGAAGTCACAGTGCACTGTGTATCTGTCCAACTTCCGGTGTCCGTGTGTCATCTCCTAGTTGTCAATGGTTTCGTTGCCTCTTTCATTGGCCCTTTGTTGTTTATTGTTGTTGTTGTTGTTGTTGTTTTTGTTGTTTGCGTTGCCTGCAGCAAGTTCTTGGATGCACTGCTAGGTATCATCGCATATGTATACCTAGCAACGCGTGTAAAGCGTCATCTTGTATGTATACCTAGCAACGCTTGCTAAGTATCATCGTATGTGCATACCTAGCGACGTTTGCAAAGTATGATCTTGTATGTATACCTGGCTACGCTTGCTAAGTATCATCCTATATGTATACATAGCAACGCTTGCTAAGTATCATCGTGTGTGCATACTCAGCAACGCTTGTGAAGTATCATCGTGTATGTATACCGAGCAACGCTTGTAAAGTATCATCGTGTATGTATACCGAGCAACGCTTGTAAAGTATCATCGTGCATGTATATTTAGCTAACAACACTTGCTAAGTATCATTGTATGTGCATGCATACCTAGCAACGCTTGTAAGGTATCACCGTATATGTATGTATATCAACGATTGCTAAATATCATCGTGTATGTAATATATATCGAGCAATTCTTGCATGTGAATGGTGGGGGCCATGCTTGTGTGTTGGACGGGGATGGGAGAGAGAGTTTTACTGTTGGACGTCTGTGGTGTGTTTTGTATTAGCGCTTCAGCACAGTCCGTTCGTGTTAGTGGGTCTGACATGGTGTAGAGTTCTTTTTATGCTTTTTAAACTTTTACGCCTGAAAAATAAGTATTTACACACACTCAGATGCACACGCACACATACACAAACATACACACACACACACACACACACACACACACACACACATACACACATACACGCACACACGCGCACACACACTACACACTCACTCATGCACGCTCCAACGCACACACACACGTACGCCACACACACACGCACACACACTCACGCACGTACGCTCCAACACACACTCGCGCGTATGCATACACAAACACACACATACACACGCACGCATGCATGCAGGAACATACACATACACATAACACACACACACACACACACACATACACACACACGCACACGCACACACACACTCACACACACACACACACGACACACACACGAACACACATATGACACAAACAAACACACCACACACAACACAACACACACACACACACACACACACGCACACACACACACACACACACACACACACACACACACACACACACACACACACAGCAGTATCTGAGCGTGGCTTTATTATATCATAAAAAAAGCAACTTTAATAAAGTAAGTTCACATCATGCACTTTGATCCAATGTTCCATTTTTGTCCCTCATCCCCTCTCCCTCCCGCTCATCTTCTTCTCTCCCCCTCCTCCACATCCATCCCCTGTTTGTTCTCCCCTCTCCTTCCACACTCTTCAACTGTAACCTGTTACAACATTACAGTAGCATTACCTTCATCTCTAACACGTGCATAGCAGTAGAAGACAGACATAGACAGTAGCATAGACAGACAGGAGACAGACAGAGACAGACAGACAGACAGACAGGTAGACAGAGACAGACAGGTAGACAGACAGACAGACAGACAGACAGACAGACAGACAAACAGACCAATTCTTTGGTAAGTAGGCAGGTGTATATGTATATGTATATGTATTTTGTCTCCTTCAAGTCCGCTCTCAAAACTCACCTTTTCTCCTCTGCATAAAATCCTGACCTCACTCAATCCCCTCTGCAGCCTGTCTCCACTCGGAGGGGAATCACATTGCAATATATAATTGTGTATAATATGCTCTCTATAATTTTCCATTGCTTTTATTCTTTCTCCCCATTTATAGCCGTGTGCGTGTGTGTGTGTGTGTGTGTGTGCGCGCGCGCGCGTGTGTGTGTATGTGTGTGCGTGGATGCGTGTGTGTGCGTGCGTGCGTGCGTGCGTGTGTGTGCGTGCGTGTGTGCGTGTGTGTCTGTTTCAGCGCTTAGATTTGATTTTATCAAGATTTTGCGCTATATAAATATTGTAATTATTATTATTATTATATTATTATGTATATGTATATGTATACGTATAGTATATGCATATCTAAATCTATACACATACACACATATACACACATACACACATATACGCGCGCGCGCGCACACACACACACACACACACACACACACACACACACACACACACACACACACACACACACACAGCTCTCTTTTTTCGACAATCTCTCTTTCCCTCGGGTTTTTTCCCTCTCTTTTCTTTCTTTCTTTTTTAAGGGTAATAAATAGAAACTGAGTAAGAAGAAACACATTTCAGTACATTTCATGTCACCGCCTTACTAACTTTCATACGCTCGAAGTCACACGTGAATTCAGAACGCAATGGCTCACAAACGACATGAAATAATATTGAATTTTTACGCACATAGCAATGAGATAATGTTAACTATAATGGTTCACTAATGAAAAAAAAAAAAATGTTACTCTCAGTCTCACTGCATGTCAAGCGCCTGTGTGCGGAACAGTTTGACACACGTGACATTATCGCTGCACGTCATGCGCCTGTTGTCGTTTCCCACACGAGTTGTGAATGTGAGAGAGACTGAGACTCCCACACCCAAAGCTGACTATGGTACACCGTTCGCGGACAAGAGTGCAAAAAGTTTATTTTCAGAGAGAAAACATTAATGATCCAAAAACCTTTATCTTCAGACTTCAACACATTTTATTACTCAAGGATTGTAGCATTAGGTCCCATTGGACCTGTTTTACAGCTAGTCTTTGCCGTTCTAAACACACACAATATAAACAGTTAGATAGATAGATAGATAGATAGATAGATAGATAGATAGATAGATAGATAGATAGATAGATAGATAAATAAATAAATAAATAAATAAATAAATAAATAGATAGATAGATAAATAAATAAATAGATAAATAGATAGATAGATAGATAGATAAATAAATAGATAGATGGATAAATAGATAGATAGATTGATAGATAAATAGATAGATAGATAGATAGATAGATAGATAGATAGAAGATAGATAGATAGATAGATAGATGGATGGATGGATGAATGGATGGATGGAAAGATAGATAGAAGCACCACAACACATACAATGTTAAAGAAGTTGTAAAAATGAATTAAACAAAATATTGATTTCTATATTGCCAATGGGTCAGGCACTTTACAAAAGCAACACGTTGGAGCGCTCAAATCAGGACCCTCAGGTTACAAGTCCTGAGAGAGAGAGAGAGAGAGAGAGAGAGAGAGAGAGAGAGAGAGAGACAGAGAGACAGAGAGACAGAGAAAGTGAAAAAGAGACAGAGTGACAGAGAGACAAAGAGAAAAACAGAGAGAGAGAGACAGAGAAGAGAGAGACAGAGAGACAGAGACAGAGACAGAGACACAGAGAGAGACAGAGAGAGAAAGAGAGAGACAGAGAGACAGACAGATAGACAGACAGGCAGACAGACATAGAGACAGAGAGAGAGAGAGACAGAGACAGACAGAGACAGAGACAGAAAAACAGAGACAGAGACGGACAGAGAGAGAGGGGAGAGAGACAGAGACAGACAGAGACAGAGACAGAAAAACGGAGAGACAGAGACGGACAGAGAGAGTGGGAGAGAGGGAGAGAGAGAGAGAGAGAGAGAGAGAGAGAGAGAGAGAGAGAGAGAGAGACAGAGACAGAGACAGAGACAGAGAATTAAACTGAGTTTTCTATATAAACCACCTAATAGTGTACCATAGGGCGCAATCCCACTGCCGTGTGTGGCTGCAGGCGAGAGGGGCCAACCAGCACTTACTTAGCGTTTGGTTGTCCGACTGATTGACTAACTGCCAGTCACACTGTGTCCCTGTCTGACCCCCCCTGCCTGCCTCCTTGCCCCTCCTGCATAGGTCAGGGGTCAGAGGTCAAGAGGGAGAGCCAGAAAGAGAGAGAGGGAGAGAGGTCAGAGGTAGAGGTCAGAGGAGAAGAAAAAGGCGAGAAATGTCCAAGAAGTACATTCGACGTATGCCTGTCAAAGCCCGATGGTGGTGAGTTCATATTTATTATACACATAGCATGCGGACCAACTTTGTCCAGGTTTATTTTTTTCTCCTGTAGACCGTCGAGCTGTTTGAATTTCTTTATAATCATTTATGGATAGTTTATCTCTCATTGATATCGTTTTCTTTTTTTTAACTGTCGCAGTGATTTACTGTGCGAAATTCGGGCAGCTCTCATTGAAAGACGAATTCGCGTCGTTGCGTGCAGTGCAGAGGCACTCGTTTTTTTTTTTCTCCTTTTCCTTTCTTCTCTCTCTTCTCTCACTCTGTCGTCTGTCTGTTTGTATACCTTTCTCTCTGTCTCTGTTTCTCTCACTCTCTCTCTCCCTTTGCCTCTGTCTCTGTTCCTTTCTCTCTGTTTTCCTGTCTCTCTGTCTCTCTCTCTCTCTCTCTCGCTTTCTCTCTCTGTTTCTGTCTCTCTGTCTCTGTCTCTCCTCTCTCTCGCTTCTCTGTCTCTGTCTCTGTCTCTCTCGCTTTCTCTCTCTTCTCTGTCTCTCTCGCTTTCTCTCTCTGTCTTGTCTTTCTGTCTGTCTGTCTCTCTCTCTCTGTGTCTCTCTCTCCTCTCTCTCTCTCTCTCTCTCTCTGTCTCGCTCTCTCTATCTGTCTTTCTCTGCTCTCTCTTTCTCTCTCTCTGTCTCTCTCTTCTCTCTCTGTCTCTGTCTCTCCTGTCTCTGTCTGTCTTCTGTCTGTCTGTCTGTCTCTCTCTCTCATTTTTTTGTATGCATGTATTTCTTCTCATTGATGAAAATACATTTTTGTCATAAACATTTGTCAGGGACAATTCTTTCGCTGTCGTGGGATCTTTAACATGCGCTGTGTGCGTGGTGCACAATGGGAGAGGGGGGGGGAGCGCAGTGGGTCTATCGTCTAATCTGAAAGACCAACACCTAGACCACGACTTATGATCTAGGGGAATGTGGGGGTGGGTGGGAATGGGGTGGGAGGGTGTCAGGGGAGAAAACTCTATGGCCGATTTGTGGTGATTTGATCTCGAGATTTTTTGCGTCTTTAAGTATCTGCTTTATCCACTGGGCCTCAAACTCCCCCCCCCCCCACCTTTTATTTTGTTTTGAGGAAAATGTCTATGGACTGTAAAATGGCATGAGGAGAAATTTTTTGTCTATCTGTTTCTCTGTCTGCCTTTCTTTCCTTGTCTGTGTCTGTGTCTGTGTCTGTCTGTCTGTCCTTTTTCTGTGTGTGTGTCTCTGTCTGTCTGTTTGTCTCTTTTCTTCTGTCTGTCTGTCTCTCTCTTCTGTGTGTCTGTCTGTCTGTGTCTCTCCTCTCTTTTTTCTGCTTCTTCTGTTCTCTGTCTCTGTCTTTCTGTGTCTGTGTTTCTGTCTGTCTGTCTCTTTTTCTGTGTGTCTGTGTTGTCTGTGTCTCTTCTCTTTTTTCTTTCTCGTTTCTCTGTCTCTCTTCTGTGTCTGTGTTTCTCTGTCTCTCTTTCTGTGTCTGTGTTTCTTTCTGTCTTTCCCCAGGCCTCCCCCCCCTCTCTATTTCTCTTCCTCTGTGTGTGGTGTGTGTGTGTGTGTGGGTGTGTGTGTGCGTGGTGTGTGTGTGTGTGTGTGTGTGTGGTGTGTGTGTGTGTGTTTGTGTCGGTGTGTGTCTGTCTCTCTCTTTCTGTCTGTCTCCCTCGGTCTCTCTCTCTCTCTCTCTCTCTCTCTCTCTCTCTCCTCTCCCCTCTCTCTGTGTCTTTCTCTCTCTCTGTCTCTTTCTCTCTCTCTCCGTTTGTCTCTTTCTCTCTGTCTCTTTTTCTCTGTGTCTGCCTCTCTTTTCATTTGTCTGTGTCTGTTTCTCTCTCTCTCTCTCTCCCTCTCACTCCCTCTCCCTCTCTCTCTCACTCCCCTCCTCTCTCTATGTATACATGTGTCTCTGACTTTCTGGCATAAAAACAAACATGATCAGCAAAGCATCGATAGATCCATGTGATTTTTGTGAACTTCTTCTTTCGTTTGTGGTTTTCATAAGTAACGGTCAGACCGACCGCATCTGGTGATGAATGTGGACATATTAATTTTTCCCCAGGCAAGTATATTTTTCCAGTTCCTGATTTCTGCCATAGGCCTAGAGCGTGGTGCTACAGCGGAGGCTAGATCCTGTTGAGGTGAAAGAGCCAGAGGCGTTTGTTAACGCCCTATCGGTATCTGAGTCCTATCGGTATACTGATCCATCGTCTGAGCTATCGGTATACTGAGTCCTATCGGTATACTGAGTCCTATCGGTATACTTAGTCCTATCGGTATACTGAGTTCCCATCGGTATACTGAGTCCTATCGGTATACTTAGCCTATCAGTGTACTGATCCTATCGTATACTCGCCCTATCAGTGTACTGAGTCCTATCGGTATACTCAGCCCTATCGGTACACTCAGCCAAATCGGTATTTAGTCCCTTTTTTTACCCACTGGACGAGGCGGCAGGGAAGTTTTAGTCTTTTTCTTATGATTTGTTGT
>JAPXFY010000012.1:12113796-12116296 GCA_030674185.1 Monoplex corrugatus
GCAACCAAGCAACCAACCAACCAGCCAGCCAAGCAAGCAAGCAAGCAAGCAAGCAACCAACCCAGCAAGTCAAGCAAGCAAGCAACGAACGAACGAACAAACGAACCAGGCAAACAAACAAGCAAGCAAGCAAGCAACCAACCAGCAAGTCAAGCAAGCAAGCAACGAACGAACGAACGAACGAACCAGGCAAACAAGCAAGCAAGCAAGCAAGCAAGCAAGCAAGCAAGCAAGCAAGCAAACAAGCAAACAACCAACTAACCAACCAACCAACCAACCAATCTGTTAACCGACCAAGCCAAGCGAACAAAACAAACTCTGAATATAGAAGATGAAACATTTATGGAAAAAATGGTCTTTAGAAAGTTCCACATTTCAAATTAGGAACGAATATCTCAGAGTTCCTAACAAGATTTCTTTCGTGAAGTTACAAATTGAGAGTTCTATGGACAGCAAAGAAAACAAACGAGACAGTCTTGATGGAGGCAGACACAAGTACATCATTCATAAGGAAGATTAGGAAAAGACAGGCAACATTCATAGGCCATTTTATGAGGAAAGGGGAATTGGAACACCTGGTCACAACGAGAAAGCTGGAGGGAAAGAAAGCACCGGGTAGACCCAGGGAGAAGATACTAGACGGACTTGCAGAGTGGCTGAGGACAAGGAGGGTGGAAGAGATGCTTGAGGCAACAGACAGATAGAAGTCCATAATCGCCAATGCCATGCAGCAAGACACCTGATGGTGATGATGATGATGATGAAGCTACAAATTAGCAAGAAACACTAGGGACAGCGGACAGCTGAAGGTTTTCAGAAGAGAAAACTCCCTAAAGCAACTCCCTAAACATCTTACACTCGTGAAATCACAAATCTTACAGTTGGTATGTTACTCTGGAGAGAGTTGGACAACACAAGGTCCTCAGAGGACAAACTCGTCAAACAAATGTTCCAGCACTAAAACCCTTACACCCATAAAGTTACAGATTCAACAGTTGGTGGCAAGTAACTCTGTGGACAGCTGGACAACAAAAGGACCTCAGTAAAGACCCCCCCTCCCTTCATGCATCCCCCCTTCAATCCTTACACTGGTGAAGTTACAAATTTAACAGTTGGTAGCAAGTAACTCTGGGGAGTCATGGATAACACAAGGTTCTCAGAGAATAAACACCTCAAGTGTTTTGTCCCTTAACTTCTTATACGCGTGAACTACAAATTTAACAGTTGGATA
This sequence comes from Monoplex corrugatus, assembly GCA_030674185.1. NCBI lineage: Eukaryota > Metazoa > Mollusca > Gastropoda > Littorinimorpha > Ranellidae > Monoplex > Monoplex corrugatus. The sequence continues at coordinate 12,115,028 of JAPXFY010000012.1, forward strand.
GAGCTGGATAACAGAAAGTTCTCAGAGAATAATCCCCATAAGCAAGTGCTTTGGCCCTTAACTCTTTACACTCGTGAAGTTACAAATATAACAGCTGGAGAGAGTTGGATAACAGAAAGCCCTCAGAGAATAATCCCCATAAGCAAGTGCTTTGGTCCTTAACTCTTTACACTCGTGAAGCTACAAATTTAACAGAGACAGAGAAAGAGAGAGAGAGAGAGAGAGAGAGAGAGAGAGAGAGAGGGAGAGAGAGAAGAGAGAGAGAGAAAGAGGAGACAGACAGACAGACAGAGACAGACAGACAGAGACAGAGACAGAGACAGACAGAGACAGACAGACAGACAGACAGAGACAGACAGACAGCAAACAGACAAACAGACAGACAGACAGACAACATACCTACACACAGACAGACAGAGACAAACAGACAGACAGACAGACAGACACAGACAGAGACACAGACGGACAGACAGACAGACAGACAGACAGGTGTGGTGGTAGCAGCGGGCAGGGCAGGGCAGGACAGGCAGTGTGTGACGACGTGACAAGGGCAGCTCATTAGGCAGTCAGCAAGCCAGCGTTTTATGAGACTGCAAGATACAACTGCTATCATCGCTACAGTGTCATCAAGACCCGCCACACACACACAGACACACACACACACACACACTCACACACACACACACAGACACACACACACACACACACACACATACACACTACACACACACACACACACACACACACACACACACACACACACACACACAACACACACAACAGAGACAGAGACAGAGAGACAGACAGACAAAGAGGAGAAGAGACAGAAGAAGAAGAGAGAAGAGAGACAGACAGACAAAGAAGAGAGACGACAGACAGAAAGAGAGAGAAATGAGAGAGAGAGAGAGAAAAGAGAGAGAGAGAGAGAGAGAGAGAGAGAGAGAGAGAGAGAGAGAGAAGAGAATTTTTCAAAACTTTTTTTCAACATAATTTGAACATAATTTTCTGTCTTTGTCTCTGTCTGTCTGTCTGTCTGTCTGTCTGTCTGTCTCTCTCACACACATACACACACAGACAACACACACACATATTATATCTATCTATCTATCTATCTCTCTCTCTCTCGCTCTCTCTCACTCACACACACTCACACACACACGCACATACCACACACAAACACACACACAAGACACAACACACACACACAGAGTCACAGACACAAACACACACACACACACACACACACACGCATGCACACACACGCATACA
>JAPXFY010000012.1:12126296-12146296 GCA_030674185.1 Monoplex corrugatus
GCAGAAAGACTGAGAGAGAGAATTGGGTGTGGGTGTGGGTGTGGGTGTGGGGTTGTGAGGGTGGTGGTGCTGGTGTGATTGGGTAGTTTTGGATCAGATTGGGAGGGTGGATCGGGGGGAGGTCTATCTTGTTAACCCACCCCACCTCTACCGTTTCCTTCCCTCACCCTGTCCACCAGCTTCCCCTTCGTCTTCCAGCCCTGCCGCTGTAACCCTTTCTGTTTCTGCACCTTGTCAAGACTCAAGATATTCAAAGAAAGAAAGAAAGAAAAAACGAAAGAAAGGAACAAAGAAATTAATAAAAAACAAGAAAGAAAGAAAAAGAAAGAAGAAAAGAAAGAAGAAAGTAGAAAAGAAAAAAAAAAGAAGAAAAAATGAAGGAAGAAAGAAAGAAAGAAAGAAAGTCAAAAAAAAGAAAAGAAAGAAAAAAACAAAGAAGAAAAAATAGAAGAAGAAAGAAAGAAGAAAGAAAGAAAGAAAAAAGGAAAGAAAGAAAGACAAAGAAAGAAGGAAAGAAGGAAAGAAGGAATGCAAGAAAGAAAGAAAGAAAGAAAGTAAGAAAACATTCACCCTTTACAAACAATTTCTCTTGCTCGACGAAGCATTTCTTACTGTTCCCCCTTCACCTAAATTTTGTGTGTTAGTACTATGTTGATTTTGTATACGAAAATTTGCGCCTGTGTTGTTTTGTTATATTAGATACGTTTCGATTCTATTTTCATGTTTTTTATGGCTCGTAGTTTCTTTGAACATTGGCGGTCAATTTGATTTACAGTTCCTTTATAATGAGCAAGGAAATTTGGTCAGGGGGCATGTCAGTTGTGTATAGTGATATACAGGTATGTGCACACCCACGCATTCGCTCTCACAGATACACATTGCACGTATACACGTGCGTGTGCACACAGACCACCACAACACTGACCACATACACACAACATCTGCACACACACACAACACACACATACCACAACACCACACACACACACACACACCACACACACACACACACACACACACACACAACACCCACACACACAACGTACTCGACACACACACACACACACACACACACACACACACACACACACACACACACACACACACACACACACACAGACGCACACTCAAAAATCAGGATACAATATTCATACTTTACAAAGAGCAAGGAAATTTAGCCTGTTACACGTGTACACACATACACACACACACGCACGCACATACACACACATACACATTGACACACACACAGGAACACACACACATACACACACATTAATACACACACATACACACACATTAATACACGCACACACACACACACACACACACACACACACACACACACACACACACACACACACACACACCACACACACACACACACACACAAATGCCACGCATCCAAGGGGAAATTGCTGCTTAAGAAAGAGAACTTAACTTATATGCAGCAGAATATGTCATGTGTCTTTGATTTTCTCCATTTCGGAAAATTATAAGATTCTTAGTTACTGATACAATAATAATAATAACAATAATAATAATCAACACTAATAACAATAATAATATAACAATGATGATGATGATGATGATGATAACAAGAAGAAGAAGAAGAACGACAACAACAAAATAATAATAGTAATAATGATAATGATAGTAATAACAATGATAATATAATAATAATAATAATAATAATAATAATAATAATAATAACAATCATTATCATTACTATTATTATTATTCCTTAAGTAAAGCGCAATCAACTCTTGTCAAAGATGCTCGTTGCGTTTTTCATACAAATTTTTGAAAAAAATTCAGGTTTATGTCATGATTTGTCTGTTTATTTATCTATTTGCTATCTCATTTTCTACGCCATTCTAACGGTCACAGAAGCCGGGAAATGTTTTCATACTGCTATCATGATATTGATGATGATGATGATGATGGCGATGATAATCATGATGCTATGGAGCTCCATTCTGGATGGAGGCTGCCCGACACAGAGCCATTTTCTACGCTTACTATCATAATATATCCTGGCGTCAATCGGACCCGAGAGATACAGACACCTGCGGTGTTGGTAACGATTTTTTGAACAACACTCTCATTGCTGCATCCTGTGAAATGGATGAGGCTCGACTGTATAGTCCCAGTCTTCCCAATGAACCCACCGCACGCCCAACTCTGGGTAGGAGCCGGTTAGAGCCGAAAAATCCCACAATGATTTTTAAAGGGACTGATGGGGGGATTCGAACTCACAACCTTCCAGCCATTTGTCCGTTCAGTTAACCACTACACCACGGTGACCGGTAGCAGTGAAAGAGTTAATTAGGAACGAGAACAGACAGCCTTCAGCAAAGAGCTGGTGGGCAGGGTGAGAAGGAGCGAAAGGGTTAATAAGGGTGGTTGGGAGGTGGTAGGAGGTGGAGGGAGCTATCTTGTTAACAGGGAGAGAGGAGAGGGGGAGGGAGGAGAGGGGGAGAGGGAGGAGAGGGGTGTCGAAATGTCAACGGTAGTCTGTCAGTCATTGACACGGAGGGGTGAGGGTGATTGAGGGGGAAGTTCAGGACGTGTGACGTGTTGGTTGGTTTGTTTCATTTGTTTTTTCTTTTTCTTTTTCCTATAGTGTTGTGGTGGTGAGTGGTGTCAGTGTGTTTGTGTGTCTGTGTGACGGTGGGATGGTTGTTGGAGAACATGGCTGTCAGTAGCACATGGAGTTCCACCGGCACTGTCAGTGTTCTGCTGGCTTGTTCCGTGCAGCACTCTGCTTGGTGAGTCGTCTCAGAATGTTGTTTCGCATTTTTTCAAAGTTTGCTTGTGCCTCGTATTTCTCTGTTTCGTTTTGTGACTTTGGCGGTTTTTGAAATGTGGTGGTAGTCTTTGATTTAATGTCTATTCACTAAAGTGATTTTAGACACAGTCAACACGAAAAAGCCAGAACAAGATTGAGGCAGCCGAGGTGTGATTTCTAAGAAGAATGTTGAGAGTTCATGAACGGCAAAGAAAACAAAAGAGACAGTCTTGATGGAGGCAGACACAAGGTCATTGATAAGGAAGATTAGGAAAAGACAGGGAACATTTATAGGTCATTTTATGAGGAAAGGGGAATTGGAGCACCTGGTCACAACAGGAAAGCTGGAGGGAAAGAGAACACCAGGTAGACCCAGGGAGAAAATATTGGACGGACTTGCAGGATGGCTGAAGACAGAGAAAGTGGAAGATGTGCTTGCAGCGACAAGGGATAGATGCATATGGAGGGCCATGATCGTCAACGCCATGCGGCAAGGCACATGATGATGATGATGATTATATACACACACACACACGCACGCACGCACGCACGCACGCACGCACGCACCACCACACCACACACACACACACACACACACACACACGTGGGGATAGAGGAGGCGTGAAGAGGATTATTAGAAACTAGTCAATCTTGAGAAAAGATGATCCAGGAAACAGCTATTGCGAAGAGGGAAGGAAAAACTAACAAATGAACTCTGTGTGTGTGGTGTGTGTTGGTGTGTGCGTGTTTGTGTGTGTATGTGTGTGTGTCTGTGATGTTGTGGTGTGTGTCTGTGTAGTGTGTGTGTTTGTGTGTGTGTGTGTGTGTGTGTGTGGTGTGTGGGTGGTGTTTGTGTGGTGATAAAATAATACAACAAAAACCACAGAAAACATTCGTGTGTGTGTCTGTGTGTGTGTGTGTGTGTATGTGTGTGTGTGTTGTGTGTGTGGTGTGTGTGTAGATGCGTTATGTATGTGTTGTGTATGTGGTGTGTGTGTGTGTGTGTGTGTGTGTGTGGTGCGCGCGCGCGCGTGTGTGTATGTATGAAATACATAACAAAATCGACAGAAATTTATGTGCGTATGGTGTGTGGTGTGTGTGTGCGTGTCGCGCCGTGTGTGTTAGTGTGTGTGCGTTTGTGTATGCGTGCAGCGTGTGTGTGTGCATGTGTGTGTGTGTGTTTGTGTGTGTGGTATTGTGTTGCGTGCACGTGTGTGTGTGATGTGCGTGTGTATGTGTGTGTTGTGTGTGTGTATGTGGCATGGATGTGTGTGTGATAGTGCGATGTGTGTTTAATGATTTGTTGTAGTTGGAGGGGTGGGTAAAAGAAGAAATAAAAAACGATGAGATACTAGACTTTTTGTAGGATTTTGGTAAAAAAAATTAGAAAAAAAACAACTTTTGTAGTACAGATCAAATGTTAATGTTCAAATGTTGCTTGATCGACTGAATTGTAATTTCTGTTATGTGGCCCTTGACAGACTTTGTCACTGAACTCCTCCTCGCTCTCTGTCTGTCTGTCGTCTTCTTCTTTCTCTCTTCTCTCTCTCCTCTCTCTCGCTCTCTCTTTCTCTCTGTCTCTCTGTCTCTCTGTCTCTGTCTCTCTTTCTCTGTCTCTGTCTTTCTCTGTCTTCTTTCTCTCTCTCTGTCTCTCTTTCTCTTTCTCTCTCTTTCTCTCTCTCTCTCTCCCCCTCTCTCTTTCTCTCTCTCTTTCTCTCTCTCTCATTCTCTCTCTCTTCTCTCTCTCTCCTCTCTCTCTCTGTCTGTCTCTCTCTCCTCTCTCTCTCTGTCTCTCTTTTTTCTCTCTCTCTTTCTCTCTCTCTCTTTCTTTCTCTCTCTCTTTCTCTCTCTCTCTTTCTCTCTCTCTTTCTCTCTCTCTCTATTTCTCTCTGTCTTGTCTCTCTCTGTCTCTCTGTCTCTGTCTCTGTCTCTGTCTCTCTCTCATATACCGACTAAAATTTTATATTTCGTTTTGTGGCCATGACAGATTTTGCACACCTAAATTCTTGCTCCGCCTCTCTGGCTCTGTCTTGTTTCTCTGTCTGTCTGTCTGTCTCTGTGTTTCTCTGTTTCTCTGTTTCTCTCTCTCTCTCTCTCTTCTCTCTCTCTCTCTCTCTCTCTCTCTCTCTTCCACTCCTTTCTGTCTCTTTCCTAATTATTTCTCTTTTATGAAGACATGGATACCGATCTCTGCCGTGCGCGTGCGTGTATTTGCTTGCGAGTGTGTCGATCGTTGTTCATAGGGAAGTTTAAATCTAATCGTACCCCTAACCATTAACACTGTCCGGAATAAACAGATCTCGCTTCTGCGCTGGCTTCTTCGTTATTTAATTACTTACATCTTTGGTTAGTCTGTCTGTTGTGTGTCTGTCCTTCTCTGTCTTTCTTTTTCTTCTTTGCTCGTCTTCTCTCTCTGTCTCTGTCTGTCTGTCTCTGTCTCTCTCTTCTCCTGTGTTTCTGTGTCTCTATCTCTGTCCCTGTCCCTGTCTGTCTGTCTGTCTGTCTGTCGGTCGTGTCGGTCGGTCGGTCTGATTTTGTAGACTGTGTATAAACTTACCGCCAGGACAGTATTGATGGAAACGTTAAGCCGACACCACCAGAATGATGGAAACGTTAAGCCAACACCACCAGAATATGGAACATTAAACAACACACTAGAATGATGGAAACGTTAAGCAACACATAGAATGATGAAACATTAGCCAACCCCAGAATGATGGAAACGTTAAGCCACACACCAGATGATGGAACATTAAACCACACCCCAGAATGATGGAAACGTTAAGCCAACACCACAGAATGATGGAAACATTAAGCCAAACACCACCAGAATGATGGAAACGTTAAGCCGACACCACCAGAATGATGGAAACGTTAAGCCAGAACACCACCAGAATGATGGAAACGTTAAGCCGACACTACTAGAATGATGGAAACGTTAAGCCAACACCACTAACAATGATGGAAACATTAAGCCAACACCACTAGAATGATGGAAACATTAAGCCAACACCACTAGAATGATGGAAACGTTAAGCCGACACCACTAACAATGATGGAACGTTAAGCGCACTACTAGAATGATGGAAACGTTAAGCCAACACACTAGAATGATGGAAACGTTAAGCCAACACCACTAACAATGATGGAAACGTTAAGCCAACACCACTAAATGATGGAAACGTTAAGCCGACACCACTAGAATGATGGAAACATTAAGCCGACACCACTAGAATGAAGGAAACATACTGAACACTAAATATGGAAACTGCCAACACCACTAAAATGATGGAAACATTAAGATGGGCAACGAACAGGCCAGTTTTTAATGTTGCGGGCAGGGATTGAACTCAAGATATCAGATCCTGAGTCGCGCTTATTCAAAAGAATGACAGGAACAGGAACAAATGCACTGATGGCAATGGTGGTCATTTGGGATAGGAGAACTATGGTTACATGAATTTGAGAATTGGAATTTTTATCGTTTAAGTTCATGGGAATTGAATTTCGGAGAGAATGGCGTGATCATGTATTTTCACATTATGTCTGTACTTTGTTCACGTCTTTGTCTGCCGTGTATGTACACATATACATACACACACACATACACACACACACACACACACACACACACACACACACACACACACACACACACACACACACACACACACACACATATATATATACGTGTCTAAAATCACTTTAGTGAATAGACATTAAATCAAAGACCACCACCACAAATATATATATATATATATATATATATAATATGTACACACATAACACACACACACACAGACACACACACACACACATATCACTTTAGTGAATAGACATTAAATCAAAGACCACCACCACATATATAATATATATATATATATATATATATGTACACACATACACCACACACACACAGACACACACACACATACATACATATATAGTATACACATATCTATGTCTATATGATTTTTAAATCTATTAGTTTTATGTTTACTTGTACATCAGTATATATCATATCATAGACAGACAGACACAAACACAGACACAGAGATACAGAAAGAAAAGGGGGGTACGGAATAAGAGAAAAGAGAGAGAGAGAGAGAGAGAGAGAGAGAGAGAGAGTGAGAGTGTGTGTGTGTGGGAGACAGTGAGAGAGAGAGCGAGAAAGAGAGAGAGAGAGAGAGAGAGAGAGTGTGAGAGTGTGTGTGTGTGGGAGACAGTGAGAGAGAGAGAGAGAGAAAGAGAGAGAGAGAGAGAGAGAGAGAGAGACAGACAGACAGACAGGCAGACACAGACAGAGACAGACAGACAGACACGAACACAGACAGAGAGAAAGGGAGACAAACAACAATTTTTCGAGGCGCAGCAGACGGCTCCTAGACAAGAGTCCTTAAAAAAAAACTCTATAAACTGCGAGTATTGGCACGGAGCACCTCCGCATCTCTAAAAAAAAAATAGCAAGGACAGAATTGGAGGTCAGTCAGTATTGGTACGGGCCACTTCACCCTCCAAATTCTCTCCTCTCCTCCATCCCATCCCCCCTCCCTCCGCACCCCCTCCCCACCCTCGCTTGGAAAAAGAAAACTCTCTGCTGTCTATCCTTTTCTCGCGCCTACTCGAGAAGAAATGACTTGGCGAGGCTGGCCTCTTCTTTCAATTGAACATTAACACCCATGCAAGGGGCCCGACTGATTAAACAGCAAATCCAGCCAATATGGCCGTCATCAATCACATTTCTCTACGCCAAAGCCCCGAGTTGATTTGGCGCGAGTCCATTGGCGGGAAATTTATTCATAGCTGGCTTTTGAGAGCGAGGCAGAGCGCGTGGGGGCGGGAAGGGCCTACATCTATCTTTGTCAAGACACTCCTCGCTCTCTGTGTGTCTGTGTTTCTCTGTGTCTTATTCTCTCTCTCTCTCTCTCTCTCGCTGTGTCTCGCTCTCTGTCTGTCTGTCTGGTTGTCTGTCTGTTTGTCTGTCTCTCTGTCTCAATCTCTCTCTCTGTCCATCTGTCTGTTTCATTCTCTGTCTGTCTCTCTGTCTGTCTCTTTCGTTCTCCGTCTGTCTGTCCGTCTGTCTGTCTCTCTTTCAAATTTTGTCTGTCTGTCTCTGTCTCTCTGTGTGTTTCTCTCTGTGTTTCATTCTCTCTCTCTCTCTGTCTCTGTCTGTCTGTCTGTCTGTCTCTCTGTTTCTTTCTGTCTCTCTGTTTAATTCTCTCGTCTGTCTGTCTGTCTGTCTGTCTCTCTGTTTCATTCTGTCTCTGTTTCATTCTCTCTCTCTCTTTCTTTCTCTCTCTGTCTCTCTCTGTCTCTCTGTTTCATTCTCTCTGTCTCTCTTTCTCTTACTCTTTCTTTCTCTCTGTATTTGTCTCTCTCTGTCTCTCTCTGTCTCTCTCTGTCTCTCTCTGTCTCTGTCTGTCTGTCTGTCTCTCTCTCTCTCTCTCTCTCTCTCTCTCTCTCTCTCTCTCTCTCTGTCGCCGTGAAGTTACCAATGTGTCTGCCCTCTTGTTAACACTGTCCCTTTCTGCTCTGAAGTTAATTTTGATTTCTCAATTTCCATTTCTTTATTTATCTTTTTTTCGGGTGTTTCGATGTTTTCGGATGCGTGTATATGCATTGCGTAGGCAGTATGTTGTTACACAAGTCTGCATAGTCCGGCTTTGGTGGGCGTGCATGCTGTGGGTATTTTTTTTATGTTTATATAAGTCACCGACTCAAGATCCGATACCTCAAGTTCAGTAACATTAATAACTTGCCTGTTTTTATTGCCCATCTTAATGTTCATTTTGATGACATCTGCTTAATGTTTCAAAGGTCCTTTCCCCCTTCTCCACAGTTTCAAGACCTTGCCAGCACCCAGCGCATAAGGTTTTGCGCGCGCAGGTCTCAGGAAGTCTGGCAAGTAACTGTTTGTGAATATGAATGGATCGCGTATGGAATTGTCTGACTGCAAAGAATCCCTAGTGAACAAACTCCAGATGTCTGTCATAACGTTATCTTGAAATCCTGATGTAAAACAAAACTTACTTTGTATGTTTTTGAAATCACGTTTTTACAACTCTTTTTGTGTGTTTTATTTGTTCTCTCTCTGTGTTTCATTCTCTGTCTGTCTCTGTGTTTAATTCTCTCTATTTCTCTGTTATTTTGTCTCTTTGTCTCTTTGTTTCTTTGTCTCTCTCTCTCCGTTTCATTCTCTCTCTCTGTCTCTCTCTCTCACTGTCTTAGTGCTCTCTCTGTCTCAGTTCTCTCTTCTCTGTCTCTGTCTGTCTCTGTCTTTCTCTGTCTGTCTCTGTCTCTCTGCCTCTATCTCTATGTCTATCTCTGTCTGTCTCTCTCTGTGTCTCAGTTCTCTCTGTGTCTCAGTTCTCTCTCTGTGTCTCTCTCTGTCTCTCTCTGTCTCTCTGTCTCAGTTCTCACTCTGTCTCAGTTCTCTCTCTCTGTCTCTCTGTCTGTCTGTCTGTCTCTCTCTCTCTCTCTGCGTGTGTCTCAGTTCTTTCTCTGTATCAGTTCTCTCTCTGTCTCAGTTCTCTCTGTCTCTCTCCATCTCTCTCTGTCTCTTGTCTCTGTCTCTTCTCTCTCTCTGTCTCTCTGTTTCATTCTCTCTGTGTCTCAGTTCTCTCTGTTCTCTGTCTGTCTGTCTGTCTCTGTCTCTGTCTGTCTGTCTCTCCTCTCTCTCTCTCTCTCTGTGTCTCCGTGAAGTCACCATAGTATCTCTCCTCCGTAATACATCTCACTTTTATATCGAGCCTTGGACTTAAGATCTACTACCTTGAGCTTAATCCCAGCCTACAACATTAAAACACTGGCCTGTTCGCTGCCCATCTTAATGTCTCCATCATTCTGGTGGTGTTAGCTTACTGTTTGATAGGTCCCTTCTCCCCCTTCCCCATTTCAAGATCTTGCCAGCGTATAGGGTTTTGCGCAGGCTTAGGGAGTCTGTCAGATAATTGCTGGCAAATTTGGGTGGAGTGCATATGGAGTTGTCTTAACACTGTGAATCCCTCTTAAATAAATTCCAAGATTTTAAATCTTTATGCTTGTACTGTGTGGAGTAGCAAGGATTACCTGTTAAATAAACACACACACACACGCACACACACACACACACACACACACACACACACACACACACACACACACACACACACACAGAAACACAAAGACGCACAGACACACATATACACACACACACAGACACACACAGACACACACACACACACACACACACACAGAGACACACACCACTACTCACACACAACACACCACACCACATCACACACACACACACCACACACACACACGACACACACACACACACCACATCACCACACCACACACACCACTCACACTACACCACCACACACAACACACACAACACAACCACACACATCACACACACCACACCACCACCACACACACACACACACACACACACAACACACACACACACACACTCACTCACTCACTAACACACCACTCACACAACACACACAAACACACCTCACCACTCACACACACACATCACAACACATCACACACACACACTACTCATCACTCACCACCACACACCACTCACGCACACACACACACCACATCCCCCTCACCAACACACTCACACACACACACACACACACAACACACACATACACACACAACAACAACCAACATAAACAAACAAACAAACAAAAAACAAACATACAAAAAAAACACACGATCTAATGCTATATCGTTGAGTAATAAATGTTTTGAAATTTGAAATTTTGAAGTTTCCACTTTCTGCAAATAGAGAAAGTAAGATAGCGAGAAGGACAAAAGGCCTTCATTTTCTTTATATTCCATCTATTTGCTTCAAGTTACATTTACTTGACTTTAGACAACATTAATTCCAAAACTACAGTCAAGCCCAGTATAAGTGCCGAGTGCTGTATTGCTGATACTGCAAGAAGCAAGCACACGTAGGTAATTTATGTCCTGTCTTATTGTGGATTAGCTCAGTTTGAAGTTTCTCTTTAATTTCTGATGGTTAAGTGGGTTTTCGCATCCGTTTATAATCCCCAGCCGACGTCGGGGTGTTGGTGAGGTTAATCTATAGAGACTGGGGAAGATAAGCGTGGTGATCCTGGGCATCTTTTTCCAGTCATGTTGTATGTAATGCTGTGAGAATCAGTTGGACGTTTGTGGCGTCCGCGCATATGGAATTTATTCCGAACGACGAAACTAAACCTGAACTTTTCTTGTTCTTGTTGTTCTTGTTCTTGTGTTCTTGTTCTTGTTCTTGTTCTTGTTCTTGTTCTTGTTCTTGTTGATGAAAAAGAAGTTGAAAACGAAGATGAATAAGGAAAAAAATAAGAAAAAAAAGAAGACGAAGAAGGAGGAAGTAAAGAAGAAGAAGAAGAAAAAGAAGAAGAAGAAGAAGAAGAAGAAGAAGAAGAAGAAGAAGAAGAAGAAGAAGAAGAAGAAGAAGAAGAAGAAGAAGAAGAAGAAGAAGAAGAAGAAGAAGAAGACGATGATGGTGATGATGATGATGATGATGATGATGATGATGATGATGATGATGATGATGATGATGATGAAATGATGATGATGATGAGAAGCAAGACGATGAGGAAGAAAAAGACGAAACTAAGAAGAAGACGAGGACGAGGCTGACGACGACGACGACGACGACGACAAGAAGAAGAAGAAGAAGAAGAAGAAGAAGAAGAAGAAGAAGAAGAAGAAGAAGAAGAAGAAGAAGAAGAAGAAGAAGAAGAAGAAAAGAAGAACAAGAAGAACAACAAGAAGAACAACAAGAACAACAAGAACAACAAGAGAACAACAAGAAGAACAAGAAAGAAAAGAGCAACAAGCAGAAGAAAGAACAAGAAAAAGAAAGAAAGTAGACAGAGAGCTGCGAGACCTTTCAACGCCTTAATATCCGCTGTCGTGCTGACTCCCTCAGACAGTTTTTAACATTAAGGGGAAAGAACTGCCATCGTCAGCAGTGCCCTCCCTTGCAGGAAACACGCCCAAGACACACAGAACATACCGGTAGAAAGAGTGAAATCCTCTTTATGAGCGTAGATGTCGGCTTTTATTTTCTGCCTGGATTTGTTCACAACTGGATCCTTAAAGCTCCTGGTACGTGACAATTGGGCGGATGGTGGGTTATGGAGGAGGAAGGAGTCTGGGGGGGGGGGGGGAGGAGGAGAAATAGAGAGAGAGGAGGAGGGGGGAGGAATGATGGGGTTTGTCGGAAGGTAGGTGAGAGAGAGGGGAGAGAGAGAGAGAGAGAGAGACAGAGACAGAGACAGAGAGACAAGACAGACAGCGAGAGAGAGAGACAGAGAGACAAAGAGGAGAGAGAGAGAGAGAGAGAGAGAGAGAGAGAGAGAGAGAGAGAGAGAGAGAGAGAGAGAGAGAGAGAGAGAGAGAGAGAGAGAGAGAGAGAGAGAGAGAGAGAGAAACAAGGACAGATTTTATTTACGAGGTTATGAAATATACAAAACATATGCTTTTTGACAGTCGTCCCTCGCCCAGTGCGGGTCAGCATTTCACTCTTCATAAATGAAACAGCAAGCAACATAGATGTTCCGGCTAGGCAAACACATCAAATATCTGGTCATAGAGAGTTTTCTATACTGAGTAGTTACGCACTTTTAAAATGTTTTAGTGATTGATCTGATTGTTAGAGAGAGAGAGAGAGAGAGAGAGAGAGAGAGAGAGAGAGAGAAGCAGAGAGAGAGAGAGAGAGAGGGAGAGAGACGAGAGGAGACGAGAGACAGAGAGACAGAGAGGAGAGAGACAGATAGACAGATGGAGACAAAGAGAGAGAGAGACAGACAGACAGAGGCAGAGACGAAAAAGAGAGGCAGAGGAGAGAGAGAGAGACAAAGAGAGAGAGACAGAGACGGAGAGACAGAGACAGAGACGGAGAAGAGAAAACAGAGACAGAGAAACAAAAGAGAGAGAGAAAGAGAGAGAGAGAGAGACAGACAGATAGGGCAGACAGACAGAGAGAGAGGGGAGAGAGAGACAGAGAGAGAGACAGACAGAGAGGAATTTTAATGAAAAGGTGTAGATATACACAATAAAAGGAGGGGAAGAAGAGAGCTAGAAGAGAGACAGACAGAGAGAGACAGAGAGAGACAGAGAGAAGATAGAGAGTGTGTGTGTGTGTATGTGTGTGTGTGTGTGTGAGAGAAAGAGACAGACAGACAGACAGACAGACAGAGGCAGAGACAGAGAAAGAGGGAGAGAGACAGACAGGGATAGACAGACAAAGACGGGGAGAGAGAGAGAGATACAGACAGAGACAGAGACAGAGAGAAAGACAGACAGACAAACAGACAGACACAGACACAATTACAGACACAGACACAGACAGACAGAGACAGACAGACAGGAAGACAGCTACAGAGACAGCAGACAGAGACAGACAGACACACAGAAGACAGAGGCAGACACAGAGACAGAGACAGAGAGAGGGGGAGGGAGAGAGTAGGGGGAGGGGTTTTAAGTCGTTGGAGCAAGACCAGACAGGGGCCTCTAAGTGGACTTGCACTAGGAGGCAAGACGGGGACAATTCATCAGAGCAAACGGATGTCTTCTCTCGCCCCGCCACCAGAGGCGACAATGACGAAAGAGAGCCATGTTGTCTTTTGTCATCCAGCTCTCGGTCCTTCCCTAGGCTGTCTCCTCCTCCTTCTCTGCTTTACCTTCACCCACCCTCCACCACGCCAATACTGCAGTCCCTTAACCCTTTCAGTCCCCCGCAACTCTATCCACCAATCTGTAAAAATCTTAACCCTTTGACCCCTCACCTTATCCACCAGCTTTCTGCAGGTGAGGGAATCAAAAGGTTAAGTTTTTGCTTTGCTCGCATGGAGGACAATACAGGATGCTGGTGGACAGGGTGAATCCGTGGGTGGACGAGACTCGACCGTGTGGTCCCAATCTTCCCAGCTCAACTCTGGGTAGGAGAGCGCGGCTAGGGTCGAAAAACTTCACTTCACTGGCTCCCTGTATCAAAGCGCATACAGTACAAACTAGACACCATGTGCTACAAAAGCCTCAATAACGCAGCCCCCGATTACCTGTCAAGCCTACTTGAGATCTATGTTCCTCACGTACCCTCCGCTCTGCCTCCGATCCTCTGACTTTTCGCTTTCCACGCACTAAGCTCAGTACCTATGGTCCACGAGCCTTCTCTGTTTCTGGTCCACTCTCCTGGAACAAACTTCCTCTCTCAGTCCGTCAGCAACCTACTTTTGTCACCTTCAAGTCCGCTCTCAAAACTCATCTTTTCTCCTCTGCATAAAATCCTGACCTTACTCAACCCCCTCTGCAGCCTGTCTCCACTCGGAGGGGAATCACATTGTAATTATATAATTGTATATAATATGCTCTCTATAATTTTCCATTGCTTTTATTCTTTCTCCCCATTTATAGCCATGCGTGTGTGTGTGTGTGTGTGTGTGTGTGTGTGTGTGTGTGTGTGTGTGTGTGTGTAGTGTGTGTGTGTGTGTGTGTGTGTGGTGCGTGCTGTGTCGTGCGTGCGTGCGTGTGTGTCTGTTCAGCGCTTAGATGTGATTTTATCAAGATTTTGCGCTATATAAATATTGTAATTATTAAATTATTGTAATTAAAACCCTACAATGATTTTTGAAAGGACTTGAAGGGGATTTGAACCCACAACCTTCCAGGCTGTTGTCCGTTGCGCTAACCACTAACATCACGGCGGCGACGGGTTGGGAGTAAAAAGGGTTAGGGTGAAGCTGGTGGACAGGGTGAGGGAGAGGAAAGGTTATGATGAATGATGTAGCGTGGTGTGGCTTGGCAGGACACAGATTCTTCTTGACGGGGTATTATCGCTATGTCCTGAATACGCGCTGAGTTCTGAGGTCATTAGGGGTCAGAACATAGCACAGGGAGAGAGAGAGAGAGAAGGAGGGAGGGAGAGAGAGAGGGGGAGAGGAGAGAGAGAGGAGGATAGGGGAGAGGGAGAGAAAGAGAGAGAGAGAGAGTGTGTGTGTGTGTGTGAGAGAGAGAGAGAGAGAGAGAGACAGACAGACAGACAGACAGACACACAGAAGCAGCCAACCAGCCAGCCAGAACAGACAGACAGAGACAGCGAGACAGAGAGAGAGAGAGAGAGAGAGAGAGAGAGAGGAGAGAAGAAGACAGACAGAGACAGCGAGAGAGAGAGAGAGAGAGACAGAGAGACAGAAGAGACAGTGAGAGAGAGAGAGAGACAGACAGAAGACAGACAGTGACAGCGAGACAGAGAGAGAGAGAGAGAGTGAGTGAGAGAGAGAGAGAGGAGGAAGAGAGAGAGACAGACAGACAGACAGACAGACAGAGAACACGCGTGTGTGTATGCATGTGTAACTGTGTTTATGTATGAAACTTCTGGAGTCATAAGGGGTCAGGTGTGTGTGTGTGTGTGTGTGTGTGTGTGTGTGTGTGTGTGTGTGTGTGTGTGTGTGTGTGTGTGTGTGTGTGTGTGTGTTGTGTGTGTGTGTGTGTGTGTGCGCGCGTGCATGTGTGTTTATGTGTGTTTGCTTCTGTGTGTGAGTGCTTTTGAATCTTAAGTGGTCAGCGCGTGTGAATGTGCATATACTTGTGTGTGCGTGTGGTATATGTGTTCTGTGTTTGTCTCTGTTCTCTGCCTGTCGTCTGTCTTGTCTGTCTCTGTCTGCTGTCTGTCTGTCTCTCTCCCTTCTTTCTGTCTCTCTCGCTGTCTTGTCTCGTTCCTGTCTGTCTCTTCTGTCTTCTGCTGCTTCTCTCTTCTGTCTCTTCTGTCTCTTCTCTTTTGTCTCTTTGTCTCGTTTCTTCTTGTCTCTGTCTGTCTGTCGTCTGTCGTCTGTCTGTCTGTCTCTCTCTCTCTCGACTCTTTATGCGTGAGCGTGATGGTGGTGGTGAGGGGGGAGGTTTACCTGGATAGTGGTGAGTGTAGGCCTTGGTCACTTGTTGGTCACTGACCTGGTGACTGGCCTTGACTTGTGACTGGACAAGGTCACGACTGAGATGATAAGGGATCGTCCTCTTGATTCACCTGTCTTGTTCCGCCTGCTCAGGTGGACATACCTGCATAAACAGTCACAACCCGCGAACGCAGGCGTGTGCATACACACACACCACACACACACACACACACACACACACACACACACACACACACACACACACACACACACACACAGACACACACACACACACACACACACACACATACATATATATATAATTTTTTGTGTGTGTCCATTTACCCATAGTGGAACTATTATAAGGTACCTGAAATATATCGTTCTTCTCCCTTAATTTGGACCTCAAAACCTATCTGCCAGCTTTTGGGTTTATTATGGCAAGCTTAAGGCTTGTGCCATGGTCATTCTGGATCTTCTCCATGGCATAACACCTGTGACGTTAGTGCATATGAAATTCATTTTGAGCGCGGAGACGCCATCTTTAAGAAACTGAACTAAACTGAAACCGAAACCGAAACCATAACTCTGTAAATTCGGAGAGCTGCACTAAAGAACGTCTTCACTAGATTTCTTCAGCTCTGTCGGTGGTTGCCATAAGCCTGGGTCTCTGTAAATGGTTTCTCTGTCCATTCCACATGCTTTTCAGTCCACTGGGTTTTTTTTTTCTGTCGTCCCCTCCTCTCTCTCCCTCATCATATCCTGGGGGGTTGTTATTTGCAAGGTCATTGGATCTTGTTACATGGCTTCCAACATAATGTTCCTTTTGTGTTTGCTTCTTTCAAGACTGTCTCGTTTGTTCCTTTGGCTGTCATGGAACTTTTAACATTCTTCTTAGAAAACAATTGTTATTATTATAATTATTAGTTATTATCATTATTATTTTATTATTATTATTATTATTACTATTATTATTATTGTTATTATTTTTATTTTTGTTGTTGTCGTTAGTATCATCATCATCACAGCAGCAGCATCCTCGTCATCATCATCAGCATTATTATTGTTATTGTTATTGTTATTGTTACTATCATCATCATCATCACCATTTTTGTTGTTGTTGTTCTTCTTATTATTATCATTATCATCATCAATATTATTATTATTAGTAGTAGTCATATTATTATTATTATCATTATCATTATTATTATTATTATTTGTATCATTATTATTTGTTGTTGTTGTTATTATTATTAGTATCATCATCATCATTATTGTCTCTTTTCTCTGTCTACAGTATTCTGGAGTTACGCAAGGAGAAGTCACGAGACGCGGCACGCTCGCGGCGAGGGAAAGAGAACTATGAATTCTACGAGCTGGCCAAGTTACTGCCCCTGCCGGCGGCCATCACCAGCCAGCTGGACAAAGCCAGCATCATCCGTCTGTCCATCAGCTACCTGAAACTGCGAGACTTCTCCGGCCATGGTGACCCGCCCTGGAATAGGGACGCCCAACACCCGAAGGGCCTCAAAGGTAGGGTGAATTTTTGTCCTCTATTTCAAGACCTTGACAGCGCATAGGGTTTTGCGGACTTCCGTGAAGTCGGCCAGATAATTGCTGGCAGATTTGGGTGGAGCGCGTATGGACTCGTCCGAGTGCGATGAATCCCTCTTGAACAAACTATTCTGAACTGCAAAACTCTGTATTTCTTTGGTTTTGTTTGTTAGTTTGTTACTTAGTTTGTTAGAAGGTTTTTTAGTGTTTTGTTTGTTTGTTGTTGTTTTTTGTTGGGTGGGGGGGCGCTCAGAGATAGGCATTCTTTTGTACTGTATTTCTTTGTGTTTGTCTTTTTGTTAGTTTGTTGTTTGTTTGTTTTTATGTGTTTGTTTGTTTGTTTATTTGTTTGTTTGTTACTTAGTTATTTTGTTTGTTTTTGTGTTTGTTTGAGGGCTCAAAGATAGGTATTCAATTGTATTGTATTTTTTGTTTGTCGTTTGTTTGTTCAAAGGTAAGGTATTTCTTTGTACTGTATTTCCATGTTTTTAGTTTGTTTCTTTCTTTGTTTTATGACCTTTTTAGTACATGTCTTTGTTTTTAGGTTTGTTTGCTTGTTTGTTTATTTGGTTGTTTTACTTCTTCAAAGTAGTGCATTCCTTTGTACTGTATTTCTTTGGGTTTTTTTTGTTTGTTTGTTGGGAGTGTTCGTGTGTTTGGTTGGTGGTTTGTTCGTTTCTTTTTGTTTGTTTGCTTTTTGTCGCAATAGATTTACTACTATTAATTTCATTATTAAAGCGTTAAATTCTATATCAAAGAATACTCGTTGCTACTTAACTTTGAGAGAAAAAATTGAAGGGGTGGGGGGGGTAGGTGGGTGGGGTGGAGATTGCCATGTCAATACATGAACCTGTTCACTGCCAACTAGACGGGTATACCCGTCCTACCGTAAGTTGCTACCAAGGTACCTACAGGACGTACATACCCGCCTTAGTACTTTCACGCATGTACTCTCAGCCCACAGTTAAATTAATGTCATATATTCCTTTTTTTAAGGAATGTTCTGAGCTTACCACTTTATGCTTTGTGGCTGCGTCCTAGCTAGCTGAATGGGTAGCGCAAACTGTGTTGGGTTTGGGAAGTTCTACATGGGAGATAACTCCGTGACTCTCAAGAGTTATGTTACTTAGTTAATGTCATATGCTTTCGACCAAATCAGTAGAGGAGGGTTTCTCTGTTTATAAACAAACTGATGTGTATCATGAAGAATTGGGGTTGGTCTCTCAGGGACAAGCGCGACGTCGCCGCAGTGTTGCACCACTTGTTTTTATGTCTCTTCTTCTTTCGGTGTGTGATTATACAGTTAGAGTGTTATGCAGAGATAGTTGTATATGAAAGTGCGTGTGTGTGTGTGTGTGTGTGTGTTGTGTGTGTTGTGTGTGTGTGTGTGTGTGTGTGTGTGTGTGTGTGTGTGTTTTCGTGTGTGTGTGTGTGCGTGTTTGTGTGTGTATGTGTGTGTGTTTCGTATGTGTGTGTTTTCGTGTGTGTGTGTGTGTGTTCGTTGTGTGTGTGTGTGTGTGTGTGTGTTTTCGTGTGTGTGTGTGTGTTTGTGTGTGTGTGTGTGTGTGTGTGTGTGTGTGTGTGTGTGTGTGTTCGTGTGTTTGTGTTCGTGTGTGTGTGTGTGTGTGTGTGTTAGTGTGATAGAGAGAGAGAGAGAGGGAGACAGAGACAGACAGACAAACAGACGATCTGCCAGACAGACAGAGTGAGTATGTGTGTGTGTTCGTCACTGTATGTGTGTGTGTGTGTGTGTGTGTGTGTGCGTATGTGTGTGTGTGTGTGTGTGTGTGTGTGTGTGTGTGTGTGTGTGTGTGTGTGTGTGTGTGTGTGGGGTATGAGTGTATGAAAGAAAGAGAGTGTGCGCGCGTGCATATCTACTTGCGTGATTGTGTGTGTGTGTGTGTGTGTGTGTGTGTGTGTGTGTATGAGTGTATATGTAGTGTTTGTGTATATATGTGTATGTATGTGTATGTATGTGTGTGTGTGTGTGAATGAGTGTGTGTACGTGCGTGTGTGTGTGCATGTGTATGTGTATGAGTGTATATGTAGTGTTTGTGTATGTATGTGTATGTATGTGTGTATGTGTGTGTGTGTGAGTGTGTATATGTGCGTGTGTGGTATGCATGTGTGTGTATGAGTGTATGTAGTGTTTGTGTTTGTGTATGTGTGTGTATGTGTATGTGTTGTATGTGTGTATGTATATGTGTGTGTGTGTGTGTGTATAGAGGAATCATTGGCGATGCAGACCACACACACAGCAGAGGAAGAAGGGTGGAGTGGCGTGTGATTAGCAGACAATTCAATTACCTCTTATCGCCATTCTTAGCTCCCCCTCCCCCCTCTTCCACCTCTACCACTTCATCCCCCATCTCCCACCACCACACCATACCACCACCAGCAATTCCACCACCCCCCATACACACATTCCTGCATCTTCTTCACCTACATCTCCCATACCTCTAAAAGCTCAGACACATAGAGACTCGCGTATATGTTCACAGTCGCACTCACAGACACACACACACAAGACAGCACGCACGTGCATTTATGCACAGGTAGGCACACACACACGCACGCACGCTCACTCACACACACACACACACACACACACGCGCGCGCGCGTGCAGCGCACACACACACACATATACACACCACACACACTAATATCACCGTCTAATATCACTAATAAAAGCTATAGACGAACAACGACATACAATCATAACATTACACACATTGAAAACACACTA
>JAPXFY010000012.1:12151296-12166296 GCA_030674185.1 Monoplex corrugatus
TTGCATGGTCGATGTAGTTCATTGTCTTTAGTTGATTTCTGCCAGCAACTGGTGTTGTACTGTGAGTGAGATCAAAATGCCTTCATCTATTCTTTTATCGGTTCATTTCATTCTAAGAAGCCACCTGTAGAACCACATCTCTGCTGCTTCGATCTCTGTTTTTTTCATGTTTTTTTCATCTGTTTTTTTCATCTGTTTTTTCGTTTTTTTCATCTGTTTTTTTCATCTGTTTTTTTCATCTGTTTTTTTCATCTGTTTTTTTCATGTTTTTTTCATGTTTTTTTCATGTTTTTTTCATCTGTTTTTTTCATGTTTTTTTCATCTGTTTTTTTCATCTGTTTTTTTCATGTTTTTTTCATCTGTTTTTTTCATGTTTTTTTCATGTTTTTTTCATCTGTTTTTTTCATGTTTTTTTCATGTTTTTTTCATCTGTTTTTTTTCATCTGTTTTTTTCATGTTTTTTTCATCTGTTTTTTTCATCTGTTTTTTTCATGTTTTTTTCATGTTTTTTTCATCTGTTTTTTTCATCAGTTTTTTTCATGTTTTTTCATGTTTTTTTCATGTTTTTTTCATGTTTTTTTCATCTGTTTTTTTCATGTTTTTTTCATCTGTTTTTTTCATGTTTTTTTCATGTTTTTTTCATCTGTTTTTTTCATGTTTTTTTCATGTTTTTTTCATCTGTTTTTTTCATCTGTTTTTTTCATCTGTTTTTTTCATCTGTTTTTTTCATGTTTTTTTCATGTTTTTTTCATGTTTTTTTCATGTTTTTTTCATCTGTTTTTTTCATCTGTTTTTTTCATCTGTTTTTTTCATCTGTTTTTTTCATCTGTTTTTTTCATCTGTTTTTTTCATGTTTTTTTCATCTGTTTTTTTCATGTTTTTTTCATGTTTTTTTCATGTTTTTTTCATCTGTTTTTTTCATGTTTTTTTCATCTGTTTTTTTCATCTGTTTTTTTCATGTTTTTTTCATGTTTTTTCATCTGTTTTTTTCATGTTTTTTTCATCTGTTTTTTTCATCTGTTTTTTTCATCTGTTTTTTTCATGTTTTTTTCATCTGTTTTTTTTCATGTTTTTTTCATGTTTTTTTCATCTGTTTTTTTCATCTGTTTTTTTCATGTTTTTTTCATCTGTTTTTTTCATGTTTTTTTTCATCTGTTTTTTTCATGTTTTTTTCATGTTTTTTTCATGTTTTTTTCATCTGTTTTTTTCATGTTTTTTTCATCTGTTTTTTTCATCTGTTTTTTTCATCTGTTTTTTTCATCTGTTTTTCTAAACGTCCAGGCCTCACAGCCATATAGCATTCCTGGCCAGATCAGACATTTTAGAATTTTGATTTTTAAGGGCTGTTGGAATGCTTCTGTCTTTCGAAATGTTATGAAGTTGGACCACTTTCTGTTTTTGCCATTCCTGTTTTTATTTTGATGTCTTTAGTACAGGTACCATCATGAGCTTTAACCGAGCCTAATATTTAAACTCACTCACATTTTGTAATTATTACACAGTCTCAGCTAAGACGGCCTGGACATCTCATGCGCTTGCAGGATAACAGGCTTCAAAGCAGCTCTTCTACAGTGAACTGACAAAGGGCCATCGACCAAGAGGACAGCCAATGCTTCGCTACAAAGACACCCTGAAAAAATCCCTCCAGAAATGTGACATTGATGAAGAACAATGGAAAATAATGGCCACAAACAGGTCTGAACGGAGGCAAGCTATTCGCAAGGGAACAGAAGTTTATGAAAATGAAAGATGAAGCAGCCAAGTGGAAAAGCGTGCAGCAATAAAGGTCAGAACCAACTCTGCAGAGCGTTCCATTAAGTGTCCAGTATAGAGCCGCCTGTGTGCATCAGACTTTGTCCTGAGATCCCACATGAGGGTACACAAATAAACGTTCCATTGAGTGTCCAGTATGCGGTCGCCTGTGTGCATCAGACTTGGGCTTGAGATCCCACATGAGAGTACACAGATAAAGTGCTAGGTTGGACTTTATCGACCACGATAGTCGACCATATACATATCCACACAAAGAAAAGTGCCACTGTACTTGTTACGTGTTTACTGGCACGCAGTAAGAGAATTGCCCTGGGCCAGTTTTGGGCTGAAGTCTGGGCATAACAGACGTTCTTGTCAGATGAAGCCAGAGTCGTGAATTCACATATCCCGGGACAGTTTCTATCAAGTGGTATTTGCTCCATCCATGAAACAGACACCCATTTGGTCTGATCCTGGGATTAGGCTGGGAAAGGGGAAAGGGGAGAGGGGGGGTTGGGGGCGCGGGAGGGTGAAATCTAAACAGCTTTCTCGCAATCCGTTGACAGAAAAAAAAATTGAAAGGCAAACGTCAAGCCATGCAAACTCTCCCTCTGTTCTGATCAGCAGACTACGTTGTCTTTCATTACGGTCTTGTTAATGAGCTACCTATTTTAATCTTCGTTTTTATTGTTTGAAAACTTCTTTTCATATTCATATTCATATTCATACTCATTTCTTTTCTCACACTGGATTTGCCATGCAAAACTCAGGCTGTTCTCCCCTTTGAAAGCACATCGCCGCAGTGTAGTGCCACCCTTTTTTTAACCGAGGCATCAGACAGGCAAAAGGCTATTTGGCCTTCATGGGATGGGACCTGGGAAAATCAACCTACCTCATCAATGTTTTACACCAAGGCAGCCGAGCACATGCTCTGCTCTTCACGATTTTCAACTGCCGTGGGGTCTTTAGTGTGCATAGCCAGAAGGCACACAGGTCCGACTCGTTTTTCGTCCCTTTCTGAGAGACTGGACGTTCACTTCGATTTTCCGGTCAAACTGAGAAGAAAAGTCAAGGCCTCAACGGGGAGCGAACCTGGAAACCTCGAGTTTAGTTATTGTCAGGCGAATGTCTGAACCATTCTGCCACCCTTGTCCCTTTTTTGTTTACTTGTTGTTTGAAAACTTTTTGTTTACTTTTATAAATAATCTTTTATTTTTCGTGTACAAATGCATCAATCCTTTTGTGACAAATTAACAAAACATCAGGAGATGGAGCAAAACGTGACCAGGACATTTACATAAATAGCGAAGGTCAGACATGCTTCCATACAAGCCTTTGGTGTACTTACTATGTAGACACTTGAATCTGAATCTGGTAACATCCCCAAGAAAATTATGAAGAACAACCGTGAAAAAACCATAATTATTTCCAAATATTTTCCCCATACTGGCCATGGTTTTTAGATTTTCCCCCTTGTAATTCAACTTGTTTCGTTTAATTTAACATGATTAATCACACACCCCTCTTTTTGTTTTGTTTTGTTTTGCTTTGCTTGCTTTGTTTTGTTTTGTTTTGTTTTGTTTCTATCTGCATAAAGTGCAATTATCATTCTGTTAGACTATTTGTGATACACAAATGGAATTACCATTATTCATTCATTCACTTATTTGCTGGGGTTTCCGGTTTTGACCAAAATCGAGTTCCAGCTCGTCCCGAAACAGATGAATGAATGCAGCTGGTAAATTGGCTCTTAGTGATTTTGACATCTTGGGACTCCTATGATGTTTTTTTGTTTTTTTTTGACTTTTTACAACCAACTATACAAACATACGTACACATTTATCGTTTCTTGCACCAATTTGGTCGAAGCATTATCTTGCGGGCATGCAAAGTTTTATAGAAAAAAAAATTTCACTGTACATTTCAAGCAGATGGTTTGAGCCAAATGCTTGAGTCTTTGTATCTTAGTGGGAAAAAATGGTCAATCTCCTTCGAGTTACTGGAAAAAAACACGCTTACTTGTTTACTTGCTTGCTTACTTGTTTACTTCCTTCCTTCCTTCTTTCCTTCCTTACTTACTATACTTACTTGCTTGCTTACTTGCTTACTTGCTTGCTTGCTTACTTGCTTACTTGCTTACTTACTTGCTTACTTGCTTGCTTGCTTGCTTGCTTACTTGCTTACTTGCTTGCTTACTTCCTTCCTTCCTTCCTTCTTTCCTTCCTTACTTACTTACTTACTTGCTTGCTTACTTGCTTGCTTGCTTACTTGCTTGCTTACTTGCTTGCTTGCTTACTTGCTTGCTTGCTTACTTACTTGCTTACTTGTTTACTTCCTTCCTTCCTTCTTTCCTTCCTTCCTTCCTTACTTACTTACTTGCTTGCTTGTTTACTTCCTTCCTTCCTTCTTTCCTTCCTTACTTACTTACTTACTTACTTGCTTGCTTGCTTACTTGTTTACTTCCTTCCTTCCTTCTTTCCTTCCTTCCTTACTTACTTACTTACTTGCTTGCTTGTTTACTTCCTTCCTTCCTTCTTTCCTTCCTTCCTTACTTACTTACTTACTTACTTGCTTGCTTGCTTGCTTACTTGTTTACTTCCTTCCTTCCTTCTTTCCTTCCTTCCTTACTTACTTACTTACTTGCTTGCTTGTTTACTTCCTTCCTTCCATCTTTCCTTCCTTACTTACTTACTTACTTACTTGCCTATCTACGATTAAGAAAATATTGTCTTCACCTAGTTGATAGACAGCTGAGCATTTGGGCATTGACGGGGGGGGGGGGGGGGGGGGGGGGGGGTCCTGTCATGTGAGACGAGTTTATAGAGAATAACTAGTGTGATTCAGACCTTTAATTATGTATGTATATATATGTATATGTTCCTTTTTGAAGGCAAGATACACACATACACATGTCATTTACATGTAACCAAGATTATTCCAGTGGTAGGCTGACAAAATACCAGCATAGGTAAAACATAGTATAGGTAGGCCTCAGGACCTGGCCAGCTCATGGGTTTGTGTGCAGACTTAAGGCTTGTGCCATGATCATCATACACACAGCACCTGTGACATTGGTCCATATGGAATTCGTTCCGAGCGCGGAGTCGTCATCTTGAGAAACTGAAACTGATTGAAAATTATCGTGTCCTTTTGATAGACCCGTGGACTCGTGATCTGATATCTTGAGTTCAATTCCAGCCCGCAGAATTAAAACCTAGCATTTTCGCTGTCCATCTGAATGTTTCTATCATTCTGGTGGTGCCAGCTTCGTGTATCATAGCTCCCCTTCTTCCCTATGCCCTACCCTCCCCATTTCAAGATCATGCACACGCACACACACATACACACACACACACACACACACACACACATACACACACACACATGCACACACGCCACACACACACACACACACACACACACACACACACACACATACACACACACACACACACACACACAGAGACACACACACACACACACACACACACGTACACAGTCATTCAGCCCGCGTTGACAGACACACAGACGACGACACAGTTAGTTCTGCATCAATTTCCCACTGTGTTGTTTTTAAAGGGGTGGGGTGGGGGGGGGGGGGAGGAAATGATGGCCAAAAAGAAAAACAATAAAATCTGAACAGTGGGTATCAGCGGGCAGCGGAAAGAGAGAGGGAGAGTAGTTTGCAGTAAATCGTTGGAAACGATTGTCTCATTCCAAAGCTGATCGCTGCATTGCAACCCTCCACCCCCACCCCCACCCCCACCATCCCACCCCCAGGTTCTCTGTGATTCCGGAGGAGGCTGTTGTTTCAGATTGTCGAGGTAATGGCCCAATACCAATCTTGTTTGGGGATTGGAACTTCTAGACGATGATGAGAGTCGTTACTCGCGCCCCACCGAGCCTGATGCCAGTAACCTCCCCCCCCCCGCCTCCCACCCCCACCCCACCCCGGGGGGGGGGGGGGCCGCATCCCGCACAGTCCCATGGCACGGGGGGGACAAAAAGTGGTTGGGAGGAAATAGGAGGCTGTCCCGGAAGTCTCCATTGTCTGTTTATCGGCTTTGCGGCCAGTGCGGGCGAGCCAGGCCTTTTCAGTTTTTAGCTCCGTGTTAATTCCCCGTAACTCTTTCCCCTCGCTTTTGGAAGCCAGGCCTCGCTTCGCTCCCTTGATCTGGGCGCCCGGAAACGCCCGGGAGACAAGTTAATGCTACGTGATGCAATAAACGTCACATCTTAATCAGTAAATTTTGCCTATCATGCCGCGGCTTAGCTGCCCCTGATTGAATTCCCGACTCCCAGAATTCCAGTTTGTCCTTCCGCCTGCGTGGGGGGCGGGATCGACCCGGAACCGGGAGAGGAAGTATAGGATGTCTTTTTCTTTTTTCTCGTCTGCCTGTGGCCTTCATATCGTTATTTCTAGAAATTTCGCAGACTTAGGGGCTAGACATAGCGATACATCTGAAGCAGACTGTAACCTGTCATGATTTATCATTCTATTCTGCTCTCTCGCCAGACGAGAGCGAGAACGGAAATACGTCATTTCAAACTTTGTTTTTTGGAGTTTGTTCAAGAGGAGATCGTCCGCATTCGGACAATTCCATATGTGCTCCACCCACATCTGTCAAAATTTATCCAGGAGACTCCTTGAGCCTGCGCAAAACTTTAAACTCTGGTAAGGTGTTAAAATGCGGAGGGGTTAAGAAAGGGTGTATGAGGCACTAAGCTGACACCATCAGAATGATGGAAATATGAGGATGGGCAGCGAACACGCCAGTTTTTAAATTAATACGTCAGATTATGTGGGCCAGGGGGGGGGGGGGGAGGCAAACCTGTAGGGAGAGCTGTACAGCAGAAGGTCCTCAGAGGAGAAGCCCCCCCCCCCCCCCCAGTCAAGCAAGTGTTTCGGCCCTTAACTCCTTCACACTCTATGGGGATCGGGATTGTATCCAGGTCATGATTTCTGGATGCCCCTCTCATCTCGCCTTTTTCTTTTTTTCTTTTTTGTTTTTGCTTTTGTTTGTTTGTTTTTTTGACTGGTTGGGTTTGAACTCGGGATAGCAGAACTTGAGTCCATGGCTCTATCAAAAGAAGCAACCAGCCCGAGGCGTTCAAAACTGGGGGCAAAGAAGACGACAGTAAAGTCACCTGTCACCTGTTGGCGCCATCACTTGTGATGGTGGCTGCATGCTGCAATCAATGTCCTGACTTCTTTCTCCACCTCCCGGTCCTGTCTTCACAAGTTCTCACTTCTTTTGCTTTCGGACATCCCGGTTATCTTCACAATCCTCCTCCTCCTCCTCCTCATCATCATCATCATGTGTCCTGCCGCATGGCGTTGGCGATCATGGCCCTCCTTACAAATCTATCCTTTGTCGCTGCAAGTATATCTTCCACCCTCTCTGTCCTCATCCATTCTACAATTCCGTCCAATACTTTCGCCCTGGGTCTACCTGGTGCTCTCTTTCCCCTCCAGCTTTCCTGTTGTGACTAGGTGCTCTAATTTCTCTTTCCTCATAAAATGTCTTATAAATGTTGCTTGTCTTTTCCTAATCTTATTCGTTAATATTCTTCTTGTGTCTGCCTCCTTCAAGACTTCACGATGCTATCCATGTATCACGCTGTTGGTCTTCCTCTCTGCCTTCGGTCCTCTGTTTTTCTTTGAAGTACTGTCTTCATCAGGTGACACTTAATGTTTCTAGTTAAATGTCCTACGTAAGCAAGTTTTCTTTAGTGGATTTCAGTTAACTGTTGTGGATTTGTTTTCAACTCGTCTAGAATGTAGAACTTCCAAATCTAACACAGTTTGCACTACCCATTCAGCTAGCATAGAAGCAGATACAAAGCACAAAAACCGTAAGCTCAGAACTCTTGAGTGTTCTGAGCTTACGGTTTTTGTGTTTTGTATCTGCTTCTATGCTAGCTGAATGGGTAGCGCAAACTGTTAGATTTTAGTTCTGCAACATGGGAGATAATTCCTACATGACTCTCAAGAGTTATGTTCTTTGATTAATATCATAAAAATTCTCCCTGCTTCCCTCTTATTTCTTTGGTATCGTCTCGAATGTTTGACTTTCGTGAGGTGACATCTATTGTTTCTAATTGTATGTCTCAGGTATGCAATTTTTCTCTCGTGGATTTCAGATAACAGTTGCGGAATTGTATTCAGTTCCTTTAGAATACTTTTACTGGTTCGCTTTTCTGTCCAGCTGATTCGTAGGAGTCTGTAGTAGGCTACCATATTTCAGCTGAGTTGACATTTATTGCTGCAGCTTTCTTCTACGTCCAAACTTCACTCACATCCATTACCAAACAGGCCCAGTGAGAAAACTAACCATGCAAGCGGGCAAGCAAGCAAGAAAGCAAACAAGCAAGCAAGCAACCAACTAACCAACCAACCTGCCAAGCAACCAACCAAGCAAGCAAGCAACCAGCCAACCAACTAAGCAAGCAAGCAAGCAAGCAAGCAAGCAAGCAACCAACCAACCAACCAACCAGCAAACTAACCGACCAACTAGCCAACCAACCAACCAACCAACCAACCAACCATCATCATCATCATCACGTGCCTTGCCACATGGCGTTGGCATTCATGACCCTCCATATGTTTCTATCCCTTGTTGCCGCAAGCAAATGTTCAATCAACCAACCAAGCAAAAAAAAAAAAAAGAAAAAAAAAAAGTAAAGTAGCACAATGTAATTTATTCAGAGAGGAAAACGAAAAACACTCAGGACAAGTCACTCCTGTTTGTTGCTTTATCTGTCTGTCTGTCTGTCTGTCTGTCTGTCTGTCTGTCTTTCAATCTTTCTTTCTGTCTTTTTGTTTTCTTCTTCTTCTTTCTTTTCTTTTTTATTATTTATTTTATTTTATTTTCCTTTTATAAAAGGAGAGCGTCTGATATTACAGGAAGAGGATGTGTGTGTGTGTGAGAGAGAGAGAGAGTGTGTGTGTTGTGTGTGTGTGTGTGTGTGTGTGTGTGTCTGTCTGTCTGTATAAGAGAACGTGTATGTGTGTGTATGTGTGTATATGTGTGTGTCTGTCTGTATGTTAGTATGTGTCTGTGACAAATATGTGGTACCAAATTTTTCTGTAATATTTCTTTACTAAAGGTGTCGTGAGGAGTCACGAATGCATAATTTTGTAAGCCTGGCGTCCAGGTCAAGGTCATATGGACTGATAAAAAAGTGCCAAAACTCAATCAGTCAATGATCTCTCTCTCAGCACACTCTCACGTGCACACGTATACGATCCCCTTGCAATTTCTTACCCCCCCCCCCTGGGACGCGCGCGCGCGCGTGCACACACACAACACACACACACACACACACGCACGCACACACACACGCACGCACACACACACACACACACACACACACACACACACACACACACGCGTTGTTAGGAAATGGTATCAGATCAATTAACCCTTTGAGTCCCGCACCCTGTTCACCACCTGCGTCGTCAACCATGTTAGCAAGGCAAGCATAAACTTAACTCTTTGACTACCTCACCCTATCCAACAGCTTTCCTTGGGAAGCTGGTGGATAGGGTGAGGGAGTTAAAGGATTTCGTTTTTGCAGTTGATGGATAGGATGCGGAAGTCAAAGAGTTAACATGTTGAGTTTCCCTTAGATGTGTGTGTGGCACGCTGAACTGACAGAGAAAGAAATCCACTTCTTAGTGTGAGCTTGAAAAGTCAATATTTCTATTCATGATTTTTTTTCCCCTTTTTGTGATGTTTTGAAAGGGGACGGGAGTGGAAGGATGGGTATTGGAGTAATTCAAAATAACACTCGAAAATTATAGAATTGAATATAAATGAAACGATAAGTAATAATAATAATAATAACAACAACAATAATAATAATAAAATAGTAATAATGATGATGATGATAATAATAATAATGATGATGATGATGATGATGATAACAACAACAACAAC
The DNA here is from genome assembly GCA_030674185.1 of Monoplex corrugatus. Classification (NCBI taxonomy): domain Eukaryota; kingdom Metazoa; phylum Mollusca; class Gastropoda; order Littorinimorpha; family Ranellidae; genus Monoplex; species Monoplex corrugatus. The sequence goes on from JAPXFY010000012.1 coordinate 12,160,992, forward strand.
AACAAAACAACAATAATAATAATAATAATAATAATAATAATATAATACATAACAATGAAGTAATAATAAAAATAATAATAACAATAATATAAAATGAAATATAATAATAATATAATGATAAACAATAATATAAAATAAAAAAAATAAAATAATAATAATATAATATAATAATAATAAATGATAATAATAACAACACAATAATAATATAATAACAACAAAACAAAAACAATAATAATAATAAAATAATAATAATAATAATAATAATAATAATAATAAATAATAATAAATAATAATAGTAATAATAATATCTTGCTTCTCTTTTTTCAAAACAGACAAGACTATTTTTCGAATGACTCCAAATATGTGTAATGTGATTTTTGTGTGTTTTGTGTGTTTTTGGTTTGATTACTTTCTTTTGTTTTATTTTGTTTTGGAGGTAGGGGTGCGTGTGTGTGTGTGTGTGTGTGTGTGTGTGTGTGTGTGTGTGTGTGTGTGTGTGTGTGTGTGTGTGTGTGTGTGTGTGTGTGTGTGTGTGATTTTGACCGTGGCGCGTGCACGTGTGTGTGTGTGTGTATAATTTTTTCACGTGTATGGGTGAGTGCGTGTGTTGTGTGTGTGTATGTCTGTGTGTGTGTTGTGTGAGGTGTGTGTGAGTGTGTGTGTGTTGTGTGATTGTTTATGTGTGTGTGTGTGTGTATGTCTGTGTGTGTGTTGTGTGAAGGTGTGTGTGAGTGTGTGTGTTGTGTGATTGTTTATGTGTGTGTGTGTGCGCGCGCGCGTGTGTGCGTGTGAGTGCTTACGCGCGCGCGCCTGCATACTGTGTCTGTGTTTGTGTCTGTGTCTGTGTCTCTGTGTGTCTGTGATTTCCTGTATTTCCAGGTTTCTCTTTCTCAGTCAAGTGTTGGTAATCCAATGGAGGTTTGATGCGAAACAGACATTGATTGCCGTAAATTATGTTGACTAGGATTGACAAGTGGGCAGGACACTTCCCACACACACTTGAATGATGTAACCAATGCAATTAGAATGCACTAGTCCCATGGCAGGGTGCGGGGTGGCGCGTGGCGGATGGCGGGGTGGGTGGGTTTAGGGTGGGGGGGGGATTCAAGATAGTCAAGCCATTTCAATAATCTGCCCTTTTACCCACGACTAAACATTAAAAACGGTGGGTGGGTGTGGAGGAATCAAGAAAGCAAAGCCGTTTTGATAATTTCCCTTTTTCTCCTAACTTAGTTAAGAGAGTCAAGCCGTTTCAATAATCTGCCCTTTTCCTCCATAACTTAATATTACAAAGCGGGGAGGGGGGAGGAGATAGTCAAGCATTTTGATAATCTCCCCTTTTCCCATAATTAGTTAAGAGAGTCAAGCCGTTTTAATAATCTGCCCTTTTCTCCCCATAACTTAATATTATAAACGGGGGGGGAGGGGGGGAGATAGTCAAGCCATTTTATAATGTCCCCTTTTCACATAACTTAGTTAAGAGAGTCAAGCCGTTTTAAATTAAATCTGCCCTTTTCCCCATAACTCATATTTAAACTGGGTAGGGGGGGGGGGGGAGGGGGTGATATGTTAAGTTATTTTAATAATCTCCTAATTTCCCCACAACTGAACATTAAAAACGGGTGAGTGTGAAGGGAATCAAGAAAACAAAGCCATCTTAATAATCTCCCCTTTTCCCATAACTTAGTTAAGAGAGTCAAGCTATTTTAATAATCTGCCCTTTTCCCCATTACTCAATATTAAAAGAGGGGGGGGGGGAAAGGCGGATTAAGATAGTCAAGCTATTTTAATGATCTGCTCTTTCCCCAACAAATGAACATTAAATACGGGTTGATGTGGAGGAAATCAAGAAAGCAGAGCCATTTCAATTACTAATCTCCCCTTTTCCCCATAACTTAATATCAAAAACAGGTTGCGGGGGGGGGGGGGGGGTAAGATAGTCAAGCAATTTCAGTAATCTGCCCTTTTTCCCCATGACTGAATATTAAAAACAGGTCGGGAGCAGAATTAAGATAGTCAAGCCATTTTAGTAATCCGCCCTTTTCACCATAACTGAATATTAAAAACGGGTTGTGGAGGAATTCACATAATTAAACCATTTTAATGATCTCCCAATTTTTCTGACAACTAAATATTAAAAACGGTTGTGTTGGGGATTTGAAATAGTCAAGCCATTTTAATAGTATAACTTTTCCCCCTTAAATGAATATAAAAAACGCGTGGTGAGGGGATAATCAAGAAAGCAAAGCCATATTGATAATCTCCCCTTTTCCCCAGAGCTCAACATTAAAAATAGGTAGTGATGGAGGTGGGATCAAGATATTCAAGCCATTTTTTTTTCACAATCCTCCCTTTTTCTCACAACTGAACGTTAATGTGAGTGTGAAATATATGCATTAAAAATTCGAGGAAGCGTTTCTTGGTATAGCTATAAGGCACAGCCGTCTTCGAGGTTTCTAGGAATGTCTTCACACCCCCTTCCCATCCTCCCCAAGTCTCCAGCAATCTTACTTGATTTCCTAATACACGCACACACACACACACACACATTCACGCACGCACACACACACACACACACACACACAACACACCCACACACACACACACACAAACCCACACAGGCATACACAGATACACGCACAGACACATACACACAGACAAACACACGCACACACAAGACACATACACACATACACACACACACACACACACACACACACACACACACACACACACACACACACACACACACACACCCTGCCACTATCAGTGCATAAAGCTGACAGGATTATAATATTGTGTCGTCACAGGTAACCTGCCCCCCCCCCCACACACACAAAATAAACACACACACACACACAACACACAACACACACAACACACACACACACACACACACACACACACACACACACACACACACACACACACACACACACACACACACAACACACCACCGTCACTATCAGTGCATACAGCTGACAGGATTATAATGTTGTGTCATCACAGGTAAGCCCCCCCCCCCCCACAACACACACACAACACACACAACACACACAACACACACACACACACAACACACACAAAACACACACACACACACACACACACACACACACACCACACACACACACACACACACACAACACACACACACCGTCACTATCAGCGCATAAAACTGACAGTATTATAATGTTGTGTCGTCACAGGTAACCATCCCACCAGCGCCGTAACCATCCCGCCATCACCTGTGACCTGTTTGAAGCTCACCAAGGCACACATATCTTGCAGGTGAGGCCTTTGCTTTGTTTGTTCTGTCTTTCTGTTTTGTTCTGTTCTGTTCCCGTTCTGTTCTGTCTTCTGTTCTGTTCTGTTTTGTTCTGTTGTTTGCTGTTCTGTTCTGTTCTGGTCTGGTCTAGTCTGTTCTGGTCTGTTCTGTTCTGCTCTGTTTTGTTTTGTTTTGTTCTGTTCTGTTCTGTTCTGGTCTGGTCTAGTCTGTTCTGGTCTGTTCTGTTCTGTTCTGTTTTGTTTTGTTTTGTTCTGTTCTGTTCTGGTCTGGTCTAGTCTGTTCTGGTCTGTTCTGTTCTGTTTTGTTTGTTTTGTTCTGGTCTGTTCTGTTCTGTTCTGTTCTATTCTTGTCTGTTCTGTTCTGGTCTGGTCTGGTCTGTTTTGGTCTGTTCTGTTCTGTTCTGTTCTGTTCTGGTCTGTTCTGTTCTGTTCTGTTTGTTCTGATTGTCTGTTCTGTTCTGGTCTGTTCTGGTCTGTTCTGTTCTGTTCTGATCTGGTCTGTTCTGTTCTGGTCTGGTCTGTCTGTTTCTGGTCTGTTCTGTTCTGATCTGTCTGTTCTGTTCTGGTCTGGTCTAGTCTGTTCTGGTCTGTTCTGTTCTGTTTTGTTCTGTTCTGTTCTGTTCTGTCTGTTCTTGTCTGTTCTGTTCTGGTCTGGTCTGGTCTGGTCTGTTCTGGTCTGTTCTGTTCTGGTCTGTTTTTGTTTGTTTTGTTCTGTTCTGTTCTGTTCTGGTCTGGTCTGGTCTGTTCTGTTCTGTATGTTTTGTTTTTTTGTTCTGTTCTGTTCTGTTCTGGTCTGGTCTGGTCTGTTCTGTTCTGTTCTGGTCTGGTCTGTCTGTTCTGGTCTGTTCTGGTCTGTTCTGTTCTGTTCTGTTCTGTTCTGGTCTGGTCTGTTCTGTTCTGGTCTGTTCTGTTCTGTTCTGTTCTGTTCTTGTCTGTTCAGTTCTGCTCTGCTCTGTTTTGTCTGGTCTGTTCTGTTCTGTTCTGTTCTGGTCTGGTCTGGTCTGTTCTGGTCGGTTCTGTTCTGTTCTGGTCTGGTCTGGTCTGGTCTGGACTGGTCTGTTCTGGTCTGTTCTGGTCTGTTCTGTTCTTGTCTGGTCTGGTCTATTCCTTCTCCACTCTCCCGCTTTGTCTTTCTGCCCCTTTCTTCTTTTTCGTCATTTCTTTTTCTATCTCCCTTCCTTCCCCCCTCTGTCTTCCTCTGTCTGTCTCTCTGTCTGTCTGTCTCCCACTCTGTCTTTCTCTGTCCCTGTCTGTCTGTCTGCCTGTCTGTCTGTCTGCCTGTCTGTCTGTCTGTCTCTATTCCTCCTTTTCCCACTCCACTATCTGACTCTATCTCTATCTGACACACACTCTCTTTCTCTTCTCTCTCTCTCTCTCCTCCTCTCTCTCTCTCTCTCCATCCTCTCTCTCTCTTCCTTCTTCTCTCTAACTTTCTAACTCTCTGTCTAATACACTCAATCTCTTTCTCTCTCGAACTGTTGCTGTAACAACTGTCTTTCTGACTTTCTCTCTGTGTCTTTCTAATTATCTTTCTCCAATTCTCTAACTCATAACTTTTTCTCTCTGTTTAACTCTCCTCTTTCTCTCTAACTGTCTCTGCCTGTCTCTCTCACTCTGTATAACTCTCTCTCTCTCTCTCTCTCTCTCGCTCTCTCTCTCTCTCTCTATCTATCTATCTATCTATCTATCTATCTATCGATCTATCTATCTATCTATCTATCTATCTATCTATCTATCTATCTGTCTGTCTGTCTGTCTGTCTAACTCTTTCTCTTTAATTATCTCTTTGTCAGTGAGTGAACGAATGAGTGAGTGAGTGAGTGAGTGAGTGAGTGAATGAGTGAATGAGTGAGTGAGAGAGTGTGTGTTTGTGTGTGTGTGCCTGCTGTTTGTTTGTTTGTTTGTTTGTATGGATATCTGTTTATATGAATGTTTGCTGAGCTGTGATGATTCTGGAGTCTGCGTTGTTTTACTGTCTGTCGCTTTAATTAATGTTCGTTTATTGTTTCCTCATTCT
>JAPXFY010000012.1:12178796-12186296 GCA_030674185.1 Monoplex corrugatus
GTTCTTTCCCCTCTCTGTTTGTCCTCTCTCTTTCCATCTCTCTCTGTCTTTGTTCACTCTTTCTCTAAGTCTCTCTCTCTCTCTCTCTCTCTCTTTCTTTCTTTCTCTTTGTCTCTCTCTCTGTCTCTCTGTCCTTCTGTCCTTCTGCCTGTCTGTCTGTCTCTGTCTGTCTGTCTGTCTGTCTCTCTCTCTCTGTCTCTGTCTCTCCTCCTCCTCCTCCTCTGGAGCAAATTCCGAGCAGACAACAGACTCCCTCCGCTCTTTTATGTCTTTTAACTGCTGGCTTTCATTCCTCACCTTCTCCTCCTTCACTCCTCACACAATCATTGTTTCTCTTTCTTTCCATTTATGATAAGACAAGACAGGACAAGACAAGACAAGACAAAACAAAACAAGACAAGACAAGGCAAGACGAGACGAGACGAGGTGAGACGAGATGAGGTTAGGTGATGTAAGATGAGGTGATGTGAGATGAGATGAGATGAGATGAGATGAGATGAGATGAGATGAGATGAGATGAGATGAGATGAGATGAGATGAGATGAGATGAGACGAAACGAGATGAGATGAGATAAAAAGAAAAGACAAAATCAGATAAGTACGACTATGAAATTAGTGCCAGGTGCAGCATCATGTTACAAACATTGCTCTTCACATCAAGAATATTACTTGACATCATAAAATATACATATAATACACGTGTTTCTGATACATTATATAAACATTTATTCGATCAACACGTTCAAATTACACAGTTTTGTAGCTACGTGAGCTTACTGAAAATAGAACAAAATGCATATCGAAGTGAAATTAAACATTAAATACACACATACATACACAGAAACACAGACACACACACATACACATACACACACATATACACACACACACACATTGACACACACAACACACACACACACACACACACACACACACACACACACACACACACATACACACACACACTCACACTCGTACACACACACACGTACAGACACGTACACACTCACATGTACACAGGTGCACACACACACACACACACACACACACACACACACACACACACAACACACAGACACACACTCACACTCACACTCGTACACACGCACACACGTACAGACAACTACACACTCACATGTACACAGACGTACACACACACACACACACAACACACACACACACACATACACACACACACACACATATCTACATGAAATCAAAGAAAGGGGAAGAATAAAAGAGACAGCATACCTCTTGACCACTTCAGAGTAGAATCTATAGATAAAACCATTTGTGGCTTGATCACAGGTCGAACCCAAACCCTGTGTGTTATCCGCATGGCTGAGCTAATGGGGCCACTGAAAAACTGTGGTCTGACTGAGGATCAAACCCACGATACCTGGTTTATTGGCATGGCACTTTGATCATAATCAACTAGTCTAAGGGGGGGCCACTGAACCAGAGAGAGATGATGGGCTATGTACAAGAGCTCCCTCCCTCTCTTGCTCTTGTCTTTCTCACACTCTTCTGTCTCACCATTCACATTTCAGTCTGTCTTTGTCAGTCTGTCTGTCCATCTGTCTGTCTCTGTCTCAGTCTCTCTGTCTGTCTATCTCTGTCTGTCTCTCTCTCTTTTCTCTCTCTCTCTCTGTTGTCTCTCTCTCTCCCTCTGTCTGTCTGTCTATCTCTGTCTCTCTGTCTGTCTGTCTCTTTCTCTTTCTATCTCTGTCTCTCTGTCTGTCTGTCTCTCTTTCCTCTCATTCTCTCTGTCTGTCTGTCTCTGTCTCTGTCCTGTCTGTCTTCTTCTCTCTTTCCCTCTCTTTCTCTGTCTGTCTGTCTGGCGGCTGGCTCTCTTTCTCTCTCATTCTCTGTCTCTCTCTCTGTCTCTCTCTGTATCTGTCTCTCTGTCTGTCTGTCTCTCTTTCTCACTTTCTCTTTCTCTCTCTTTCTGTTTCTTTGTCTCTGTCTCTCTCTGCTACAGAACCGGAGAGACAATGGACAATACGAAGTCCTTCCTGCTCTACTCTTTTTATTTTTCACCTTTCTCTCTCACCATCGACATCTCTGTCTCTGACCTTGTGTGTTGTTGTCTGTGTCTATCTGTCTGTCTGCTCTGTCTTTTGTCTTTCTATCTTTCTCAACATATGTATGGAAATTGATACTGTGTTAGAATTATATTTTGTACTTTTTACGACGCGCAAATGTTGTTTTTAACCCGTTTTCATCATTGCACTGAATGACATGTCTTCCCACTTCATCCCTTCACTTGGCTGTTGTTAATGCTCCTTTCACTTCCCCCTTTTCCTTTTATTCTATGTGTCTGTAATTTTTTTTTTTAAAACATTATATTAATAAAACTGCTCCTAATATATTGTTATATTATTGTTGATTTTGTTGTTTTTGTTAAGGGTCGACATGCATTATTCACATATGTCACCTTTGTCTTTTATGCTTTTGTAAGGTGCGTGGATTATTGGCATACATGTGAGTCAATATACAAGGGGGTGCAAAAGTAGGTATACAGTATCACATCATTATTCTAATGCTTAATTCCGCTCTCGATTAGAGGAGTGTGTGAATACCGACGGCAAGCAGTTTGAGTATCTGAGGGATTACGGCTGTGCTTGTTATTACATGTATATGCAATATTCATTTGTTTGTATAATAAATGAAATGAGTATTGTACGTGTTTTCTTTTTTCATAACTGTATACCTACTTTTGCACCCCCCTGTATTATCACAACTCATTTTATAACTTGTGTTACAGTCTATGTTTCATGGTTAAAACTTTTTAACGTTGATATTCTGTGTGTAGAGTAGCAAGGATTAGCTGTAAGACAGATCCAGTGGGACCTGATGCTACTTTCCTTGAGTAATAAAGTATTCTGAAGTCTGAAGTCTGAAGCCTGAACTCTCTCTCTCTCTCTCTCTTCTCTCCCCCCCCCTCTCTCTCTCCCTTCTCGCTTCTCTCTCTCTCTCTCTCCCCTCTCGCTTTCTCTCTCTACTCTCTCCCCTCTCGCTTTCTCTCTCGCTCTCTCTCTCCCTCCCTCCCCATCCACCCCAGACAACAATGGACCACTTGACCCAGCGCACCTCCAGTAAAAAAGGAAGGGAAGGAAGGGAGAGAACTTGGGCATGAGGGGGGAGGGCAGCCAGCATTGATGCATTGATATTCAATTTGTGAAATAGAGAGAAACAGTTTTGCCAGACCCCTCCCCCAGAGACCGCCACGTGCTCTGAATTCCAGGCCGGCTCCTTGGCTTTGGGAGTGGCGCCCCTTGAGCGCTCTTCTTCCTGTCCTCGCTTCCTTCCCCTGGAGACCTTTTCTGGAGAGGTCGTTCTCCCCTCTGTCTGTTCGTCTCTTCCGTCTGTCTGTCTGTCTTTCTCTGTCCTCCTTGTGTGTCTCCCCTGTCCCTGTCATCTCTGCAATCTCTGCTATTCTCTCTGTGTGTCTATCTGTTTCTCGAACTTGTAAATATGTGAAAGGATTCTGTATGGAAATTTTTAACCTCTTCTTCACATGCAGCACCTATGAAAGAACATGTATATTCAGGATTGGTCTTGTATCCAACATCCAGGTGGATAAGGATCAGTATGTCTACTCACCTGTTGAATCAAAGGAGACTCCATTGTCTTATTCTCTCTCTCTCTCTTTCTTTCTTTCTCTTTCTCTCTCTCTCTCTCTCTCTTTTCCCTCTCTTTCTCTCTCTCCTTCTCTCTCTCTTCCTCTCTCTCTCCCTCTCTCTCTGTCTCCCTCTCTTTCCTTCTTGCTCTCTCTCCCTCCCTCTCTCTCTCCCTCCCTCCTTCTCTCTCTCTCTCCTTCTTTCTCTCTCCCTCCCTCTCTCTCTCTCTCCCTCTCCCTCTGTGTGTCTGTCCATCTCTCTGTCTCTGTCTGTCTGTCTGTGCCTGTCTCGTCTGTCTGTCTCTGTCTCTGTATCTCTCTATGTCTCTCTGTATGTCTGTCTGTCTGTCTGTCTCTGTTTGTCTGTCTGTCTGTCTGTCTCTGTCTGTCTGTCTCTGTCTGTCTCTGTCTGTCTGTCTGTCTCTCTGTCTGTCTGTCTGTGTCTGTCTGTTCTGTCTCTGTCTCTCTCTCTGTTTCTGTCTCTCTATGTCTGTCTGTCTCTGTTATTTGCCATCCTTCCCTCCACATGTACGTCCCCTACATTGTGACTGAAACATTTCTGTTATTTGCCATCACCGTCAAGTCTCTAGGTTCTGACGCTGGCAGATATCTTATTGTACAAAATCATTTTATTGCAATTTCGTGTACCGCGTCTCCCTAGACGTATGCATACGCGTACTGAGGCAAACATATAAACTTACGTCAAGGCCACACACATGTGGAAAGGTGGGGATGGGGGAGGGGGAGGGAGAGAAAGAAGAGAGAGAGAGAGAGAGAGAGAGAGGATCTTCACCATGTTTTTGTTACAACTCCTCCCTCCCTTCCCCCCATCATCCCCCAAGAAGACTTTTGTAGTGAAGACGCCTGAATCTTCACCATAGTGCTGTTACAACTCTCCCATCTCCCCCCCCCCCCCCCCAAATCCACAAGAAGACTTTGTAGTGAAGACGCTTCAATCTTCACTATGCTTCTGTTACAATTCCTCCCCTCCCCCTTTCCCCGATCCCCCCCCCCCACCACCCCAAGAAGACTTCAATCTTCAGCACGCTTCCGTTACAATTTCACCTTTCCCCACCCCCACCATAAGACTTTGTGGTAAAGACGCCTGAATCTTCAACATGCTTCTGTTGCAACTCATCTCCTCTCATGCCCCACCATTTCCAAGATGACTGGAATCTTCAGCCTGTTTCTCTGACAACTTTTACACCCCCCACCCCCTCCACACACACACCATCCCCCAAGAAGACTTTGTAGTGAAGACGCTTGAACCTTCACCATGCTTCTGTTACAACTCCATCTCCACCTTCCCACCCTCACCATCCCCCAAGAAGACTTTGTAATAAAGTCGCCTGAATCTTCAGCATGCTTCTGTTACAACGCTTGGATCTTCACCATGCGTTTGTTACAAATCCACCTCCAAGTTCCCACCACTACCATCCCCAAAAAGACTTTGCAGCGTGTGGTGAAGATGCTAGAATCTCTACCATTCTTCTGTTACAACTTCTCCCCTGCATCACCCCCACCATCCACCCCCCACTCTCTTTCCCTTCCCCCCTGCACCATCCCATCCTGTCTTTGAAGTGGCGGTGCCAAAGAGCGCGTGGGGGCCATCGGCCACGACATTAATAACCGTGTCCCGCGCGCTGGATGGCATTTGTATGAGGTCTTTGATTGATTGTCTCGCGAGAGACCTATCCTAATTAGGCCCATAATCAAATTTTACCGCCACCCTTAGTGCCGTGGCTTGTGGGCCACCCTGAATTAATTTCCCTGCTACTTGTTCCTCGTTGAGGGAGGAGGGGCTGGGCACTGCTCTTCGGCTCGGCTCTTCCAGCTTTCCACAACCAAGCACCCCCCCCCCTCACCACCTTCCACTCCTTCTCTCCCTCTTCCAACATCCTCCCACCCCAAAACAAGTCCCCTCCACCCCCCACCCCCACTGTCCTCCCATCCCTGCCCAGGCCCCCAGCCCGCCACCGGGCGGACGTAAGAGAGTCGTGTTCAACGTCGGCTTCCGTTTCTGGTCGGCTGTACGTTCAGACTCCCGCCCCATCCCGCCCCATTGCCTGGTCCTCTTCCGCCTGTTTAACCCTTTGACTCCTGCACCCCATCTATCAACTGCAAAAACTTAACCCTTTGACTCCCGCACCCTATCCATCAAATGCAAAAACTTAACCCTTTGACTCCCGCACCCTATCCATCAACTGCAAAAACGTAACCCTTTGACTCCTGCACCCTATCCATCAACTGCAAAAAAATTAACCCTTTGATTCCCGCACCTTACCCAATAACTGCAAAAACTTATCCCTTTGACTCCTGCACCCTATCCATCAACTGCAAAAACTTAACCCTTTGACTCCCGCACCCTATCCAATAACTGCAAAAACTTAACCCTTTGACTCCCGTACCCTGTCCATCAACTGCAAAAACTTAACCCTTTGACTCCCGCACCCTATCCAATAACTGCAAAAACTTAACCCTTTCACTCATGTACCTTATCCATCAACTGCAAAAACTTAACCCTTTGACTCCCGCACCCTATCCATCAAATGCAAAAACTCAACCCTTTGACTCCTGCACCCTATCCATCAACTGCAAAAACTTAACCCTTTGACTCCTGCACCCTATCCATCAACTGCAAAAACTTAACCCTTTGACTCCCACACCCTATCCATCAACTGCAAAAACTTAACCCTTTGATTTCTGCAACCTATCCACAGCTTCTTGCAGAAAGCTGGTGGATAGGGTCAGAAAGTCAAAGGGCTGTTTTTGCTTCGCTAGCATGGCTGACAATGCCGGATGCTGGTGGACAGGGTGCGGGAGTCAAAGGGTTAAAAGAAATAGGGGTACAGGGTGGTTTATGGGGATGGCGGGCCCCAGTAACTCAGTTGGTTTTGAGATGTCGGATTCACATGCTAAATAGTTCTTGGTTCGAATCCCGAGGAATGCGCTACGTTTAAGACTGGGCCTTCTCACTGTCCCATTTTAACATCATTGTTGTTCTGGTGGTGTCAGTATAGAATTAGATAGGTCCCTCTTCCCTGGGATGGTTAATCCCCGTCGGCCATATCACCTGAGGTGGGTGTCGACGTAAAAACTGAACCAATGAATGATGTCTATAGGGATGTTGACGGGCGCGTGATGGTCAAGTGGGTAAGATGTAGGACTTCCAATCGGAAGGTCTTGGGTTCGATCCTGACTGAGTACCTCCTGTCTGATGGGGGGGGGGGGGAGGGGGAAGAAAAGAAAAGAAAAAAAAGGGGGGGATCAAAAGGATGGGAGGTTTTTTTTTCCAATTTCCCAAGTTAACCCTTTGTCTCACGCACTCTGTCCTAGTACCAGCATCCTGCATTATCAACCACGCTTGCAAAGCAAAAACTTTAAAACTCTTTTGACTCCCTCACCCATCCACCAACTTCCTGGCGGATCGGCTGAGGGAGTCAAAGAGTTAAATTTTTTTGCAGTTGATGGATAGAGTGTGGGAGTAAAAGGGTTAGTATGTGTGTAGACCTGCTAGTGTCTGAACCCCTGTCGTGTGCTTATGCACGCAGATATCGAATTATGCACGTTAAAGATCCTGTAAGTCATGTCAGTGTCCGGTGGCTTACGGATTCATACAACTAAATGCCCAGCACGCACACCCACCAAAGGCAGAGTATGCAGACTGCGTAGCAACATACCGCTTCCACAGTGTGGGCAAAACAACGTGCATACATGCATACGAGAAAAAACAAAATGAATAAACAAACAAACAAACAAACAAACAAACAAACAAAATAAACAGATAGATAAATGAATAAGTTAATTAATAAACAAATACATATAAGTAAACAAACACACACAAATAAATAAACAAACAAACAAACAAATAAATAAAT
>JAPXFY010000012.1:12193796-12201296 GCA_030674185.1 Monoplex corrugatus
CGCTCCCTCGCGCGTGCTTAAGCTTAAGCCCAAGCCACGTCTGTATGGATTCCCTCATTTTTCAAAGTGTTTTTGTACCGTCAGGATTTCATGAATATATCATTTAAAAGCATGCGCATTGGACTCCGTAATATATAATAAGAGTACATTTGTCATAAATTCACAAATGGTTCTTCAACCCGCACGCCGCCGAACGCTAAAACAACACGCCTACATTTTCTGACTGTATAACTATGTATAAATCCATGTACGTGTGGGACAGGTGTGACTGGTACATTCATCACGAAACAGAAGAACATTAAGCAGAAATGACATAAACATTGTACAGTTTCTCTCCATAATCGTAATTACAGTTCCTGTTCATTTTTGCATAACACTAAAAAGCTGAGCAAAGATGGAACGGACATCTCAGAGGACGCTTCCATTACCAGAAAAAAATTACCATTCCTGCCGGTTTGAGACAGTAACCCTTTGGCTCCTGCCCACAGCTGCAAAAATTTAACCCTTTGACTACCTCACCCTATCTACCAGCTTCTTGCAGGAAGCCGGTGGATAGGGTGAAGGAATCAAAGGGTGGATAGGGTGAAGGAATCAAAGGGTTAAGTTTTTGCTTTGCGATCATGGTTGGAAATGCAGGGTGCTGATGGACAGGGTGCGGGAATCAAAGGGTTAAGTTTGTAACACAACCAATTTCAACGAATTGATGGTTCTTCAACCCACACACTGCTTAGCGCTTCCATTATCAAAATAACAACAACAAAACAAAAACACAAAAAAACACACACAAAAATCCTTGCCGGTTTTAGACAATATTTTTAACCTTTTGACTCCCGCATCCTATCCTCCAACTGCAAAAACTTAACCATTTGACTCCCTCACCCTATCCACCAGTTTCCTGCAAGAAGCTGGTAGACAGGGTGAGGGAATCTAAAGGGTTACGTTTTTGCTTTTCTAGCATGGCTGACAGTGCAGGATGCTGATGGACAGGGTGCAAGGAGGCAAAGGGTTAAAACTCAACAGCGCTACATAGCCAAAACTCAACCCTTTGACACTCGCACCCTGTCCACCAGCATCTTGCACTGTCAACCATGCTAGCAAAACAAAAATGAACCCTTGAGATTACTCACCCTATCTTGTAAGAAAGCTGGTGGGATAGGGTGAGGCAGTCAAAGGGTTGATTTAATTCTTTTTGCAGTTGGGAGAATAGGGTGTGGGAGTCAAAAGGGTTAAAACAATGTCAGATTCGTGTGTAGGGACTGACAGGCACTGAAGGTCTTCTCAGCACTGCCGACAACCCAAAATTTGGCGGGACAAGCGTCCAAGAAGCATACGGTACGTTTGCATACATTTTCATGATGAATTCAACATGCCGCGTGAGTGGACAGCGCGTTTTGCTGCTGTGAGTGTGTGTGAGGCCTGAGGCGGCCACTCACCCGCGGCTCGTTGTAAGACAATGGATGACATGATTTCATAATGTGGACCACAAAAAAAAAAACAAAAAACAAAAACCACACACACACAACCCCCCCAAAAAAACAAAAAACAAAAACACACAAAAAATCCAAAACAGTCTGCTAAATGGTCTTGGGTCTTAAGAGAGAGAGAGAGAGACAGACAGACAGAGGGAGAGAGAGAGACAGACAGACAGACAGAGAGACAGACAGGCAGAGAGAGAGACTGAGAGAGAGACACTCACACGAGACACAGAGGGAGAGAGAGAGAGAGGGGGAGAGAGAGAGAGAGAGAGAGAGACGCGGGCAGACAGACAGGCAAGAGAGAGAGGGAGAGAGAGAGAGAGTCATACACACACACGCACAGACGGACAGACAGAGAGATACACACACACACACACACACACACACACACACACACACACACACACACACACACACACACACACAACACACACACACACAGAGTCTCAGAGAGAGAGACAGAGAGAGAGAGAGACAAAGACAGAGAGACAGAAGAAAAAAAAGTCTGCTGAATAAGTCTTGGCTCCTGAGATGGAATGGTAGGATTTTATTGTCACCGCCGTGCATAAATTAGTTTTGCAAAGGAAAAAGAAAGATTTTGTAAGTTTTGAAACGTGTGTTTTTTGTTTTTTTAATTTTTTATGTTGGTTGACAGAATAGTTCCGTCTTTTGAGATGAGAGGACGTAAAGAACACACTGCTGGTTCTGAGCATTAATTAAACAATTTCTCTTGTGTTTTTACGTACATAATCATCCTTATCATTATTACTTGTAAGACATTTTAGGAGGCAAGAGAAATTAGAGCACCTGGCAAGCTGGAGGGAAAAAGAGCACCAGGTAGACCCAGGGAGAAAATATTGGACGGACTTGATTATATAATTTTGTTGTCTATAAGTCAGAGTATTTGAAGCATATAGTACAGTTTGAACTATGGATACCAACAAGAACTATAATGTATAACACATACAATGGATTTTAAGTGTTCGATGAAGTCTTACCTACTTTCTCTTAGGATTGAACACTGGGTGCATGTATTAAGTGCTTTTTTTGGTTCTCTGGAAAAGAGATGTGCGGAAGCAATTTTAGGTAATCTAGGTCTGTTTTACATATGTGTTTTGGTGTCCTTAGTTATGTTTAAATTTGTATTCGGGTGTGATTTTTTAAATCTGTGTGATAAATTGGACGGAGTGGTCAACGTCATGGGCTTCTCTTCAAATTATTTGCGCTAATGATTGATGTGGGTACTTTATTTTTTTTTCCACTTTTTATTATTCTTTTGAAGTATTGTGTATGTCTTGAAACGGTTATAGCCCTTACATGGCCGTACGCAGTCGGCTGGGCTTTAAACAAAAATAACAGTAAGTTATAGAATCACACACATACATCATCAGTGCATGGTCTAACCTTTTAGCTCGAGTGGAACAAAAAAGGAGGCTGAGACACAGCACACACATACGGAAACTCACACACATTACCCAAACACACACACACACACACACACACACACACACTCACACACACACACCACATGCACACGCACGCACGCACGCACGCACGCACACACACACACACACACGCACGCACGCACGCACGCACGCACACACACACACACACACACACACACACACACACACACAAGTATGTGTTCTAACGTTCTGAATGCTTTTCTGTTGCTCGTTAAATCGTATGATGATACCTTATATGGTACAATGCCAATATGACTTCATGGATTCATTCATCCCATAGTCACCTCTCTATATTCTTTCTTTCTTTATCTCTCTATTTATTTATTTGTCTATTTATTTGTCCATTCATTTTTATTTCATTTATTTATGTATTTATCTATTTATTCATTTATTTATTTATTTATTTATCTATTTAATTATTTTTTCTAAAAGCACATATATGAATAGACGTTAAAAGAAATAACGAACACACACACATATGGACACAAGCGTGAAATCACATGCATATTTTCAACAACAACAAAAACACGTACTTGGGTACCCAAATATTCTCATCTAACAACGTGGTTGATTTTTTTTTTTCATTTGAATTCAATAGTTAAAGTGAAGTTTGATGAAATATGATCATTAGAATACTACAGAAGGACACCCATAACAATAAAAAAAATCATTATTTCAAATTAGGACCAAGAAACTCACAGAAACAGAACGACAACGTGAATTTGAAACGAAAACAAGACAGGAGAAAATTTTCGGCCAACTGGTCTTTGACAAACGTATACAATAAACAACAACAAATAATAAATATACTAAACGTAGGAGAAGGAAACAAATAGCAGCAAGATATCTCTAATCAACACACATACCACATACACACATACACACACACACACACACACACACACACACACCACACACACACACACACACACACACACACACACACACACACACAACACACACAAACACACACACACACACACACAACACACACACACAAACACACACACACAAACACACAACACACCACACACACACACACACACACACACAAGAGTGGACTGGATACAGTTTAGTGTACACCGACCAGGAGGGAAAAAGTGAATAAATAAACAAATGAACAAATAAAGAAATGAATACATCCATAAATAAATAAACAAACAAATAAATAAATAAGAATGAAAATAGAAAATAAATACAGCAATAGTATTAATAATAATAAGAAGAAAAAGAACAACAACAGTAATAAGTTGTTAATAGTAATAATATTGATAATGATGATAATGATGATGATGATGATGACAACAACAACAATAATAATAACAACAACAACAACAATAATAATAATAATAATAGTAACAGTAATACTAATAATATAACAATAATAATAATAATAGTCATAATAATAATAATAACAATAATAATAATAATACATGTAAAAAGTAAAACATAAAGTGAAGAAGAAAGGTGGAAGGGAAAAAAAGGGGAGAGAAAAAGAGTGCTGGCTGGTAGGCTGAAGTGGAGGAAAAGGAGAGAGGCGATAGTTGTGAATAGGGAGAGATTGCTGTGGAGGGAGGGAGGGGAGCTAACTGCTAACTGATAGGGTTTTGAAGTGACAGAAGCGATGGCGATGACAGGGAAGGGCGATGGTGCTGTCATGTATTGACACCAATCAGTGTGTTTAGATACACCGGGCAACCGGCTTGTCAGGGCTTAGCGACAGGCTGGGATACGTGATTCTCTCCCTTCATACTCTTTTTTTCTTCTTCTTTTCTTTTCTTTCTTTCTTTGAAGAGAACTCAAGATTTCGTTCAGTCCCATTTGTTATACTTTCTGATGGGATGGGGTGGAAGAACTTCTTCTATATTACTGTTTGTTCGTTTTTTTGTTGTTTTTTTTTCGTGTGTTTGTGTTTTTTTGTTTTTGTTTTGTTGGTGTGTATATTGTGATTTTGGTCATATGTATGTTGTAATTGCGTGTGTGTGTGTGTGTGTGTGTGTGTGTGTGTGTGTGTGTGTGTGTGTGTGTGTGTGTGTGTGTGTGTGTGTGTGTGTGTGTGTGTTGTTTGTTTGTGATTGTGTGTGTCTGTCTGTCTGTCTGCCTCTATCTCTCTCTGTCTCTCTGTGTGTGTGTCTATCTCTCTCTCTCTCTCTCTCTCTCTCTCTCTGTGTGTGTGTGTGTGTGTGTGTGTGTGTGTGTGTGTGTGTGTCTCTCTCTCTCTCTCTCTCTCTCTCTCTGTCTCTCTGTTGTTCTTTGTTTTTGTATACATTGTAAGTTTTGGCCGTATGTATATTGTAATTTTGTCAGTGTGTATAACGTGTGGTAGTTTTATTTGTGTGTATGTTGTAATTTTGCTTACGCTATGTCGTAATTTTATTTGTGTCTGTTGTTATTTTGATCGCATGAATGCTGTAATTTTACTTGTATGTATTTGTAATTTTGATCATGTGTATATTGTGATTTTGATCGTGTTTATGTTATAATTTTGTTGATGTGTATGTTGTGGTTTTGTTGACGTGTATGTTCTAATTTTGATCGTGTGTATCTTGTGATTTTGATCTTGTTTTCGTTGTAATTTTGATCGTGTTTTCGTTGTAATTTTAATCGTATTTTCGTTGTAATTTTGATAGTGCGTATTTTGTTATTTTAATCATATGCATGTTTCCATTTGTTTCGTGTGTACGTTGTAATTTTGCTTGCGCTATGCCGTAATTTTTTTTTCGTGTTTCTGTAGTAATTTTGATCGTATGTATTCTGTAATTTTAATCGTATGTATGCTGTAATTTTGTTGCATGAATATTGTAATCTTAATTATGTGTTGTAATTTTGATCGTGTGTTGTAATTTTGATTGTATGTATGTTGTAATTTTGATCGTATCTTTGTTGTAATTTTTATTGTATATGTGTTGTTATTTTGATCGTATGTACATTGTAATTTTTTTGGTATGTATTTTGTAATTTTGATTGGTGTATATGTTGTAATTTTGATCGTATATATGTTGTAATTTTGTTGGTATGTATTTTGTAATTTTGATTGTGTGTATCTTGTAATTTTGTTTGCGTGAATGTTGGAATTTTGATCATGTGTTGTAACTTTGATCATGTGTTGTAATTTTGATCGTACGTGTAATTTTTATTGTGTGTATGTTGTAATTTTATTGTGTGTATGTTGAATTTTGTTCGTGTGTACGTTGTAATTTTGATCGTGTGTTGTAATTTTGTTGATGTGTATGTTGTAATTATGAACGTATGTTGTGATTTTAATCGTATGTGTGCTGTAATTTTGATCGTGTGTATGTTGTAATTTTGATTGTGTGTATGTTGTAATTTTGTTAATGTGTGTATTGTGATTTTGTTGATGTGTATATTGTAATTTTGTTCGTGTTTATGTTGTAAATTTTGATCTTATGCATTTTGTAATTTTGATCTTATGTATTTTGTAATTTTGATCTTATGTATTTTGTAATTTTGATCTTATGTATTTTGTAATTTTGATCTTATGTATTTTGTAATTTTGATCTTATGTATTTTGTAATTTTGATCTTATGTATTTTGTAATTTTGATCTTATGTATTTTGTAATTTTGATCTTATGCATTTTGTAATTTTGATCTTATGTATTTTGTAATTTTGATCTTATGTATTTTGTAATTTTGATCTTATGTATTTTGTAATTTTGATCTTATGTATTTTGTAATTTTGATCTTATGTATTTTGTAATTTTGTTGATGTGTATGTTGTAATTTTGTTGATGTGTATTTTGTAATTTTGTTGATGTGTATGTTGTAATTTTGTTGATGTGTATGTTGTAATTTTGTTGATGTGTATGTTGTAATTTTTATTGTGTGTATGTTGTAATTTTGTTGATGTGTATGTTGTAATTTTTATTGTGTGTATGTTGTAATTTTGTTGATGTGTATTTTGTAATTTTGTTGATGTGTATGTTGTAATTTTGTTGATGTGTATGTTGTAATTTTGTTGATGTGTATGTTGTAATTTTTATTGTTGTATGTTGTAATTTTGTTGATGTGTATGTTGTAATTTGTTGATGTGTATGTTGTAATTTTGTTGATGTGTATGTTGTAATTTGTTGATGTGTATGTTGTAATTTTTATTGTGTGTATGTTGTAATTTTGTTGATGTGTATGTTGTAATTTTGTTGATGTGTATGTTGTAATTTTGTTGATGTGTATGTTGTAATTTTGTTGATGTGTATTTGTAATTTTGTTGATGTGTATGTTGTAATTTTGTTGATGTGTATTTTGTAATTTTGTTGATGTGTATGTTGTAATTTTTATTGTGTGTATGTTGTAATTTTGTTGATGTGTATGTTGTAATTTTGTGATGTGTATGTTGTAATTTGTTGATGTGTATGTTGTAATTTTGTTGATGTGTATGTTGTAATTTTGTTGATGTGTATGTTGTAATTTGTTGATGTGTATGTTGTAATTTTGTTGATGTGTATGTTGTAATTTGTTGATGTGTATGTGTAATTTTGTTGATGTGTATGTTGTAATTTTGTTGATGTGTATGTTGTAATTTTGTTGATGTGTATGTTGT
>JAPXFY010000012.1:12206296-12218796 GCA_030674185.1 Monoplex corrugatus
TGATGTTGTACCAAACCTCAACAGGTCAGGTTGCACTCCACTTTGTCAAAGAGTCACGTTCAGACTTGCCCATTCCTGTTCAGTTTGCTGTTTGTTGTTGAAAAGGTCTTAGTTTGTGTTATTGTTGTTCTTCTTCTTATCACTTAATTCTGTGAAGAGTCATTGAGTTGCCGCGCCGAAGAACTGTTCACCAGATTCCTCCAGCTCTGTGGGTTGTGTGCCAAAACCTGGGTCTTTACAAATGGTTTCTTTGGCCATTCCGCAATGTCGGGCCATCGTTCTTTGCTGCTTGTTTGTGTTTTGTTTCCCCGTCCATCTCCCTCATAAACTAAATCAATGTGGAGGGGGGGGGGGTGTTGATTTATCAAGGCCATTGGATCTTGTTACATGGCCTAGTTTTCTTTTCTTACCTGAAGTCAGAAGATTTTCATATGGCCCATTGCGCTACTTGACGGTTTGGCGCACACTTATTCACAGGCGATAGGATCAGTGTGTCTGATGTTTAGTCATCATCATTTTGTGCCCTGTCAGCATGGCGTTGGCGATCATGGACTTCTATCTGTCTCTATCTCTTGTTGCCCCGAGCATCTCTTCCACCCTCTTCGTCCCCAGCCACTCTGCAAGTCTGTCCAGCATTTTCTCCCTGGGTCTGCCTGGTGCTCTCTTTCCCTCCAGCTTTCCCGTTGTGACCAGGTGCTCCAAATCCCCCTTCCTCATCAAATGGCCTATAAATGTTGCCTGTCTTTTCCTAATCTTTCTTTTGAATGATCTACTTGTGTCTGCCTCCATTAAGACTGCCTCGTTTGTTTTCTTTGCTGTCCATGGAACTCTCAACATTCTTCTTAGAAACCACATCTCAGCTGCCTCAATCTTGTTCTGGCTTTGCCTGTTGACTGTCCACGCCTCACATCCGTACAACAGTATTGGTTCTATTAACATTCAAGTACTCTCTTCCTGATGTTAATTGCTAGGCATTTGTTGGTAAGAATGCTTGCCCATCTTTTGAATGCTGTTTTGGCTTGGCTTCCCCATCTACATCGCCGTTGATCAAGGTTCGTTTACTATTTGCTGTTATTTTCATGAGGATTTATGTTTTTGATTGTTATGTTTTTTTTACTGATGTTTAAGTATCTCTTGATAACATCTCATTTCAATGGCTTTGGTTTGTCTTTCCAAACCCGCTGTGAGGGTCCGTGTCTCACATGCATACAGGAATAGGAAATACACTGGTGCACCTAAGAGTCTGATCTTGTGTTTCATGGAGATGTTCTTGTCCTTCCATACAGGCTTTATCCTGGACAGTGCTGATAGTTGTCTTTGTTGCTATCGAGAGGATTTCTGTGTGTATGTTTTTCTTGTAAAAAACATGAAATCCCCTCATGCAAAATAACAGCAAATGGCACAACCTTGACACAGGTTAATAAGTTTAAATACCTGGGAACGTCATTTCATCAGACGGGCAGATGCACATCAGAAATAACGGCAGAATCGGCCAAGCCAAAACAGCATTCAAAAAGATGAAAAGCATTCTTACCAACAAATGCCTATCAATTAACATCAGAAGAGAATTCTTGAATGTTATATAGGAACCAATACTGTTGTACGGATGTGAGCGTGGACAGTCAACAAGCAAAGCCAGAACAAGATTGAGGCAGCCGAGATGTGGTTTCTAAGAAGAATGTTGAGAGTTCCATGGACAGCAAAGTAAACAAAGGAGACAGTCTTGATGGAGGCAGACACAAGTAGATCATTATGAGGAAGATTAGGAAAAGACAGGCAACATTTATAGGCCATTTTATGAGGAAGGGGGATTTGGAGCACCTGGTCACAACGGAAAGCTGGAGGGAAAGAGAGCACCAGGTAGACCCAGGGAGAAAATGCTAGACGGACTTGCGGAGTGGCTGAAGACGAGGAGGGTGGAGGAGATGCTAGGGGCGACAAGAGAAGAGACAGATAGAAGTCCATGATCGCCAACGCCATGCGGCAGGGCACCTGATGATGATGATGATGATGATGTTTTTCTTATAAAACAGTCATAACCTGGACACGGCCCGGCCCCCTTAACAGTTTTAAGGTGTTTCAGGTGCGAAACAGTTGTTTGAGGGGCCTTTTCCCTTGAAGACCGTTAGCGGTTCAGCTGTCTCTAGAGTGTCTCGCTATTTTATTAATACAGTTACGTTGCCATTTTGTTCACGATCGGAGAGAGGGAAAGGTGAGATAAGTGGGTAGTGTGGTGGGGAGATGTCCTCAAGTCACGTCATAAGATTGCATTAGATTATTATTACCAATATCTAGTCTTCTGTCTGTCTGTCTGATTGTCTGTCTGTCTGTCTATCTATCTTTTATGTAGTATGTTGTATGTCATGTATGTATCTATTATCTATCTATCTACCCATCATTCTTTTTATCTATCTTCTATTACTATCTACATCTTTACCTATCTATTACTTATCTATCTATCTTCTTCATCTATTATTTCTATTCTATCTATCTATCTATCTACCTATCTATCTATCTATCTATCTAATCCTAGTCTATCTATCTTCTTATCATCTAACATTATCGCCTATTTATCTTCTATCTTTTCTATCTACTATCTATTTACCTATTGTGTAGAAATATAGAGAGAGAGAGAGAGAGAGAGAGGAGAGGAGAGAGAGAGAGAGAGAGAGAGGGAGAGAGAGAGAGAGGAGAAGAAAAATGGAGATTGTCAAAAGCGTATTATTCTGTCTGCGTGTGTAAAAAAAATGTCTCCGCCGTTGAACATCTAAGAAGAGTTGGAAAGGTTCCTCAACAGACTTGCTGTCGTTTCGAAATTTTGAAATTATTGCAGTGATCTCAGTTAAAAACAATCTGCTCAACGCTTTTTTTTTTCTAATACCAAAGGAAATAAGAGGGAAGCAGGGAGAATTTTAAATATCAACTGAGTAACATAACTCTTGAGAGTCACGGAGTTATCTCCCATGTAGAATTTCTCAAACCCAACACAGTTTGCGCTACCCATTCAGCTAGCATAGATGCAGCCACAAAGCATAAAGTGGTAAGCTCAGAACATTCTCTAGATAGATAGATAGATAGATAGATAGATAGATAGATAGATAGATAGTCGGACAAATAGAATGTTCTGAGCTTACCACTTTATGCTTTGTGGCTGCATCTATGCTAGCTGAATGGGTAGCGCAAACTGTGTTGGGTTTGAAAAATTCTACATGGGAGATAACTCCGTGACTCTCAAGAGTTATGTTACTTAGTTGCTTTTTTTTCTGTTTAAATATTATGCCGTATCTCCACTCACGAGCACATTTTGATTTCATTTTAGTTCTTTTCTCCCATTAAGACGAAGCAGCAGGGAGGAAGTTTTAGCCTTTTTCTTGTAGTTCTTTATATTTGGTGTTTGCTCGTTTGTGATCTCACGTTTACGCTTGACAAGGGCCAGTTGGAACCAGAAAAAAAAAACGACAAACAAACAAAAAAAACACGAAAAAAAGAATCAGAACGCGTATTTAATACAACCAGACAAGACAGGCGCAAATTTCTGGCCGACTGGCATTTGTTAAGCGTAAGATCACAAACAAACAAACACCACATACAAAAATTAGGAGAAAAAGACTGAAATTCCCATGCTGCTTTGTCCAGTGAGAGAAAACCAGTAGTTCTGATTCTATTTTCGTGTTTCTTTTTTTTTTTCTTTTTTTCTTTTTTTTTTTTAACTGCTTCCTGTTTGTTTGAACGCAGGTAGTCGCCCTTCTTTTGAATTTCTGTATGTCTACGTTTCAAAAGAATGGAATAAAACAGAAAACACTTCCCGCAAACAAATCAGGAATATATTCACAGACCCGTCGTGTCTGTGATCAGGATCTCACCAACCAATCCACAGACATTATGTATGCGCTGGCCTTAGGCGTCTCCTGCAGGCCATGATTCTATTGTTTAACATTGTTACAGAGTCATAGGGGAAGCTGGGTGGAGCTTTAAAAAAAGCATTGTTAACTATGGGCCCGGTGGGTTATATTGCCAA
Organism: Monoplex corrugatus; assembly: GCA_030674185.1. Classification (NCBI taxonomy): domain Eukaryota; kingdom Metazoa; phylum Mollusca; class Gastropoda; order Littorinimorpha; family Ranellidae; genus Monoplex; species Monoplex corrugatus. Next base: position 12,210,315 of record JAPXFY010000012.1, read on the forward strand.
GCTGATAATGCAAATGGTTTTGGGTTCAACCCTCTGGAAGGTTACGGGCCTTTATTTTATTTTATTTTATTTCATGTTATTTTTTATTCATTCTATTCTATATTTGTTTTGTTTTGTTTTGTTTTGTTTTTGTTTTATTTTATCTTATTTCATGTCATGTCATGCCATGTCATGTCATGTCATTTTGTGTCATGTTATGTCGTGTCGTGTTGCGTCATGTCATGTCATTTCATTTAATTTTATTGTTTTTTTGTTTTGTTTTATTTTACTCTATTCTATTTTATTTCATTTTGTATTTTATTATTTATTTCATTTATTTCATTTTATTTTTTGGTTTTTTTCTTTTATTTCATTTTATTTCATGTTTCATTTTAATTTTATTCTATTTATTTTATTTCATTATGTTTCATTTATTTTGTTATATTTAATTTTATTCTATTTCATTTTATTTTATTTTATCTATCTTCTTTTAATTCATTTTATTCTTTTCTATTCTGTTATGTAATATTCTGTTTATTTTTTTATTAACCTGCGCTTGTCTGGCTTTGTTTCCGCTTTCAGTGTACTCAAGCTGGCGTCTCGCGCGCGGAATAATCATTTCCATATGCATTGAGGTCACACGGCATAAGTCTCACGTGCCAGCAAAAATGTGTGGTTCTGTTGATTGACGCATAGACTCAAGATTTGATGTCTCGAGTTCTCTTCAGTCTGCATCATAAAAAATTAACCTCTCCCCCCCCCCCCCCCCATTTTCCGGTCAAACTGAAGAGAAAAAAAAATCGAGGCCTCAATGGGGAACTCTTCTTTTCTTGCGACGCTGCTAACAATCAATCTGATCCGGGCGATGAATGCACCGTTTTCCATCTGTCTGCGCCATGGAGTTTGTTGTCAGCGAGTCGTCGGCCACACGTCTGTCTTGCCACTGGTGAAGGGGACTCTTTGGAGTATGCTCCGTGTTGGTCTTCTTGACAGCAGGACAGGTTGGGAGGCGCAGCTCAGTTTGCGGTACATGTGGCTGTTCACCTGTTGTGACCAGTACGGGGAACAAACCTAGAACTTCATTCGTTACTGGCAGGTGAACGTCTAACCATTCTGCCACTCTTGAGTGTACAGTCTATCAGAAATGCCAGTCAGTCGTGTGTGTCATCATCACATCATCATCATACATCATGTGCCCTGCCACATAGCGTTGGCGATCATAGCCCTCCATATGCATCGATCCCTTATCGTTGCAAGTACATCTGCCACCCTCTCTGATTCAGCCACTCTGCAATTCATCCAATATTCCTCCCGGGACTACCTGGTGCTCTTTTTCCCTCGAGCTTTCCTGTTGTGACTAGGTGCTCTAATTTCTCTTGCCTCATAAAATATCTTGGGAACGAAGTTGCTGTAAACGCCAAGAACTACGTGTTATCTGGTCATAAGGTGCAGTTAGAAACCATCACCACCACCACACTCGCACTTTGCATACACATGTACACACTCTCTCGCATACACTCACACATAGGCACGCGCACAGACTCAGGCACTCATTTACACGCACATAAGGCAGGCACACAAATGACACACCCCAACACACACACATGCACACACACACACACACATACACACACACACACATACACACATACACACACAACACATACACACACAACAAAAAAACACACACACATACACAGTCACATATACACACATGCACATACACACACAATACACACACACACACATATATATATACACACACATACACACATATACACACACACATACACACACACATTCTCTGTCTCTCTGACTCTCTGTCTCTGTCTCTCTGTCTCTTTCTCGCTCTCTGTCTCTTTCTGTCTCTGTCTCTCTTTCTGTCTCTGTCTCTCTTGCTGTTTGTCTCTCTGTCTGTCTTTCTCTATCTCATTATATCTCTCTGTCTCTCTCTCTCACACACATACTCACACGCACATATTCACACACACACACAGACACACACACACACACACACACACACACAACACACAACACACACGACGCAACATCCACACGCACACACACACTCTTCCGATCCCAAATGGGCACTACCAGATTGTTATTTAAAATTTAAAAAATGCTAACAGTCACATTTCATCTATGTTTAAGTGTTTCTTTAAAAACAAGTAGTTTTCAAACGAGGATTGAAAATGTGATTCACGAAACGAATTCTTCAAATGGTACCCTCATGGATCGTATAGCTATACCTTCTGTTCATGAATTAAAGCAAAGACGTACCCAGTAAAAGTATCTAAGCATGTAATTTAGCAAAAAGAAGAGACGATTAGCATGAGGATGCAGGTAAAAAGAAAAGAAAACCTTTGCGCTGTATAATAAACAACGCAAATGCTACAATAGAACTGATAAAAATAGCACGATACATGGAAGAAAAATGGGTTAACATCTATCCTAGAAAAATCGAAAAAGTTATTTAAAATGGAAGGGTAACCAGTAAATAACCAACTACAAACTGGAGAGAACTCTTCTTCAGTTTAAATGAGTCAAGTAAAATACTAGGAGTTATCTACGGCAAAATACTTGGAATCAAGCATATTGAATACTTAAACAAAGCAAAAAAGTTTAAATTTCTTAAAAATAGTTCGCAAACAGGCATGGGGTCAAGATTCATCAACACTTGTTCATCTTTGTAAATCGCTTGTTAGATCTAAATTAAACCTATGCCCAAGAAATCTTCTTCAGTGCACCGAAACACTTAATGAAAAAACTGCAGAGCATAGATTGTAAAGGTTTCAAACTTGCACTGGGTCTTCCAATGCATGCTTCCTGTCTTCGCACATATACTGAAATCAAACTGTTGCCACTTGATGAGCAAAGGAAAGTCGCTTCTACTAAATTTTTGTTAAGACACACCACTGTAGAAAACATCTCTGAAACAGAAATTAAACTGAGATCAGATATCGACTTTCCAAAAAGAGCTAAATCAATATCTTCACAGGTCACTCTTGCAACGTACACATCTGACGTCATGAAAGGTTCAGGAATTGATCTACACGTAGATCCTGTATCTATAAGACCTTCCTTTTCGCCAGTACCCAGTTGGGAACTCCAAAGAGCACAATTTGACGTACATCACACTAACTTAAAAAAAGGAGACAATGTAAACTTACTGGCAAGTCAGGTTAAATGTCATATAGACGACTTATATTCCGATCATTTGAAAATTTACACTGATGGATCAGTAATTGAAAGAAAAGCAGGCTCAGCGTTTTTAATACCTGCTCTCAAAATTGAAAAATCTTTCTACATAGGACTTGATAAATCTATCTTTACAGCTGAACTTTTTGCAATATTAATGGCTTTAAACTTTATGATAAGTTTTCCTAGGACAATTTTTCAAACACTTTTTTGCGTGGATTCAAAATCAGTACTTCAGGCTCTTGAATTATCAAAATTACAAACAAGATCAGAAATGATTCTGGAAATTAGTCACTTGATTCATAATTTATCTTTAAGAGGCACTGATATTACTTTCTGCTGGATACCTTCTCATAGTTCTTTTCGTTATAATGATAAAGTTGACAGGGCTGCCAAACGGGGAGCTAATAACTCACCAGATTCAAACAATATCCAGCTTTCTCTCTCGTTGCACGAGAATTACACTTTAGTAGACAACTACGTCTGGAAGCAGTTCCAATTAAAACAGAAAAAGTATGATAAATGTCACATGAACTTTGAAATTAGCAAAATACTTAAGCAGCTTCATGCCAGCAGAATTATACAATCCCTTATGTATAGATGGAAACTTGATGCATTCAAAACAAAATACACCAAGAACATAGTATGTCTGTGTGGAAAGAAGATAACACATAGTCATATTCTTTCTTGCGTTAAGGTAAAACGACATATTCCAACACTATCTATGAGTACAGTTTCTGATATATTTGCCTCATCATCATTACTGTATGAATTTTTTGTTAGCCTGTCAAAAAGTCCTATAGCGAATTACCTTTAAAATGTTATTTCACTTGTTCACTGTTATGGTTAGTCAATTATTAGTTTTATTTTTTTCTTCGTTTCTTCCAGATATTTATCAATTTTGTTTGTTAGTTTGTTTAAATCGTTAATTATGGTAACATTATTTGTTAGTTTTACCTTCCCCTCTTCAAAACAGTTGTTATTCTGATCACTTTTCCAATCAACACATTGACAATCTTTCAATTCTCTCACTCCTCTTATCACCCCCCCCCCTCCTTTTTTTTTTTTTGTTTGTTTTTGTGTTGTTCTTGTTGTCTTACTATCACTTTAGTGAATAGTCTTAAATCCAAAACACCACCACATCTTTCTCAGCACACACACACAACACACACATCACTCACACAAACACACACACACACGCACACACACACACATTGTACACACACACACACACAGTACCACACAACACACACACACACAACACACACAACACACACACACACACACACACACACACACACACACACACACACTCTCTCTCTCTCTCTCTCTCTCTCTCTCTCAAAATACACAACCAAAGTTCTCGTGCAAGAATCCAGAGAACGAAAACGTCGGACACTGAACAATAACGCCGATGACCATGATGATAGTGGTAGCGATGATAACGGTCGCAGAAGAAGAAGGAGAAGGAGGAGGAGGAGGAGAAGAAGAAGAACAAGAAATAGAAAAAGAAGAAGAAGAAATAGAAGAAGAAGAAGAATGCGAAGAAGAAGAAGAAGAAGAAGAAAACGAAGACTTAGACGAAGAAGAAGAAGAAGAAGAAGAATGCGAAGAATGCGAAGAAGAAGAAGAAGAAGAAAACGAAGACATAGACGAAGAAGAAGAAGAAGAAAACGAAGCATAGAAGAAGAAGAAGAAGAAGAAGAAGAAGAAGAAGAAGAAGAAGAAGAAGAAGAAGAAGAAGAAGAAGAGAAGAAGAAGAAGAAGAAGAAGAAGAAAGAAAACGAAGAAGAAGAAGAGGAAGAAGAAGAAGAGAAGAAGAAGAACAAAAAGCAGAAGAAGAAAAAAGAAGAAGAGAAGGAGAAGAACAAGGAGAAGAAGAACTAGAACAACAAGAAGAAAACGACGACGACAACGACGACGACGACGAAGAAGAAGAAGAAGAAAAAGAAAAACGAAACTGAAGACAAGAAAAGATGAAGACGAAGAAGAAGAAGAAGAAGAAGAAGAAAAAAGAAATAGAAAGAAGAAGAAGAGAAGAAGAAGAAGAAGAGAAGAAGAAGAAGAAGAAGAAGAAAACTGAAACTGAAAGATAAGAAGAAGAAATAGAGGACGACGAAGAAGAAGAAAACGAAAGCAAAGAAGAAGAAGAAATAGAGGACGAAGAAGAAGAAGAAGAAGAAAAACGAAAAAGAATAAGAAGAAAGAAGAAAAAAGAGAGCTTCAGCTTAAAACTCCAAGCAAGCACAGAACGCCAGGCAAGCAGGCAGAGAAGAGGAGAGGAGACTTGCGGAAGGCGAGCAGAGAGAGAGAAAGAGAGAGAGAGACGAGAGAGAGAGAGAGAGAGAGAAGAGAGAGAGAGAGAGAGAGAGAGAGAGAGAGAGAGAGAGAGAGAGAGAGAGAGAGAGAGAGAGAGAGAAAAGATGAGGGCCAAATTGACAGGACCCAGTTTACGACCCCGCGGGGAGAGCCCCAAATGAAGGTGTAGCAGGAGCGAGGGAAGCGGCGCCTCGAGAGCCGTTCATCTAGGAGCCCGTTGACAAGCAAGGATTAATTGACCGAGGGGACCCGCTCGGCCCCTCCGGACCCCAGCCAGCGGCCGGGGCGGGGGGGCAAAGGCCTGCCCTTGACAGTGGCCTAATTGTAGCGGGGGACCCTAGGGGTGAGGGGCGATTGGCGTGTCACTCACTGCACAGCCAGGGGTGCAGGCGAGGGCAGGGCAAGGCAGGCTTCTGGGGGCCGGCCTGCTGCTGTTGTTGTTGTTTTGTGTGGGTGATGGTGGTGGTGGTGGTGGTGGGTGGTATTGTTGTTGTTGTTGGAGGTTGTTGCGGCGGTCGTGAAGGTTGTGCATACATCAAACAGGGGAAATGTCTGTGTTGACGACAGAATAGAAAGAGGGATGGAGGGAGGAGAGAGAGAGAGAGACGACAGAAGAGGACAAAGAGACAAGAGGAGAAGAGAGAGAGAGAGAGACAGAGAGACAGAGAGAGAGAGAGAGGAAACAAACAAAACCCTTCCTTCCCCAAACAGAGAGAGAGGGTTTTGTGTGGTGTGTGTGTGTGTGTCTTTGTGTGTTGTGTGAGTGTGTGTGTGTGTGTGTTGTGTGTGTGTGTGTGTGTGTGTGTGTTGTGTGTGTGTGTTGAGAGAGAGAGAGAGAGAGAGAGAGAGAGAGAGAGAGAGAGATTGTTAATGCAAGGATGCTTTATTTTTCGATGGAAGTTATTGACTGAAATCCGTTTTTCAGAGTCGCCATTGCTTATCCACAAACATGCATGCTACATTTGTGACTTACAACTACAATAGACCAAATATAAAAATATAAAATCATTACAAAAGAGAGGAGGAGGAGAGAGAGAGAGAGAGAGAGAGAAGAGAATGAAATGACAAATGTGACGCACTATATTTCTCAACACTAAAAATTTATCGACCGAAAGCCATTTTCAAAACTTGCTGTTACTAATCTACAAACATGTATACTATATTGGAAAAAAGTAACTATATCAACAAATGCAACAGACATATCTGACAAAGTGAGAGAGAGAGAGAGAGAGAGAGACAGAGACAGAACAGAGACAGAGAGACAGAGAGAGACAGGTAGATAGAGACAAACAGAAAGAGCGAGAGAAAGACACAGAGAGAGACAGAGAGAGAGAGACAGAGAGAGAGAGAAGATGGAGGGAAAAGAGACAGAACATAATTGCAAGAAAGACAATCACAGAAAAACCAAAGGGAGACGACGCACAGGGGAAATAACACAGCACTGAACTGACGTGAAATATGTCCACGGAGGAAACAAACAACAATAACAAACAAATGAGCGAGCAAACAAAAAGAAATCAAGAAATAAAAACGTAAAATAAACAACATCAAATTGTTGGAATATCTTAAAAGCTGAAGAGCAAGGAAGGAAGGAAGAAAGAAATAAAGAGAGAACGGAAGAAAGAAAGAAAGAAAGCCACGTCTTCTCGTAAAACAAGCTCACAGACCCGAATAATAAGCAGCATCGACCAGGAGAAAGGGAAATCCAGACTCACATGACGAAAAAGTAAAACCGCAGGAAAGGAAATAACCGCTTTCAAATTGTGGCAAAATCTTCGAGTTGAAAAATAAAATAAATTCAGACACACACGCGTGCGCGTGCGCGTCCACGTCACACACGTACACATGCACGCACGCGCGCGCACATACACACATACAAACATACACACACACGCAAGCACGTACACACACACACACACACACACGCACAAACACACACACACACACATGAACACATACACAAAAACACTTACAGACACGTGCGCACACACATACACACACTTATATACACACTCTCTCACTCACACACTTACACATACATGCATTTGCACAAAACACACACACATACACATAAATGCACTCACGTACTCACTCATGCTTACTCACACACGCGCGTGCACACACACACACACACACACACACACACACACACACACACACACACACACACACACACACACACACACACACACACACACACACACACACACACAGACCACATAAAAAAAAGTGAAGTTGCTGGAATTTCAAATTGTGGCGTAAACTTCGAATTTGAAAAGAATAAATAACACACACACACACACATACACACACACACACACACACACAACAACACACACACACGCACGCACGCACGCATACACACACACACACACACACACACACAAAACACACACATGTATGTATGTATGTATGTATGTATGTAGGGTATGTATGTATGTATGCATGCATGCATGCACTATGTATTCTTTGACGAAGGACAATAAAAATGAAATAAAATGTTAGGAGAATACAATCAGAGAAAAAGCACGATTGAGGCATGACTGTGGAATGTAAAAGACTTCGCATTCTGTGCAAACAAACAAACAAACGAAAAAACAAACAAACAAGAAAATAAGCAGGCAAACAAACAAACAGGCAAACAGACAAACAAAGTAGATGAAACATATAAACGGGGGAAAAAAGTCAAGAAAATAGTTAAATAAATGAAGAGAAAAACAAAAACGCTAACAAACAATAAACAAATTAAATAAACAGAAACTGGATCTATAAAGAAAACAAAACTAAAGTGACAGAAAGAAAATCAATGAAAAGCAAAAGTGAAATTAAAAAACCCCCAAAAAGTTCGCATGACGAAAGAGACGAATAGCAAAGAGAACAAAATGAATTGTGAGAAGAGAAGAAAATAATACACACACACTCACACACACACTACACACACTCACACACACACACACACACACACTTACACACACTCACACACACA
>JAPXFY010000012.1:12236296-12246296 GCA_030674185.1 Monoplex corrugatus
CTTGATCACTTCATCGATGGACGTATCATTCAATTCCTCGTGACAGGTGGTGCTGGTTCAAGGTCAGATGAGACCTCAGCTGCCCCTGGGCCTGAGCGGGAAGAGCGGGGGAGGGACCCTGATGGGGATGGTGGGGGTGGCCATCGCCATGCCCCCTCCCACCATCACAGAGCTGCGTCTGGAGCACGACACCTTCATCAGCAGGATGTCGCCTGACTTCACTCTGTCCTACTGTGAGCCAATGTGAGTATCGTCCATAGTTGTGTCCCCTTTTGTGTTGTTGTTGTGTTTATTGATATGGGGATAGTGGAGTTAAGACTGTCTGGTTGTGGATTTCTGACATGTCTTGGAGTAAGAGACACAGAGAGAGACAGAGACAGAGACGAGACAGACAAGCAGACAGATAGAGACACAGAGAGAGAGACACAGAGAGACAAAGACACAGAGATATATATATATATATAGAGAGAGAGAAGAGAGGACGACAGACAGAGAGAGAGAGATGACAGACAGACAAACAGACAGACAGACAGAGACATAGAGGGAGAGAGAGACAGACAGAGACAGAGACAGAGAGACAGAGAGAGACAGAGAGACGGAGAGAGAGACAGACAGACAGACATAGAGAGAGAGAGGCAGACAGACAGACAGAGAGAGACAGGGACAGAGAGACAGAGACAGGGAGAGACAGAGAGAGACAGAGACAGAGACAGAGACAGAGAACAGAGAGAGAGACAGAGAGAGACAGAGAGAGAGACAGAGACAGAGAGAGACAGAGAAAGAAGAGACAGACAGAGACAGAGAGAGAGACAGACAGACAGAGACACACAGAGAGACAGACAGAGACAAGAGAGAGAGACAGAGAGAGATACAGAGAGAGAGAGAGACAGAGACAGAGAGAGAGAGAGGAGACAGAGAGAGAGACAGAGAGAGAGAGGAGACAGAGGAGAGAGACGAGACAGACAATGAACAGAGAGAGACAAGAGCACAGAGACAGGAGAGACGAGAGAGAGACAGAGGACTGCTATTTGATCCTTAAGTTTTGTGTATTTGCTGTTCGTTATCTCTTCATGTACGCTTGACAAAATTCCGGTTGGCCGAAAAATTTGCCTCTCTCTTGTTTTCTGTATCAAATACTAGTTCATATTCATATGTTTTTACCCTCAAGATCCAGCAGTCGTATTTTGTTTTACCTTTTAGTTCATATTCTGTTTTCGTGTGTGTCTGGTTTTTATGCCAGAGTGTGCAGAACGTTGTACATAGGGACATGTGTGTGTGTGTGTGTGTGTGTGTGTGTGTGTGTGTGTGTGTGTGTGTGTTGTGTGTGTGTGTGTGTGTGTATGTGCGTGTGTGTATGTGTGTGTGTGTGTGTGTGGTGCGTGTGTGTGTGTGTGTGTGTGTGTGTGTGTGTGGTGTGTGTGTGTGTGTGTTACAGGATCGCTGAGCACTGACCTGTGTGTGATGACGTCACACGTTCTTTATACGATGTGTCATGCTGGTGATCTGTCCACTTGAGATTGGCACATCAACAAGGTGTGTGTTGACCTGTCATTGTGTGTGGTGTGTGTTGATGTGTGTGTGTGTGTGTGTGTGTGTGTGTGTGTGTGTGTGTGTGTGTGTGTGTGTGTCTGTGTGTGTGTGTGTGTGTATGTGTTGTGTGTGTATGTGTTGTGTGTGTGTCATGGTGTGTCGTGTGTCTGTGTCTGTGCTGTGCCTGTGTCTCTCTATATTCTATCTGTCTGTCTGTCTCTGTCCGTCTGCCGTCTCTTCCTATCTGTCTGTCTGACTGTCGTTTCTCTCTCTCTCTCCTCTCCTCTCTTTCTCTTCTCTTTCTTCTTTCTTTCTCTCCGTCTGTCTGTCTGTCTCTGCGTGTCTGTCTGTCTGTCTGTCTACATGTTTTATTGTGTCTGTTCATCTGTCGGTTTGTCTGTTCGGCTCTCTGTCTATCTGTCCGTCTGTTCTTGAAACTGGCACTTTAATAAGTGCGCTAATATCTGTTTGTCTGTCTCTCTGTCTGTACTACAGGCTGGCACATCAACAGAGTGTTTAACATCTGTCTGTCGTGTCTATACGTCTGTTGCTCTGCCTGCACACCTGTCTGTACCTGTCTGTCTGTCTGTTTGTCAGTCTGCATGTTTGTCTGTCTGTCATGGTCGCCTCTTTCTATTTCTCTGTTTACCTGCCTATCTGTCTGTCTCTATATATCTGTCTGTCTGTCTCTTTCTGCCGGTCTCTGCCTCTCTGTCTTCTTTCCTTCTCTTCTTTCTCTCCCCTCTCTCTTCCTCTCACACACACACTCAACACACAACACACCACGCACACAAACACAAACACACCATGCATACACACAGACACACACACACACATACATACACCACATCACACTCACACACACAACACCACACACACAACACACACACACACACACACAACACACACACACACACAAACACAAACACAAAACACCCCAAAAAACACCACACATACACAAACACACAATACAACACAGCACGCACACACACACACACACACACATACACTCACATACACACACATAAAACACACATCGCACACACACGCATAAAACAGTTTCATCCAGAAAGAGAAGGGTATGATGATCGAGGGGATAAGACAATGGTGTTCCATTTGGAAATCCTAGGTTCAAACCTGCCTGCCAAACGATCTAGACAGAGTTTTGCTTTGGGGGGATGAGAACATTTTGTTACAATGAGTATATGTACATATGTTATCAAAAGTAGATGCTGACAATGATTTTTGAAATTAATCAATGTGTGTGTGTGTGTGTGTGTGTGTGTGTGTGTGTGTGTGTGTGTGTGTGTGTGTGTGTGTGTGTGCGTGCGCTGTGTGTATGTGTATGTGCTTGTGTATGTGTGTATTTGTGTTGTTTTGTGTGTGTTGTGTGTGTGTGTATGTGCATGTGTGTACGTGTATGCATGCATGTGTTTGTGTGAGTGCGCACGTGCGCGCGTATGTGTGTGTGTGTGTACGTACTTGTGGATATGTCTGTGTGTGCTTGTGGGTAAATGTGCTGGTGTGTATGTGTGTATATGTGTGTATGTGTGTGTGTGTATGTGTGTGTATGTGTGTGTGTATGTGTGTTTTTTGTTGTTGTGTGTGTGCGTGTGTATGTGTGCGTGTGTATGTGTGTGTGTTTATGTGTACATGTATTTGTATGCGTGCATGTGTGTGTGTGTGTTTGCGTATGTATGTGTGTGTTTGTGTGTACGTGTATGTGTGTGTGTGTGTGTACGTGTGTGTGACACAGTGTTGGAGAAAGGACAGGTGATGACAGAGTTTTACCGCCTGATGACGAGGTCAGGTGGTTACGTGTGGATTCAAACCTGTGCCACCACGCTCCTGAACGGCAAGAACGCTGAGGAGCAGAACATTCTGGCCATCAACTACGTCCTCAGGTAGCCAACCGCCAAACAAACAAAAAACAAACAAACAAACAAACACATTAACAAGCACACACAAACCAGTCGCCGTGGTGTAGTGGTTAGCGCAACGGACTACCGACTGGAAGGTTGTGGGTTCGAATCCCCATCAATCCTTTCAAAAATCATTCTGGGATTTTTCGGCTCTAAGAAAAAATGATCTTGATGCAAACTGTGAAGCAAATGACTGTGATAAATTTGTGAAGAAATGATAAAAATCCATGATAAATGATGAAGAAATACCCGATAAGATAAATACTGATAAATGTGAAGAAAATGAACCATGATAAATGATGAAGAAACTAATGAAGAAAAAAAACCAGATAAATGAAAGTACAGTAAATGAGAGAAGTACCAGATAAAGATGAAGAAATACCAGATAAATGATGAAGAAAGTACCCATGATAAATGATGAAGAAAGTAACCCATGATAAATGATGAAGAAATACCATGATAAATGATGAAGAAAGTACCATAATAAATGATGAAGAAAATAACCATGATAAATAATGAAGAATAAATAAAGAAAGATAACCACAATAAATGATGAAGAAAATAACCATGATAAATGATGAAAGAAAGTAACCATGATAAATGATGAAGAAAATAACCATGATAAATGATGAAGAAAGTAACCATGATAAATGATGAAGAAATACCATGATAAATGATGAAGAAAGTAACCATGATAAATGATGAAGAAATACCCATGATAAATGATGAAGAAAATAACCATGATAAATGATGAAGAAATAACCATGATAAATGATGAAGAAATAACCATGATAAATGATGAAGAAAATAACCATGATAAATGATGAAGAAAATAACCATGATAAATGATGAAGAAAATAACCATGATAAATAATGAAGAAAATAAAGAAATGTAACATAATAAATGATAAGAAAGTAACCATGATAAATGTATGAAGAAAATAACCATGATAAATGATGAAGAAATAACCATGATAAATGTTGAAGAAAGTAACCATGATAAATGTGAAGAAAATAACCATGATAAATGTTGAAGAAAATAACCATGATAAATGATGAAGAAAATAACCATGATAAATGATGAAGAAAATAACCATGATAAATGAGAAGAAATAACATGATAAATGATGAAGAAAATAACCATGATAAATGATGAAAAAAATAACCATGATAAATGATGAAGAAAATAACCATGATAAATGATGAAGAAATAACCATGATAAATGATGAAGAAAAATAACCATGATAAATGATGAAGAAAAAAATAACCATGATAAACATGAAGAAAATAACCATGATAAATGTGAAGAAAATAACATGATAAATGATGAAGAAAATAACCATGATAAATGAAGAAAAAAAATAACCATGATAAATGATGAAGAAAATAACCATGATAAATGATGAAGAAAATAACCATGATAAATGATGAAGAAAATAACCATGAATAAATGATGAAGAAAATAACCATATAAATGATGAAGAAAAAAATAACCATGATAAATGATGAAAAAATAACCATGATAAATGATGAAGAAAATAACCATGATAAATGATGAAGAAAATAACCATGATAAATGATGAAGAAAAAAAGATAACCTATGTGATAAATGATGAATGAATAACCATTGGAAAATGAGTGGAAGAAAATACCCCATACACAAATATCCAAGAAATAACCATGATAAATGATGAAGAAAATAACCATGATAAATGATGAAGAAAAAAAAATAACCATGATAAATGATGAAGAAAATAACCATGATAAATGATGAAGAAAATAACCATGATAAATGATGAAGAAAATAACCATGATAAATGATGAAGAAAATAACCATGATAAATGATGAAGAAAATAACCATGATAAATGATGAAGAAAATAACCATGATAAATGATGAAGAAGATAACCATGATAAATGATGAAGAAAATAACCATGATAAATGATGAAGAAAATAACCATGATAAATGATGAAGAAGATAACCATGATAACCTATTGTTGTTTTCAGCGGGGTGGAACATGGCCATTGTATGATGAACCTTTGGCAGATGTGTGGCACCGACAACCCCAACCCCCACCCTACACCTACCTCCACCTCCACCCCATCTACTCCAGGCACGCGCCAAACGATCACGTGACGGATGACAAAGGTACGTAACTGCAGCAAGTTCGTGAAATCACTGAAAACAAAACAGGATAAAACAGACTTTAAAGGAGAAAAAAGGAATAATACACACAAAAAATATGTAATAAAAATGAGACTGTCGGAATAGTTTGTTTCAAATTCAGTATCAGCTTTCAGCTAGTTCAAAAAGTCGTCACAAAGTACTAATAATGAACTATGCTTTCCACCACAAATGTAACACAACTTAGATGGAAAATAAATAAATTAGATGCTCTCAGCTTACGTGCAAACCTTGTGCGCTGGTGACGGTCTTCAAAGTGTCATCATCACATTCAAGTGCCCTGCCACATGGCGGTGGCGATCATGGCCCTCCATATGTATCTATCCCTTGTTCCGCAAGCACTTCTTCCACCCTCTCTGTCCTCAGCCACTCTGCAAGTCTGTCCAATGATTTCCTGGGTCTACTTGCTCTCTTTCCTCCAGCTTCTGTGTACCAGTGCTCTAATTCCTCTTTCCTCATAAAATGGCCCATAAATTTTGCCTGTCTTTTCCTAATCTTCCTTATCAATGATCTTCTTGTGTCTGCCTCCATCAAGACTGTCTCGTTTGTTTTCTTTGCTGTCCATGTTTCAAACTGTACCCCACTAAAAACTTAGGAGGCTCTGAACAGACACACATCGTAACTCTGCAATGTTGTCTCAAGTACCTCGAAGCAGAAGACATAGCAGAGTTTCATGTTTGGTGGAATAGTAGGTATCTTTACCTACCTGAACCCTTGTCTAAATGAAAAGTTGCATTGATGTAAAACGCGTTGATAAATCGACAACAATATTTCGAAAATGGCAAAAGAGTTGAATGGCGCTAAGCGGAGTTATACTGCGACATCAAGCGTCTTGTGTGTGTGTGTGTGTGTGTGTGTGTGTGTGTGTGTGTGTGTGTGTGTGTGTGTGTGTGTGTTGTGTGTGTGCGTCTGTGTGTGTGTCTGTGTGCATGTGTATATGTGTGTTTGTGTGTGTATGTGTGTTTGTGTGTGTGCGTGTGTGTGTATGTGTGTGTGTGTTTTATGTATGTGTTTGTGTTTATGTGTGTATTTGTGTGTGTGTGTGTTTGTGTGTGTGTGTGCGTATTTTCTCTGTGTGTGTATGTGTGTGTGTGTTCTGTGTGTGTGCGTCTGCCTCTGCGTGCGTCCACGCACGATGACAGAAACAGCTGTACGCACTCACTTTTTTTTTTTTTTTTTTTTTTCTAATTTTTTGTCCAGTCGCACTTTTTGAACACTGAACATCACAAAATTACAATGAAAAGGATTGAAACGCAGACAGGAAATTCTTAATGGAAGCTCGGATCGGTTATCGGTCCTTATATTTAAGAATATGTCCTGTGTGGTATTTTTCATCCAGCTTGTGTCTCTTTTCAGACGACCACTCACAAGTGAAGGCGGAACACCCGGCAAAGGAGGACTTCACCAACGGCACAGGGGAAAAACAACAACACCAGAACAACTCCATACCCCGCTCACCCTCCCCTCGACCCTCACACAGCCTCCAGACTCACACCGAAGCGGACAATGACGCCATGTCTGACGACAGCGCTGACGTCAGCGCGGTGACGGGAGACAGCTACGTGGAGAAGAGCGAGGGGGTGTCCCAAGACTGCAAGAACAGCCGGCGCAAGATGGAGCGACCGCGGAAACGGAAACGGGAAGAAATGGAGAGCGGGGACGGGGACGGTTTCCCGGACTCCCCCCACTCCGCAGGAACGTCGGTTGTGGGCGAGCAGAGGAGCGAGAAGGATGGGATGGGAGGGAGCAATGGTAGGCCTCAGTCTAGAGACGCCGCGCTGGTTATACCGTCCCCTGAAGACCTCTCCTTGAGGTCCTCATCTTCAGCAGACGCCGTGGCCAAACTGACGTGTCAGCAATCCTCCATGTCCTCACCAGCTCTCCACGCCTCGGACAGGGACACTCCCGGAGCGACGTCTTGGCAGGGGAGTAGTAGTGGTGGTGGAGGAGGAGGAGGAGTGGGATCGGGGAGTCAGGGGAGTGTGAGCACGGTCACTCCCTCCGCGGTGAAAGAACTGGAGGCAGTGATGAACCGGCACCTGCCTTTCTGGAGTCTTCCCCTCACCTGCCCTCCGAGTCGTCCTCGCCCGGTCGTCTGCACGCCATGCAGACCCGAGTCAGCAACGGCAGCAGCTACAGCAACAGCTACCCGGCACACGCCGCCAAGAAATCCACCATCCAGTGGGTCGGCTCGCAGTCCACGGCCGCCTCCTCCACCACCTCGGCTGACATCATGGCGGCTTCCAGCTTCTTGAGGTCTCTGTACGAGAGTCGTGAGTCCGTCATCCGCTCCTGCAACTCGGCCATCACCACCAACAGCGGCATGAACAGCCAACACAACAACACCAACAACAACAACCAGCACAACCACCACCACCACCACCACCACAACAACCAGGCAGGCGGTGTACTGACAGACAATGGGTCTCAGCGGAACTCTCACATGTACGAAGACATTGGGGCCACCATGTTGACACCCCCGGGGGCCGAGGTCTTCAAGGACCACCCCCCTCCCTTCTCCATCCCCAGCATCGTCATCTCCTCCACCACCACCCATCCTTCCTCCTCCTCCACCTCAGCCACCTCCTCCTCCCTCCTCTCTTCCTCCTCCTCCTCTGCTGCCGCCGCCGCCAAGCAGTTGGGCGGTTACGGGGGCGGGATGAGGGGTGGTTATCCTGGCACGGGCTTGTCGCTGAGCTTGCCGTGTGGAGGGGTAGGGGACGCTTACGGCATGACACCACCGTCTCCGTGTCCCCTCAAGACAAGCTGGCCTCGCCGTTCGCCGCCGCTGCCGCCGCTCTCGCCTACAACGACAACTCGTGCGGTTTGACGAGACCCGCCATGCACCCAGGGTCTTCTCCTCCTCTTCTTCTTCTCTCCTCGGCAAAGACGCCGCGCTGGGTTTTCACATGGGTGGCGGCGCTCACACCTCGGACTATGCATCGGCCAAAGCCGCCTACTATGCTATGTCGGCGCTGAGCGGGGTCACCCTGGCCATGCGGGCTATGCTGATGTGAATCACAACACCACGGCAGCCTACGACCAGTGTGCTAGACCTATCATACCCTGGTACTAGCGTTTTACACTTTGGTAGGGGTGTGTGTGTGTGAGGTTGTGGATTGGTGACGCACAAAAGCAGTGGCTGTGTAGGGGAATACCAAACTATGTCACTGCATCAGTTACAGGAAAATGGGACATTGAGTGATGACACAAAAGCCAGTAATGAGAGAGAGAGAGATACGCCCAAAAGCAGTGACTGTGGGGAATACCAAACTATGTCACTGCAGTAGTTATAGGAAAATCGCAGATTGAGTGATGACACACAAAAACGGGTGATGAGAGAGAGATCCACAAAAACAGTGACTCTCTGGGGAATACCAAACTATGTCATTGCATTAGTTACAGGTAAATCGGAAATTGAGGATCACACCAAAACCAGTGATGAGAGAGAGAAAAACCAGGAAACATCGTAATGGCGACAGTAATACCATCACTGACACAGAAAACAGTGGTTGGACTGGGAATACCAAACTAATTAGTGTATCAGTCACATGAAAATCGGAGACTTAGTGGTCACACAAAAGCCAGTAAAAAAAAAAAAAAAAAGAGAGAGAGAGAGAGAGAGAGAGAGAGAGAGAGAGAGAGAGAGAGAGAGAACCCAAGAGCCATCTTAATGGTGGTAGTGAAGTATCACTCAGAGAAACCAGCGATTAGACTGGTGGTACAGAACTAGTTCCTGAAATGCCTACAGCGCAACACAGATAAAACAGAATGTGTTCGTTTGACAACATAGATGCCAGTTAATGGACTGATACCATATGACAACATAGATGCCATTTATGGACTGATACCGTATGACAACATAGATGTCAGTTAATGGACTGATACCATATGACAACATAGATACCAGTTAATGGACTGATACCATATGAACAACATAGATACCAGTTAATGGACTGATACCATATGACAACATAGATGCCAGTTAATGGACTGATACCATATGACAACATAGATACCAGTTAATGGACTGATACCATATGACTACATAGATGCCAGTTAATGGACTGATACCATATGACAACATAGATACCAGTTAATGGACTGATACCATATGACAACATAGATGCCAGTTAATGGACTGATACCATATGACTACATAGATACCAGTTAATGGACTGATACCATATGACAACATAGATACCAGTTAATGGACTGATACCATATGACTACATAGATACCAGTTAATGGACTGATACCATATGACAACATAGATACCAGTTAATGGACTGATACCATATGACAACATAGATACCAGTTAATGGACTGATACCATATGACAACATAGATACCAGTTAAT
>JAPXFY010000012.1:12258796-12263796 GCA_030674185.1 Monoplex corrugatus
TCCATCCACGCATCTTGATAGCTTACGAAAAACTGGCCCTTTCCCCAATCTACAGAACAATGAGGTACATGCAGGCCTCTCTCACAGACAGTTTGTATTCTTCCGATCGTTGTGACGTCAGCGTGCACGTGCTGAAATCGCGGCCTGTAAAATCATCATTATTTATGTCTCCATTCTGAACCTCATGAATTATTCATCAAAGTCGCTGAGTATGCAACAGGGGCCCTGACGAAGGTGAATAAACCTGTCATTCCTTGACACGATTCTCATTAATATAATCATTCAGGTCTCAAAGTGTGCCATTTGTCTTTTTACCTTTTCGCTGTCCCAATCGCGGAGGGATGGGGGGGTCAAGAGATCACGGTATTATGTCTATAAACCGTAAGGTTCTGTAATCAATATTTGAAAAATAGTGCCCGTGTGTCTTTTTACCTCATTACCGTCATAACGTCCAAGAGGTCGCGACAGTATATCAATAAACCATAATATTTTGGTTTCTGTAACTAACATTCAAAAATATAACTAACATTCAAAAATAATGTCCGTTTGTCTTTTTACCGTTTTGCCATCCCAACCGCCAGGGGTCAAAAGGTCACGACAGTATATCTATATGTAATAATGTTTTGAGTTCTGTAACTTACATTTAAAATTATTGTGTTCGTTTGTCTTTTTACCTACTCCCTGTCCCAATCTTGGGGGTGGTGGTGGTGGTGGTCAAGAATATATCTCTGAACCATAATATTTGGGTTCTGAAACTAAACATTAAAATACTGTGTCTCTAACCCTGACCATGATAATGTTTTCAGTCAGAACTAACTCTAAGAACAGTACTGATTCTTTTTCACAAGCAAGTTCTTCCTTGTACTACAGGGGGGTGCAAAAGTAGGTATACAGTATCACATCATTATTATAATGCTTAATTCGTTAAAATTATTAGCACATTAAGTTAGTTGACCTTATTTTCGATATTTTCTGTGTCATTAATATTTTATCGTAACTAATAATATGCATGTACTTTTATCCTAACTTTTAATTTTTTCTTCTTTTTTTTTTGCAGGTAAAGCGGCAATTTGATTTAGATCTAAGTGGCAATTTAATTTAACCATGGCTGGTAATTTGAGAGACGAGGAGCACAAATGGATTTTAAAACAATACTGGAAGACAGATGGACTTCTTTTGGGGGGATATGTAAAGGAAAGGGTTTTCGCACGCAAGCCGCGCACTGTTAATGACATGATTCAGTTCATCTTGCAGACTTGTCAAGAAATTGATGCTGATAAAGATCTTTGTGCTAGAGTGTGCATGAGTGTCCGCTCTCGATTAGAGGAGTGTGTGAATACCGACGGCAAGCAGTTTGAGTATCTTAGGGATTAAGACTGTGCTTGTTATTACATGTATATGCAATATTCATTTGTTTGTATAACAAATGCAATGAGTATTGTACGTGTTTTCTTTTTTCATAACTGTATACCTACTTTTGCAGCCCTCTGTATAATGACCGACTCTCCTATCGATGGGGGTTGTCCTGATTTCGTTGGTACCATTCTTCTCCCCCCCACCCACCCCCTACCCCCTCATACCTCCTTCTCCGTTTCAAGACTGTGTCAGAGTACAGGATTTTATGCAGGTTTGTGGAGTCTTCCAGACAATTACCAGCGGATTTTGGGTGGAGAGCCTATGAATTTTTCACTAAGGTTCCGTTCGTACCCCTGGCCCCATCCACGCCCCCATTTCCACCTCCCCTTTTCAAGGCTTTGACAGCGCATATGGTTTACGCAGGCTCAAGGAGTGTGGCAGATAGTTACTGACAGATTTGGATGCTAGTCATAATGAAATTGTCCCAGTTCGATGAATCCCTCATGAACAAACTCCAAACTTCTTGTGAAAGTTTGGGACTGCTTTTACTGTCTGGTTGAACTGCCTGCTGAAAAGGGACTTATTCAAGTTAACATGGATACATTCTGGTCGTTTCAGGGTTTGTTTAGAACTGTTGTTGTTGTTGCTGTTTGTTTGTTTGTTTGTCTGTTTGTTGTGTTTCATATGAGTGTTTGTTCTTGGGCTGCAGCTTCTGTGTGCTCTCAAATACACGAATTGATATCTTACGTGTATGGCCGTTTGTTGTTGTTGCTTTTGTTGTTGTTGTTGCTGTTAGTGTTGCTGTTGTTGTTGCTGCTGCTGTTGTTGTTTTTTGTTGTTGTTGCTGCTGTTGTTGTTATTGCTCTTGTTGTTGTTGCTGTAGTTGTTGTTATTGGTGTTGCTGTTGTTTAAATTCCGCCATATAGCCGGTTTTCGTTTTTCTGTGCATGCTGGATGTTTATGTATTTCCATAAGCCACTGAACACTAACATGGCTTATAGGATCCTTAACGTGCGTGTGTGATGTTTTCTTGCGTGTTTGGTGTCTTCTTTCTGTTTTCTCAAATGTCGTTTTATTCATTTTATAATACAAAGACAAAACAATATTAGCAAAGCAGAACCCAAAACACATGCAAGGCTTCCACGATTTCAAAAAAGGTTCTATGTGCATGAAGTACAGTCATTAGCAATATTATATATGAACATGTACAGGCAGATCACAGAGAAAACATGTGTATATGTCATAATAAAACAAAAAAAACCGGGAGTTGCATCAATTTTTTTCAATTTTGTCAGAGACACACAGACAGACAGACAGAGACACACGTCTCTGTGTTCGATATGAACCAGTCTCCCTAAAAAGATTGGAAAAATAACCCACTTATATTCTAGTTGTTGTAGAGATGGATAAATGTCACGAATAGAGAAGGGATATATATATACTTATCGTGAGTAGAGCTGGAGAGTGCTTGATAATTCTATGATCACGACGGATACAGTCTTCGAAAACAAATATATGTATATGGAGAGAGAGAGAGAGAGAGAGAGAGAGAGAGAGAAGAGAGAGAGAGAGAGACAGACAGACAGCAGACAGACAGACAATCAGACAGAGAGAAACAAAGGTTTTGGCAGTTGTTAATAGATTATGAGAAAGTGACAGAGAGAGACAGAGGTTTTGGCAGTTGTTAAGCTTTTAATAGATTATGAGAGATAGAGAGAGCGAGAGAGACACAAAGAGAGAGAGAGAGAGAGAGAGAGAGAGAGACAGAGACAGAAGTTTTGACACTTGTTAAGCGTTTAATAGATTATGCAATCGCGAAGGCTATCACAGTAGTTTACTAGACCTATATTTATGTGTGTGTACGTAGACATGTGTGTGTTTTCGCGCAGGGTGTTGTGTGTGTGTGTGTGTGTGTGTGTGTGTGTGTGTGTGTGTGTGTGTGTGTGTGCGCGAGCGTGTGTGCTCACGTGCGTACACGTATGTACGTGTGTGTATGTGCGCGTGTATGTGATCCACACACAGAGAAAGGGAGAGGGAGATGCATGCAATAGTTACTGCCGTTTTCTTATCTGCTTGCACTATGACATAAAAAAATTTGCATGAATTAGGTTGATGTTTTGTAATAATCACGCATGTCTGACTATAATGAGCAGTAGTTTGCCAACTTGCTAGACAACAGGAATGGTGTTGATGTGTGAAAACTATGTTGATATATTCTAATTATCATGCTTTTTACGACTTTGAGCAAGTAGATGCCAACTTATTAAACAAAGGATGGGACTTTGAGCAAGTAGTTGCCAACTTGTTAAACAAAGGATGGGACTTTGAGCAAGCAGTTGCCAACTTGTTAAACAAAGGAATGGTGTCAATGTGTGAAGACAATGTTGATATATTCTCATTATCATGCTTTGTACGATTTTGACAAGTACTCGCCAACTTGCTAAACAAAGGATGGGACTTTGAGCAAGTAGTTGCCAACTTGTTAAACAAAGGAATGGTGTCAATGTGTGAAAACTGTGTTGATGTAATCTAATTATCATGCTTTGTACGACTTTGAGCGAATACTTGCCAACTTGCTAAACAAAGGATGGGACTTTGAGCAAGTAGTTTCCAACTTGTTAAACAAAGGAATGGTGTTGATGTGTGAAGACTATGTTGATGCATTCTTATTATCATGCTTTGTACGACTTTGAGCAAGTAGATGCCAACTTGCTAAACAAAGGAATGTGTTAATGTGTAAAAACTCTGTTGATATATTCTCATTATCATCTTTTGTACGACTTCGAGCAAGTACTTGAAGTACTTGCCAACTTGCTAAACAAAGTATGGGACTTTGAGCAAGTAGTTTCCAACTTGTCAAACAAAAGAATGGTGTTGATGTGTGAATAGGCCTACTATGTTGATATATTCTTATTATCATGCATTGTACAATTTTGAGCGAATACTTGCCAACTTACTAAACAAAAGGATGGTGACGTGAGAAGACTATGTTGATATATTCTAATTTTCATGCATTGTACGACATTGAGCGAGTAGTTTGCCAACTTGCTAAACAAAGGGATGGTGTTAATGTGAGGACTATGTTGATGTATTGTAATAATTATGCTTGTACGACTATAGCAGTATTACCTGCCAAAAACTTAATGTTGGTGATGATGCGGCCAGCCGTTCTAATCCTTAGGTTGATGTATCTGTGTACGGAGCCTGACCATAGAGTATCGTGAATTACACAACACACTGTTGATGTTCTTGATTGAATGAAGTCAATAACAAAGTTTATCATGGTCATGACAAGATCTCTTCTGTGTGTGTTTGTTTAAAAATAAGAACAAAAAAAATGCGTTTGTGGTTTCTAGTTCTCTGTCTGTCATCTCTCTGTCTCTCCTCACTGCTGTGTTTCTGTCTGTCTCTGTCTCTCTCTCTCTGTCTCTCTCTCTCTCTCTCTCTTCTATCTATCTATCTATCTATCTATCTGTCTGTCTATCTATCTATCTATCTATCTCTCTGTCTTTCTCTTTCTCACGTTCTCTCTCTGTCTTTCTCTCTCTGTCCCTCTGTGTGTCTCTCTCTGTATGTGTGTATATATATATATATATGTATGTATGTATGTATATATGTATATATGTATATATGTATGTATGTAT
>JAPXFY010000012.1:12281296-12293796 GCA_030674185.1 Monoplex corrugatus
TACTATATACCATACCATACCATAACCATACCATACCATACCATACCATACCATACCATACCATACCATACCGTACCGTACCGTACGTACCATAACATACCATACCATACCATACCATACCATACCATACCATACATACCATACCTCTACCATAACCATACCATACTTATACCATACCATCACCATACCATACTATACCATACCATACCATACCATACCATACCATACTATACCATACCATACCGTACCGTACCATACCATACCATACCATACCATACCATACCTTACCATACCATACCATACCATACCTTACCATACCATACCTTACCATACCATACCATACCATACCATACCGTACCGTACCGTACCGTACGTACCATAACATACCATACCATACCATACCATACAAATCAGTACAGTACAATACAATATGATATAATACGATGCAATACGATACGATACGATATGATACAACATACGCAACACGACACGACACAATAAGATATGGTGCAATACAATGCAGTACGATACGATACGAGACGATACAATATCATGCAGTTTGACATGATACGATTCGATACGATCGTCGCGACCGACACTTAATTATTAACCCAAGTTTGGTGTTGAGTTCAATTATTAAATTGTCTGCTCTTGTTCCTCTCTAGTTTAGAAGTCTGGCAAAGTGCAGCTGAATATCGTTTGGTAATAGTTTTTCATATGAAATAATATACTCCGCCGTGGTTTTGAACAGAAATTAAAGTTCAGAAAGTCAGCTATTCATTGGCTAGAAATATTAAGCCTACAAAACTTTAGTAAGACCAGCAAATCAATAAAAACACGATCGAAGCGTTACTTCCGGTATAATTTCAGTTTTGGTGGTGTCAGAATAAATCAATGAGAATATTTATTGTTTCAGGAAAGCTGGTTGTTGTTGGAGAAGAGAAAGGATTTATCCACAAGTGATCCCGTTTTATTGCACATCTGCACTCACTCACATGTACACCATCTCAAACCACTTAAATGACAACTGTGAAGATTAGTTTTCATTGTTCATGCACTAGACACACATATGCTCTCAAGCATTGTTAAGTGGTTGTACGTGTGTTTATGATAGTGCTGTATGTTTTCAGACACTCAATGCTTCACACTCAGCACCTACCATTCAACACTCAACACACTATCTAACACCTACCATTGAACACTCAACACACTATCTAACACCTACCATTGTACACTCAACACACTATCTAACACCTACCATTGTACACTCAACACGCTATCTAACACCTACCATTGAACACTCAACACACTATCTAACACCTACCATTGAACACTCAACACACTATCTAACACCTATCATTGAACACTCAACACACTATCTAACACCTACCATTGTACACTCAACACACTATCTAACACCTACCATTGAACACTCAACACACTATCTAACACCTACCATTGAACACTCAACACACTATCTAACACCTACCATTGTACACTCAACACGCTATCTAACACCTACCATTGAACACTCAACACACTATCTAACACCTTCCATTGAACACTCAACACACTATCTAACACCTACCATTGAACATTCAACACACTATCTAACACCTACCATTGTACACTCAACACACTATCTGACACCTACCATTGAACACTCAACACACTATCTAACACCTACCATTGAACACTCAACACACTATCTAACACCTACCATTGTACACTCAACACACTATCTAACACCTACCATTGAACACTCAACACACTATCTAACACCTACCATTGAACACTCAACACACTATCTAACACCTACCATTGAACACTCAACAACTGTCTAACACCTACCATTGAACACTCAACACACTATCTAACACCTACCATTGAACACCCAACACACTATCTAACACCTACCATTGAACACTCAACACACTATCTAACACCTACCATTGAACACTCAACACACTATCTAACACTACCATTGAACACTCAACACACAATCTAACACCTACCATTGAACACTCAACACACTACCTAACATCTACCATTGAACACTCAACACACTACCTAACACCTACCATTGAACACTCAACACACTATCTAACACCTACCACTGAACACTCAACACACTACCTAACACCTACCACTGAACACTCAACACACTACCTAACACCTACCATTGAACACTCAGCACACTATCTAACACCTACCATTGAACACTCAACACACTATCTAACACCTACACCTGCCGTCTTCTTTTGCTTGCCTATGGATTATTGAGGCTTGACACGAAAGAGCCCCAAGTGAAGTAGTTAATAGATACGTATGTATGTATGTATATATATATATATATATATATATATATATATTATGTATAAATA
This sequence comes from Monoplex corrugatus, assembly GCA_030674185.1. Taxonomy (NCBI): domain Eukaryota; kingdom Metazoa; phylum Mollusca; class Gastropoda; order Littorinimorpha; family Ranellidae; genus Monoplex; species Monoplex corrugatus. Next base: position 12,283,681 of record JAPXFY010000012.1, read on the forward strand.
TATATGTATATATTTATGTATGCATGTTTGTATTCTGTATGTATGTATGTACGTATGTATGTATGTATGTATGTATCTGTGTATGTATGTATGTGTCTATGTATCTATGTATGTGTGTATGTATGTACGTATGTATGTATGTATCTATGTATTTATGTATCTATGTATAGGTATATGATGTATATTATAGGAAAGAAAAAAGGGTATTTTACGTATTCTTCGTTAGTTTTGGGTGCATTCTGCTAACTGAATGCACCACTAGTTAAGTACTCTATTTGTTGAATACAGCACTAGTTACGTACCTTATTAGTTGAGTACAGCGCTACTTAAGTACCCTGCTGGTCAAATAACGTATTTAACCCTTTGACTCCCGCACAATATCCATCAACTGTAAAAACTGAACCCTTTGATTCCTTCACCCTATCTGGGAACAGTCATCTCACTAGACGGTAGATGCACATCAGTATCAATTTCAGTTTCAATTTCTCAAGATGACGTCTCCACGCTCGGAATAAATTCCATATGCACTGTCGTCACAGGAGCCATGTGATGGACAAAATCCAGAAAGATCACGGCACAATCCTTAAGTCTGCACATAAACCCAAGGGCTGGCCAGGTCCTAAGGTCCTGCCTAGACCACATCAGAAATAGCCAACAGAGTTGGCCAAGCCAAAATAGCATTCAAGAAGTTGAAAAGCGTTCTTACCAACAAATGCTTATCAATTTACATTCTTGAGTGTCACATAGAACCGATACTGTTGTACGGATGTGAAGCTTGGACAATCAACACGCAAAGTCAGAACATGATTGAGGCAACTGAAATATGGTTTCTAAGAAGAATTTGGGGAGTTCCATGGACAGCAAAGACAACAAACGAGACAGACTTGAAGGAAGGCAGACACAAGGATAACATTAATAAAGAAGATTAGGAAAGACAAGCAACATTTATAAGACATTTTATAAGGAAAGAGAAATCAGGGCACCTAGTCACAACAGGAAAGCTGAAGGGAAAGAGAACACCAGATAGACCCAGGGAGAAAATATTAGACGGACTTGCAGGGTGGCTGAGGACGAAGAGGGTGGGAGATGTACTTGCAGCGACAAGGGATAGATTCGTATGGAGGGTCATGATGGCCAACGTCATGCGGCAGGGAACATGATGATGATGAAGAAAACATCAGTGAAGTCTCTCTCTCTCTCTCTCTGTCTCTCTCTTTCTGTCTGTCTGTCTGTCTGTCTCTCTCTCTCTGTCTGCCTGTCTGTCTGTCTGTCTGTCTGTCTCTCTCTCTCTCTCTCTCTCTCTCTTTCTCACTCTCTCTTTCTATCTCTGGGTTCTGAGTTCTCTCTGTCTCTGTCTGTCTGTCTGTCTATCTGTCTGTCTGTCTGTCTCCCTCCTTCTCTCCCTCTCTCTATCACTCTCTCATACACACACATACTCTGTCTGTCTGTCTGTCTGCCTCTCTGTCTGTGTGTGTGTTTGTCTCTCTCTCTCTCTCTCTCTCTCTCTCTCTCTCTCTCTCCTCTCTCTATCTCAATCTTTCTCTGTTGCTTTTCCTTTAAAAAGAAAGCTATACTGTAAAAAGTATACTGCTCCTATATTAACCCTTTGATTCCGGCACCCTATACACCAACTGCAAAAACTTAACCCTTTGACTCCCTCACCCTGTCCATCAACTGCAAAAACTTAACCCTTTGACTCCCGCACCCTATACACCAACTGTAAAAACTTAACTTTTTGACTCCCGCACCCTATACACCAACTGTAAAAACTTAACCCTTTGACTCCCTCACCCTATCTACCAGCTTCTTGCATAGGGTGAGGGAGTCAAAGGGTTAAGTTTTTCTTTTGCTAGCGCATGGTTGGCAATACAGGATGCTAGCGGACAGGGTGCGGGAGTCAAAGGAATATTTAAAAAAGGGCTGAATGCAGGACATTAATTTTTCTCGTTCCTTATGATTGTGATAATAGCACCAAGAATTCCAAGCTTATGGGTTGCCAAGTCTTTAATGATTCACACCTTTGACCCAAGTTTGGTAAGGATCCATATTCAAACAAGTAAGAAAAATCTTCATTAACATATTCTACTCACAGACAGATAGACAGACAGACAGACAGACAGACTTTCAGATAGATACACAGACACGCCTCTCTCTGCGCAATATGAACCTCTCTCTCTCTCTTTCTTTCTTTCGTTCTCTGTCTCTTTCTCTCTCTCTCTCTTTCGCTTTCTATCTCTCTCTCTCTCTGTCTCTGTCACTGTCTCTCTGTCTGTCTGTCTGTCTGTCTGTCTTTCTCTCTCTCTATCCCTCGTTCTCTCTCTCTTTTTTTTTTTTCTTTCTCTCTCTTTTCTCTCTGTCTCTTTCTCGTTCTTAATTTCTCTCTCTCTCACTCTCTCTCTCTAACACACACACACACACACACACACACACACAACACACACAAACACACACACACACACACACACACACACACACACACACACACACACACACACACACTCACACTGTCTTTCTCCCTCTCTGTGTTTCTATTTTTTAAAAGAAAGGCATATTTCAAAAAAGCATACTGCTCCTATATTAAGTTCTATTTGAGATGGCGGGGGTGAGTAAGGGACCAGGTAGGGGACTGAGTGTTGGTGAAGGGGGGGGGAGGGCTTGGAGGAAGTGACAGGTGTAATGGTACACCATTACTGTCACCGCCAGAAGAAATGGTATGTATAAATGGTATGTATAAATGGTATGTATAAATGTTCTGTACTGCTATCATTGTACAGTGAAGAGACCCACCACATAAATGTACAAGGTGATTATCATTCACGGAAGAAGGTATCTGCGTAATGTCGCTTGTGTATTTCTGTCTTCTTCTTCTTTCTTTCTTTGTTTTGTTTGTTGTTTCTTGTTCTTCTTCTTTTTTCTTTCTTCTTTCTTTTCTTCTTCTTCTTTTTCTTCTTCATTTCTTCTTCTTTCTTTTCTTTCTTTTCTTTTCTTTCTTCTTTCTTCTTCTTCTTTCTTTTTTTTTCTTCTTTCTTCTTCTTCTTTTCTTCTTCTTTCTTCTCTTCTTCTTCTTCTTCTTCTTCTTCTTTTCTTCTTTCTCTTCTTCTTCTTCTTCTTCTTCTTCTTCTTCTTCTTCTTCTTCTTCTTCTTCTTCTTCTTTCTTCTTCTTCTCTTCTTCTTTCTTCTTCTTCTTCTTCTTCTTCTTCTTCTTCTTCTTCTTCGCTTCTTTCTTCTTCTTCTTCTTCTTCTTCTTCTTTTTTCTTCTTTCTTCTTCTTCTTCTTCTTCGCAATTCTTCTTCTTTTTCTTCTTCTTCTTCTTCTTCTTCTTCTTCTTCTTCTTCTTCTTCTTCTTCTTCTTCTTCTTCTTCTTCTCTTCTTCTTCTTCTTCTTCTTCTTCTTCCTTCTTTTTCTCTTCTTCTTTCTTCTTTCTTCTTCTTCTTCTTCTTCTTCTTCTTCTTCCTTCTTCTTCTTCTTCTTCTCTTCTTCTTCTTCTTCTTCTTCTTCTTCTTCTTCTTCTTCTTCTTCTTCTTCTTTCTTCTTCTTCTTCTTCTTCTTCTTCTTCTTCTTTTCTTCTTTCTTCTTCTTCTTCTTCTTCTTCTTTTCTTCTCTTCTTCTTCTTCTTCTTCTTCTTCTCTTCTTCTTCTTCTTCTTCTTCTTCTTCTTCTTCTTCGCATTCTTCTTCTTCGCATTCTTCTTCTTCTTCTTCTTCTTCTTCGCATTCCCTTTTTCTTCTTCTTTTCTTCTTCTTCTTCTTCTTCTTCTTCTTCTTCTTCTTCTTCTTCTTTCTTCTTCTTCTTCTTCTTCTTCTTCTTCTTCTTCTTTCGCAATTCTTCTTCTTCTTCTTCGCAATTCTTCTTCTTCTTCTTCGCAATTCTTCTTCTTCTTCTTCTTCTTCTTCTTCTTCTTCGCAATTCTTCTTCTTCTTCTTCTTCTTCTTCCAATTCTTCTTCTTCTTCGCAATTCTTCTTCTTCTTCGCAATTCTTCTTCTTCTTCCTTCTTCTTCTTTCTTTTCTCTTCGCAATTCTTCTTCTTCTTCTTCGCAATTCTTCTTCTTCTTCTTCTTCTTCTTCTTCTTCTTCTTCTTCTTCTTCTTCTTCTTTTTTCTTCTTCTTCTTCTTCTTCTTCTTCTTTCTTCTTCTTCTTCTTCTTCTTCGCAATTCTTCTTCTTTTTCTTCTTCTTCTTCTTCTTCTTCTTCTTCGCATTCTTCTTCTTCTTCTTCTTCTTCTTCTTCTTCTTCTTCTTCTTCTTCTTCTTCTTCTTCTTCTTCTTCTTCTTCTTCTTCTTCTTCTTCGCAATTCTTCTTCTTCGCAATTCTTCTTCTTCTTCTTCTTCTTCTTCTTCTTCTTCTTCTTCGCAATTCTTCTTCTTCTTCTTCTTCTTCTTCTTCTTCTTCTTCTTCTTCTTCTTCTTCTTCTTCTTCTTCTTCTTCTTCGCAATTCTTCTTCTTCTTCTTCTTCTCTTCTTCTTCTTCTTCTTCTTTTTCTTCTTCTTCTTCTCTCTTACCTCTGTGCATAGTGACTTATGAAATCCTAACCCGACATCACCAGAATCTTGGAAACTTCATGACGGGCAACAGATAGGCCAGTTTTTATTGTGCAGGATGGAATTGAATTCCAGACATCATACCTTGCGTGCAAGCCTATATCGATGGAACCAGCCAGTGCATAAAGTTGTGCACAGGCTCAGGGAGTTTGCCGAATAATTGCTGGCAGAATTGGGTCGAGCACATATGGAATTGTCAGTGTACGATGAATATCTCTTGAACAAACTCCAAACTCCAAACTTCTCGAGCCAGACTCGAATCCATGCAAATCATCCAAGACAACTGCGGCCGCCCACGTTCAAGTAAACACGAACCAGAAAAACATTAAAAAAATAGAATCAGAGCATGTATTTTATACAAGACAAAACAGGCGCAAGTTCTCAGCCAACTGACCTTTGTCAAGCGTAAACATAACACAACAAAGAACAGACCATCTGACCTTTGTCAAGCGTAAACGTGGGACAACAAAGAACAGACCATCTGACCTTTGTCACGCGTAAACATAACACAACAAAGAATAGACCAACTGACCTTTGTCAAGCGTAAACATAACACAACAAAGAATAGACCAACTGACCTTTGTCAAGCGTAAACATAACACAACAAAGAACAGACCAACTGACCTTTGTCAAGCGTAAACGTGAGACAACAAAGAACAGACCATCTGACCTTTGTCAAGCGTAAACATAACACAACAAAGAATAGACCAACTGACCTTTGTCAAGCGTAAACATAACACAACAAAGAACAGACCAACTGACCTTTGTCAAGCGTAAAAGACAACAAAGAGCAGACCAACTGGCCTTTGTCAAGCGTAAACGTAACACAACAAAGAACAGACCAACTGGCCTTTGTCAAGCGTAAAAGATAACAAAGAACAGACCAACTGGCCTTTGTCAAACGTAAACATAACACAACAAAGAACAGACCAACTGGCTTTGTCAAGCGTAAACATAACACAACAAAGAACAGACCAACTGGCCTTTGTCAAGCATAAACGCAAGACAACAAAGAACAGACCAACTGGCCTTTGTCAAGCATAAACGTAACACGACAAATAACAAACCAACTGACCTTTGTCAAGCGTAAACGTAACACAACAAAGAACAGACCAACTGGCCTTTGTCAAGCGTAAAAGACAACAAAGAACAAATGTCAAACAACAAACACAAAAGTTAGGAGAAAAAAAAAATCTTGCAAAAATTCCCTGAGACTCTTACGACTAAAATAATAACAACATCAATGTACAACAGGGAAGTCTTACTGTTCTAATTTTTGTATTTGTTGTTTAACGTTTGATTTTTGTTGTTGTTGTTTGTTTGTTTTGTTTTGTTTTTATGACTGTTCTTTGTTGTGTTATGTTTACGCTTGACAAAGGCCAGTTGGTTTTCTTTGGTTACGCTTGACAAAGGCCAGTTGGTCTGTTCTTTGTTGTGTTATGTTTACGCTTGACAACGCTTGACAAAGGCCAGTTGGTCTGTTCTTTGTCGTCCCACGTTTACGCTTGACAAAGGTCAGTTGGTCTGTTCTGTCTTGTGATACGTTTACGCTTGACAAAGGTCAGTTGGTCTGTTCTGTCTTGTGATACGTTTACGCTTGACAAAGGCCAGTTGGTCTGTTCTGTCTTGTGATACGTTTACGCTTGACAAAGGTCAGTTGGTCTGTTCTGTCTTGTGATACGTTTACGCTTGACAAAGGTCAGTTGGTCTGTTCTGTCTTGTGATACGTTTACGCTTGACAAAGGTCAGTTGGTCTGTTCTGTCTTGTGATACGTTTACGCTTGACAAAGGTCAGTTGGTCTGTTCTGTCTTGTGATACGTTTACGCTTGACAAAGGCCAGTTGGTCTGTTCTGTCTTGTGATACGTTTACGCTTGACAAAGGCCAGTTGGTCTGTTCTGTCTTGTGATACGTTTACGCTTGACAAAGATCAGTTGGTCTGTTCTGTCTTGTGATACGTTTACGCTTGACAAAGGCCAGTTGGTCTGTTCTGTCTTGTGATACGTTTACGCTTGACAAAGGTCAGTTGGTCTGTTCTGTCTTGTGATACGTTTACGCTTGACAAAGGTCAGTTGGTCTGTTCTGTCTTGTGATACGTTTACGCTTGACAAAGGTCAGTTGGTCTGTTCTGTCTTGTGATACGTTTACGCTTGACAAAGGCCAGTTGGTCTGTTCTGTCTTATGAAACGTTTACGCTTGACAAAGGCCAGTTGGTCTGTTCTGTGTTGTGTTAAATTCACGCTTGACAAAGGCCAGTTGGTCTGCTCTTTGTTGTGTTACGTTTACGCTTGACAAAGGCCAGTTGGTCTGTTCTTTGTTGTGATACGTTTACGCTTGACAAAGGCCAGTTGGTCTGTTCTTCGTTAACTTCTGTTTACGCTTGACAAAGGCCAGTTGGTCTGTTCTTTATTGTGCTATGTTCACGCTTGACAAAGGCCAGTTGGTCTGTTCTTTGTTGTGCTATGTTCACGCTTGACAAAGGCCAGTTGGTCTGCTCTTTGTTGTGCTATGTTCACGCTTGACAAAGGCCAATTGGTCTGTTCTTTGTTGTGCTATGTTCACGCTTGACAAAGGCCAGTTGGTCTGCTCTTTGTTGTGTTACGTTCACGCTTGACAAAGGCCAGTTAGTCTGTTCTGTCTTATGATACGTTTATGCTTGACAAAGGCCAGTTGGTCTGTTCTGTTTTATGATACGTTACGCTTGACAAAGGCCAGTTGGTCTGTTCTTTGTTGTGTTACGTTCACGCTTGACAAAGGCCAGTTAGTCTGTTCTGTCTTATGATACGTTTACGCTTGACAAAGGCCAGTTGGTCTGTTCTGTCTTATGATACGTTTACGCTTGACAAAGGCCAGTTGGTCTGTTCTGTGTTGTGTTACATTCACGCTTGACAAAGGCCAGTTGGTCTATTCTGTGTTGTGTTACATTCACGCTTGACAAAGGTCAGTTGGTCTGTTCTGTGTTGTGTTACATTCACGCTTGACAAAGGCCAGTTGGTCTGTTCTTTGTTGTGTTACATTCACGCTTGACAAAGGCCAGTTGGTCTATTCTGTGTTGTGTTACATTCACGCTTGACAAAGGCCAGTTGGTCTGTTCTTTGTTGTGTTACGTTTATGCTTGACAAAGGCCAGTTGGTCTGTTCTTTGTTGTGTTACGTTTATGCTTGACAAAGGCCAGTTGGTCTGTTCTTTGTCGTGTTACGTTTATGCTTGACAAAGGCCAGTTGGTCTGTTCTTTGTTATGTTACGTTTATGCTTGACAAAGGCCAGTTGGTCTGTTCTTTGTTGTGTTACGTTTATGCTTGACAAAGGCCAGTTGGTCTGTTCTTTGTTGTGTTACGTTTATGCTTGACAAAGGCCAGTTGGTCTGTTCTTTGTTATGTTACATTTACACTTGACAAAGGCCAGTTGGTCTGTTCTTTGTTATGTTACATTTACGCTTGACAAAGGCCAGTTGGTCTGTTCTTTGTTATGTTACATTTACGCTTGACAAAGGCAAGTTGGTCTGTTCTTTGTTGTGTTACGTTTACGCTTGACAAAGGCCAGTTGGTCGAAAATTTGCGCCTGTCTTGTCTCGTGGTATAAAATACACATACTGATTCTATTTTGTTTTTCTGGTTTCTTCCATATAGGTTAGATTGGAAGGCTGGGAGTTGTACGGTTCTTGTAACAGTTTCAGTTTCAGTTTCTGAAGACGACGTCTCCGCGTTCGAAACAAATTCCATATGCACTAACGTCACAGGTGCCATGCTCTTCTACTGATGCCCACCTATTTAGAATCCCACGCTTCCGCAACAAAACTCTTGGTGAACGTGCTTTTTCTTATCAGGCCCCCTCTATTTGGAACAAACTTCCCTTTCTTCTCCGCTCTACCTGTACCCTTTCTTCGTTTAAGTCCAGTCTAAAAACCACTCTTTTTAAATCCTAGCCTGTAGTTCTGTACTCTTACTTCAGCTGCCACCTTGAAATCTGTGCCCGCGCGCGTGTGTGTGTGTGTGTGCGGGTGTGTGTGTGTGTGTGTGTGTGTGTGTGTGTGTGTGTGTGTGTGTGTGTGGTGTCGGTGTGTGTGTGTGTGTGTGTGTGTGTGTGTGGGGTGTGCGGGTGTGTGTGTGTGTGTGTGTGTGTGTGTGTGTGTGTGTGTTTGTGTGTCGTGTGCGTGTGTTGTGTGTGCGTGTGTGTGTGTGTTTACTGTAAGCGCTTAGGGCTTTTTTTTTAGATTAAGCGCCATAAATGTTCACTATTATTATTATTATTATATGGTGATCATGGCACAAGCCTTAGGCCTGCACATAAACCCATGAGCTGGCCAGGTCCTGAGGTCCTACCTTGTCTATGTTTTACCTAGTCTATATTTTATACTGATATTTTATCAGCTTATCACTGGAATAATCTTGGTTACATGTAAATCACATGTATCTGTGTATCTTATCTTCAGAAAAAGGAATATATATATATATATATATATATATATATATATATATATAATATATATATATATATATATATATATCTGATATCTCGACTTACAACACTGGCCTGTTCGCTGCCATTTTAACCCTTGACTCAATCAGCCTATCCACTAGCATCCTGCTTTGTCAACCAAGACAGCAAAGCAAACATTTAACCCTTTTACTCCCTCACCCTATCCACCAAATGCAAAAATTTAACCCTTTCACTCCATCACGCTGTCCACCAGCTTCCCGCAGAGAACTGGTGGAAAGGGTGAGGGAGTCAATGGGTTAATTTTATGTCTGATGATAGCTAGCGCGCAGGAGTTAAAGGGTTAACGTTTCCATCATGCTGGAGGAATGAGCTTGATGTTTCATAGGTCCTATCCCCCCCCCCGGGCACCCTCCTCCTCTCTCTTCCCTTCTCTTCCATTTCAAGACTTTGCCAGATCACAGTGTTTCGCGCGGACTCAAGGAGTCGCCGGAGAACAGACGGCAGATTGGGTTGGAACGCATATGGAATTGACCGAGTGCGACGAATTCCTCTTGGAAATAAACTGCAGTGCTATCGTAAACCCTTAGACAAATTTTGAAGCTGTGATGTGAGTAATTTTGGGCGCCACTCAATAGCTAGTCTCTAAAACAAATACTGCTGAAAACGGAATGTATCCATTCACGCATGGCTGACTAACCACCACCACCACCATCACCACCACCACCACCACCACCGCCACAGCACGCTCACATAACATGATCCCCTCCACACAGATTTCAGATCCTCCCTGGTTCTTCGCCCATTGTGAATCTCTGGTGTGGAACCGTGCGGCTGTATATAACGGGGAGTGAATCAATGCTCTGTTTGAGTGTCTTTGAATTGTGTTGTTGTCCCGGTGTGTGTGTGTGGTGTGTGTGTGTGTGTGTTGTGGTGGGTGTGTGTGTGTGTGCTGTGTGGGTGTGTGGTGTGGTGGGTGGGTGTGTGGGGTGGATGGGAGGTGGATGGTGTGTGTGTGTGGGTGGGGAGGTGGATGTGTGTGTGTATGTGTGTGTGTGTGTGTTGTGTGGTGTGTGTGGGTGGGTGGGTGTGGTGAGTATGTGTGTATGTATGTGTGTGTGTGTGGGTGGGTGGGTGGGAGG
>JAPXFY010000012.1:12306296-12308796 GCA_030674185.1 Monoplex corrugatus
TGTCTTTGTCCACTGCTGTCGTGTTTGTCCATTGCTGTTGTCTTTGTCCACTGCTGTCGTCTTTGTCTCCTGCCGTCGTTTTTGTCCATGCTGTCGTCTTTGTCCACTGTTGTCGTCTTTGTCTCCTGCCGTCGTCTTTGTCCACTGCTGTCGTCTTTGTCCACTGTTGTCGTCTTTCTCCACTGTTGTCGTCTTTGTCCACTGCTGTTGTCTTTGTCCACTGCTGTCGTCTTTGTCCACTGTTGTCGTCTTTGTCCACTGCTGTCGTGTTTGTCCACTGCTGTTGTCTTTTTCCACTGCTGTCGTGTTTGTCCACTGCTGTTGTCTTTGTCCACTGCTGTTGTCTTTGTCCACTGCTGTTGTCTTTGTCCACTGTTGTTGTCATTGTCCACTGCTGTTGTCTTTGTCCATTGCTGTTGTCTTTGTCCACTGCTGTTGTCTTTGTCCACTGCTGAGTGTTTGTCCACTGCTTTCGTGTTTGTCCACTGCTGTTGTCTTTGTCCACTGCTGTTGTGTTTGTACATTGTTGTTGTCTTTGTCCACTGCTGTTGTCTTTGTCCACTGCTGTCGTCTTTGTCCATTGCTGTCGTCTTTGTCCACTGTTGTCGTCTTTGTCCATTGCTGTCGTCTTTGTCCATTGCTGTCGTCTTTGTCCATTGCTGTCGTCTTTGTCCACTGTTGTCGTCTTTGTCCAAATAAATGTTGTCTGCTAGCATTAATTCTGACTTGCATTAAGTATGCATTCATTCATCTCACAGGGACATGACAACGATGTGACTGGAACCACACCACGCCAGTGCCCCATCCAGCTACTCTTGTCCTCCAGTTCACGTCTAGCCAACCAAAACCCAACAAGTACCCCAAAATTAATCAACATTTACCAAACAACTACCTAACTCTTACCAGTCAACTAACCAACAGCTATCCAACAATTGCCCAACAACTACTCAAATCCTACCCGGCAATTACCCAACGTGTGCCCAAGAACTACTTATCAATAAACCAACAAGTACCCAACATTTACCCAACATCTACCCATAGCTTCCCAACATCCACCCAACAAGTACCCAACAGCTCCCAAACAATCACGGAACATCTACCCATAGCTTCCCAACATCCACCCAACAAGTACCCAACAAATACCCAACAACTATCCAATAGTTACTCAACATCTACCCCAAAACTGCCCAACGACTACCCAGCAGCTCCCTAACAATTACTCGACATCTGCTCGACATCTACCCAATAATTACCTAATCTCTCCAATAACTATCCAACAATTACTCAGCTTTTACCCAAAAACTGCCCAACGACTACCCAACAGCTACCCAATAACAACCCGATATCTGCTTGACATCTACCTGACAATTACCTAATATCTACCCAACAGCTATCCAACAATTACTCAACATCTACCCCAAAACTACAGAGCGACCACCCAGCAGCTACACAACAACTACCCAACATCTACTTGACATCTACCTGATAAATTACCTAATACCCACCCACCCCCAACAATTATCCAAAAGTTACTCAACATCTACCCAAACACTGCTCAACATTTACTCAGCTTCTACCCAAAAACTGCTCAGCGACTACCCAACAACTAGCTGACATCTACTTGACATCTACCCAACAATTACCTAATACCTCCCCAACAATTATCCAATAGTTACTCAACATCTACCCAAACACTGCTCAACAATTACTCAGCTTCTACCCAAAAACTACTCAACGACTACTTAACAACTAACCGACATCTACTTGACATCTATCCAACAATTACATAATACTTCCCCAACAATTATCCAATAGTTACTCAACATCTACCCAAACACTGCTCAACAATTACTCAGCTTCTACCCAAAAACTGCTCAACGACTACTTAACAACTGGCCGACATCTACTTGACATCTACCCAACAATTACCTAATATCTACCCAACAGCCATCCAACAGTTACTCAACATCTACCCAAACACTGGTCAACGATTACCCAGCATTTACCCAATAACTACCCAAACATCCATCCAACAGCTACCCAAAATCTACTCGACATCTACCCGACAACTGTGAACATCTACCCAACATCTAACCCCCCCCCCTCCCCACCAAAGATCTAGCCAACACAGCCAACCAGTCTATCCACCATCCACACCATGGAGAAACGAACACACTCCACAGACGAGGGCTATGTCTCATCAGCTGGCAGTCGGGGTCCCGTGCTGATTACACAATTGCCTGAAGACGACAGCGTGTACACGTCAACCCACAGTGACGTCAGGAGTGACGGCGGCACGCTGCACAGTCACGTGATCGACAGCCCCATCCCTGAGGAGAGTGAGGACGGTGAAGACGAGGGACGCTTTAGTAGAAAGAGTGACCATTCCTGTTACAGCCACACACGGTATGTTGGGATAGTTTCCTTTTTTGTTTTGTTTTGTTTTGTTTTGTTTTATTTATGTTTTGTTTTGTTTTCTTCTCTTTTCTTTTGTTTGTTT
>JAPXFY010000012.1:12321296-12326296 GCA_030674185.1 Monoplex corrugatus
GGAGATGATTCATGGTTGTAAAGAGTTCTTTTGAAGAAGAGGCATTCAGGATTTTGGTTTGGAAATAGCTTGTTTTTGCTGATGCAATGAGGGTGGATACTTTTGTTTTAGAGGCTTGGAAAAGTTGCCTGTGTACAGTGAGTTTGGATTTGCGCCAGCGGCGCTCTGCTCTGCGGCGGGCACGTTTTGCACAGGCGATCTCATGAGTGAGCCAGGGGGTAGGGGGGCGGTCAGGTAAAAGACGGGTTGTGGCTGGAGCATGAGTGTCCAGAAGATGGTGGAGAGTAGTATAGAATTCATCGGCAAGGTTATGTGACTTTTCAGAAAGGAGACGGGAGGCATCAGATGAAAATGTGGAGAGGTCGATAGATTTGAGATTGCGTCGAGTCACTGTGCGCATGGTACGGGAAGGAGGAGAAATGTCGAGAGAACAGAGAATTGCAGAGTGGTCAGATGGAAGGGCTGAAGTTAGACGGGTAGAAAGAACTAAGCAGTTGTCAGTAGCGGAATTGTGGTGATCACGAGAAATGATCCAGTCAAGAATGTGACCTTTTTGATGGGTTGGTTCAGAAATGTGTTGAGTCATATTGTGATTGGACAGAGAGTTGATGATATGTCTTGTGTCATAACGGTGAGTGTTGTCATAGTGGACATTGATGTCACCTAGAATGATGAGATTTCCAGGTAAGAGACAGTAGTAATCAAGAAGTTGATCAAAGTCAGAGAGAAACATGGATGTGGTGAGCTTGTTGGCAGAGCTAGGTGGAGGTCGATAGACACAGGAGAAGGTGATGGGGTGAGGGGTGGATTGGAAGGATACTTCAACGTGTTCGAAAGAAGGATGGGAGAAAGGCAGAGACTGCGAGAAAGACAGGCGGGAATGGAGTGAGTCGTTGTAGAGGATGGCGATACCACCACCTCGGGATGAGCGATGGAAAGAAGCAAGCCTGTAACCACTCGGAGTGAGACTCACATGTATAGGTTCATGACCAAGGGGGTTAAGCCATGTTTCGGTATTATCATCATCATCATCATCATTCATTCATTCATTCATTCATTCATTATCGTTATCATTGCATTGTCATTATCATTTTCATTATCGCTGTTATTGTTATCATCATCGTTGTCATTATCATTGTCACTGTCATTATCGTCATCAGTACCATTGTCATTGTCATTATCGTCATCAGTATCATTGTCATTTCATTATCATTTTCATTATCATCATCATTATCATCATCATTATCATTGTCACTGTAATTATCATCATCATCAGCAGCAGCAGCATCGTCGTCGTCGTCATCATTGTCATCATCACTGTCATCATCACTATCATTGTCATTGTCCCTCGTGTATCCCCTCACTCTCCCAATCCTCTTTTCTAGTTCTCCCCCTCCCCACCCCCACCCCTTCCTCTTTCCGTTTTCCCCTGTTCAGCCTGTGAAGGTGGTTGACATGCCAAATCAACAGCTAATGGCGGTTTAAGGGCCATTTCCTCTGTTTGCAATTTCAATGTCACTGTCTCGGAAATCGACATTAAGCCACAATGACAGCTTCATTTCACACTGATTTCTGAACACACACACACACATAACACACACACATACGCACGCACACACACACACACTGAGAGAGGGAGAGAAAGAGAGAGAGAGAGAGAAAGAGAGAGAGAGAGAGACAGAGACAGAGACATAGAGAGAGAGAAGCAAACACAAACACACACACACACAGAGGGAGGGAGAGAGAGAGAGAGGGAGAGAGACAGACAGACAGACAGAGAGACAGACAGACAGACAGACACAGAGAGAGAAACACACATATACAGAGAGAGAGAGAGAAACAAACACAAACACACACACACACACACACACACACACACACACACACACACACACTGATGGAGAAAGGCTATCGGCGAGCGACATGGGAGCAGACACGGAAAAGGACCAGCAATCGACAGTGGCCGAATCTGACTCTACATCTGGTTCACTGTCCACGGCTTCCACCGACACGCAGAGTGGGACAACCTGCACCGCGCCTCTTCCCAGCACGGCGGACTGCGTGAGTACGTCAGAACTCAAAAATATTATACTGGCTCTGCGGGACCAAGTCAATTCTTTGCAAAAGACTGTCCTTGCACTTCTCTCAACCCAGCAAAAAGAGAACGTCACCATGCCAACCCGTAACTGTCACACACAGACGGATCTCCATGCTACACATCCCACATATGCAGACGTACTGAAACAAAACCACACAAGCAAGCAGGACGACAAACAGGTTCGAAACATCAAGGCACCAAAACCCAGCAGCAAAACAAATCAGCAAGCAGCAAAAATGCCTGAAAAAAAATAAAAAACAAGAAAGAACAACGGCATGACGTCACACAAGGTTAAAGACGTCATTTTACATCCGAACCATACTGCATCACGCTCTGAAAATAGGTCTATTCCAAAACAACATTAAAAAGCACCATGATCTTCCGTATGTTATCACTGTCCACGACTCTGTGTTGAGGGGTGTCAACTCGAGAAGACTGGGACGATCTTACGGCTTCGAAGGAGACTCTTGCCCTGTGACCGCCCCTCATGACATTCAAAGCTCATTAGACATGGCCCTTTCCAAATGTGACGATACTGCAGACTGTATTGTTTTTCACTGTGGTGTGCATGATTTGAATAGCAAAGATCTCGCTACAACAACTAAACATCTCGCTTCAGGCATAAAACAAATAGCACAAGAACATCCTAATTCAAAATTAGTCGTTAGTAAGGTTGCCCCTGTACGGCAGGCACGAATGGAGGTTCAACGAAATCTGTTCAACGCTTTACTATCTGCTGAACTCGTTGATATGAAAAATATTTCTTTTGTATCACATGAGAACCTTCGTACCACTCAACAATTTCTAAAAGATGACATTCACCCCACCACCAGAGGAAGCAGCATCATTGCAGGAAATCTTGGAAGACACATTCGAGACCTGTTTTGGGAGACTCCAAGGAGAACAGCAAGATCAAGATCAGCACAGCTACACCCTTCCAGATTCTCCAGAGAACGGTACCACCTTTTCGACAACTATGTACCATGGTGGCCATATAATGTTTTGATATAACAGTATTACATATACAATTCTTGACGTTCATGTCACAGGACTTTTTCCTCGTCATCTCTGACATTTCTTCTGCTGAAAGTATACAATAACCAGGTTTTAGTCCGACTATCAAGACTCAGACTATACACTCTGCTCATTTGAAGTCGTGTATGCTATTATTTTGTTTATTGGTTATTTGTTATCCATTGTAATCTAATATCTCTTCAATAAGTTATTTCTATGTTGATTGTGTAATTTTCTTTTCATCGTTTGCAACAATTTTGTTATCTTTACTTCGTAGTCTAAATAAGTGCGTAATTTTCTTTCTGCCCATCTCTCCTGTACACAGAAAATCAAAGTATTCATTATTATCGACCATAAATAACAGTCAATAGAAAGTTGGAGATAAACCAGTATCAGTAATGCGACAACAATCCCAAGTCAAGTTTTTGCAATGGAATTGTAGATCCCTTTCCACCAATTCGGCATACTTGGAGCATTTCCTGACATCAAATAGATGTGAAGTTTTGATTCTGCAGTCGATGAATGTTGTTGCAGCCAAGCTTCCCAATTTCCCCAATTATTACTATCCTCCAGTCTATGAATGTGGGAATCACGGGAAGAAGGTATCCACCGCGATATACATACTCAAAGAGTTACAATACTGCTTACTTACTTCCCCGGTTTTGAAATCAAGCGACGATTTGCATGCTTGTGCTGCCACTGTCCAATTAAGCAATTCTTTAAACATCAACGTTTTATCAGTGTACCTGCCAACAGGTCCAAATGACCACAACACAGAATGGCTGTGCACGATCCAAGATCAGCAGCGTGGTAAATGGCTAATAGGTGGTGACTTTAATTCCCACTCCCCATTTTGGGAAAAGAACTGTTCTACTGTTACGAGCAATCGTTTGGTAGAAAATATCGTTGATAGTTCGCTTTACCTTCTAAATAATGGTAGTGTCACTAGGATCCCTGATGTCTCCAAACACAGGGCGACAGCCATCGATTTGTCTCTGATATCACCAGAATTAGCACCATCCTGTACCTGGGAAACTCACAGAGACACTTTGGGAAGCGATCATCTACCTATCATCATAACCATAACTGACAAAAACATCAGGATGAAAGACAGCTCTCCTGATATTATTCCAAAATATAATTACAAGCGTGCAGACTGGTCCTTATTTCGAACTGCTCTTGCTAATCAGGATTACAGACATTATGAAAGTGAAAATGTAGACATTATGTTTTCTAAATTCCAAGAGTCAATTCTAGCCGCTGCAGACGTATCAATTCCGAAACTCAAAACTTCTAGATCGAATAATCGATTGGGTAATGTTTGGTGGACAGAGGCATGTGAGAAAGCAGTTCAATATAAAAGGGAGAAATTCAAAATCTACATCAAAAGCCGGAAACCTGAAGATCATGTGGAAATGAAAAAAGCTAACATCCAATGTAACAAAATCATCGCTGAAGCAAAGAAAGATTATTGGGCATCATTCTGCACAAAAGAAATTTCAGATTTCAAAGATTTGCATAAAGTCTGGACGAAAATGAATCAAATGAAGAATGGAACCAACTTACCTAGGTGTCCGATAATGATAGAAACATGTAACACATTTCCTTCAGACATGGACAAAGCAGAAACCTTTGTGGACTTATTTGCTAAAAACAGTAAAGTTGAAGGTTTATCTCCAGACTGCAAACATCACAGAGAAATGGAAGATAACAACTCAATCTACACTGATCCAATACCTCAGAATGATCTCTGGTTTAATTCTCCAATCACCTTAGAAGAGCTAAAAAACACAATACTGTTTCTACACAACAAAACGAGTTCGGTAGGTGTTGATGCAGTTTCGACTGAAATGATTAAACATCTCCCTGAAAACTATCTTATTTTCCT
>JAPXFY010000012.1:12336296-12338796 GCA_030674185.1 Monoplex corrugatus
CTCACAACCGTACAACAGTATTGGTTCTATATAACATTCAAGAACTCTCTTTCTGATGTTAATTGATAGGCGTTTGTTGGTAAGAATAAGGCGCCAAATGCTGATTCAAAAATCAAGCCAAGGCGCGAACTTTCATCATTCACCAAAGCAATCACCCAACTACGACCAACACTCCAGGACACAGAGCACACGTAAACTGAGAGGGGGAAGACAGGAGGGGAGTAGAGCGTGTGACCCCTGAACTAAACCGTCATCCTCCCTCTGTCTGGCTGTCTGGCTGTCTGTCTGCCTGTCTGTCTGTCTGTCTCTCTCTCTCTCTCTCTCTCTCTCTCTATCTCTCTGTCTGCCTCACTCACTCTCATTCACACACACACACACACTCTCTCTCTCTTCCTCCCTCCCTCCCTCTTTCTCCCTGTCTCTATCTGTCTGTCTGTCTATCTGTTTGTCTGTCTGTCTGTCTGTCTCTCTCTCTCTCTCTCTCTCTCTCTCTCTCTTTCTTTCTTTCTCCTTCCCTCCCTCGCTCTTTCTCACTCACTCCTTTCCTTCCATCCCTCCATCCTTCTCTCTCACTCCCACCCTCTTTCTCATTCCCTCCCTCTTTCCCTCCTTCCTTCCTTCCTTCCTTCCCTCCCTCACTCCCTCCCTCTTTCTCACTCACTCCCTCCCTTCCTCCGTCCCTCCCTCTCTCTCTCACTCCCTCCCTCCCTCTTTTTCACTCACTCCTTCCCTTCCTTTCTCGCTCCCTCCCTCCCTCCCTCTCTCTTTCTCCCTCCCTCCCTCTCTCTCCCTCCCTCTCTCTCTCTCTCTCCTCCCTCCTTCCCTCTGTCTCTCTTTCTCCCTCCCTCCCTCCCTGTCTCTCCCTCCCTCTCTCTTTCTCCCTCCCTCCCTCTCTATGTCTCTTTGTCTCTCTCTCTCTGCCATCACGTGTCATCAGTGGCGTTAGTGTGTATTGGAATAAATTCAGAGCGCGGAGACGTTTTAGTAATGATATTTGTAAGGCGCCAAATGTTGATATAAGAATCAAAACCAAGGGGCGAACTTTCATCATTCACCATAGCAAATCACCCAACAACGACCAACACTCCAGGACACAAAGCACACGTAGATTGGACGGGGGAAGATAGGAGGGGTGTAGAGTGTGGGATCCCTTGACCCAAACAGTCATCCTCTCTCTCTCTCTCTCTCTCTCTCTCTCTCTCTCTCTCTCTCTCTCTCTCTCTCTCTCTGTCACGGTACACTGAATGCACTAAGTATTTGTTTGATTGGATGGATAAAGTGAAGTTTATTTCGCAAGCAAGGTGATTTACCAATTATTTGTTGATCGTTTGATGATTGTATTATTTGACCGGCTGTTGGCTATACAGAGAGACTAATTGCTTGACCATTGGATGGAGGAATGGAACGATATATATATATGTATATAAATATCTTTATGACTTGTTTGGTGCCTTAATGCACTGATGAAGCTTGATGATAGTCAAGTACTGTTTAGTGTATTACTTCATTAAATGTTAGATCTGGTCAGCAATAGAAAGATCTGTTGACTGTTACACCGACGAAGTATCAACTGAGGAAAGCACGGAAAGTGACAATGTTCGACGATGCAATCATACGCATTGCAATATTGGTGTAATCCACAAAATCCCTATCTCCTCCCCCCCCCCCCCCCCCCCCACCGCCCCACCGACTATTGTATTGTGGCCTAAGGCCGATGTACATTAAAAATTCTGAGTTCTGTGTTCTCTCTCTCTCTCTCTCTCTCTCTCTCTCTCTCTCTCTCTCTCTCTCTCTCACACTCTTCTTTCTCTTTTCTCTCTCTCTCTCTCTCTCTCCCTCTCTCCCTCTTCCGCTCTCTTTCTCCCTCCCTCCTTCCAGCCTTCTCTCCCTTCCTCTTTCGTTCTCCCTCCCTCCCTACCTCCAGTCGATAGGGTGAGGGAGTCAAAGGGTTAAGTTTTTGCTTTCCTAGCATGGCTGACGATGCAGGATGCTGGCGGACCGGGTACGGGAGTCAAAGAGTTAAGGTGTATTGTGATATTGTTGACGGTCGTGGTGATGGTAGATGCAATGAAGGCAATACTGGTGACCTTGGAGACTAAATATTGGTCAAGGTATCGCCGGAACAATCATAATGAGGATGAATGTAAACCTGCATCATTATCATCAGGTGCCCTGCCGCATGGCGTTGGCGACCATGGACTCCCATCCATCTCTATCTCTCGTTGCCCCTAGCATCTCCCCCACCCTCCTCATCCCCAGCCACTCTGCAAGTCCATCCAGCATTCTCTCCCTGGGTCTACCTGGTGCTCTCTTTCCCTCCAGCTTTCCCATTGTGACCAGGTGCTCCAAATCCCCCTTCCTCATAAAATGGCCTATAAATGTTGCTTGTCTTTTCCTAATCTTCCTTATGAGTGATCTACTTGTGTTTGCCTCCATCAAGACTGTCTCGTTTGTTTTCTTTGCTGTCCATGGAACTCTCAACATTCTTCTGAGAAACCAC
>JAPXFY010000012.1:12346296-12363796 GCA_030674185.1 Monoplex corrugatus
TTGACAAAGGCCACGATCGCTACACTAGCTTTGTACTTGTATTGCATGTATATAAATACGTGTACATTGTTGGTGTTTGTGGTTGTGATTGGATGACGTGTTTATTTGTGTGTGTGTGTGTTGTGGTGTGTGGTGTGTGTGTGTGAGTGCGTGTGTGTGTGTGTATGTGCGCGTGTGAGTGTGTGTGTGTGCTGTTGTGTGTCTGTTGTGTGTGTGTGACTGTAGTGTGTTGTGTGTGGTGTGTGTGTGTGGTGTTGTGTGTGTGTGTGTGTGTGTGTGTGTGTGTGTGTGTGTGTGTGTGTGTGTGTGTGTGTGTGTGTCTGGTATCTATGAGTTCATTAGACAGGACTCTATTTTTTAACTTCCATTTTCTACACGCTTAATCCCACAGAAGCTGACATAGATTTTTACAATGTGATCATGCGGACAATTGATGGCAATGAGGATAATAATGATGATGCTACGGAGTTCCATCTACAATTGAGATTGCGTGACAGGGCTGTACTCTACGCTTACAAACATAATATCTTCTGGCATCAACAAGGCCCGAGAGTTATAGACACCTCGGTGCTGGTCAGAAGATTTGAGCAACACCCTCAATGATGCGTCCGTGAAGTGGATGAGATTTGACCGTGTGGTCCCAGTCTAACCCAGTGAACCCATAGCATGCTAAAATCTAGGTAGGAGTCGGTTGGTTTTTGAATGGACTGATGGGGATTCGAACCCACAATCATCTAATCGGTAGTCCATTGCGCTAACCATTACACCAAAACGACTGGTGAGACAGACACATTTTTAGCCAACTGCGGTACACGCTGATGTTAATAAGAAACACCACGAGGGTGCAGATGGGACCCAGAGCCCCAGTGCCTCGCCACTCTTCAAACAATCACCTCCCAAGCCCCCGACACCACTCGATAAGTCATTTCATCAAGCAAAGGGAGGTTGTCCATGCGTTGTATGATCCATTCGGACCCAGTCATCAGTACCTTGTTTATAAATTTACCTGTGTAGTTCACACACGTTCCTCTGCCTGCACCAGAACACCAAGGTGACGCCCCAGTTCAAAGAGCTTCAGGACAAGCTGGAAGGAGAGAGGCCTTTGAGAGTTCTTCACGGAGGAGTCATGTTGTCCACTCTCCTTAAAGACATGCAGTTGGACCCTTGGGAGGCCTTTAAGGTATTGGTCATTATTATCATGTTGGTTTTTTGTTTTTTTTCAGAATCTTTGCATTTACGGAGATTTTCTTTGTGCTCACCTTTAAGTGTGTGTGTGTGTGTGTGTGTGTGTGTGTGTGTGTGCGCGCGCGGTGTGTGCGCGGTGTGTGTGTGTGTGTGTGTGTGTGTGTGTATGTTGTGTGTGTGTGTGTTGTGTGTGTGTGTTGTATGTGTGTTTGTGTGTGTGTTTGTGCGTGTGTGTGCGTGTGTGTGTGTGTGTGTGTGTGTGTGTGTGTGTGTGTGTGTGTGTGTTGTGTGTGTGTGTGTGTGTTTGTGTGTGTTTGTACGTGTGTGCGTGTGTGCGTGTGCGTGTGTGTGTGTGTGTGTGTGTGTGTGTGTGTGTGTGTGTTGTGTGTGTGTGTGATGTGATGTGTGGTGTGTGTGTGTGTGTGTGTGTGTGTGTTGTGTGGTGTGTGTGTGTGTGTGTGTGTGTGTGTGTTGTGTGTGTGTGTTTGTGTGTGTGTGTGTGTGTGTGTGTTGTGTGTGTGTGTGTGTGTGTTGTGTGTTTGTGCCCCACTTTCTATGCCACCTTAATGGCCTCAGAAGCTTGCACAGTTTTTGCAATGCGACAATAATGAGGAGGAGGATGATAATGATGATGCTATGGAGTTCCATCTAGAATTGAGACTACGTGACTGGGCTGTACTCTACGCTTACTATCATAAATATCCTGGAGTCAACCAGGCCCGAGAGATACAGACACCTGCTGTGTTGGTCAGGAGTTTTGAGCAACACTCTCAAAGACGCATCCGTGAAGAGGATGAAACTCGACTGTGTGGTTCCAGTCTTCCTTAAAAGCTCATAGCGTGCTCAGTGCTGCGAAGGAGCTGGATGGAAGCGAAAAATCACACAATGAATTTTTTTTAGAGACTGAAGGAGATTCGAACCCTTAACCTTCCAGTCGGTATTCCGTTGTGCTAACAACTACACAACACTGATTGGTGTTTATTCTTACTTCTGTTTAAATTAACAGGGGTAGGGGACACTTTACCATTTGACTCCCCCCGCACCCTGTCCACCAGCATCCTGTATCGTCAACCATGCTAGCAAACCAAAAACAACCATTTGACGCCCTCACCCTATCCACTAGCTTCCAACAGGGATAGGGGACACTTAACAGGGATAGGGGTCACTTAACAGGGATAGGGGTCACTTAACAGGAGTAGATGCCCCTTAACAGGATAAAGGCCCCTTAACAATGGATAATGGCCCCTTAACAGGTATATAGGCCCCTTAAGAGGGATAGAGACCCCTTAACAGGGATAGAGGCCCCTTAACAGGGATAGAGGCCCCTTAACAGGGATATAGGCCACTTAACAGGGGTAGAGGCCCCTTAACAGGGGTAGAGGCCCCTTAACAGTGATATAAGCCCCTTAACAAGGGTAGAGGCCGTTTAACAGGGATAGAGGCCCCTTAACAGGGGTAGAGTCCCCTTAACAGGGGAAGAGGCCCCTTAACAGGTATATAGGCCCCTTAACAGTGTACAGGCCCCTTAACAGGGATAGAGGCCCCTTAACAGTGATATAGGCCCTTAACAGGGATAGAGGCCGTTTAACAGTATATAGGCCCTTTAACAGGGATATAGGCCCCTTAACAGGGGTAGAGGCCCCTTAACAGGTATATAAGCCCCTTAACAGGGGTAGAGGCCCCTTAACAGGGAAGAGGCCCCTTAACAGGTATATAGACCCCCTAACAGGGGTAGAGGCCCCTTAACAGGTATATAGGCCCCTTAACAGGGGTAGAGGCCCATTAACAGGTATATAGGCCCCTTAACAGAGATATAGGCCCCTTAACAGTGTACAGGCCCCTTAACAGGGTACAGGCCCCTTAACAGGGTACAGGTCCCTTAACAGGGTACAGGTCCCTTAACAAGGTACAGGCCCCTTAACAGGGGTAAAGGCTCCTTAACAGGGATAGAGGCCCCTCAACAGGGGTAAAGGCTCCTTAACAGGGATAGAGGCCGTCAATTTGTGACATCAGTTTGTGACGTAATTGTTACAGAGAGACCCGATGACGAAGCTTAAGGAATGGGTGGAGAGAGCAGGGTACCGGTTGATTGACCTGTTACGTCACTTTGACAAAGACAACAGCATGACCCTCTCCAGAGAGGAGTTTACCAATGGCATCAAGGTAACGATGTTGTTGTTTTTTCTTTTTGTTTGTTTGTTGTTTTTTTTCCTTTCGCTGCGTGCTTCATTTTTGTCTTGAAAAGTATTGTCTTTTATTGTTGTTGTTAGTTTGGTTTTTAAAGCCCAACCCACTGTGTACAGCCATTATCAGGGCGATAACCGTCTCATGAAAACTTTCACAATACTTCAACAGGGGAAAAGGGAAAAGAAAATTAAGTACACGTATCAATGCATTCGCGCACATAGTCTAGGGAGATGCCCTTCACGTTTTCTATTCCGTCCAATTTATCACATAGGGGATTAAAAAAACGTACCTGAATACAACTTGAAACATTACTAACGATCTAAAACGTACAAAAACAGGTCTAAACTATCTAAAATTGCTTCTGCATATCTCATTTTCCCAGAGCCAGAAATGCATTTAGTGCATGTACCCAATTATCAAATCTAAGAAAAAGTATTCGAACACATACAGGTGAATGGACCACCAAGGCAGAAAATGATAAGAAGAAATAACAGAAAGCAAAGGAACAAGGCAGAAACAAAGAGATTGACAGAAAAGAGGAACATTTGGCCCAGAATTTCCAGAAGGTGGGAATACTATTTACACTGAAAGAGTCGCCGGTATCCACACGGGGGGGGGGGGGTTATTTTCTTAAGGGAAAAAGCTGAACATGATTATTATCGTTATTATCTTTGTCATATCATCATCATCATCATCAGCCTCATTGCTGCCGTCATCTATGGAGATTCTAGGTAGATGAAAATATTCATATTTTAATAACCATCGGAAAACATATTTTTCTGTGAGTTTTTAGATAGTTATTTACATAGTTATGTGTCTGTGTTCTTAGTCCTTATGACTATGCATTTATTCGTGTACGTCCCACCTCCCCTATGGGGATACCAGGGGCTCTTTCAAAGTAAACAGTATCCCCACCATCTTGAAAATGCCTCTTTTCTCTCACTCTCTTTGTTTCTTCCTTACTCATTCACATTTTCAAGTAATTGTAATGAGGTTGGACATTGACTTTTCATTGTATTTCATTTAGGGTATAATATTATATTTATGACTGAAATCAGACATACACATGTATATCAAATCTCACCATAAAAGCACGCCAAAGCTGGTTGATGCTGTTTTGTTGTTGGTGTCGATTTTTTTTTAAAATTGCTTTTGATTATTGTCAATTATTACTGAATTTGAAGATAGAAAATGTTGAGATAAAAGTTTGCTCCGAACAAACTCATTATGTGGATCGTTTTTAAACGAACGTAGTGATGATTTTAACATTCAGGCGGGCATGTAAAGTTTGAAGGACACTGGAATCAATGCATTGTTTCAGTCGATACGTATCGACATCACAGACGAACAGATCGATATCCTGCTGGACAAATTGGACACTGACGGGGATGGAGAGATCGATTTCAAGTGAGGATCAATACTTTACAATATGACTTTTCTTTTTGACTGATCACCCTTTCAGGTGTGGCTCATCTGTTTTCACTGATTATGCGTCACACGTGACTCACCTGTTTTCACTAATCATGTTTCACATGTGACTCATCAATTTTCATTATCCCTGGTTTACGTGACTATCCTTTTTTTCAACGATATTTGTTTTCACTGATCATTTTTCACGCGTGACTAACTTGTTTTCACTAATCAAACTTCACATATGACTCGCTTATTTTCTCCGATCATGGTCCACATGACTCACCTGTTTTCATCAAGCATGCTCCACATGGACTCACCTGTTTTCACTGATCATTGTTCACATGTGACTCACCTGTTTTCACCAAGCATGCTTCACGTGTGACTCACTGTTTCACTGATCATTGTTCACATGTGACTCACCTGTTTTCACAGCATGCTTCACATGTAACTCACTTGTTTTCACTGATCATTGTTCACATGTGACTCACCTGTTTTCACCAAGCATAATTCACATGTAACTCACTTGTTTTCACTGATCATTGTTCACATGTGACTCACCTGTTTTCACCAAGCATGTTTCACATCTGTCTCACTTGTTTTCACTGATCATTGTTCACATGTGACTCATCTGTTTTCACCAAGTATGTTTCACATGTGTCTCACTTGTTTTCACTGATCATTGTTCACATATGACTCACTTGTTTTCACTTATTATTCACATGTGACTCACCTGTTTTCACCGAGCATGTTTCACATGTGACTCACTTGTTTTCACTGATCATTGTTCACATGTGTCTCACCTGTTTTCACCAAGCATGCTTCACATGTGACTTACCTGTTTTCGCTAATCATACTTCACATATGACTCACCTGTTTTCACCAAGCATACTTCACGTGTGACACCTATTTTCGCTGATCAGGGTTTACGTGACTCATTTTGTTTCATTGATCATGCTTCACGTGTGAATCACCTTGTTCATCGATCATGCATTGTGTGTGACTCATCTGTTTCATTGATCATGCTTCATGTGTTTTCACTGATCATGTGACTCACCTGATTCACTGATTATACTTCAGGTATGACTCATGTGTTTTCACCGATCACTCTTCATGTGTGATTCACGTTTTTTCACTGACCATGTGACTCGTCTGTTTTCACTTATCATGTGACTCACCAGTTTTTCACAAATTGTGTGACACCTGTTTTCATTGATCATGTCTTTACTATATACATCTGATTCTGGAAAAAATCATCATCATCATCATCACCATCATCATCATCGTCGTCGTCGTCGAGATGATACTATGGGGTTCCATTTTGGATTGAGATTGCCCTTTGTGTATCGTTTCATAAGATATGGTGAAGTTAACGAGGCCCGAGAAGTACAGACACCTGACGTTGTTGGTCAAGAAATGTAAGCAACACCATCAATATCGCATCCGCAAAATGGATGAAATTGTGTGATCCTGGTCTTTTCAGAGAACCCATAACACGTTCAGATTTATCATCATCATCATCGTCGTCGTCATCATCATCATCATCACCACCACCACCACCAATCATCGGTCACCACCAATACCATCATCATCACCATCATCATAGTTGTTTTTCTTGGCATAGCAGCTACCACAAAAACAGCAGCAGCTGCAGGAACAAGTTAGCAGCAACAGGACCACTGCTGCCGTAACAATCATGCCACTACCACTACTAGTACTGCTGCTATTGCTACTACTATTACTATTACTACAATTGCTACTATCACCATCACCACCACAACAATTACTGCTGCGGTTATCACTACTACTACCATCACAACAACTGATGCAATCTCAGGGAATCTGCCAATAATTTCGATTTGGAAAAGACAAGCAACAATTACTGACCATTTCATGAGGCAAGAAAATTAGAGCACCTGGTCACAACAGGAAAGCTGGAGGGAAAAAGAACACCAGGTAGACCCAGGGAGAAAATATTGGACAGACTTGCAGGGTGGCTGAGGACGAAGAGGTGAGAAGATGTACTTGCAGCGACAAGGGATGGTTTGTATGGAGGGCCATGATCGCCAACGCCATATGGAAGAGCACTTGATGATGATGATGTAGGCAGAGCGCAGATGGAATTTTACGTGTGCGATGAATCCCTCTGGAACAAACTTGAAACTCCAAAATCCAACATAATCGTATAGATACATTTGATGCAGAATGAACGATGTCGGATCACAATATAGCTACATTTCTGAATCATTCAACACAATCGGATACATATGTTTAATGCAGTGTAAAACAGTTGGTAAAGTACGCCCGCAATTAGAAGAGAAAACCTTGTTGACATGTTGAAATCCTACGCATATACAGAAAGCATGTCATCCTGTCTCTGCCCCCTTTTCTTCTCTGTCTCTGTCTATCTCTCTCTTTGTCTCTCTCTCTCTCTCTCTGTCTCTTCTCTCTCTCTCTCTGTCTCTCTCTCTCTGTCACCCCCCCCTCTCTCTCTCTCTCTTTGTCTTTCTCCCTTTTTCTCTCACTTTCCTCTCTCTTCTCCATCCTCACTCTCACTCTCTCTCTTGTTTATCACTTATAGTAACTCTATTGGATCTCCTTCTCTTCTTTCTCTGTCTCTCTCTCTCTTTTCTTCTCTCTCTCTCTCTGTCTCTCTGTCTGTGTCTCTCTTCTCTCTTCTCTTTTGCTTTCTCCCTTTTCCTCTCATTTCTCACTCTCCTCTCTCTCTCTTCTCTTTTCCTCTTCTCTCCTCTCTCTCTCTACCCTCCCCTCTGTCATCATCTTCTATCATCTCTCTCTATCTTTTTGACTCTGTCTCTCTCTCTCTCTATCCCTCCTTCTCCCTCCCTTCTGTCTCTCTCTCTCTCTCTTTTTTCCCTCCCTCTCTCTCTCTCACTCTCCTTTTACACTTCGGTCTCTTTAATTACTGGAAGTTGGAGGACCTGGCCTTGAGAGGAGAAAGGGGAAAACTGAGACTGTGCGAGTCAAAGGTCAAATGTCATAGGTCAGAGGGTGTTATTACCTGAAGGCAAACAATTAGCACGGGGGCGAAGTGAATTTGATGCCTGCTTTTACACATTGAACCTGCTATTGCTGTACCCCCTCCAAGGCTCTCGTTCTCTAAATACACACACGCACACACACACACAACCACACACACAACACACACACACACACACACACGACGCACCCACACACACACACAACACACACACACACCTCTTCTTGTCTCTCTTTTCCTACTCTCTTTCTACTCTGTCTATCTGTCTGTCTGTTTTCACTCTCGTCTCTCTGTTCTGTCTCTGTCTCTGTCTTTCTGTCTGTCTGTCGTCTTTTTCTCTCTCTCTCTCTCTCTCTCTCTCTCGTCCCTCTTTCTCTGTCATTCACACACACACACATACACACACACACACATACACACACACACACAATATACATATAACATATACAACACACACAATCCTGTGCTGGTTTTCGCATATACCCCCGTCTCTAAAATCAATGGTAAAAATCTCGACAACAAATCTCACCTGCACGATAAATGACCTGTATTTATATTTAATGGAATTAATTGTATCATGTTATGCTTACCATTTAAATGCTGTGTTGTTGTTTTTTCTGATGTATGAAACTGTTTTGCATCTCTAGTTGTTGTTTTTTTTATTCTGTCCTATCTTCTGCGCTACTCCTGTGTCACACATTGATAAGGAAGATTAGGAAAAGACAGGCAACATTATAGGACATTTTATGAGGACAGGGGAATTGGAGCACCTGGTACAACAGGAAAGCTGGAGGGAAAGAGAGCACCAGGTAGACCCAGGGAGAAAATATTGGACGGACTTGCAGAGTGACTGAAAGGGCAGAGAGGGTGGAAGATGTCTTGCAGCAACAAGGGATAGAAACAGATGGAAGGCCATGATCGCCAACGCCACGTGGGAAAGCACTTGATGATGATGAAAATGATCAAGAGAACTGGGGATGCTCATATAATGCTTTGAAGTTCCATCCAGGATTTGAGACTGCGTGACAGGGCTGTACTCTAAGCTTACTATCATAATATATCCTGGAGTCAACCAGGCCCGAGAGATACAGACTGATAAAGTTTCGAATTCACGACCTTCTCCAAGTCAATAGTCCGTTATTTTGACTGATGTTTTTGCTAATTTTCATTGTCAACATCATCATCATCATCATCAGGTGCCTTGCCACATGGCGTTGGCGATTATGGACTTCCATCTGTCTCTATCTCTTGTTGCCTCAAGCATTTCTTCCACCCTCCTTGTCTTCAGCCACTCTGCAAGTCCGTCTACATCTTCTCCCTGGGTCTACCCGGTGCTCTCCTTCCCTCCAGCTTTCCCGTTGTGACCAGGTGTTCCAATTCCCCTTTCCTCATAAAATGGCCTATGAATGTTTCCTGTCTTTTCCTAATCTTCCTTATGAATGATCTACTTGTGTCTGCCTCCATCAAGACTGTCTCGTTCGTTTTCTTTGCTGTCCATGGAACTCTCAACATCCTTGTTAGAAACATTGTCAACATGCCATGTTGCTTTCTTTGTAATGTTTGGGATCGGTTACGGTGCTTTCAAGCCCTTGACACGTAGAATGATTGAAACAGTGTGTGCGGTACAAAGTACAACTAGAAGTACAGCTTTTTAATGTGCTTGGTGTTGTTGTGCAATTGTACAATTGTGTGAGGTTTGATGCAAATATAGTGAGGGTGTTACATGTAGAATACTGGTCCCCCACATAACATTCTTAACCCTTTGACTTCCGCGCCCTGTCCACCAGCATCCTGCATTGCCGACCATGCTAGCAAAGCAGAATCTTTACCCATTTGACTCCCTCACCTTACCATCGAACTCGATGTTTTGGCGGTTGACGGGTGATGGGATTAGAACCCACAGTCCTCCAATAGCGCTCCCTTGCTACTGGGGCAGGTAACAAAACGGATATTGCACACAAGAATATAAAGCAGAATGAATAACAAGAACAGCAACAACAACAACAACAACGACAAAGACCTGGCACACTGGCTCCAGAGATGCCCGGCCACCGAGCACTGTTCGGGGAGGACAGCGGGAGACTGGACTGCCTCACACGTTACCCAAGGAAGGCAGTGACCCTGGCGAGGACAACGCTCCTCAAGGTCGCGGATTCGGGTGTGACGAGAACCGCAAGCGCAGCAATAACGCAAGCGCCAATGTCGTCCCATCCACAATGAACCGATCGTCTCACACACACACACACACAACGACAACAAAATAGCGACAGCAGAGGTGCATCCATCCGCCCGTTAGGTTGCCGGGGGCTCTTTCAGTATAAATAGTATCCCCACCTTCTGGAAATTCTGTGCTAGATATTTCCTCTTTTCTGTCACTGTCTTTGTTTCTGCCTTGTTGCCTTGCTTTCTGTCATTTCTATTTATTTTCTGCTTTAATGGTCCATTCACCTGTATTTTTTCGATAAAGTCTTACGTAGTTTTTCTTCGGATTGATAACTGGGTACATGTATTAAGTGCATTTTTGGCTCTAAGGAGGTGAGATATGCGGAAGCAATTTTAGGTAATTTATGCCTGTTTTTATATATGTTTTGGTGTCCTTAGGTATGCTTATATTTGTATTCAGGTGTGTTTTTTTAAATCTCCCCTGTGCGATAAATTGGACGGAATGGTCCTACTCCGGGGGCATGTCCTTAGATTATGTGCGTGAATGCATTGACATGTGTACTTAATTTTCTTTTCTTTTTTTTTTTCCTGTTGAAGTTTTGTGTTTTGAAGCGGTTATAGCCTGATATGGCTCTACGCAGTCGGCTGGGTTTTAAACAACAATAAAAGTATAAAAAAAAAAAGGCACATCCACGAGTCATGACCTGCTATTATTATTGCTATTTAAAACCCAGCCGACTGCGTAGAGCCATATCAGGGCTATAACCGCTTCTAAACATACAAAACTTCAACAGGAAAAAAAAAAAAGAAAAGAAAATTAAGTACACATATCAATTCATTCGCGCACATAATCTAAGGACATGCCCCTGGCGTTGACCACTCCGTCCAATTTATCGCACAGGGGATTTAAAAAACAGACTGAATACAAATATAAGCATACCTAAGGACACCAAAACATATAAAAACAGGTACAAATTACCTAAAATTGCTTCCGCATATCTCACTTCCCTAAGCCAAAAATTCACTTAATATATGTACCCAATTATCAATCCTAAGAAAAAGTACATAAGACTTTATCGAACACAGATGAATGGACCAACAAGGCGGAAAATGATAAGAACAAATGACAGAAAGCAAATGAGGAAGACAGAAACAAAGAGTGACAGAAAAGAGGAAATATCTAGCACAGAATTTCCAGAAGGTGGGGATAGTATTTTATACTGAAAGAACCCCCAGCATCCCCACGGGGAAGTCATGAACTGGATGCGGTGAGGGAGTCAAAGGGTTAAGTTTCTGCAGTTGGTGAATAGGGTGTGGGAGTCAAAAGGTTAACATGAGACCCTGGTTTGAGTAGCACAACATCCCGCCCACATGTGTATTACTAAAATCTGTTTGTGGTGAGCTATGGATGACTATGGCTGATGTGAGTTCTAACCGTTGGTTCCAGGCCCTGGTTCTGTGAAGGGTAAGCTAACCCACTGCATGATGAAGCCTGTAGCTTCCGTGTCATTTTCTTTGTCCTCTTTTTATATTGGATACGTTTCTCTGCTGGTGTTATTGATATTTATTGATTTTTATCAAGATTTTGCACTATATAAATATTGTAATAATTATTATTATTATTGTTATTATAATTGTTATTATTATTATATGTCTCTTTCTTATTGTATTTGATACTTTCGTGTGTGTGTGTGTATCTGATTTATCATTTCTTGTGTATATTTTTCAGCTATTGAAGTACCGGTGTATTCAGTTTGATTGTTTTTGTATTGCATGTTGCGTGTGTACAAGTTAATATGTTTTCAATTCCATTTCTTACTGCATGTTGTGTATGTGTAATTCAATAGATTTTTTTAAACGAATTTCATTTCTTATCGCATGTTGTGTGTACGTGTACAAGTTAATACATTTGTTGTGCAGATTCTCTCTTTTCGTCGAATAATGCATATGAGTAACCTGACAGATTTGTTATATGGATTATTTTTGTATCAAATGAATCGTTGGCATAAATGAAAGTTGATTTCTCTTTGCATCCACATTTACCTCTTTGACAGAAAGAAAAATACAGATAAAGCATTTTGAATTGAATTTAGTTTAACTGAATTTCGTATCTGAAAGTATTTCTGTTCTATGTAACTTTTTAACTGTTCGCTTATCATACTAATTTCTGGCTTCAAGTTTTGTTGTGGCGGCCTTTTTTTTTTTTTTTTTTTTTTTTTTAAATCGTAGCAAGTTTTGCCTTGTCTGCTCTGTTTCTCTTCCACATTTTATTGGAACATTGTGTTCAGTTACCGTCTATATAGGCTGCTTCCTAATGCTCACTGTGTGCAGAAGGCCTGCTTTGTTTTTTTCCAACTTGTTTTTATTCCTTTTAAAGACAGAACGTATACATGTGTTATTAGCAAAGCATAAGTACAATCACATCTTGAAATTTAAACTTCAGCATATACTAAAGTCATCAGTAATTAGACGTATGTGGGGGTCCGTAAGAACAGTAACACCGTAAGTGGACACATTTTTATAGAGTGCAGTCCCTTTGCAAAGATCATAAACAGACACAGGTAAGGACACCAAGCATTGTTTATGATACAAATGTCTAAGATCACATAACGTCTCACATTCTATCGATGATAAGTACGACGTCGTTTGTGTCTCAAAACATTCAAACTCCATCTCATTTTGCCTTATAGTCGTCTGTGTTGTACTATGTGATGAGATATCTTTTAAAAGAAGTTTCGTTTGGAAGATTTTTCTGTTCACAGTTACATTTGTCATCTCCCCACCTTGCCGTTCGGTTTGTAAACAAGGTAACTGATGACTGGGTCCGAATGGATCATGCAACGCATGGACAGCCCCCCCCCCCCTTTCTCCCATTTCCTTGATGAAATGACTATCCAGTGGTGTCGGAGTTTGGGGGGGGGGGGAGGTGACTGTCAGGAGAGTGTCGAGGCAATGGTGTTCTGTGTCCCATCCGCAGCTTCGTGGTGTTTCTTGTTAACATTTGGTGGAGTTCTGCGAATTTGCATTTATAAATATAATTGTTCTCCAAAAAAAGAATAAAATAACAGATCAAGTGACTCAGTTTGTTTGTATCCTGATTAATAATCTAAGTAATGCATTAGACAATATCGGCCACATTAGTTCAGTTGGCCAGAGCTCTATGCGTATGACGCAGTGGGTCGTCGGTTTGACTCTCAAGCAGGCCATAATTAATGCTAGCTCCGTTGATAACGCCAGGGAGTCAAGATCTGACGTCTCGAGTTCAATCCTAGCCTGCAACATATTAGTTAACAAGAAACACCACAAGGGTGCTGGAAAGTACCCAGAGCACCAATGCTCAGCCACTCTTCAGACAATCACCTTCCAAGTTCACGATGTCATTCGATAGTCATTTCATCAACAGCAAAGTGGGGGGGGGGGGCGTCCATGGGCTGCATGACCCTTTGGGACCCAGTCATCAGTTACCTTGTTTACAAACCGAATGCAAGGTTTGTTTGGCCGAGTTCAATCTTAGCCTGCAACATAAAAACTGGACGTACCATGTCTGTCTGAACGTCCGATCATTCTGGTGATGACAACTTAGTGTTAATTGGGTTTGCTCTCTGTCCCCACCCCACTTGGGTTTGTT
Source organism: Monoplex corrugatus (assembly GCA_030674185.1). Taxonomy (NCBI): domain Eukaryota; kingdom Metazoa; phylum Mollusca; class Gastropoda; order Littorinimorpha; family Ranellidae; genus Monoplex; species Monoplex corrugatus. The sequence goes on from JAPXFY010000012.1 coordinate 12,359,871, forward strand.
CTCCTGTCCCCCACATCACTTGGGTTTGTTCTCCTGCCCCCACCCACTTGGGTTTGTTCTCCTGCCCCCCACATACACTTGGGTTTGTTCTCCTGCCCCCCACCCCCACTTGGGTTTGTTCTCCTGCCCCCCACATACACTTGGGTTTGTTCTCCTGCCCCCCACCCCCACTTGGGTTTGTTCTTCTGCCCCCCACATACACTTGGGTTTGTTCTCCTGCCCCTCACCCTCACTTAGGTTTGTTCTCCTGACCCTCCCCCCACCTCCCCTAACCCTCTTCAAGACCTTGTCAGTGTATAGGATTTTGTGCAGGTTCAGATGATTTACCTGTAGATTTGGGTGGAGCGCATATGGAACTATCTAAGTGTGATCAATCCCTCAAGAATATAACAGTTAACGACCTCTGAGCAATACTTTCTTTCCAACAACTCAACGTTTTATGAATATGCAGTCACTTTCTTGTGCGTGATGCATGCTGTACCTACTCTGTGTTTCCTTTCGTATCTTTGTGTTGTAATTCTGTATCGTTACATATCTTTCTGTTCTTCTAATATACTTTACAAATGTTTATATCAGTTATGTACATGTTTGATTGTAACCATTTGTCTGCTTTATTTGACACATGTGTATGTTCTTTGGTACTGCCAAACGGTACAGCAGATTATTGACGGCTATGTCATCAGTAAGAATAATTGGACAGAAAAGAAATATTGCATATTTACGGAGTTTAGTACGAATTACACGTATATTGCAATTTTCAAAATAAAACTCCAAAATGTACACTGTTAAGGTAGACATCATTAGGCGTTGAACTTTAATATCCAATGGTAAGAGAGATATATGTATTGAACCAAATAATTAATATCAACGTTTTATGTGATTTTTTTTCGTAGTATGTGCGTGCGTGCATGTGTAAGTGTGTTGGTGTGTGTGTGTGTGTGTGTGTGTGTGTGTGTGCGTGTGTGTGTTTGTATGTGTGTGTGTGTATGTGCGTGTGTGTGTGTGTGTGTGTGTGTATGTGCGTGTGTGTGTGTGTGTCTGTCTGTTTGCCTGTCTGTCTGTCTGTATGTGTATGTCTGTGTGCCTCTAGGTGTGTGTTTGTGTATGTGCGCGCGCGCGCGTGTGTGTTGTACTTGCGTACGTGCGTATGTATGCGTGTTGTGTGTGCGTGCGTGCGTACATGTGTACGTGCATTTGTGTATGTTCTTTAAAGAAAAAGAAAGTTTGACGAATGCATGATAATTCAAAGAAATCATTCCAGTTCCCACTAGTTACAAGAGACGTTATACATCGTCATATGGTTATGATGCACTTATCACCCTCAGGATCGGTTTTCTCAGTAAATGATTTTCAACCCAAAGGGGAAGGGTTTGGGGTAGGGATAGAGTAGAGTAGGTCTGTGTTGGTGAAAATGATGAAGTCTGGCATTGTGTTCATGTGCAAAATATACGGGCGTAAGGGAGACCTAAACTGCCTCGTTATATTTATTGTATTTGTTATATTTGTTGTATTTATTGTATTTGTTATTTTTTCATCTGACATATCTGTTACATTTATTATATTTGTTAATTTTGTTGTATTTATTGTATTTGTTATTTTTTTCATCTGGCATATCTGTTGTTATATTTATTTATTTGTTAATTTTGTTATATTTATTGTATTTGTTATTTTTTTCATCTGGCATATCTGTTGTTATATTTATTATATTTGTTAATTTTGTTATATTTATTGTATTGTTATTTTTTTCATCTGGCATATCTGTTATATTTATTATATTTTGTTATTTTGTTGTATTTTATTGTATTGTTATTTTTTTCATCTGGTATATCTGTTATATTTATTAATTTTGTTCTGTTTGTCGTATTTGTTATATTTGTTATATTTTCATCTGGCAGACCTGTTACATATATCATATTTGTTAAAGTTGTCATATTTATTACATTTGTTATATTTTCCCACAATTTTTATACTCATTATATCTTTTATATGTGCTATGATATGGCATGTCCTGGTGTGTGTGTGTGTGTGTTTGAGCTAGATTGTCGCCACTATTAACGGTGTATGAAAATGGTTGGGTACTGCTTGGGAGCATCCACCTAAAGCCACGCTTGTCGTTGCTCATGTATTTCATGACACTACAACGCTTTCACGTAATGATTGATTATAATGTACAATGTACCTCAATCACCACCATCACCACCACCACCCTCTCCACCACCACCACCACCCCACAAAAAGTAAAGCATTCTAACTACACAAACCTGTTGAAGGCATCAGCAGGACCCGTGTGCCTTCTGGCTGCGCCCCGCTTAAGATCCCACGGCAGTTGAAAATCGTGAAGAGCAGAGCATTGCCCGGCTGCCTTGGTATAAGACATTGGAGAGATAGGTTGATTTCCAGGCCCCACCCCTTGAAGACCATTAGGTTTCTTGATTCTGAAGTCTTGGTTAAAAAAATTGTGAATATGAATATAAATTTGAAGCGAGGAAGAGAAGATGGCGCCGCCCTTGAGGTGCCGGCTCGGCAAAAGTTGAGGTCTCTCCCACCTCTTTCCCCTACGACCCCAGAGTTATGGAAACTATCTAGATAGGACCTCAGGACCTGGCCAGCCGTGGTTTATGTGCAGGCTTAAGGCTTGTGCCGTGATCATTTGGATCTTCTCCATCACATGGCACCTGTGACGTTGGTGCATAGGAATTCATTCCAAGCGCGGAGACGTCATCTTGAGAAATTGAAACTGAAACTGAAAAAGTTGAAGGTATCTTCCAACTGTCCCTGTCCGAAATATACGCTGACTTTTTCAATATGTGTTGTTGCTTCATCCATCAACATTTTACCAACTAAAAACAAAAAGGTCCTTTGTCAAGGAAGACCATCTTTCCTCTGCAGATTTAAACCGTTAGAAACACAGTGACTGAATTTATTCTAACTCATTTGGGAAGAAACCAAGAAAAAAAAAACGCGAAAAAAGAATAAGAACACGTATTAATTTTAATACAACCAGACTAGACAGTCACGCATGGTTGTATTAAATACGCGTTCTCATCCTTTTCTTTTCTTTTTTTTTTTTTTTTCGTGTTTTTCTTTCATTTTTTTCTGGTTCCTCTTTGCGGACAGTCACACTTGTTTTGGATTTCATTTTGAAAGACTTTTATATGAAGTGTATACATGTGGATAACCATTTGGTAGGATTAATCCCATGTTTTATTTTTTATCCAGGGAACTCATTCAAGGGGACAACGATCACCGTTCACTCAAACGGGAAATCCTACGGCTGGAAGATGACCAAAAGCGCATGCTCGACGAGGAAACGGAAGCAGGCATAACCTCTTTCCGCCGGAAATCGAGCGTGGCGTTGTAAAGGCCAAGTCACAAAAACGTCGTACAACTCGGTTTTCACGAAACAAACTGCCACGAAAGCTGTGCACGATATACAGCAAATATGTGATATGCATTTTAATGGCCTGGCGCAGGATCTGTTTTCATTCCTGTCGCTAAGTCTGTTTTTTGAGTGTAAAATGTATTTATTTTTTAAAGAATTTTATTCATCTGTTTGTTTGTATGATGTATTCATCTACTTGTGTATTCATTCATTCATTCATTCATTCATTCATTCATTTTATTACATTCTCATACATACATACTTACATGCATTCATCATCTATTTACTTATTTCATCATCATCATCAAGTGCCCTGCCACATGGCATTGGCGATCATGGCCCTCCATATGTATCTATCCTTTGTTGCTGCAAGCACATCTTCCACCCTCTCTGTCCTCAGCCACCTTGCAAGTCCGTCCAATGTTTTCTCTCTGGTCTACCTGGTGGTCTCCTTCCCTCCAGCTTTCCTGTTGTGACCAGGTGCTCTGATTCCTCTTTTCTCGTAAAATGGCCTATAAATGTTGCCTGTCTTTTTCTTAATCTT
>JAPXFY010000012.1:12378796-12386296 GCA_030674185.1 Monoplex corrugatus
AAGTTTTTACATATATAATATAATGATACAGATCGATTTTCTGTTATCATAGCACATAACACAATGTTCTTCACATATTACCATATCTTGCATTTAGCACACAGGAGCAGCCGACAGGAGTTACTACTGTTTTTACATTAAATATATTAATTTAAACCAGCAGAATATAAGAGAGAGCATCACAGTCTAAGACCTGATTTTTAACATTGTAGGCTCAACACAGTGGAATGTGAAGCTCCTTTACTTTTACCTTTAACGAAACGAGACAGGCGTAAACATTTTGGCACGATGGCTTCCGGCTGTATGGAGTATGACCCTATGTTACTGGACTTGCTGTTATTCAATCTAAGTTGATATTTTAACCCTTTAAGTCCCGCACTCTGTCCAGCTGCATCCTGCATTGTCAACCATGCTAGCAAAGCAAAACACTTAACCCTTGACTCTCTCACCCTTCCTTCAGGAAGCTGGTGGATAGGATGAGGGAATCAAACGGTTAATTGTTTTGCAGGTTGTGGATAGGGTGGAAAAGTTAAAGGGTTAATTTTTTGCAGTTGATGGATAGGGTAGGGGAGTTAAAGGGTTATTTTTTTGTAGTTGGTGGATAGGGTGCAGGATTTGAAGGGTTAATAATTTTGTTTGTTTGTTTGTTTATCTTTTGCTTCACAACGATCAGACATCAAATACACAATGTTGCAACGAAATATGACAAAACGAATTATACACATAAGATAAGACATTGTTGATATATGAACTCCATATGCATACAGCATATAGCACATAGCAAAGAAAACAAACGAGACAGTCTTGAAGAAGGCGGACACAAGAAAATCATTAAGAAAGAAGATTAGGAAAAGACAAGCAACATTTATAGGCCATTTTATGAGGAAAGGGGAATTAGAGCACCTGATCACAACAGGAAAGCTGGAGGGAAAGAGAGCACCAGGTAGACCCAGGGAGAAACTATTGGATGGACTTGTCGCAAGGTCGCTGAGGACAGAGAGGGTGGGAGATGTACTTGCAGCAACAGGGGATAGATTCATATGGAGGGCCATGATCGCCAACGCCATGCGGCAGGGCACATGATGATGATAGCATACAGAATATACATAATTATATTTCATACATTAGAAGTTTAAAAATGAACATCAAGATATAGTTGCTGTGCGATAATCAAACATCAACGAAACAATGTGATAACAGAAATGATATCAGTTTAGATATAACAAAACAAGTATTGCTCATATACAAACAACCAATAACATACAAAACATATATATGAAATATTCTTATATTCTTTCTGTTGTACAGCGTACGACCATATGTTACGAGACTTGCTGTTATGTAACGTTGGCTGGCTGATTTGTTTCATTTCAGTACTTTGAATTCAATATTTCTTATATCCATTTTATCTTTTGTTCATTGCTTTGGTATAGTTTATGGGGGAAATGTTATGTTTGGAAATCGTAGCTTCGATCATTGGATTTAATTCAACTACATGTTTACATCTTTTTTGAAAACTGGTGTTGAACAAAAGCGTTGGAAAAGACATTGAATGTCTTAGAAACCAAGTGCTTCAGGAAGATTCTAGGTATTAGATGGGATGAGTTTAAAACCAGCCAAGATAGAGAAATTGCTCAACAGCCATACATATCAAAACGTCATCAGAAAGAAAGATGGAAATATTATGGCCATGTACTGAGAATGGACAATAAAAGGCTACCAAAGGCAGCGCTGTTTTGGAGGCAGAAGGGGCAAAGAAGAACAGCTTTTCAGTTTCAGTTTCAGTTTCTCAAGATGACGTCTCCGCGCTCGGAACGAATTCCATATGCACAGGTGCCACGTGTTTGGTGATCATGGCACAAGCCTTAAGCCTGCACATAAACCTCTGAGCTGGCCAGGTCCTGAGGCCCTACCTAGACTATGTTTTACCTAGTCTATATTTTATATTGGTATTTTATTAGCCTACAACTGGAATAAAATATTGCGTCGCCGACAGGATTGGCCTTAACCACTCGGCCACGACGACTGTCTTGAAGAAGAGGAAGACCAAAAAAACAACCCTCAAGTATGGCCATGTATCGAGAATGGACAATAAATGACTACCAAAGGCAGCTCTGTATTGGAGGCCACAGGGGCAAAGAAGAAGAGGAAGACCAGACACAACCCTCAAAAGAACACTACACTGTGAAGGAAGAGCTGTCAACATCAACGACCTGAAAGCAGCTGAATAGACAGCAACCGACAGAGAAAGGTGGAGAGCCCTGGTTCCTGCCCTATGTACCACGTTTGACACTGGGGGATAAGACATTCGACACACGTTTACATTTACAACATAATGTGCCTACGTTATGCACCCACGCTTATGTCAAGATACCAGGTCTTCAGTTTCACGGCTCTCTCAAAAGAACCAACGAGCCCATCACAAAAAAAAGAGAGAGATAGAGAGAGGAGCGACACACACACACACACACACACACACACACCACAACACACACACACACAGACAGACAGACAGACAGACAGAGACACAGAGAGAGAGTCAGAGACAGAGAGAGACACACAGAGACACAGAGAGGACAGAGAGACAGAGACATAGAGATACAGAGAGAGAGACAGAGATAGTGAAAGATACAGACAGAGACAGAGACAGAGAGAGACAGAGAAAGAGAGAGAGAGAGAGACATAGAGCAACAGAGACAGACAGAGACAGACAGAGACAGACAGAGACAGACAGAGAGAGACAGAGAGACAGAGAGAGACAGAGAGACGGACAGAGAGAGAGAAAGACAGACACAGAGAGAGACACATAGAGAGAGAAACGGAGACACAGAGAGAGACACAGAACACAGAGAGACAGAGACAGGGAGAGAGACAGATAAACAGACAGACAGACAGAGAGAAGGAGAGAGAAAGACACACAGAGAGACAGAGACACAGAGACAGACAGACAGACACAGAGAGACAGAGACACAGAGACAAACAGACAGAGACAGACAGAGACAGACAGACAGAGACAGACAGACAGAGACAGACAGACAGAGACAGAGACAACAGAAACAGACAGACAGACAGAGACAGACAGACAGAGAAAGAGAGAGACAGAGACAGATAGACACAGAGACAGAGAAAGAGAGAAAAAGAGAGACAGAGACAGACAGAGAGAAAAGGAAAAGAAACACTGTGGCCTGTCAGAGAGTTGAACCCACAACCCCCGCTTGGTGAGCATGAGGCTCTAACGACTGGGCCAATGGAGGGCCACACACGTGGTGAAATCAATACTCTTCCCATTGATCACCGGCCTGTCAGAGAAATGATCGCTCAGCGTGCTGTGGTAAGATCGATAACCAATATCCTGTGATGGAACACAGCCGACTGATCTTTGTCGTCAAGGTCATAGTCACAGACCGTTAGAAAGGTGAAAAGCTAAAGGTCGCGGATGACGTTAGAAAAGTCAAAACCTAAAGGTCACAGGTGACGTTAGAGAGGTCAAAAGCTACAGGTCACGGGTGACATCAGAAAGGTCAAAAGCTAAAGATCACGGGTGACGTTAGAAAAGTCAAAAGTTAAAAGTCACCGGTGACGTTAGAACGGTCAAAAGCTAACGGTCACGGCTGACGTTAGAAAAGTCAAAAGTTAAAAGTCATCGGTGGCGTTAGAACGGTCAAAAGCTAACGGTCACGGCTGACGTTAGAAAAGTCAAAAGTTAAAAGTCATCGGTTACGTTAAAACGTTCAAAAGTTAAAGATTACAGGCCGTCAGAAAGGTCTAAATATAAAGGTCACGGGTGACGTTAGAAAGATCAAAAGCTGAAGGTTACGGGTGACGTTAGAAGGTCAAAAGCTAAACGTCAGGGACGACGTTAGAAAGGTCAAAGCTTAGGTCAGGGGTGACGTTAGAAAGGTCAAAACGTAAGATCACGGGTGACGTCAGAAAGATCAAAAGCTAAAGGTCACGAGTGCAGTAGTCAAGTGGGTAAGACGTCAGAATTCCAATCAAAACGTCTGGGGATCGATCCTGCCTGGGTACCTCCCGTCTGGTGGGTAAAGGGTGGAGATTTTTTTCTGATCTGATACGTCAGCAATGTACAAACCAGTAAGCAGAACCTCTACCTCTACCTCTACCTCTACCTCTTACCTTTCTCCTCGCCAGATCGGCGGTAGGAGCCACGCTCGACGTCACAAGTCTTCTCCAGGTCACACGATTGAGACATCTGCGGGCGACCTCCTGGATCCCCGGACTACAGACATCAAGGATGTTGATGAAGTTTTAACGACTGAGGGGTAGACATAATGGCTACCTGGTTGAACTGCTCTCAGTTACAAAAGCCAGTCTCAACCCAGCAGTTGCGCTGAAGAAGTCGGCCAGATCGCCGATGAAAGCTATGCAGTAAGTAGCGTTTTGTAACTGAGAGCCAGGTTCAACCAGGTAGCATTATATCAGGATGTTGTTGAAGTAGGAGATGTGCGGTTGTCTCTTTCTTCTCCTTGCCTCAACTTTCCCCTGTAGGACTGTGAGATGAGAGCAAAGTAAGGGTGGGGGGGGGGGGGGGTAAAAAAAAGATTTTCCGCAGCCTCCTTGCTCTATTTTCCTAAACCCCTTTCGTGTGTATACGCATGCAGAACATGAAATATGCACGTTAAAGATCCTGTAAGTCATGTCAGTGGCCGGCTTATTGAAACACGAAAACACCCAGCATGCACACCCACCAAAGATACAGACTGTACAACAACATAGTGGACTGTGGTCAGCTGGCCTTACAGCTTGAGTTCTCTGTACTCCACTAAATGTCTGATTGTGTGTAATGTGCTGCGACCTCAATGAGTTCGAGAAAAACACTGTACAGGAATGATTTACAATAATGATAATTTTAACAACAGCACTAATAAAATGATAGTAATAATAGTATGCTAAGAAGAAAAGAAGAAGAAGAAAAACAGTACTGATAATAGTGCTAGAAATACCGATACGCGATGATAATGATAATAACAATAATAATATAGTGATAATAATAATAATAATAATCATAATCATAATATAATAGGGATGATGATAGATGATGATGAGTGATGATGATTGATATATGATGATGATGATGATGATGATGTATAAGATGATATGTGATATGATAAGAAGAAAAGAAGAAGATTATTATTATTATTATTATCATTTTTATAATTGTAATAACAACAACAATGATAATAACAAATGGTGGTATGCTGTTGCTGCTGCTGATGAGGTGATGACAATGACAACAATAACAATAAGAAAATGTTAATGATACTAATAGTCACAAAAATGAAACAATTATAAAAATGATAATAATAAATGATGATGATGATGATGATGATGATGATGAATGATGATGATGATGATAATAAATAAATGATGATAATGATAAGATAATGCCAAAACTGAACCCTGAACAAACTTAGGAACCTAGTTACTGTTACTTTGTATGGCACGCTAATGTTGTAAATTAAAAGGTTTTATTTGTTCATTTCTTTTTCTTTTTACTTCAGTTTTTAAAGACTCTATTTTTCACTCTCTCATTAGCAATCTTTCTGCTGCCGGTGAGAACAGATGCGACATGAACCTGGCTGTTATGTAATCAGTACCCAGAAATATCAAGCCAGTGGAGTATGACCAGGTCTTTTCTTAATGTAATCAGACAGGCATAACAGTCTTGGCTCTATAGTCTTGAGTCTTGTGAAGTTTAAGCCAATCTGTTGTAGCCATTACTGTGACTTAATAACAGCTCGCTTTGATTGAGTTGAGTGCGTTGCCTTCTATAATCATACATTGTTTTACATTGTGTTTGCTGAGAGAATTGATTTACGGTAATCGTTTCATTTAGATACTTTTCAAAGCGCAAACGATCCAGGTCAAAAGTAGCTTTTAAATATATATATATACATATGCACGTATATGTATATAGATATATGTATGTTTATATATACACATATAAAAATATATATAGAGAGAGAGAGAGAGAGCAGACAGACAGACAGACAGACAGACAGAGAAAGAGAATATTATCCTGTAAGATGCAGTATCAGAAATCATTTTAAGAAAAAAAAAACGGCAAATGATAGCCATGTATGTGTGTGTGTGTGTGTGTGTATGTGTGTGTGTGTGTGTGTGTGTGTGTGTGTGTGTGTGTGTGTGTGTGTGTGTGTGCGTGCGTGTGTGTGCGTGCGTGCGTATGTGTCTGTTCAGCGCTTAGATTTGATTTTTATCAAGATTTTGCGCTATATAAATATTGTAATTTATTATTATTATTATTATTATTATTATTAAGTATTCACAGACACACAAACAATCCACGTGTGCACATTCACGCACACAATGAGGCATACAACATAATGCACCAGTTGCCTTAATCAAACAGCATCCAGGCATATGGCCCCACATCCACCAGCTCAGATGAAAAAATAGAACAATTCTACAACGACCTACAAACTGCCAAGGATAAAATACCGAAAAGAGAAGTTTGCATAATATTGGGAGACATAAACGCCAAAGTGAGCGAAGGTGAGGACAGAGAGTGGGGAATAGGACTTTATGGGCTGGGAAAATGCAATGAAAAAGGAGATATGTTAGCATCTTTCTGCTGGGCCAATGAATTGGACATCACTAACACCCTCTTTAAACAGCACTGTCGTAGACGATATACCTGGAAACTCGAAAAAATTTAAAACGGACAACGACAACAAGAAAATACAAATCAAATAGACTGCATCATGAAAGACAGGACATGGAGAATTACTGTTCTAAGCTCGAAAACAAAACCAGGAGTTGATTGTGACAGCGATCACCATCTAGTCGCAGCAAAAATTCCACTCAAAGCTTACACACAAAACAAAGTCAAGCAGGCCCCGAAGTTTGATCTAGGAGTTATAGGAGTTATTTCAAGAGGGATTAACCGCGCTCGGACAACTCCATATCCACTCCACCCAAATCTGCCAGCAATTATCTGACAGATTTCCTGAGCCTGCACAAAACCCTATTCTCTGGCAAGGCCTTGATCTAGAGAAATTGAAAAATCAAAACATGGCATCTGATTTAGACATGCTTCCTAAACACAATGTTTTGCGTTGCAAGTGTAACACGACCCTTAGACGCGTTTTTTCTTTTTTTAAATACATTTTGCGTTGCAAATGTGACACGGCCTTTACAGGCAATCAATAGTTTAACATTTTGAATTGTAAATGTGACATGACCTTTAGAGGCAATCTGTAATTTAACGTTTTGAATAGCAAGTGTGACATGACACTTAGATGCAATCTACAGTTTAACGTTTTGAATTGCAAGTGTGACACGACCTTTAGAGGCAATATCTGTAGTTTAACGTTTTGAATTGCAAGTGCGACAAGACCTTTACGTGCAATCTGTAGTTTAACGTTTTGAATAGCAAATGTGACACGACCCTTAGAGGCAATCTGTAGTTTAACTTTTTAAATAACAAGTGTCACGCGACCTTTAGAATCAGTCTGTAGTTTA
>JAPXFY010000012.1:12406296-12411296 GCA_030674185.1 Monoplex corrugatus
GTGTGTGTGTGTGTGTATGTGTATGTGTGTATGTGTATGTGTGCGTGCTCCCGCCCACGTATATGTACACGAGCGCGCGCGAGTATGTGCACGCATGACCACGCGTGCGCGCGCGTGTACATGTATACCTATGCATGCATTTTAGGACCTGGGATTAAAATCGACATTTTTTTCAGCGCAAGTTCGTGGCTGAATCAACAAAGCCTACAGCCCCCACCCCCACCCCCACCTTTCCACCCATATTGTCAACCTTTTCTAGCATGATTTGTTAATCCCTGTACATATACACGTAATGTACAACCCATGTACAACAGGCAGAGACCTGTAATAATGCACACTGTACACGCTCGCGTGCAGCGCCGTGGCGTCAACACATACACGTATGTGTATTACGAATTATCAGTTCTTCACACTCTTTCTAAAATCCACAACGCTGTTTTGTCCAGAGCGTAAATCCTCTACGCAAGACACGTGCCAAAAACGATAAGTGGGTAGGTCTGTTTGAAAGCTCCTAGCTCACACTCACTCTGTTCCTTTCAGTACATAGACACAGACACAGACATAGACATAGATATAGACATAGACACACACACACAGACACACACGCGCGCGCGCGCACGCACAGAGAGAAAGAGAGAGATACACACACACACACACATACAGAAAGAGAGAGATAGAGTGGGAGAGAGAGAGGGAGAGAGAGACGCACACACACACACATACAGAAAGAGAGATAGAGTGGGAGAGAGAGACAGAGAGACAGAGACAGAGAGACAGAGACAGAGAAAGACAGAGAGACAGAGAGAGACGCACACACACATACAGAAAGCGAGATAGAGTGGGACAGAGAGACAGAGACAGAGAGACAGAGACAGAGAAAGACAGAGAGACAGAGAGGGCGCACACACACATACAGAAAGAGAGATAGAGTGGGATAGAGTGAGAGAGAGAGAGGCACACACACACATACAGAAAGAGAGAGATAGAGTGACACGAGAGAGAGAGAGAGACGCACACACATTCATACAGAAAGAGAGATAGATTGGAACAGAGAGAGAGAGAGAGAGAGAGAGAGACGCACACACACATACAGAAAGAGAGATAGAGTGGGACAGAGAGAGAGAGAGAAAGAGACGCACACACACATACAGAAAGAGAGATAGAGTGGGACAGAGAGAGAGAGAGATACGCACACACACATACAGAAAGAGAGATAGAGTGGGATAGAGAGAGAGAGAGAGACGCACACACACATACAGAAAGAGAGATAGAGTGGGACAGAGAGAGAGAGAGAGACGCACACACACACATACAGAAAGAGAGATAGAGTGGGACAGAGAGAGAGAGAGAGAGAGACGCACACACACACATACAGAAAGAGAGATAGAGTGGGACACAGAGAGAGAGAGAGACGCACACACACAATACAGAAAGAGAGATAGAGTGGGACACGAGAGAGAGAGAGACGCACACACACACATACAGAAAGAGAGATAAAGTGGGACAGAGAGAGAGACAGAGACAGAGACAGAGAGACGCACACACACACACATACAGAAAGAGAGATAGACTGGGACAGAGAGAGAGAGAGACAGAGACAGAGAGACAGAGAGAGACGCACACACACATACAGAAAGAGATAGAGTGGGACAGAGAGAGACAGAGACACAGAGAGAGAGGCACACACACATACAGAAAGAGAGATAGAGTGGGACAGAGAGAGAGAGAGACGCACACACGCATACAGAAAGAGAGATAGAGTGGGACAGAGAGAGAAAGAGAGAGAGAGAGAAACAGACAGACAGAGGAGAGAGAGACAGGCAGACAGACAGAAAGACAGACAGACAGAAAGAATGAGACAGACAGAGGGAGAGAGACAGATAGCCAGAGAAAGAGAGAGAGACAAACACACACACACACACACACACACACACACACACACACACACACACACACACACACAACACAACACAACACAACACACACACACACACACACACACACACACACACACACACACACACACACACACACACACACACACACACACACACACACACACACCACACCACACCACACACAAAACGAGTCTCGTGATGCCTGCTAAACCTCGAAGAGCCAGTGTGCATGTGCGCGCCAAAGGCTGACCCAGCCAGCTAATTCAAGAGCACGGTGAGCGACAGTGTGAACTTACCTGTGGCAGTGTAAGCACGTGAAGGAGAGAGTAGCGGTAGGTGTTGGTCGCCAGGGTTACTTCAGTGGATTACTTTTGACCGATTGCCTGCCTCTCTCACAGGTCAGTATCCGTTAGCTAAGTGTATTTATTGTTCTTTTATAAACAGTTATAGACAGTCCTTGAAGGAGGCAGACACTAGAAGAGCATTAATAAAAAAAAAAATTAGAAAAAGACAAGCGACATTTATTGGACAGTTTATGAGGAAAGAGAAGTTAGAGCACCTAGTCACAAAAGGAAATCTGGACGGAAAGAGAGAACACCAGGTATACTCAGGGAGACAATACTGGATGGACTTGCAGGGCCTAGGGTGGTTGAAGACGGAGAGGGTGGGAGATGAAATTTTCATAGAATTGAGACTGGCAAACACGAACAATTTTGTCCCAAACTAAATGATTGGCATAACTGTGACGCATAAAGACAAAGACATGTGTCCCAAATTCACAGTTTCTTATCGTTGTGACAACAACAAAAAAACAAAAATGTGTTCTCAAAATTAACAATAAGTTCATAGAATTCTTGACTAGTAAAACAAAACAAAACAAAAAGAAAACGAAAAAGAAAAACAATATGTACCAAAATTAACAAGTTTTGTGGAACTGCGATTGACAAAGAGGAAGAGTTGTGTCCAAATTTTCTAATGATTTCATTTGTATTGAGTAATCAGTCTATATATCGAAAGTAGACTCGTTTCAGGTTACATATTACTAGATTATTATTTCATTTTATGTCATGATATTAACAGGCTTATTTTTCAGGGGAAAAAGACATTACTGCAACAAGCATAGTCAGTTAATGAAGAATACCAACAGATAACAATAATATTAAAATCAAAAATATTTTTGATATCACTAGTCATAGATTGTATAATGTCCATAAGGAAGAATCATTGAATGTGTGTGTGTGTGTGTGTGTGTCTCTCTCTCTCTCTCTCTCACACACACCCACACCCCACAAGACACAAATAGACACAGACACACACACCGCGCGCGCGCAGCCACACACACACACACACACACACACACACACATACACGTTCTGAACCACTAATCCTAATGAATGAATAAGGGCAATCAATAGATGAATACAAGTCTTTCACACACACACACATAAATACACAACACACACACACACACACACACACACACACCGTCTAATATCACTTATAGTGAAAAGACGTTAAATCAAGGAACGAACGCACACACACACAAATACACAAACACACACACACACACACACACACACACACAGGCAGGCAGAGAGATAGAGAGAATAGACTGAGAACGCGTGTTTGTTGTTTCGGTTCTAAATCTAGTCAATTTTCTTTATTTGTTGTCTTTGTTTTGTTCGCTTAACAAAGGCCAACCGGCCGACTATTTGCTTGCTTTGCTTCAGTTTTTACGCCGACACCCACCTCAGGTGATATGGCCGACGGGGATAACGATCCCAGGGAAGTAGGCGCTTATCTAATCCTATACTGACACCACCAGAACAACAATGATGTTAATATGTGACAGTAAGATGGCCAGTTTTAATATAGCGCACCCACAACCATTAGCATGTCAATCCAACCCTCAAACCATCTGAGCTACTGAGGCCCACTGAAGAATATTTGCGCTTATATTGATTCACTTATTAGACACACGTTTCTCCTGTTTTCTTGTGTTTTTGGTTTCTCAATAATAAATAAATAAATAAATGATGGATTTATGAGTTCAAAATGATCATGCCTTGTTTTCACTTTACAATGCATCTGTCGACAACAGGTAAAAAGAAGCAGAGAATGCCTATGGCTTCCTATTTTTGTTGTCGGCCAATTTTCTGTTGGCGATAATCGTCAGCCTCGTTTGGCTGGCTCGTCAGTGTAGTTTTACAATAACGTTTTTCCATCTTCCGGCGCTGAGTGTGTCAACATTGTTATCTCCCTTGTCACATCTGTGTGACGTGTGCGTGTGATACAGAGAGAGCGAGGTGTTATCGACATAGTTCGTGGTATTCTGTCTTTATTTTTTTTTGTTTACTTTCTGTATTTCATTTCGTTTCATTTTATTTCATTTCATTTTATTCCATTTTATTATATTTATATTTCATTTTATTTCATTGTATTCTATTTCATTCTATTTTATTTTATTTATTTTATTTTATTTTATTTTATTCTATTTTATTTTATTTATCTATTTTATTTCATTTCATTTTTCTTCGTCGGAATCGATTTGCCATGTGAAATTCGTGCTGCTCTGCACGGGGAAAGCGCGTCGCCGCATTGCTGCGCCATCTTTCTTTTCTTCTATTTCCCATAAACCAATTAACCAGTAAAAGTAAATTTTCACACAGAATTTTGCCAGGAACAACTCCTTTGTTGCCGTGGGATTTTCAATGTGCACAGAATGTGTGGAGCACGCGAAATCACGATCTATCGTTTCATCCGAAAAAAAAAAAACCGGAAAATAACTAGCATTTAGACCACTTCTTATAATCTAATAGAGAGATGAGAAATATCCTTGTCTGGTTCGTAATTGGAACCTAGGTTAATGTGTACGTTCCTTGACAGGGGTTTTAAGGGAGACGGCACAACTCTACTTTTGGTTTAAAAATGAAGACTGTGTAACGTCCCCTGTGTGTCACTTCCCGCCAAGAATTTCAAAACATGTTTTTAAGCAATGATATTTTCACACCATTGATATTTAGGACCTCAACGACATTTTCATAACAACAACGAGCTTTCCACTTTCTTATTCTTCTTCTTCTATCTCTCTGTCTCTGTCTC
>JAPXFY010000012.1:12416296-12418796 GCA_030674185.1 Monoplex corrugatus
GTTGTTGCCGCTGAAACAAATGGATAGGGATCACTCGTGGCGTCGGGACTTTACCCTTTGATCTGTCTGGCTTAACTGACCCTACCAGAAGCATACGGTTCTTGCCAGCATGGTTCCCTGGGTCACAGACACACACACGAACCCTCCAGCCAATGTCAGGGTTGTGATCCATCGGGGTTGGGGAAAAGAGTTCGGGGGTTGGGTGGGACTTTCTTAACTTCTGGCAACTTTGCTCAGGACACTTTGGATGACGTTAAAAAAACATTAGGCCTTTTCAATGTGGTGCACCACACTGGGCGCGATTTTTACCTGGAGCGCCGCTGGTGTAGTGGTATCATGCAAGATTCCCATTCTTGCCACCCGGTTCCATTCCCGGGCGGCACAAACTCTTTGCGTAGGACCTCAGGACCAGGCCAGCTCATGGGTTTATGTGCAGGCTTAAGGTGTGCCATGATCATTCCATCACATGGCTCCTGTGATGTTAGTGCATATGAATTTTATTCCGAGTGCGGAGACGTCATCTTGAGAAGCTGAAACTGAAAAATGAAAAAAAGGCCTTTTCAACCATTGATAACGGTGTATGCAGACAAGTTGCCTTGGTGTAGTGGTCAGCATAACGGACTACCGATTGGAAGGTTAAGAAATCGCATACCCATTACTCCCCTGACAAAAATCATAGTAATAATAATAATAATAATATATTTTATTTATATAGCGCAAAATCTTGATAAAATCAAATCTAAGCGCTGAGCGTATACATGCATACATACCTACATACATATGAGCGTATACATGCATACATACATGCTTACATACTTACATACATAAATCTAAGCTGAGCGTATACATGCATACATACATACATACATAAATCTAAGCGTATACATACATACATACATACATACATACATACGTACGCACATGCATACATAATAATTACAATATTTATATAGCGCAAATCTCGACAAAATCAAATCCAAGCGCCGAAAAGACACACACGCACACACGCACACACGCACGCACACACACACACACACACACACACACACACACACACACACACACACACACACACACACACACACACACACATGCATGGCCACAAATGGGGAGAAAAGAATAAAAGCAATAAAAGCAAGAATAAAACCAATGGAAAACCACAGAGAGCACATCATATACAATTATATATTAAAACAAAGTGATTCCCCTCCGAGCGGAGACAGGCTGCAGAGGGGGGTTGAGTGAGGTTAGGAATTTATGCAGAGGAGAAAAGGTGAGTTTTGAGAGCGGACTTGAAGGAGGCAAAAGTAGGTTGCTGACGGACTGAGAGAGGAAGTTTGTTCCAGGAGAGTGGACCAGAAACAGAGAAGGCTCGTGGACCATAGGTATTGAGCTTAGTGCGTGGAAAGCGAAAAGTCAGAGGATCGGAGGCAGAGCGGAGGGTACGTGAGGGAACATAGATCTCAAATAGGCTTGACAGGTAATCGGGGGCTGCGTTATTGAGGCTTTTGTAGCACATGGTGTCTAGTTTGTACTGTATGCGCTTTGATACAGGGAGCCAGTGAAGTTGTGCCAGGAGAGGAGATATGTGGTCAGCTTTTTTCTTTTTGAGTACAAGGCGTACAGCATTGTTTTGAATGCGCTGTAGGATGTGAATGGTGGAGGCAGGAAGACCAGACAGGAGTGAATTGCAATAGTCAATGCGAGACATTATGAAGGAGAGAACGAGTTTTGCAGTTGTTTCGACAGAGAGATACTTCCTGATCAGGCTTATACGATGGAGATGATAGTAGCAAGATCTGGCAGTTTGAGAAACAAAGTTGTTCATAGACAGGGTAGAGTCAATGCAGACACCAAGGTTTTTAGCTGAGATTTTTAGTGAGATTTTTCGACTTCAACCGTCTTCTACCCAGAGTTGAGCGTGCTACCGGCTCATTAGGAATACTGGGACCACACAGTCGAGTCTCATCCATTTATGCATCATTGAGAATGTTGCTCAAATCGTCTGACCAGCACAGCAGGTGTCTGTATCTCTCGGGACTCGTTGACGCCAGGATATATCATGATGCTAAGCTTAGAGTATAACCCTGTCACGCTGTCTCAATCCCATATGGAATCCCTGGCATCATGATTATCATTCTTATCCTCATTCTCAATATCGTATTGTAAAAACTTTCCTGAAGCTTCTCTACGATCACCGTGATCTCGGAAAATACAAAGACTGGATTTTCTGTAATAATTGTCCTATTAGATGGGACATTGTTGGAATGGTTTCACAGACGTTTTGTTATTATTATTATTATTATTTTTATTATTATTATTATTATTATTATTATTATTACTATCATTATCATTATTATTATTATTATCATCACTATTATTATTATCATTATCATCATCATCACCATCAGCATCGTCATCATTATTGCTGTTGTTGTCTTCATCGTCGTCATCGTTATCATCATCATTGTTATCAACATTATCATTACTATCATTACGT
>JAPXFY010000012.1:12423796-12448796 GCA_030674185.1 Monoplex corrugatus
CGTGATTTGTTTAATCTGTGGTTGACAGGCAAAAGCCACAAGGTATCAAAATAGATGTATGCTTCTCGTGATTTGTTTAATCTGTGGTTGACAGGCAAAAGCCACAAGGTATCAAAATAGATGTATGCTTCTCGTGATTTGTTTAATCTGTGGTTGACAGGCAAAAGCCACAAGGTATCAAAATAGATGTATGCTTCTCGTGATTTGTTTAATCTGTGGTTGACAGGCAAAAGCCACAAGGTATCAAAACAGATTGTGGATTTACACACGTAAACTAGATCAGCACATTAAATAAGAATAAGCGATCAGTTCCCAGTTCGTTCACACATAGCCTACATTTTGAAGAATCAAAACCATTGGAACAACAGCAGCTAACATTGCTTGCATTCTGCTCAGCTAATATTGCTTGCATTCTGCTCTGCTCACAGTTATTCCCGCTAAACACACTCCATTTTGTCTCAATTGGCCTATATAGGCCTATCCCGTTACATTTACGGTCTAAAAAATAGATTTAGTTTCTGAAAAAAATTACGTATATTTGCAAATGCGTTTACACCCAAATAGCGATATCATTGTAAACAAACAAATGAGCAATCTGTTTCGACCAACTTAAATTAGAAAACTTCGGTAATCTTGTAGAATAGAATACGAAAATAATTGGAGCTAATTTAATAATAATAATAATAAATTGCTTTTATATAGCGCTATTCTCTGTATACAGACTCACTGCGCTATCATACCAATCATAAAACATACTATCCTACAGCAACACAATAGTGTACATAATACCTTACTATCACATAAGCATACTCTCTTACACAAATTAAAAATATGTTAATATATATATATATATACATACATACACACACACACATATATACACACATATACATATACATATATAGATACATACATACACACACATACACACACATACATCACACCCACTCATAAATTATACTATCTTACAACAACATGACTTAAACAGTACATATCATATACCTTAGAAATCATACAATAATCAACAGCATTAGCGCAAAGAATACAATCATTTAGACAGTGGGAATTTCAAATGCTTTCACAAACAGGTGGGTTTTGAGTTTTGCTTTAAAAGAAGCAAGTGCGCTTTCCCTTCTAAGGTCGACCGGCAGTGAATTCCAGAGGCGAGGTGCAAGATAATGAAAGGAGCGCTCACCAGCAGTTCTAAGATTACACTTTGGAATTTTAAGCAGCTTTTCATTCGATGACCTGAGGGCCCGAGATGGTGTATATGAGCATAATGCATTAGACAGGTATGATGGCAGAGTGCCTTCAAAGTGGCGGTATGCCATAGTGTAAATTTTATACTGGCAGCGATAGCTGACAGGAAGCCAGTGTAGCTTTTGAAGTATTGGAGTGATGTGGTCACGCTTCTTCTTCTTCATAATAAGGCGTGCAGCACTTGCCTGAACTCTATCGAGGCGTTTCATTTCATCTTTAGGTAGACCTGCCAGTATGGAGTTGCAGTAATCTAACCGAGAGGTGACCAAGGCCAGAACAAGTTTGGTAGCAGCTTCGTTAGAAAGATAGCGACGGATTGATGCAATACGTCGAAGCTCAAGGAAGGAAATGCGGCATATACTGCTAATGTGATCATGCATTGAAAGTGCCTGATCGATCTTGATGCCAAGATATTTGACTGTGGGCTGAAAAGGGATGTCACTTCCATCAATGTGTGCAGAATTACTGCCGATCAAACGAAGACGGGAGAGCGCACCAACAGGCATAAATTCGGTTTTGTCGGTGTTAAGTTTGAGGCGATTACTGGTCATCCATGATAAGATGTCAGTTACACAAGCCTGAACTCATGATTGAACATCAACAAAAGAATCTGGGTCTGAGCATTTGGACAGCTGGATGTCGTCAGCATATTTATGAAATTGACATGAATGAGAAGAAATAACATCAGATAGTGGTTGAGTGTACAGTGTAAACAAAACAGGCCCAAGGACAGAGCCTTGAGGTACTCCACAGACAAGGGGGGATGGATTAGATAGAATACCATCAACAATGACTGAATGAAAACGATCATAAACATATGAGGTGAACCAGTCAAGAACAGCGCCTTTGATACCGTAAGTTACTTCCAATCTTTTGAGCAGTATGGAATGGTCCAGCGTATCGAATGCTGCACTGAGGTCCAACAATGCGACCAATGATACCAGTCTGTTATCCGCATTGACTAGTAGTTCGTTGAGGACACTCAGTACAGCAGTCTCTGTGCTGTGACCCTTCCTGTAAGCTGATTGATGGACTTCAAGCAAGGAATTTTTGTACAGGTGTTCCTGTAGCTGCTTTAGCACTACCCTCTCAATACGCACTTATACGGGTGTTTTCGGTTCTGCTGGATGTAAAGAGACGTAAGACACCCTTACCTACTCACTTTGACCAGTCCTTCCCCACAAACATGCACAAAATATCCCTGAATGACTGGCGACCACAGCTCCAGCAGTCACCTGCACGCCATATTTATAGACAACTCCCCACTAGTGATGACGTTGTGCCCATGTGATCAGCAACCAAAATGGCGTGCAGGTGACTGCTGGAGCTGTGGTCGCCAGTCATTCAGGGATATTTTGTGCATGTTTGTGGGGAAGGACTGGTCAAAGTGAGTAGGTAAGGGTGTCTTACGTCTCTTTACATCCAGCAGAACCGAAAACACCCGTATAAGTGCGTGAAATTAGCTCCAATTATTTTCGTATTCTATTCTACAAGATTACCATTGTTTTCTTACGATTAATTCTACATGCCTAAAGGGAAACCACTCCGTTAAGTGAACAGCAGACGTCATTTCATTGGGTCAGTGAAATTCATTGAAGGTACTGTTTCTTTTTAAGTACTGCTGTTCGTGCTATTTCTTTTTCTATCGTTAATTTGCACTTGGTGCATTACGATATACATACTAATGCCTATTCTTCATTGACATTTCAACGTTTAACACAAATCTACTGTTAAGTGTCTCAATTTGACTTTTGAGCCGAAAACGATTAGATCTAGACTAGATCTAGAGATCTACTATTTTGACCTGTTACATTCCATACTGACCACCCTGTTTCACGCAAATTCAACATTCACACTCTTTTACAAGTCGATTAGAATTAGATTCCGCGTGCAACATGCACGTATATCTATTACTTTTAAAACTGCTAACATAACTGCTACGTGGCATGTCGAGAGTAGGGTAGCCTATCTCTACCTAGATCTATATTCTTCAGCAAAGTCTGCGGCAGTGGTTCAGTTCAGGTCCTTTTCACTCCTGCAGATTTTGCGCAGGAATACACAACCGAACTTAACCATTTTTGATAACAATATCAAACCCTAGAATTAACCAGAGCCCAAGCCCTGATTCTTTCTTTCCTCTTTGGATCGGCAATTTGTTCACGGAGAAAACCGATCTCGAAGGAAAGAATTTGGGATTGGGCTAGTGTTAGAATTAGGGCCGATTACATCCTATCCCTGATGCTAAAAATATGTGAGAAAGGTAACTGCACTTCATAAAACAATCCACGCAGCAAGAATGCCCCTTGCTAAATTGTGAAGTAAAATCCGTTAGGCCTATAAAAACACACCCACACACACACTCACACACACACACGCCGATTTAATCCTGTACCTGACGCTAAATACATAGGAAAGGTAAATTGCAATCTGCATTTTATGAAACAATCTGCGCTGCAAGAGTACTCCTAGCTAAATTATGAAACAAAATCCGTTATACATACACACACACACACACACACACACACACACACACACACACACACACACACACACACACACACACACACACACACGCTTGAAAGTAGCCTCATAAGAAAATTAGTTATAAACAAAACTACAAACCCGTTCTATACTTGAGCGTACCAACATTAAGTGTCACCTATGTTTAATAGTTACCCAAATTTATTTGTCCCGATGCTCTCTTTGGCTTTAAAAAAAAAGAATTCAGCCATTTTGATCACGAATGCACGAATCTTTTCCGCCTGAAACCACAAGTTCAGCCTGGTCTCTTGTCTGTGATAATTTTATGTCAAGTGCTAAGGTGAGTACGGTACACATCGTTTGTTGTTGTTTTATGGTGGGATGATTGGTTCTTTTACCTGAGCCGTGAAATCAGAATCATATTTTTCGAGTTCAGTCCCAGCCCGCAACATTTTAAACATACCCATTACTATGGTGGTGTCAGCTTAACATTTCGTTAATCCGTCTCCCCTCACCTCCCCATTTCAAGACCTTGCCAGCGCATAGTGTTTTGCACAGGCTTAGAAAGTTTGCCAGATAATTGCTGGCAGATTTGCATGAAGCGCATATGGTATTGTCCGAGTGTGATGATTCCTCTTGAACAAACTCCAGTTCCAAACTTCAGACTCCAGGGATCCTATTGTAATTCACGTTTTGGTCCAAGTTCGAGGGCTGTGAGTAAACATACCTGACACTTACATTTAACAGACCTGTTTACTCGTATGATTTGGGTGTACAATGTACACAATGGGGGTGCTGTTTACTAATGTATGTCTGCTGTATCAAATCACACAATTTTTCACCAAAGTGGCACATGCAACGTATTTCGTATGGACGCTTGTTGTTGTTGTTGTTGTTGTTGTTGTTTGTTATGTTTTTATAAGTTTCATCTACATAGACATTTGTTTTTCTATGAACAAAAGATGCTGTCTGATTGGATGCCAATATTGCTTTATCCAGTCAGAGTCGAGTTTTTATTAGAAGCGCGCGAACGGCTTCCATTGTACAACTGGTGATGGTTTTCGTCTGCAAAAATGTTGGCACTTTTCGCCGCTTTGCGTTTGAAAGTTCTGTCGTGGAGTCAAAGATTAAGAAGAGATTTTACGAAACTGACGATGAAGATGAAGGGCCAGTTAAGAACAAAGTTAGAAGGAAAAGTGTTGATTGATTGATTTGGTTCAGTTTTTACGTCAGCACCCACTTCAGGTGATATCGTCGACAGGGATGGCCATCCCAGGGAAGTGGGGTAAGGGGGACTTAACTAATCCTATACTGACACCACCAGAACAATAATGATGTTAAGATTCGGCAGCGAGAAGGCCACTTTTAATGTAGCACACTACGGGATTCGAACACACAACCATTAGCGTGTGAATCTGACGCTCAACCAGCTGAGCCACTGAGGCCCCCAAGAAAAAGATAACCAACAACCGTTTGTATCGGATTACAAAGATAATTATCCAACACTTCCGTCCTTCTGTGAAGGGCCTCAGTACTTACTGTGCAATGTGCAAATTGGATTTGCCTGGGGCTAACGGAGGCAAAAATAATTGTAAGCAGCATTGTGAGTCACAGAGGCACAAGGCATTGACAGATGGTGTTGAGAAAACTACCATCACTGATAAACTGGAAACTAAGAATGCCTGCATCTGAACTGCATCTTGTGATCTGACTTTAAATAATGTATAAACTTGCTGATGAACTTCATATTTTATTCAACATGTACGAATGTACTGGTATAGTGTACTACTTAAAATGCTGATTGTATTATTTTCAACAGTAGGTGAGCGGGAACCAGAAAAAACACGAAAGAAGAATACGAACGCGTATTTAATACAACAAAAGAAGACAGGCGCAAATTTGTCAAGCGTAAGATTACAAACAAACAAACCTAGATACAAAAAAATTGAGAAAAAGACTGAAATTTCCCTGCTGCTGTGTTCAATATGAGAAAAGGAACAAAATGACTGAACAGTCTTTTTCTCAATTTTTTTGTATCAAGTGTTTGTTTGTTTGTAATCTTACGCTTGACAAAGGCCTTGGCCGAAAATTTGCGCCTGTCTTGTTTTGTTTATTAAATACGCGTTCGTATTCTTCTTTCGTGTTTTTTTGGTTCCTGTTTGCTTGAACGCGGGCAGTCACACTGTTTTGGAGTAGGTGAACGATTCAGCAAATGTTAAGGTAAAAAGTACTATACAGACGCACATAGCCTAAACTCGCCATAGCCGTCGGGAGATTAATTAACAGAACTGGTTGACTCTAGTTTGTGGATGATAATCTCAAGACAAACAATATGCCATACCCTTTTTGCCCCAGTAGCTGTTTGAAGTTGGCCATCGCCCCAGGGCAGTGTTTAGTTAATCGTCTTACTGTGATGGACGACTCTAAGCCACTCCAATCGTTTTGTGTTTTATTGACCATCAACAACAGGAGCGTATATTATTGTTCGGAAGGTCGATTTGTGTAATTAATGAGAGAGAGAGACACACACACACACACACACACACACACACACACACACACACACACACACACACACACACACACACACACACACACACACACACACACACACACAAAGTGGGAGAGAGTCCTGTTTTTTGACATAGGGAATTATATTTCATTTGAGAGAGAGATATATATATATATATATATATATTGGCTGATTGATTGACTGATTGATTGATTGATTGATTGATTGATTGTATTGATTGGTTGGTTGGTTGGTTGGTTGGTCGGTTGGTTGGTGTATACCTTTCAACGATAAAGACAGTAACAGAATACAACAGTGTTTGGTCATTTTCCATGTCTGCCGTTGCTAAGAGAGAGCGCGCTCGTGCCGCGAGAGAGAGAGAGAGAGGGAGGGAGGGAGGCAGGGCGGGAAGGAGACAGACAGACAGACAGAGAGATAGATAGATAGACGGAGAGAGAGAGAGGCAGAGAGAGACAGAGAGAAACAGAGAGAGAGAGAGATCGATTGATTGGTTGATTGGTTCATTGGTGTATCCAACGATAAAGACAGTAACAGAATACAACAGTGTTTGGTCATTTTCCATGTCTACCGTTGCTAAGAGAGCACGCGAGAGAGAGAGAGAGAGAGAGAGAGAGAGAGAGAGAGAGAGATTCAGATGGTTTATTCATGTAATAGGCCATTGCCCCTCATGAAGGGGTACAAATACATAAGCAAAACTATCATTTGGCATCATGACAATCACATTAATGTTATATTGTACATAGACTAAAACAGAAATTAACATTTGAACAATACTCATATAAATAACAAACCTAAGACATCAATCTATACGCACTAGTCATATCAGTGAAATTTAATTTGTATAACAACATACTGTCGTCTCTTAAATGTGTAAATACTATGAAAAAACAGAAATCCATGAAACAATTTATACACAGTATATATGCAACATGTTCACTGACAAAAATCAAAACGGGCAGCATAAATTGTACTGCATCATGACGTTGCTTTTTCCCTAAACTTAAATGCTTTATACAAAAACAAAGATAAATTGTACACAACATCAGATGCGTTTGATGACATCAATAAAGTCATTTTAAATAATGAAGGTTGCCTATAATATTTAGGTCGAATCAATTTCTCTCGAATATTTTGTAGTGCTGGACAGCAAAGCAAAAAGTGCACTTCATCTGAGAGAGAGAGAGAGAACAGGAGACAGAGAGAGAGATAGAGAGAGAGACAGAGAGAGATTGGTTGATCGGTGTATATAAATTATTGCAACGATAAAGACAGTAACAAAATACTACGGTGTTCGGTCATTTTTCGTGTCTGCCGTTGCTAAGAAAGCGCGAGTGAGAGAGAGGGGGGGGAGAGAGAGAGAGAGAATTACGAGGGTAATATTACCAGATAAGCACTACAAGTGCTGTTTTACACACAGGTTTCGTCCACAGAAAACGTAGGCTGTATACGAAAAGTAAACACCCGACAGCCAGCCAGTAACACAGCTATTTGCTCACCATAGCAGAGTGTGTGGTCCGGCGGTTAAGCACCTACTTAGGCAATGAAAAACTCGGGTGAGTTCGAATCACATATACAAATTTATACAAATTTCTCCAATACCCATAGCCTGATACCTTACTGCCCCAGACAGCTAGCGTCCTTGATATACAAATTAAGGCTTAACTCTTGGAAAACGAAATATACACCGAATGTATGTATTTGTTCAAAAACACTATCAGTCCACCATCTGCTCTTTGAATGTCCCATCTTACTTACGACATATAGAAATAATCTTGATTTTTCATGTACTGACGCTAGAGATATTCTTTACAACAAAAATAATGATATTATCTCGTTTGTCCAGCTGATTCTCAGATCCCCTGTTGGCAGATTGTTATGGAGAGTTAATTAATTGTTGTATGTTATTATTTGAGACTGTTAATTCATTGTTCTGAATTATTAATTGCACTTGTTCCCCTTCTCCCCTTCTTACATTCAAACTTCTATTACCCTTCCCTATACTCATCCTCCACCCCACCTTTTGTGTGTGTGTGTGTGTGTGTGTGTGTGTGTGTGTGTGTGTGTGTGTGTGTGTGTGTGTGTGTGTGTGTGTGTGCGTGCGTGTGTGTCTAAAATCACTATTGTGAACAGACATTAAATAAAAGATTCATTCCTTCATTCATTCGAATCACATGGATTGGACAAGGATCTTTTTTCTCCTCTCCACTTGACTCTCAGTGATGGTGTAGGTGCTGGTTTTCCAGATTAGACGATAAAGCGAAGTTCTGTATGCAGCACGCGCGCAGTACACATTAACCCTTTGACTCCTGCACCCTATCCATACGCCAGTGGGAGTCGAAGGGTTAAAGCGCCTGTTGCAGCGACAGCAAAGTGACTAAAACTAAGGGCAGAACACAGAGATAGGGTTGCTGTACATGGGAACCAGATAAAACAGCACAGTGGGGGCAGTAAGTCACTTGGCTTAATCCACGTCAGATCTCACCAGCTTATCGTCTGTCTTTGAACCACGCCGGCACCTATTGTTCACACTTATAAAGCAGTTCTTATAAGTTACATGGAAAGTCGAATACCTTCATGCCCACTTTTCCCGCCTTATTCCACCCAGCTGTCTCTCTCTGTCTGTTTCTCTCTTTCTCTGTGTCTCTGTGTGTGTGTGTGTTCTCTCTCTCTCTCTGTCTGTCTGTCTCTCTCTCTCTCTCCTCTCTCTCTTATCTGTGTGTGTGTGTCTCTCTCTCTGTCTGTCTGTTTCTCTCTCTGTCTCTCTCTCTCTGTATGTCTTTCTGTCTCTCTGTGTGTCTGTCTCTCTTCTGTCTGTCTGTCTCTCTCTCTTTCTCTCACTCTGTCTGTCTCTCTCTATCTGTCTTTCTCTCTGTCTGTGTCTCTCTGTCTCTCTCTCTCTCTCTCTCTCTCTCACTGTTTTTCTCTCTCTCTCTCTCTCTCTTGTCTCTGTCTCTGTCTCTCTCTCCCTCTCTCCCTATCTCTTTCTCTCTCTCTCTCTGTCTCTGTCTCTGTCTCTGTCTCTCTGTCTCTCTCTCTGTCTCCTCCTCTCCTCTCTCTGTCTCTCTCTCCTCTCTCTCTCTCTCTCTCTTTCTCTCTCCTGGCTGAGTTACTGGCTGATGTTGGATTTTACTTTTCGTATATAGCTGCGTTTTCTCTGAACGAAACCTGTGTATGAAACAGCACTTGTAGTGTTTATCTGGTAATATTACCTTCGTAAATCTCTCTCTGTCTCTCTCTCTCTCTCTTCTTCTCTCTCGCTCTCTCTCTCTCTCTCTCTCTCTCTCTCTTTCTGTCTCTCTCGTCTCCTCTCTCTCTCTTCTCTCTTTCTGTCTCTTCTCTCCTCTCTCTTCTCTTTCTTCTCTTCTCTTTCTTCTCTCTCTTCTCTTCTCTCTCTTCTCCTTCAGTTGTAACAACGCAGAACTCACGTATCTATATATAAACTTTCCACTGAAACCTATTCAAACCTTCTCTGTTATTTATTTGATTTGATTTTTCAGATAATGATGGATGTACCCACGTCCCGCTGAGCCACGCAGGATAAGGATTGGAACAGTTCTTCAACAAGTCATGACTTCAGTCGGCTGATGTTTTTGGCTATTTTGCGAGTTGTGAAAAAAAAGGGAATTTTTGTTCTTCAACTCTCTGACAGATACGTTGGAATCTTGCTTCTGAACCTCTCAGCCAGTCATCAGATCGTCTGGTGTGTGTTCAATTTTGTGGATGCCATTTCTTGACATACCAGCCCGATGCCAGCTGGTTTCCTGTTTCTAATATAACCTTACCGTTCTCCTCTGTGTCTCCGCCACAATCTGCTGTCAGCCACCAGCGTTATCTCAACCGGCGTATCTTACATTTTCACTATATTGTTTACTACGGTGATCAACGTGGTTAACAGTTTTATTACCCATGGAAGTGTTGAGGGTGGAAGCAGCATTTTGGGTGCCTTAAGTTTATAACTATACGCTACAGTGAGCTGCCGAAAGAGACCACAAGGCACTAAGGACTTGGCCTTGGCTGACACTGCCTGAACTTGATCACCAGTGTGTTCATTGTCTGTCCCTACCCCCTCACCATGGAGGTGACAGTGCAGACCAACAAACAGCCGGCTACCTCCGAGTCCGGTCACATAACCCCCACCTTGTCACGCGCTCATTTCAACAGCGCCTCCTCGATGCGCGGCCTTGCGCGTGACAACAGCCTCGACGTCATCACGGAGGAGCAAGAAGTTCTCATCACCCAGGTTCCTGACACACCCTACTCCGCCCCTCCAAGGTTACGACAGGTCAGTGGACATTTTGTTCTGCAACATTCTTACCTTAAGTGGTGATCAAGGGTAATGATAAATGGTGCTGTCTCTGTTCACATTGCGATTTCATTTAGTCCTCTTCTCCCACTGGATGAAGCAGCGGGGAAGTTTCAGTTGTTGTTTATTTTCTCCTAATTTTGTATTTGGTGTTTGTTTGTAATTTTACATTCACGCTTGGCAGAAATCAGTTGGCCGAAAATTTGCGCCTGTCTTGTCTTGTATTAAATACGCGTTCTGGTTCAATTTTCGTGTTTTTTCTGGTTTCTGTGTGCTTGAACGCGGGCAGTTGCACTTGTTTTGGATCATGTCCCCAAGCGTTCTATGACACCCATAGCGCCATGGTCTTAAGGCAAGGTATGTAGGTTCCACCCATGGGCAGGCCACTTTTTTTCATCGGTCCACTGCTCAGTTGTTAGAGCGTCGTGCTCTTGACACTGGGGTTAGGGGTTCAATCCTGGGACGGGCCACGAGTTCGGCTGTTTATTTTATTGTTGTTGTGTTGGTGGTGGTGATGGTGGTTTTTTTGATAGAGCTGTGGACTCCAGACATGATATCTCTTGTTCAATTCGGACCGTACCATTAAAAACTGTCCTGTTCGCTGCCCATCTTAATGTTTCCATCATTCAGGTTGTGTAACTTTGTATTTCATAGGGTCCCTTCTTCCCATTCCCCATTTCAAGGTCTTGCCGGTGCATTGGGTTTTGCGCAGGCTTAAGGAGTCTGCTTGATACTTGCTGGCAGATTTGGATGGAGCGCACATGGAATTGTCTAAGTCCAATGAATTCCTCTTGAAAAACTTCCATAGTACACTCATTTGGAATGAAGCTTATCACGGTTCGGAAAAAAATCATAATGAGGGTACACATGATCTGGTTCTACTGGTCCTTACCTGACTCACCATGTTTCCTTATACCTTCCCTTTTTGCCCTGTAGCAACGATTTCTGGCCACGGCAAGTACAAGATACTTTTAAAACTAGAGGTTCGGTCGTAGACGTCAACCTCAGGCCTGAAAATTAACTCTTTTAAGAGTGGAGTTTGGAGTTGTTACAAGAGGGATTCATTGCAGTCGGACAGTTCCACCATGTTGTTGTACCATCTGCATCTTACATCGCCCACCTAAGGTGCAGATGGTACAACAACATAGTGCTGGGAGTTTTCATTTTTTCCAAAAGCCAGCCACTGACATGAGCAACAAGTTCTTCAACATGCCTATGATATTCTTCATACATATATACACAAAGAGGGTTTAGGCAAGGGGTTTAGGCTTGTACACATGTTGTCCAGGGATATCATGAAAAATCTCAGCCTTTTACCCACCAAGTGGAGATATCTAAGCAAATCGAACCCAGGACCCTCCGATTAGAAGTCTAGTGTTTACCCACATGGCTACCAACATGATGAAATGAAAACGTCTCTTTGGCAGGAAAAGGATGAGAACGGAGAATTGCCGCCAGAGGGCGAGTTTGTGCCGGTGGGTGACGTAGAACAATACATAGTGGACTGTGATCAAAACAGACCGCCCACTTCCGCTCCACCAGGCCCAATGCGCAAGACCGGACCTCGTGCCGTCTCCCCTCTACCAATCAAAGCTGCCGTCTCTTCTGACGATGAAGACTACGAAACAGACTTGGAATTTGACGAGGAAGGTTGGTTGGTGTTAATGTTGTCTTTATATTATCGTGGTACTCGTCTTCATAGTTGCTGTTCATGTTTTTGTAGTTGTTTGTAAATGGTGTCTTCCGTATATCTCGCGGTGATACGTTTATGGGA
The DNA here is from genome assembly GCA_030674185.1 of Monoplex corrugatus. Classification (NCBI taxonomy): domain Eukaryota; kingdom Metazoa; phylum Mollusca; class Gastropoda; order Littorinimorpha; family Ranellidae; genus Monoplex; species Monoplex corrugatus. Next base: position 12,436,148 of record JAPXFY010000012.1, read on the forward strand.
GGTCTACAATGTACAGTATCCTGAAAGAGACAGTGTTCTGTCTATAAGGATGTTGTGTATCACTTTATACTTGATGGATATGCAGTCCAGTCCATTTTTAAAGTAATTTCTGTAGTATATTTTCTGTTTATTTTGTTCCTTCTGTGAGACAAGAAGGATCGTGGTGAAAATGATATTGTTATGTTGTGTTTAAATGCATGTTTGGACAAGCTTCCATTATCGTGGTGACTGGCTGTATCGACACGGCTGTGGGTTCAAAGATCCAGTGTCTTGAGTTCAATCATGGCCTGCAAAATAAAAACTGACCTGTTTACTGCCCATGATAAAGCTTCGATCATTCTGGTGAAATCAGCTTATAGTTTCATTAGTCTTACCTTGCTTCCCACCCCATTTCAAAACCTTGACCTTTGGTGTGTGTGTGTGTGTGTGTGTGTGGTGTGTGTGTGTGTGTGTGTGTGTGTGTGCCTGATCAAGGACTGTGCAAATAATTTTGTTTTTACATATTTTGATTGTGCACATATGGATACCTCCAAACACGATCTATCCTTATTGAACAAACTTCCTGTTCTGAAGTGTTTGTAGAGTAGCAGATATAGAATCCCCTTGATGCTGTTTTGAGCAAACGGAAACTGAAACTCAACGAATCTGTCGGAAGTTGCTGACAGATGGGGACAGACCGCATATGGAACTGTCCAAGTGCCTGTAGAAAGAAAATTCAGACTCAGCTTATAGAAGAAAACTTGATGACAGGAAAGGGTTCAACAGTCGGTCAGCCTACATTACACTGAGCTACGCGTAGCTAGGGACAGGCTGATAATTACAGTTTATTGACCTGTGCTTTGCCATTAAATTCGTCACGGAAGCCCGGTAACTGTCGAGAACAGTTTTCAAAGGAAGGACCATTATATCAGTACAGGTGGCGGAAATGGACAGAGTAAATGTATATCAACAGGATATATCAGTTTTAGGGTCCGTAGCATTGAAGTAAATGGTCGTACAAAAGCCACGGTTACGCACGATTGAACGTCCTGATGCTCACGTTCTGTTTTCAATCTTCCTTAAAAAGATAAGAAAAAAAGAAAAGAAAAGAAAGGTTGTTTGATACGGACCGGATAGAGGTGAAATGTCTGTCTGTGACAAAAAGTGTGTTTTTGCCCTGTTTTCTGAATGGATTTTTGCCAAATCAGGTCAAAGGTGTAGATAGTTAAGGAATGGTGAATGCATATATTTGAAGTCATGGCGCCAAGGTCAAGGTTAAATAGATCAAAATGGTGGCTAACATCAGCGCTGTTTTAGGTTGATATGTGGACAGCATTTTCTAGTGATCTACCATTGTCGTCGTTTTAAGTCAAGTTTTGTTTCATCTGATGCCTTCTCAAGGTCACAGGACCTGAAGAAGTACAGAATCTGAATTTTCTGTACTAATTTTGGTATTAAAAAGGAAGATTGTTGGAATGGCTTGACCATTTTGATTTGTTGTTGTTGTTGTTGTTATTTTTGATTCGTATTTAACGTCTGCACCCACCCGAGACGACATGGCCAACGGTTATAGCTCAACGTCCTGGGCGGCGTGTTGGGTTTATACTTAGGCTTATGACAATCCTCATGAGTTTGGACCCTTATTCTGAATCAGAGTGACTGCCAGCGATCAACTTCACACAAACAGAAAACGGAAACAGATAAAAAAAAAATGAAGTGAGAATGCGTATTTTGTTAATAAAACAAGCCAGATGTAAATGTTTCGCCAACTTGCCTTTGTCAAGCGAATTCAAAAGATAGCCAAGAAACCAAGTTCAGTAGATTTTCAATGTATATTCACTTATTTACTTTTGTTAATTATTTTCATTTTATTTTATTTCATTTTTGTGTATCTATTGATTCATATGATTATACACATGCGTGTATTTGCATTTTTTTCTCCCTTCCCGAGTTACAATACTTGACGAACTCTTCATGCTTTTATATCAGAGTAATTTTCCAACTCCGTGAACTATCAGGGAAGTTAACTGATCTGCTATTTCTTTCTTAGTGTGTGTTTCTTTTTTGGTGTGTGTGTGTGTGTGTGTGTGTGTGTGTGTGTGTGTGTGTGTGTGTGGTGGTGGTCTTTGATTTAATGTCTATTCACTAAAGTGATTTTAGACCAAAAAACAAAAAACAAAAACAAAAAAAGGGTGGGGGGGGGGGGTGATAAGAGGAGTGAAGAGAATATTTGAAAATTGTCAATTTTGAACTTGAGAAAAGATGATCCAGAAAACAACTGTTTTGAAGAGGGGAAGGTAAAACTAACAAATAATGTTACCATAATTAACGATTTAAACAAACAAACTAACAAACAAAATTGATAAATATCAGGAAGAAACGAAGAAAAAAATAAAACTAATAATTGACTAACCATAACAGTGAACAAGTGAAATAACATTTTAAAGGTAATTCGCTATAGGACTTTTTGACAGGCTAACAAAAAATTCATACAGTAATGATGATGAGGCAAATATATCAGAAACTGTACTCATAGATAGTGTTGGAATATGTCGTTTTACCTTAACGCAAGAAAGAATATGACTGTGTGTTATCTTCTTTCCACACAGACATACTATGTTCTTGGTGTATTTTGTTTTGAATGCATCAAGTTTCCATCTATACATAAGGGATTGTATAATTCTGCTGGCATGAAGCTGCTTAAGTATTTTGCTAACTTCAAAGTTCATGTGACATTTATCATACTTTTTCTGTTTTAATTGGAACTGCTTCCAGACGTAGTTGTCTACTAAATTGTAATTCTCGTGCAACGAGAGAGAAAGCTGGATATTGTTTGAATCTGGTGAGTTATTAGCTCCCCGTTTGGCAGCCCTGTCAACTTTATCATTATAACGAAAAGAACTATGAGAAGGTATCCAGCAGAAAGTAATATCAGTGCCTCTTAAAGATAAATTATGAATCAAGTGACTAATTTCCAGAATCATTTCTGATCTTGTTTGTAATTTTGATAATTCAAGAGCCTGAAGTACTGATTTTGAATCAACGCAAAAAAGTGTTTGAAAAATTGTCCTAGGAAGACTTATCAGAAAGTTTAAAGCCATTAATATTGCAAAAAGTTCAGCTGTAAAGACAGATTTATCAAGTCCTATGTAGAAAGATTTTTCAATTTTGAGAGCAGGTATTAAAAACGCTGAGCCTGCTTTTCTTTCAATTACTGATCCATCAGTGTAAATTTTCAAATGATCGGAATATAAGTCGTCTATATGACATTTAACCTGACTTGCCAGTAAGTTTACATTGTCTCCTTTTTTTAAGTTAGTGTGATGTACGTCAAATTGTGCTCTTTGGAGTTCCCAACTGGGTACTGGCGAAAAGGAAGGTCTTATAGATACAGGATCTACGTGTAGATCAATTCCTGAACCTTTCATGACGTCAGATGTGTATGTTGCAAGAGTGACCTGTGAAGATATTGATTTAGCTCTTTTTGGAAAGTCGGTATCTGATCTCAGTTTAATTTCTGTTTCAGAGATGTTTTCTACAGTGGTGTGTCTTAACAAAAATTTAGTAGAAGCGACTTTCCTTTGCTCATCAAGTGGCAACAGTTTGATTTCATTATATGTGCGAAGACAGGAAGCATGCATTGGAAGACCCAGTGCAAGTTTGAAACCTTTACAATCTATGCTCTGCAGTTTTTTTAGTAAGTGTTTCGGTGCACTGAAGAAGATTTCTTGGGCATAGGTTAATTTAGATCTAACAAGCGATTTACAAAGATGAACAAGTGTTGATGAATCTTGACCCCATGCCTGTTTGCGAACTATTTTTAAGAAATTTAAACTTTTTTGAGCTTTGGTTAATAAGTATTCAATATGCTGATTCCAAGATAATTTTGCCGTAAGAAAAACTCCTAAGAATTTAATTGACTCATTAAACTGAAGAAGAGTATCTCCCAGTTTGAAAGTGGGAATATTTACTGGGTTAGCTCCATTATTAAATAAAACTATTTTCGATTTTTCCAGGGATAGATGTAACCCATTTTCTACCATGTATCGTGCTATTTTATCAAGTTCTAATTGGTAGCATTTGCGTGTATAATTAATACAGCGCAAAGGAGTTTTCCTTTTCATATTTACCTGCATCCACATGCATAAATCGTCAGCATATTGAGCTAAAACTACATGCTTAGATACTTTACTGGGTAAGTCATGCATTAATATCATGAAAAGAAGGGGAGCTATAACGGATCCCTGAGGGATACCCATTTGAAGAATTCGTTTCGTGGAATATACATTTTCAATCCTCGTTTGAAATACTCTGTTTTCTAAGAAACTCTTAACATAGTCAAAAATGTGACCTGTCAGCCCAATACTTTTAAATTTAAATAACAATCTGGAGTGCCACACTTGATCGTATGCTTTCGTTATATCAAAAAATGTAGCTAAAACACATTGACGTCTTGCAAATTGTTGTTTTATGTTAGTTGTTAGCTTTGTTAGGATTTCTACTGGTGACCTGCCTTTTCGAAATCCTGCCTGATTTACTGGTATTATTTTATTCTTTTCACAATAGTGCATCAGTCTCTTTAAGATTATTTTCTCCATTAGTTTACATACGTGTGATGTTAATGCAATTGGCCTGTAGTTTTTCAGATCGGTATTACATTTACCTGATTTTAGTACAGGAACCACTATTGTTTCTTTCCAGTTGTTGGGCATTTTCCCACTATTCCAGCATTTTTGAAATATGTCATGTAGCAAAATTATAAAATTTTCTGGTAAATTTTTCAGCATCTCATTGGAAATTGCATCTAGTCCAACTGACGTTTTTTTACTTGGAAGGGACTGAATGGCATCTTTTAATTCTTGAAGTGTGAGTGATGCATTTATGTAGTGAGTATTGTCAGAGGCAGGATCCTTATATACATCTTTCTTTTCTTCTCGTTCCCTATAGTCTCTACTAGAGACAGGAAGTCCTTCTACACGTGTGTGTGTGTGTGTGTGTGTGTGTGTGTGTTTTGTGTGTGTTGTGTGTATGTGTGTGTTGGTCTGTTCGACCATTTTGCTGAACATTTGAGCCTGTCTTGTTTTCTTAAATAGATAAAGCGTTTTCACACCAATTTTCTGGGTTGGGTCCGTAGCGACATTTGTGATGCCAGAGCGTATGGAAATTTCCGAGTGCATCAAGCTGTCTTTAGAAAACAATTGAAATTTACACTTTGACTCTCGCACCCTATCCACCAACTGCAAAAACTTAACCTTTCGAGTGCCTCACCCTATCCACCAACTTCCTGAAGGAAGCTGGTGGATAGGGTGAGAGAATCAAACGGTTAAGTTTTTTGCTTTGCTAGCATGGTTGACAATGGAGGATGCTGGTGGACAGAATCGAAGGGTTAAACCTACAAGCAGTCGCCAAATGGATGGGTGTCCAGGCTCGTGTCCAGTCTAGCCGAACATATTGCTCTGCTTAGCTCCGTATGGGTATCTGTTAGTGCAGAAATTTACAAATTATGCATGTTATTAAGAAACACTTGAAGGTGCTGGGTGTGACCGAGGGCTACAAAGTCTCACCACCGACAGTCTGCAGTTGAGCTGTAGGCTGATAAAATACCGGTATAAAACATAAACCAGGTAAAACATAGTCTAGGTAGGGCCCCAGGACCTGGTCAGCTCAGGGGTTTATGTTCATGCCTAAGGCTTGTGCCATGATCACCATGGCACCTGTGACGTTAGTGCATATGGAATTCGTTCCGAGCGCGGAGATGTCATCTTGAGAAACCGAAACCGAAACTGAAACTGACCAGGCAATCACTTCCAAAATCCTAGCGCTACATTATTCATAATTATACATTAGAACATGTGACATAGCTTCGAATCTCAGGGACCCGCCAATGTGTAGGATTTATGCAGGAGCTTTTTGGTGTGTGTCTGCCTGCCATGTTCACAACGCAAGGGTTTGGATTCAACCCTCGGGCGTGCCACACTTTGAGCGGGCTGTTGGTTCTTTTGTTAGAGTCTGTTACTGCAGGAACTGTGAATTTGAATGTTACCAGAAGAAAGTCTATTGAAACGATGCTACAGTGGAGAAAAGAACATATATTGTTGAAAAATAGAGTTCTTGTTTCAAACACACACCACACACACACACACACACACACACACACACACACACACACACACACACACACACACACACACACACACACACGCACGCACGCACGCATGCACACACACACACACGCATGCATGCACGCACGCACATGCACACGCACACACGTACACACACATGCACATATGCACGCACGCACATACACACACGCATACAAACACACACACACCTCTCTCTCTTTCTCTCTCTCTTTCTCTCTCTCTTTCTCTATCTGTCTCTCTCTTTCTCCCTCCCCCCCTCCCCACACACACATCAAATAATCCCACAAAAAAGCCCAAAATCATGATTATAGTCGAAGGTAGACTGACACTGATTTCGGCGCCCTTCTGGCCAACTCCTGTAACACTGCTGGCGCCAGACAGTATATTGGCCTTCGCCATTCCTTTGGATCCGTGAGCCCCGTGGAGAGAAGGGACCTGCTGTAGTGTATGGGCAACAGCTGGTTCTCCATATCACCCTGTCCAGGACTGTGCCCTGGAGATGACACGACGCTTCCAAAGAAGCGGCGAAACCGAAACCAATTATTAGGGCGCATCTCCAGTTGGCGACCCCGACCGAAGGACGCCTAGTATTCCCATCACTACAGCAAGCCCAAAATTATAAACACATTATGATCTTACTGGAGAAACAAAAAGGCGTGGTAAATTTATCAGATAATTCCAGAACAGTCGACCACACAGACACAGACACCGACACAAACAGACACAAACACACACACGCACATAAACACATGCAGACATATACACACACTCACTCACTCACACACACACACACACACACACACACACACACACACGCACGCACAGACGCACACACACTCACACACATGCGCGCGCGCACACACACACGTACACACACACACACACAAACACATGCACACACACGTACATACACACGCACACATACACACGCATACACACACATGCGCACATACACATACACACACACAAACACACATACACACAAACACGCACACACACACACACAAACACATGCACGTGCAGACAAACACATACACACACTCACACACACAAACACATACACACACACACACACACATACACACACACACACACACACACACACACACACACACACACACACACACCACACACCACGCACACACACACACACACTCAAACACACACACACGAAGACATACACACATGAAGACATACACACATACACACACACGCACGCACGCGCGCTCGCGCACACACACACACACACACACACACACACACACACACCACACACACACACACACACACATACACACACACGCATATAGATACGTTCCGTTTGAATGTTTCTTTTCTCTTAAACAGCTATGCTCAGAAGAGTTTTTATAATGTACTTGATCGATTGGCATATGGAAGTCGTTACTTTATTAGAAATTTTTTGATAACTTCTTTGACGCTGTATGTGTTATGGTTTACCTATTTTCATCATTACATTTGTTGATATGTCTCCCCCCCCCCCAACCACCCCACTCCGCTCCCTTGTTTGTTGTTAATGGTTCCTTTAGTGTATTTATTTTCTTCGAATCTATGCCTGTAATTTACTTTTTTTATTATTTATGTATAATTTATTCTTACTGCTACAAATATTGTTGTGTTTTTTTTTTTTATTGATTTTTGGTGTAATTGTTAGTAACTGATGTGTATTTGCTTTATATATGTCTGTCTTTGTCTCTCATGCTTTTGCGAAGTGCTTGACAAATTTACATTTGAGTCGATATTTTACTACAAGTTGATTTAATACTTTCTGTCACTTTGTGTATGTTATGGTTCATCGGTTGTTTTGTTGTTGTTGTTTTAATATGTATATATTGTATGTGTAGAGCAGCATTGACTATTTAGGACACGACCCTAATGTATACTTGGCTGATAAAGTGTTTTGAAGTTTGAAGTTTTCAAGTTTGCAACAGAACTGACTTCCTGAACTTAACTTGCGTTGAAGTCATTGGCAGTTATAACTTAATATAATTGTCTACACTAGACAACCGGTCCAGTGGGACCTAATGTCTGTCTGTCTGTCTGTCTGTTGTCTGTCTGTCTGTCTGTCTGTCTCTCTCTCTCTCTCTCTCTCTCTCTCCCCTCTCTCTCTCTCTCACTTTTTCTGTGTCTGTCTCTCTGTCTCTCTCCCCTTCTCTGTCTTTTCTTTCTCTCTCTTCTCTGTTCTTCTTCTCTCTCTGTCTGTCTGTCTGTCTTCTCTCTCTCTCTCTCTCTCTCTCTCTCTCTCTCTTTCTCTCTCTGACTCTTTTGTCCGTCTTTCTCTCTGCCTCTGTCTCTCTCTCCCTCCATCTCTCTGTTTCGTCTGGACGCCGTACTTTTAACACAGTTAACGTCAATGTAATTTTTATTCTCTCTCTCTCTCTCTCTCTCTCTCTCTCTTCTCTCTCTCTCTCTCTCTCTCTCTCTCTCTCTCTCTCTCTCTCCTCTCTCTCTCTCTCTCTCTCTCTCTCTCTCCCCTCTTCTCTCTTTGTTGGGGGAAGACTGGAAAGGTATTTTAAAATTTGAAAGGCCTTTCTGAACTTTTCTTGGCAATCGTAACCCAACAGACTTGGACCAAAAAAAACTGGACAAAAGAACAAAACAAAACAAAACAACCCGGTGGACGCTTGCTTAATTCACACCAGTCACCCGCGTCCGTCTGGTCAATCAGTGTGAGCTACTGCGCACTAGTGGCCCTATAATCCCCAAGACTTGTTGGCAGGAGTTCCAACCCTTTTTGGCACCGGTCAGTATGTCTGTGACGTGTCCCTCCCCGTTTATCCCCCACCCCTATCCCGCCCCTCTAAAATCTATCCTTCGGGTTTCCATAAACAGGATTAACAATGTCTAGGGTGTCACCACCGTATGGCAACTGGCTGCCTGGATATTTGGGACTGAGGGCTTTCTGTGTGTGTTGTGTGTGTTGTGTGTGTGTGTGTGTGTGTGTGTGTGTGTGTGTGTGTGTGTGTTGTGTTGGTGTGTTGTGTGTGTGTTGTGTGTGTTTGTGTGTGTGTTGTGTATGTGTGAGTGTGTGTGTGTTTGTGTGTGTGAGTGAGTGTGTGTGTGCTTGTCCGCGCGCGTGTGTGCGTGCGTGTGTGTGTGTGTATGTGTGTTGTGTGTGTGCGTGCCTCTGTGTGTGTGTGTTTGAATGAGTGTATGTGCACGTGTGAGTGAATGAGTGTGTTCTTTGTAATGTTGTGTTGATGTTGTTGGTAGTGATGATAGTGGTGGTGGTTACATATGTGACTGTGTGTGTTGGGGGGGGGGGGGTTGAGTGTGAAACAAGAACTCCTCCTTTTATCAACAATATATTAGTATCTCCTGTTTTTCTCGATTGCATAACATACATACATACATAGGCGTCCTTCAGTCTCGGAAGACTATGGAGTTGCGCTCTGGGTGTTTATTCTGGTGCAGCGTCTGGTGGCTGGCCAGTCCGACGCGGGAATGACAGTCCCTGTGGCAGAGGGCACAGATGAAGTCTGACGCTGGTCTGTCTGCCTGGGCTGCAGCCTTTCTTCTCGTTCTCTTTTCCTCGTGCCGCTGAGCGAGTGTCTCTTCGAACTTGGAGAGACCTTTCTGCACAGTCTGTCTCCAGGCTGACCGTTCGAGGGCTGTTGCTTCCAGTTGTCCTTGTCGATATTCAGGGCTTTTAGGTCCCTCTTGCACACGTCTTTGAATCTCATCTGTGGTCTGCCTGTGGGACGTTTTTCCTGCACCAGTTCTCCGTAGAGGTCTTTGGGGATCCGTCCGTCGTCCTTGCGAACGGCATGGCCAAGCCAGCGCATGCGTCTCTGTTTCAGCAGCGTGTACATGCTGGTGCATCCAGCTCTTTCCAGGACAGTGTTGTTTGGGACCTTGTCCTGCCAGGTGATGTTTAGAATGCGTCGGAGGCTACGCATGTGAAAAGCATTGAGCTTTTGCTCTTGTCGGGCACGCAAAGTCCAGGACTCGCTGCCATACAGGAGGGTGCTCACGACGCAGGCTCTGTAGATCTGGATTTTTGTGTGTCAGTCAGCTTCCCGTTGTTCCATGCTTTCCTTGTCAGTCTGGCCATGGTGGTAGCTGCCTTGTCGATGCGCCTGTTGAGCTCTGTGTCAAGTGAGAGTGTGTCTGAGATTGTTGAGCCCAGATAAACAAAGTCATGGACGACATCCAGTTCATGGTCATTGATGCTGATGGCTGGGGGAGAATCAACATCCTGTCCCATGACCTTTGTTTTCTTCAAGCTTATGGTAAGCCCGAAGTTTTGGCAGGCATCGCTGAAGCGAGTCATGAGCTGCTGTAGGTCCTCAGCTGAGTGGGCGGTTACTGCTTCGTCGTCTGCAAAGATGAAGTCACGCAGGCACCTCAGCTGGACTTTAGTCTTGGCTCTTAGTCTGGAGAGGTTGAAGAGCTTTCCGTCTGTCCTGGTTCGGAGGTATATGCCTTCAGCTGCAGGACCGAATGCGTGTTTCAGCATCACAGCAAAGAAGATTCCAAACAGGGTGGGAAGCCAGGACGCAACCCTGTTTCACTTCGCTCCGTATGTTGAAGGCAGCTGATGTTGAGCCGTCAAAGACGACGGTGCCTTTCATGTCTTCGTGGAAGGATCTCATGATGCTGAGAAGTTTGGGTGGACATCCAATCTTGGGAAGGATTTTGAAGAGGCCATCCCTACTGACCAGATCGAAGGCCTTTGTGAGGTCTATGAAGGCAACGAAGAGTGGCTGCCTTTGCTCCCTGCATTTCTCCTGAAGTTGTTTGAGGGAGAAGATCATGTCTATAGTGGATCTGTTGGCACGGAACCCGCACTGCGATTCAGGGTGGACTTGCTCTGCGAGTACCTGGAGCCTCTTCAGTACTACTCGTGCAAAGACTTTCCCAACGATACTGAGGAGGGATATGCCGCGATAATTATTGCAATCGCTTCTGTCACCTTTGTTTTTGTACAGCGTGACGACGTTAGCATCCCTCATGTCTTGTGGTACTTCGCCTTCACTCCAACAGAGGCAGAGGATTTCATGCAACTCGGTGATGAATGTCTCTTTGCAGCACTTCAGTACTTCGGCGGGAATACCGTCTTTCCCTGGTGCCTTGCCAGAGGCAAGAGAGTCCAGGGCTTCGCTGAGCTCATCTATGGTTGGTTCTCTGTCAAGCTCTTCCAGCTCTGGTTGCAGTCTATGGCATTCAGGGCGTCTTCTGAGACTACAGTTTCCCTTGCATATAGCTCAGTGTAGTGTTCTATCCAGCGCTCCATCTGTTGTTCTCTGTCTTGAATCACCTCCCCTGTAGCTGATTTCAAAGGGGCAGTTTTCTTTTGCGTTGGGCCCAATGCCTGCTTGATGCCTTCATACATCGCCTTGATGTTGCCTGTGTCAGCCGCAGTCTGAATCTGGGAGCAAAGCTGAAGCCAATAGCCATTGGCGCATTGTCTGGCACACTGCTGGACTTTGCTGCGAGCAGCACGGAGAACCTGGAGGTTCTGCTCACTGGGATTGCTTTTGTATGCCGTCAAGGCGTTTCTCTTGGCCTCGATGACTGGTGTCATTTCTTCTGAGTGAGCTTCGAACCAATCAGCTGACTTGCTGGTCTTTTTGCCAAATGTAGACATGGCGGCATTGTAGACAGCATCTCTGAAGTGTTCCCATCGGTCTTGGGCATTTGCAATGGGTGGGCCAGGGAGAGAATCCTCCAACACACGCGCAAACTCCTCCACTTTTCTTTGATCGTGTGTTTTGCTGGTGTCGATGCGAGGTCGGCCCTCCTTTCTCGTACGGTGCAGTCTCTTCGCGCGGAGCTTCACATTGCTGCACACCAAAGAGTGGTCAGTGTCACAATCGGCGCTCTGGTAGCTGCGAGTGATCTTGATGCTGGAAAGGTTGACACGTCTGGTGAGGATCAGGTCGATGCTGAGGCTTCGTGTTGAAGAAGGTGTTACTGACGCACAACCCATGATGACAACAGAGCTCTAGCAGGCGCTGGCCATTCTCGTTCATTTTCCCAGTGCCGAACTGACCCAAGCAGGTGGGCCAGGAGTTGTAATCGACACCCACTCTGGCGTTGAAATCGCCGGCGATGAACAGTAGTTCTCTGTCAGGAATTCTCCTTATAGCAGCACTGAGGTCGTCATAAAACTTGTCTTTTGCTTCTACTGTGGATGCCAAAGTTGGTGCATAGGCACTGATTAGACTGACTGGTCCTGAGAATGTTTGGAGTCGGAGAGACAGGATTCGCTCTGTTCCTTCTGCTGGTGGGGTTATGGATCCCAATAATCTGTTTCTAACTGCGAATCCCACGCCGTGTTCTCTGACCTCGTCTGATGGTTTGCCCTGCCAGAACAGGGTGAAGTCTCTCTCCCTCACAGATCCTGTTTCTGGGAGCCTGGTTTCTTGTAGGGCGACGATGTCAATCTGCAGTCTGCTCAGTTCTCTGTCGATGACGGCTGTCTTGCGAGCATCATTTACTTCCTGCAGGTCGTCAGAAAAGCCTGGTGTCATTGTCCTCACGTTCCACGTGCCCAATTTCAGGGC
>JAPXFY010000012.1:12453796-12463796 GCA_030674185.1 Monoplex corrugatus
AGTATTGATGAGAGTGTTATGGCCATCTTATTAAGTATTGATGAGAATTTATGACCATCTGATTAAGTATTGCATAAGAATGTTATGGCCGTCTGATTAAGTATTGATGAGAATGTTATGACCATCTGATTAGTATTGATGAGAATGTTATGACATTGATTAAGTATTGATGAGAACGTTATGACCATCTGATTAATATTGATGAGAATGTTATGACCATTTGATTAAGTATTGATAAGAATGTTTTTGGCCATTGATTAAGTATTGATGAGAATGTTATGACCATCTGATTAAGTATTGATAAGAATGTTATGCCATCTGATTAAGTCTTGATGAAATGTTATGACCATCTGATTAAGTATTGATAAGAATGTTTGGCCATCTGATTAAGTATTGATAAGAATGTTATGACCATCTGATTAAGTATTGATAAGAATGTTATTGGCCATCTGATTAAGTATTGATGAGAATGTTATGACCATCTGATTAAGTATTGATAAGAATGTTATGGCCATCTGATTAAGTATTGATAAGAGTGTTATGGCCATCTGATTAGTATTGATGAGAATTTATGACCATCTGATTAAGTATTGATAAGAATGTTATGACCATCTGATTAAGTATTGATAAGAATGTTATGGCCATCTGATTAAGTATTGATAAGAATGTTATGGCCATCTGATTAAGTATTGATGAGAACGTTATGACCATCTGATTAAGTATTGATGAGAGTGTTATGGCCATCTTATTAAGTATTGATGAGAGTGTTATGGCCATCTGATTAAGTTTTGATGAGAATGTTATGGCCATCTGATTAAGTATTGATGAGAATGTTATGGCCATCTGATTAAGTATTGATGACAATGTTATGGCCATCTGATTAAGTATTGATGAGAATGTTATGGCCATCTGATTAAGTATTGATGAGAATGTTATGGTCAATGTGATTAAGTATTGATGACAATGTTATGGCCATCTGATTAAGTATTGATGACAATGTTATGACCAATTCATTAAATATTGATGAGAATGTTATGGCCATCTGATTAAGTATTGATGAGAATGTTATGGCCATCTGATCAAGTATTGATGAGAATGTTATGACCATCTGATTAAATATTGATGAGAATGTTATGGGCCATGTGATTTAAGTATTGATGAATGTTATTCATTTACTTGGCCCGCTGGGTAGTGATGTCGTACCATCTTTATGGTAACTGTCGTCTTATCTTTTTATTGGCTTGCAGCCTTTGTGACGTCGTCTATTTATGGGCTTGTCGAGTGTATGACGTTGTAACCTGTTGTTGGCTCGGCGAGTGTATAACGTCATATCTTGTTGTTGTTGTTGTTGTTGTCGTCGTCGTCGGCTTGTTATTTATTGTTGGCTTTCTTTGTTTCTCTCATTAATATCATCAGCAAAGGAGAGAACGTTAAAACATTTTGCAATGTATTTATACAGAGCGATTGAATGTAGAAACGTTGTTACAACGTAAGTAGGATTGCATGTTGTGTAGTATATTGTAACATGCAATCCTTCTCGAGAGGTTATATAGAGCCTGCATGAATTAATTATCTGGATCTGACTATTATTCTCTGTCTGTCTGTCTGCATGTCTGTCTCTCTTTGTCTGTCTGTCTGTCTTTCTCTCTGTCTTTGTCTCTCTCTCTCTCTCTCTCTCTCTCTCTCTCTCTTTCTCTATGTCTCTGTCTGTCTCTCTCTCTCTCTCTCTCTCGCTCTCTCTGTCTCTGTCTGTCTCTCTCTCTCTCGCTCTCTCTGTCTGTCTGTCTGTCTCTCTCACTCTCTCTGTCTCTCTCTATGTCTCTCTGTCTATTGTCTCTCTCTCTTTCTCTCTGTCTCTCTCTGATTCTCTGTCTCTTCTCTCTCTCACTCTCTCTCTCTATCTTCTCTCTCTCTCTCTCTCTCTCTCTCTCTCTCTCTCTCTCTCTCTCTCTCTCTCTCTTCCTCTCTCTCTCTCTCTCTCTCTCTCTCTCTCTCTCTCTCTCTTGCCTGCCCCCTATTTGTGGGAAACCTGAAAAGTGTACCATGAAGAATGTGTTGAGGAATGCCGCCTGAACCAGGCGACAACAAGTCTCCAGCAACGTGCCTTTTGCACCTGAGTGCACTTGCCGTGCAAGTGCTCTCTGACCGTAGGTCATCTGGTGACTACTGACCAAAAGCCGGAGGTCAGCAATAGGTTACAGTAGTGTCGGTATCGAACAACTAGGTCACAGTACAGTCTGTTTTGAATAACAGGTAGACGCAGAAATTCAGTCAAGGTTTTTTTTGACTCGTAGTACTGCATCACTTGGGCAAAACACCAAAAAGAAAACAGAATTCTTTCATGCTGACGATTTAAAGAACCCAATATTATTCAGCAGAAAGACGTTGGTGTCTATTGTTATTGATGAAGTCCAACTCAACCCAGGGCACACACACGCCCCAAATCGCCAAGTCTTAATTGCAATTTTTCATTAATTTTCTGACCATTCCAAACACTCATCGAATCCAATTGATTTCAGTTTCAGTTTCTTTAAGCTGAGATCTCCGTGTTCGGAAGAAAGTCCATACGTACTGACACCACTAATGCCACGTGATGGAGAAGACCCAAAGTGATCATGCCACGAGCTTAAGCAAAAAGCATGAGTATGTTTTGACATGCACCGTTAGGGCTATGCAGTTGAAATTATTACTTTAGCAAGGTTTTGATGTCCTACCTACGCCCACAGCTACGCTTTGTAGACGCATGCAAAAGGGACCTGAGAAGCTCAGGGATCGACCCAGGCTCTTGGGAGACTCTGGCGGAAGACAGGGCAGCGTGGAGGACAGCCGTTCAGCAAGGCGTTGTGAATGCGGAGAGGAGGAGAACAGAAAGCGCAGATGAGAAAAGGGCTCTTCGCAAGCAACGTTCCAGAAACCAGACAATAGCGACTCAATTTGTATGTGGCAGATGTGACAGAGATTGCCACTCAAGAATCGGCCTGCACAGCCACAGCAGAAAGTGCACGTCATGACCTCCTGGTGCAGACTATCATCTCCTGAGATGTAAAGAGGCCAACGACGACGATGTCCTACCTAGCCCATGGATTTTATGTTTAGCTTTGTATCAGTCTCATTGGGACACATAAACTACATTGTGATGAAATGTATATCCAATGTAACAATACAATACAATATAATACAATGCAAAAATTATCAAGAAACACCCATCCGCACCCTCGTGGTGTTTTTTGTTACTATTGTATTGTATTGTATGTCCTGTCTTGTATGTACTGTATTGTATTGTACTGTATGTGTGTACTGTATTGTACTATATGTACTGTATTGTATTGTATTGGACTGTACTGTACGTATGTACTGTATGTAATGTACTGTATTGTATTACTGTATTGTATTGTTATTGTACTGTACAGCGTTGTATTGTACTGTATGTACTGTATTGTATTGTATGTACTGTATTGCATTGCATTGTATTGTATTGTATTGTATTGGTTTACAGTGTGGCTGAACCCCGACAAACAGGACCATGATGTGACGGGCAAGAACAAATACATCAAGGTGTGTAGCGATTTCGGCGTCACGCCTGTCACCTCCTTCATGGAGAGCTGCACGAAAGGGAGATAAACCTCAAGTTCTACGGGCTGAGTATTCCCAGTGCCAAAGCCATTTCTGTCCCTTTAGAGGTAAATCTGCCGTGTTCATTGAGTACCGAGAGGCTAGTAAATAAAACCTGTTTGGTACATATATTCTGTGTGTGTGACGATTGTCGTCTAGTTTTGTTTTGTTGTTGGTGGAGGTAGCGATGGTGTCGTAGTGTTGAAATGCGGTGTGAATTTTGTCTTTTGTGTTCTCTGTCTTCTTTCTGCGCTCTTCTTTTCTCTTCTTCTTCTTCTTTTCTTTCTTCTTCTTCTTTCTTTTTCTTCTCTATTCTTCTTTTCTTCTCTTCTTTTTTTCTTTTTTCTTTTCTTTTTTTTTCTTCTTCTTTTCTTCTTTTTTTCTTCTTCTTCTTCTTCTTCTTTTTTTCTTTCCTTCTTCTCTCTTCTTCTTTCTTTTTTTTTTCTTCTTTCTTCTTTTTCTTCTTCTTTTTCTTTTTTCTTTTCTTCTTTTTTTCTTTTCTTCTTCTCTTTTCTTCTTCTTTTTTTTCTTCCTTTCTTTTTTTTCTTCTTTTTCTTCTTTTCTTCTTCTTCTTTTTTCTCCTTTTCTTCTTCTTTTCTTCTTCTTTTTTTCTTCTTTTTTCTTCTTCTTTTCTTCTCTTCTTCTCTTCTTTTCTTCCTTCTTCTTCTTCTCTTCTTCTTTCTTCTTTCTTTTTTTTCTTTCTTCTCTTCTTTTCTTCTTCTTTTTCTTCTTCTTTCTCTTCTTCTTTTACTTTCTCTCGGGTTTTTTTTCGTTTTTCTGTTTTTCATATTTGTCGTCCATTTCGTTTTTTTTCATTCTTTCTTCTTCATTCTTCATTCCGTTTTTTGTGTGTTTGTTGCTTTTTGTTTTTTTTTGTTTTTTCGTTTTATTCTTCGTCTTTTTTCATCATCTTCTTCTCCTTCTTCATCTTCGTCTTCTTTCTTTGATATTTTTTTCATCATCTTTCTTTTCCTTCTCCATCTTCGTCTTCTTTCTTTTTCTTCTTCTGTAAGACCGAAAATCAAACTGAACGTCTAGTCCTCGAAGGGGACGAAAAACGAGTCGGAACCGTGTGCCTTTGGTTGGCACGTTAAAGATCCCACGGCAGTTGAAAATCGTATAGAGCAGGGCATTCCCGGCTGCCTTGGTATAAAACATTGGAGAGATAGGTTGATTTCCCAGGTCCCACCCCTGAAGACCAATTATCTTTTCTGAAGTCTTGGTAAAACAAATGTAAAATACAAGTATGATATGAAGCGAGGGAAAGGGGATGGGGCCGCCCTCGTGGTTCTGGTCCCTGGAAAAGCTGAGGTCTCTACCACTCACTCCCTACGACCCCAAGGTTATGGACTATCTAGGTAGGGCCTTAGACCTGGCCACTCATGGTTTTATGTGCAGGCTTAAGGTTTGTGCCGTGATCATTCTGGATCTTCTCTCATCACATGGCACCTGTGACGTTAGTGCATATGGAATTCATTCCGAGCACGAGATGTCATCTTGAGAAATGATATGAAACTGAAGCTAACGTTCTACTGGGTTTTTTTTGTTTTGTTTTTTTTTGTTTGTTTGTTTTTTGTTTGTTGGGGGGGGGTTTGCTGTTTGTTTTGGGCTTTTTTTTTAATTCATTTTTACGTTTGTTTTTGCTTTTTTTTCGTTTTTTTTCTGTCAATTTATTCTTGTAGCCTGATAATTTTTGTCTGTGTCATTGTTTCCGTTTTCAATTCAACTAATTTTGATTTTGATCACTTTCAGACCAACACAATCACGGAAAAGCTCAACCTGGAAGGCAACGGCATCGAAAAAGAAGCCACCAAGTTCTTGTGTCGGATACTGAAGAAAACCTTACATTACCGAACTGGTGAGTTTTAGACTTTAAACTCCAAAACTTCAAAACACTTTCTTTACCCAAGGATAGTAGCATTATGTTCCTCTTGGCCCCTGCTGCAGTACACACGTAACATAAAGATATAAAAGTGTAATGAATTACTTAAAAAATGAAGTGTAAAAGCATGAATCACAATTGTACAAAGAAAAGGATGTATGGAATGGGAGTAGTTTATACGGGTAGCAGAACGGGTGGCGCTGCAATGTGGCGACGCGCTTTTCGCATGGGAAAGAATCCTACATTTTGCATGCATAATCCATTTTGAAGAAGAAAGAAAGAAAAGTATACAGCTAATACGTTATTTTCACATATTGTAATTATTTTTCCATTGTAGGCCTGTTTCGATTCACATGGCTAATCGAGAAATCAGCTTGTGAGACTCAGTAAGTCCCAGTAAAAGTAAGTCTCAGTCATTGTAAGTCTTCATGATTGTGAATATCAGTGAATGTGTGTATATGAGTCTCAATCTGAATATCAGTGAATGTGTGTATATGAGTCTCAATCTGAATATCAGTGAATGTTTGTATATGAGTCAATCTGTATGTGTGTTGTTGAGTTTGTAGTGTGTGTGTGTGTGTGTGTGTGTGTGTGTGTGTGTGTGTGTGTGTGTGTGTGTGTGTGTGTGTGTGTACAGGTGTTAAGAGACAACAGGATTGGTTTGGAGGGCGCCATTGCTGTCTGTGATCTGATGATGCAGAACAGGTGTATCACAAAACTGGACTTGTCAGGTGACAACACAGACTCTCTCAACACACACACACACACACACACACACACACACCACACACACACACACACACACACACAGCACGCACACACACACATCATGCACGCACACACGCGCACACACACACACACACACACATGCACGCACACATGCGCACACCACACACACACACACACACAAACACTCATCCACTCACTCACTCACTCACATCTCGTCAGAATGAGTCACATGCATATGAAAAATTAAGTTCGAATGTTTAATATTCCCACATTAGATAAACCCTGTATGAAAATGTATGTTCGAATATGTAGTCATTCTCACATTAAATAACCCTTGTATGAAAAAAATAGGTTCGAATGTTTAGTCATTCTCACGTTAGAAAAACAGTGTAGTGTAACAGGTTTGAATGTTCAGTCATTCTCATATTAGATAAATTCTTGTATGAAAAGAATAGGTTTACTCATTCTCACATTAGATAAACGTTTGTCTGAAATAAAATTCGTTCGAACGCTTAGTCGTTCTTACAATAATTGACCTTTTGCGACACTTTGAGAGAAAGTCATTCTGATTCAAATGGTGTGATGTTTTGCAGGCAATCAGATCTCAGACAGCTGTGCTCCTCTTTTTGGCAAAGTTCTAGCGGTAAGTCGTTTTGAACATGAACTTTATAAAGAATAGGTCTGTAAGGAAGGGAACCGTAATTTACACAGTGATGTGAATGATGCTATGCCGTGTACCAGATTTGATGTGGCCAAAATTGTCCCAGTGACAATCTGATACAAATAGTAATATAAGATACTAAATTTATGTACTAGGTAGGACCTCAGGACCTGGCCAGCACATGACTTCATGTGCGGGCTTAAAGCTTGTGCCATGGTCATTTTGTATCTTCTACATCATATATCTCCAGTAGCGTCAGTACATATGGAAGTCATTCAGAGCTCCTTTTGAGAAACTGAAACTGAAACCCGATGTTTGAAATAATATTAGTAGTTGTTCATGTTGTCGTTTTGTTGTTTGTTGGATGGTGAACAGTGCATTTTGTTCTGAAAATAAACATACTTTTGACAGACAGATATGAAATACCGTGTATCTTTGGACAGTTATTGTCCATCATTACCGTGCTTTGGCACATCTTATTTTCCCCCTACCCTTCTATAAGGATTGGGGTTGACATGTACGAATTGTACATATGCTCGTCTTTCTATAAAAACTGTCACTGTGGTTTTTATGAAATATTTAGTCTTCTGTTTCTTCTTCATCTTTTTCTTCTGTTTCTTCTTCATCTTTTTCTTCTGTTTCTTCTTCATCTTTTTCTTCTGTTTCTTCTTCATCTTTTTCTTCTGTTTCTTCTTCATCTTTTTCTTCTGTTTCTTCTTCATCTTTTTCTTCTGTTTCTTCTTCATCTTTTTCTTCTGTTTCTTCTTCATCTTTTTTCTTCTTCTTCTTCTTCTTCTTCTTCTTCTTCTTCTTCTTCTTCTTCTTCTTCTTTTCTTTTTCTTCTTCTTCTTCTTCTTCTTCTTCTTCTCTTCTTCTTCTTCTTTGTCTTCTTCTTCTTCTTCTTCTTCTTCTCTTCTTCTTCTTCTTCTTCTTCTTCTTCTTCTTCTTCTCCTTCTTCTTCTTCTTTCTTCTTCTTCTTCTTCTTTCTTTTTCTTCTTCTTTTTCTTCATTATCATCATCGTCGTCGTCGTCATCTTTTCTCTTCTTCTTCTTCTTCTTTTCTTTTTCTTCTTCTTCTTCTTCTTCTTCTTTTTCTTCTTCTTCTTTATCATTATCATCATCATCGTCATCATCATCATCATCGTCATCATCATCATCATCATAGTCTTTTAAAGTAGAAGTAGTAGTAGTAGTAGTAGTAGTTGTTGTTGTTATTGTTGTTGTTGTTGTTGTTGTTGTTTATATTATCATGATATGTATGTTGTTCAGAACAACACCAGCCTGAAGCACCTGAAGCTGGCCCACAACCGTTTTGAGGACTGTGGTGCACGGCACTTCCAGGAGGCGCTGTCTGACAACGAGTCTCTGGAACTTCTGGACCTCAGCTGGAACCACTTTGGTCGTTCTGGTGCTGCCATGTTAGCTCAGGGATTACAGGTGTGTGTTTTTCTCTGTGTGTGTATGTGTATGTGTGTGTGTGTATGTGTGTGTGAGTGTGTGTATGTGTGTGTGTGTGTGTTTGTGTGTGTGTGTGTGTGTGTTTGTGTTTCTCTTTTTTGTGTGCGTGTGTGTTTGTGTTTCTGTGTATGTGTCTGTGTTTCTTCGTGTGTGTTTTTGTGTGTGTGTTTGTATGTGTATGTGTGTTTGTTTGTGTGTGTGTGTGTGTTTGTTTGTGTGTGTGTGTGTTTGTGTGTATGTGTGTGTGTGTGTGTGTGTGTGTGTGTGTGTTATAGACCAATCGACTGATAACCAGCTAAGTGACGGACTGACTGGCTGATTGAATGGCTGATTAACTGGTTGACGAACTGGCAGATCTTATGGTTTGTAGGACCAGCTGACTGACTGATTGACGAGCTGGATGACTGACTGCCTTGGTTGGTAGGCTGAGTGATTAACTGGCTGACAAGCTGACTGACTGATTAGCTGGTTGATTCACTGACTAAATGGTTGACTAAGTGGTTGGCTGGTTGGTAGACAGGCTGGCGAACTGACTGACCGATTGAATGGTTGACTGACTAGTTGACTAGCTAATTAATTGACCAACTGGTTGGTATGCTGGCTTACTAACTGACTGACCAGCTGACTGACTGATTAACTAGTTGACTGACTAATTGACTAGCTAATTGATTGACCGACTGATTGGCTGGTTGGTAGGCTGGCTGACTCACTGACTGACTAGCTGACTGACCGATTAACTGGTTGACTGACTACTCGACTAGCTAATTGATTGACCGACTGGTTGGCTGGTTGGCAGGTTGGCTGACCAACTGACTGATCAGCAAACTATCTGATCCGCTGTATGACTGGCAGACTAAGTGGTTGATTGACTGGCTGGCTGGTGGTTGGTAGGCTGACTTACTAAGTGGTTGATTGAGTGGCTGGTTGGATGGTTGGTATGCTGGCTGACTGACCGTCTGATCAGCAAATTGTCTGATCCGTTGTCTGACTGGCAGAATAGTTTGCTGAATGACTGGCTGGTTGGATGTCTGATAGGCTAGCTGACTGTTTGATTGACTGGCTGATTGGATGGTTGATAGGCTAGTTGACTGTTTTATTGACTGGATGGTTGATAGGCTGGCTGACTAACTGGTTGATTGACTGCCTGGTTGGTAGGCTGGTTGGATGGCTGGTAGGCTGGCTGACTAACTGGTTGTTTGACTGGCTGGTTGGATGGTTGGTAGGCTGGCTGACTAACTGGTTGATTGACTGACTGGTTGGATGGTTGGTAGGCTGGCTGACTAACTGGTTGATTGACTGGCTGGTTGGATAGTTGGTAGGCTCGCTGACTAACTGGTTGATTGACTGACTGGTTGGATGGTTGGTAGGCTGGCTGACTAACTGGTTGATTGACTGACTGGTTGGATGGTTGGTAGGCTGGCTGACTAAATGGTTGGTTGACTGATTGGTTGGATGGACGGTATTGACTGACTGGTTGGTAGGCTGGCTGACTACTGGTTGGTTGATTGGATGGTTAGAAGGCTGCTGGTAGGCTAGCTTACTAACTGGTTCATTGACTGGCTGGTTGGTAGGCTGGCTGACTGACTGATTGATTGACTCTCTGGTTGGATGGCTGGTAGGCTGGATGACTAACTGGTTAATTGACTGGCTGGTTGGAT
>JAPXFY010000012.1:12466296-12473796 GCA_030674185.1 Monoplex corrugatus
TGACAGTCTCTTTTTCAGTCTCTCAGACAGAAGAAAGTAGATAGATAGATAGATAGATAGATAGATAGACAGGATAGATAGACAGATAAGATAGATAGATAGATTAGATAGGATAGAAAGATAGATAGATAGATAAGATAGATAGATAGACAATAACAGATGGATAGATAGATAGATAGATAGATAGAATATAGATAGAATAGATTGTTAATTGTTGTTTAAAGCGCAGCTGACTTCGTAGATAGGTGTGTATATGAATAGATATAACAGTATATATGTATATACATACATACATACATACATACATACATACATATACATATACATATATTATAAGAAGAGAGAAAAGAGAGAGAGAGAGAGAGAAAGAGAGAAGCATGTTGCTTGTGTAGCAACTATATACGCTCGTATATTTATATCAGTGTGTCTCTGTAGCTGTCTCTCAGTTTGTCTGTCTGTCTGTCTGTCTGTCGTCTGTACGCTCGTATATTTATATCTGTCTGTCTCTGTAGCTGTCTGTCTGTCTGTCTGTCTGTCTGTCAGTGTGTCTATCTACACGAGTGTCTATTCCCCCCAACAGAACGTGTTCGTAAAGAGCGAGTTCGTGGAGCTGGCGGGCAAGCTACAGGAACAAAGGGGGCTAACCGTGCACTACGAGGGCGTGCTGCCCGCGCCCCCCAAGTACCAGCGCTCTGTGGCTGAGATGGTTCGATTCCGCACCGACCCCATAGGCCACCTGCGTAAATGTCTTGACCAGGTGACCACATCTCCTCCGAGGTCTTCCATCTGAACGGGCCGTCCAAGATCACCAAACAGGATTTTACTGATACCGTTAGGGTAAGAAGCAGAGTTTTTTCCCTTTTGATTATGTTTTGTTTTTATTGCCTTTAAAAAAAAAAAAACACGAAAAGGGAGACTATTTCATTTTTTTTGGTATGGTGTGTTTTTGAAATCGATCAGGGTTTTTTTTCTTATTATGTTATTTTATTGTCTTAGAAAAAACAAGAAAAGGGAGATTATTTCTTTTTTTTTCCAGATGATGTTTTAAATCTCCCTTTTAAAAAACCACGAGAAGGGAGATGATTTCATTGTGGTGTGTGTGTGTGTGTTGTGTGTGTGTGTGTGTGTTTTATTTTTATCTCCCTTTTTTTAAACAAATACGAAACAGGAGAGTATTTCATTTTTATTTCTCTGATTATGACGTTTTATCTCCCTTTAAAAAAATACGAGCATTGGAATTTCGTTTTATCAGTTGTGTGATTTTCTCCCTTTTGAAAAATGCAAAAATGGAGATATCATTTCGGGTTTTTTGTTGTTGTTGTTGTTGTTTTTTTTTGTCTACGTTGGGAGATTATTTCGTATTACATAATGGCAAAATTTTCTCAGGTTTCTGGGTGGATCTTTATTAAATTTTGGTCAAAGAATTAGGGCTGGTTTACAAGTTGCGAGTACCTAAGTTTGGTGTCCATGGTGTCGAAGTTCGAATCTCACAAACCAAAAATGTGTCTAAAATCATGCATCCTTTTGGAAGAGTGTTCTCGTATTATTCATCATCATCATCATGTGCCCTGCCACATGGCGTTGGCGATCATGGTCCACCATACGAATATATCCCTTGTCGCTGCAAGTACATCTCCCACCCTCTCTGTCCTCAACTGCAAGTCCGTCCAATCTTTTCTCCCTGGGTTTACCTGATGCTTTTTCCCTCAGCTTTCCTGTTGTGACTAGGTTCTCAAATTTCTCATGCCTATAAAATGTTTATAAATGCTGCTTGTCTTTTCCTAATCTTCTTCTATCTTGTTCTCGTATTGTACGCCTACGATACTATCGTTTTCTTTTCTTGTTCTGTGTCATGTCATGCTGATATCATTGATATATTATTAACTGATGTTTCCTTTCGGCATAAGATGTTTCTTAAAGTGCAAAGCGTTTAAGGGATATTATGCTGTGCATGAATCTCCATTATTGCTATTATATTATTATTGTTATTGTTATCATTGTTATTATTGTGTTGTACATTATTATTATTACTGTTGTTCTGTACTTATCATTATCATTATTATCATTGTTATCGTTGTTTTTTCATCATCATCATCATGAGGATGCGATGACTATTATCACTATCATTATTATTATATTATTGTATGATATTATTATTATTATTATTATTATTATTATTATTATTATTAATCGTGAGGTTGGTAAAGTTTAGTAGAAAAAAAAGCAAGTAATTTACGAATTGAAAAATATAACGTGCATGTATCGTTCACCTTATTGTGTATGCTTTCGTGTGTGTGTGTGTTGTCGTGTGTGTGTGTGTGTGTGTGTGTGTGTTTGTGTTATAGTGGATGTGTGTATGTGTGAGTTGTAATGTAGGGTCGTGTGTATGTGTGTGTATGTGTGTGTGTTGTGTGTGTGTTGTGTGTGTGTGTGTGTGTGTGTGTGTGTGTGTGTGTGTGTGTGTGTGTGTGTGTGTGTGTGTTGTGCATTACATACAGATTTGTCACTACTTCCACAAGGTTACTGTATCATGTAACATTAACATGATGTTCTGGGTTTCAGATGGCTCAGCTGGATCTGACCACAGAGCAGATCAACATTCTCTTCTCCAAAATACACGTTAGCGGTTTGATAGACATTGAGTGAGTTGGGTTCTGACGAATTTCTCCGTTTCTGTCTCTCTGTGTCTGTGGTGTGTGTGTCTCTCTCTCTCTCTGTTTGCTTTTCTGTCTCTTGTCTTCTCTGCCTCTGTCTTTGTCTCTCTCTTTGTCTCTCTGTCTCTGTCTCTTTCTCTATGTCTCTCTCTCTTTATCTCTCTCTCTGTCTCTCTCTCTTATCTCTCTCTCTTCTCTCTCTCTCTCTTCACTCTCTCGTCTCTCTCGCTCTCGCTCGACCTTCCCACTTCTCTCCTCTCATCTCTCTCTCTCTCCGTCCCTCCTCTCTCTCTCTCTCGTCTCTCTCTCTCTTCCTTCTCTCTCTCTCTCTCTCTCTCTCTCTCTCTCTCTCTTCTCTCTCTTCTCTCTCTCTCTCTCTTCTGTCTTCTCTTTCTCTCTCAACCCCAACTGCAGCCTGTCTCCATTCGGTGTGGAATCACATTGTAACATATATTTGTATATGATATGTTTTCTGTTGGTTTTTTTTTTTCGACTTTGAGTACACTTATATATAATTTTCCATTGCTTTTCTTCTTTTCCTCCATTTATAGCCATGTGTATGTTGTTGGTGCGTGTGTGTGCATGCGTGCGTATGTGTATGTTCAGCGCTTAGATTTGATTTTTATCAATATTTTGCGCCATATAAATATTGTAATTATTTATTAATTAATTATCTTACGCTTGACAAAGGCCAGTTGGCCGTAAATTAGCACCTGTCTTGTCTTGTTGTATTAAACACTTGTTCTTATTCATTTTTCGTGATTTTCCTGGTTAATTGATCACATGTTTGTTTATTGATGTCGTTGTTGTTGTTGTTTGTTTACAGACATTTGCTGGATTTGTTGGAGAACCCTTTACCAGATCCGAGGACGACGAATAGGAGCCGAGAATAAAACATTAGGACCCAAGACAGACGTGCTAGATAAAGGTACAAGCGGAGGATAGTTTGACAGAGTGAAAAGAGTTCAGTATATTTGTTTATCATTCGCTGACTGAGCTCAGGACAACACAGAACCCATTGTCATGAAGACAAGGTGTGGATCAGCATTTCCAAAGACTTTGATGAAAGCTTCGAGCAATATGTTAACAGTATAACACACTCATTTGTCAACATTGTCCCTTCTCCAGCCTTCACAGAGATAAATGTGCGCACACAGTCATCAGCATGTGGGTGAAGTAGTTAGATAGTTTGTGTCCTTCAAATTGTGTTTCACTCTTTTTGATACATGTTTATCACCATCACACCTGCTCACCAAGTTTCTATGAACGATCACATTTCTGGGCATGAATGTTGTTGAATATATGTCCAGGGATTAAGTGTACACGTAAGCATTTCTTTATGACAGTGAGCAGTATTTATTCAAAAACAATTGTGAGAAAGG
This sequence comes from Monoplex corrugatus, assembly GCA_030674185.1. Classification (NCBI taxonomy): domain Eukaryota; kingdom Metazoa; phylum Mollusca; class Gastropoda; order Littorinimorpha; family Ranellidae; genus Monoplex; species Monoplex corrugatus. Next base: position 12,470,333 of record JAPXFY010000012.1, read on the forward strand.
TCTGTCAGAAACTGGTAGTTATTCTTAATATTCATTTTCGTTCTCCCTCTGGCGAAAAGAGTCGGTTTCAAATGTGTGTGTTTGCGCTCATGTGTATGTGTGTACGTGTAAGTATGTATGTATGTGTGTGTGTGTTTGTGCTTGTGTGTTTGTATGTGTGTGTGTATGTGTGATGTATGTGGCGTGTGCATGTGTTGTGTGATATGGTGTGGTGTGTGTGTAGTGAGTATGTGTGGTTTTGTGTGTATGCATTTGTATGTTGTATGTGTAGTGTGTGTGTGCGTGTGTGTGTGTGTGTGGATGTGTGTGTGTGTGTGCATCCATTTACAAAAATGAAGGTAGATTCACAGTGACATCCTCTTGTTGCCAAAAAAAGCATGCCTTCAGTTTCAAGAGATGTATACAATGTATATTTGTTTAACACTGCGTCTGCATCTGCTGACACGAGATCTCACTCGCCTTTGCTCATAAGTCGGATCAGCAGGATCTGTGGACAGTTATGTTATCTATATAGATGTTATTTATTTTTTGATCATTTCATCTCCATCACTTTTTCTGGTGATGTAGCCAATGTCGTAAAATCCGCAAATTGTGATGTTTGCAATGCGGAAACTAAATGTGTTTATTCTTGTGATCATATTGTTGTTCTTTATTTCAATTTTAGTGTTGTTCCTGTTGATCTTGTTGTTGTTGTTGTTATTGCAGACTTTTATTATGTCCAGCGTATTGTAAATTGCATATTGTCATGATTTTTGTTTTGTGTTATGATTTTTGTTTTGTTCTGTCTTGTTCTTCTTTTTCATGACTTTTTTCTTGTTCATATTGTATGGAAGTAACAAAATGAAAGAACAGAAACATAGACAAACGTATACAGGCTAGAAATGATCATAGCTGATACCGAAAATATTTCCATATCAGTATATCAGGTATGCGTAAGCATGACATTATGCTGGAACCAGAAAAACACGAAAATGGAATCAGAACGCAAATTTGATACGAACAAGACAAGACAGGCGCAAATTTTCGGCCAACTGGCCCTTTGTCAACGTGAATGTAATATCACAAACAAACACCAAATACAAAATTAGGAGAAAAAGACTGAAACTTCCCTGCTGCTTCGTCCAGTGGGAGAAAAGGACTAGGCAGTCGTACTTGTTTTGGATGACATTATGCTGTTTCAGCTTCAATTCTCAGGATGACGTATTCCATATGCGCTGACGCCACTGGTGCCTTGTGAAGTAGAAGATCCAAAATGATCACAGCATAAGTCATAAGGGAGTGAACATAAGCCAGTGAGATGATATCTTCTTGAGGTCCTGCCTAGCATGTGGTTTTAATATCTTATATTTGTATCAATCTGTCACTGGAATAGTCTCAGCTATATTGTATTTTGTGTATATATATGTGTAATATAACACACACACAAAATGGGTGAAAACACAACCGGCGAAATAGTCTAAACTTATCTAATAAACGTATCTAACCAGTTTGTTTGTTTTTGTTTGTTTGTCTGTCTGTCTGTCTGTTTGTTGTTTGTTTGTTTGTTTGTTTTCATATTTTGTGGGGACAGAGCATGAATGGGCGTGAATGTCTTGTGAGTATTGATTTTTTTTTGTTGCTTTTTTTTTCTTTTCCTTTGTACAACTTATCGACACTATTGCAAAAGGTATTGTGTTTATGCCATTCGTTCATACAGTTTAATTTTATTGTTTTATGTTTATAAAAGATACTGGGATATATAATTTTGCTACGAGGTTATCGAGGATGCTAAGATCTATAAACTATCCACAATGTCAGAAAAGATGTTGTGATATGTGTTTTCTTTGCATAATTTATCCATAGTGTTACGAAATATTCAGAATGTATGACTTGACTAAAGTTGTATGAAAAGTGCTGCGTTATGTTTTTCTACGAGTCAATGTTTAAATGTTATGTTTAATGTTACACAAGATAATGGGACGTATCATTTGGCTACAAACTTACAGCAGATAATGCGATCTATAAACTATTCACAATGCTATAGAAGGTGTTGTGATATGTGTCTTATTTGCATAAATTATTCACAACTAATTACAAAGATATCAGGATGTATGATTTATTTGCAATTTTATGAAAGATGTGTCGTGTGTTTTCTTTTGTCTAATTTCTCCACAGTATTGTGAAACATGGTGTTGTGTGTTTTGTGTGCATACTATCTCCACAATGCTATGAAAGGTGTTTACTTGTGTGTTTACTTTGCATAATTTATTCACAACATCATGAAAGAAACCAGAACGTATAACATGTCTACCGTGTTACGAAAGATGTTGAATTGTGTATTTAGTTTGCATGTCTCTACAAATGTTATGAAGGTGTTGTGTGTTGTATGTTCTGTATGTATAATTATGTCCACAGTGTTGAAAGGTGTTTTGTTGTATGTTTGTATGTATAATTTGTCACAGTGTTGTGAAAGGTGTGTGTTGTATGTTCTGTATGTATAATTTGTCCACAGTGTTGTGAAAGGTGTTTTGTGTTGTATGTTTTGTATGTATAATTTGTCCACAGTGTTGGAAAGATGTTTTTGTGTTGTATGTTCTGTTGTATAATTTGTCACATGTTGTGAAAGGTTTTTGTGTTGTATGTTTTGTTGTATAATTTGTCCACAAGTGTTGTGAAAGGTGTTTTGTGTTGTATGTTCTGTATGTATAATTTGTCCACAGTGTTGTGAAAGGTGTTTGTGTTGTATGTTCTGTATGTATAATTTGTCCACAGTGTTGTGAAAGGTGTTGTGTTGTATGTTTTGTATGTATGATTTTTCCACAGTGTTATGAAAGGTATTGTGTTGTATGTTTTAATTGTCTAAGTCTTCACAATGCTATGAAAGTTTTTGTGTGTTGTGTGTGGCACTCAGTGCTGATATCTGCAATGTTTGCACTATGTACATGTTGTACTCATTATTCATTATGTCGTCAGGCTGTCACTCTGACATTCGGTGCTGAACTGTGACCACTGCTAAATAAAACGTTCCATATCTTTCACTGTACTTTTTGATTCTGTGAGTGTGTGTGTGTGTGTGTGTGTGGTGTGTGTGTGTGTGTGGGGTGTGTGTGTTGTGTGTGTGTGTGTGTGTGTGTGTGTGTGCACACAAAACTTGAGAGACAAAAAGACACCCAAAAATCCTTCGTGATAACTTCTTTGGTAAAGGGCTGACCATCTCCAGACCAATGGGTAGCTGGGGGTAGATGACAGACTCTGGATGGTGGATTGCCTTGAGACTGAAGGTTGGATGCAAAAATAACGTAAGTTTGTCTGTACGGGGAATAATAATGATAGTAATAATAGTCATCATCGTCATCATCATCATCATCATCATCATCAAGTGCTCTGCCGCATGACGTTGACGATCATATGCATCTACACAAGACGAAAATGAAGAGTAGACAGAAAATGTGACATCATACAAAAAAACGACGTAATATAAAAAA
>JAPXFY010000012.1:12478796-12481296 GCA_030674185.1 Monoplex corrugatus
TAATCAGACTTTTAAATGGAGCACAGAGAACTCCAGCTGTAAGGCCAGATAAACCAGAAAACATCAGCGTGTACCGGAACAAACCGAAAATCAACTAAAAAAATAAAAATAAAAAAAAATAAAAAAAACAGAAAAAAAGAGCATAGCCAGGTCTGACTGGCTCGACAGCCAAGTGGGTAAACCGTTAGATTTCCAGTCAGAAGCCCTGGGGTTCGATCCTGCCTGGGTATCTCCCCGTCTGTGAGTAAAAGGTGGAGATCGTTCCCGTTTCCCTGTTCAGCACGTGTGCAGACATTTTGATTTTTTTTAACTTGTTTTAATTCATTTTTCAAATACATAGCGTTTACAAACATCATGAAATGTATACAGTGCATAATCAACAGATATAACAAAATGTAGAAAAAAACAAGCATTCGTCGCAATATATATACATACACACACATACACATACATGCATATTCACACACATACGTATATATATATATATTGAGAGAGAAGAAATACATACACATACAAACATATCTACATAACACACTACACAACAACATACATATATATACACATAATATAATTATATATATATATATATATAATATATTTTATATACATATATATATAACATATAATAAAATACTAACATACACATACATAGTATACATACACATCTGCACACACAATATATATACACATACATATACATATACATACGCACACATATATACACGCATATACACAACAGATATAATATATATATATTATATATATATACGCACATGTACATACATATGCCTAACTGTAGTAGGTGAAGAGATATACATAAATTCGCATTTTAAGAAGACAATTACACGAATGTACATCTGAAACAATAATGAAAAGAAAATATCAAACCACACACACACACACGACACACAACACACACACACACACACACCACACACACACACACACACACACACACACACACACACACACACACACACACACACACACACACACACAAACAAACAAACAAAAAAAAGCAAGCAAGCAAACAAACAAAAAGAAATAATTGGACGAACACACGTATGCAGACCTGGTAGGTCCTAAACTTATTTTGTGTGTCAATATACTACTGCACCGTCCAGGCAAAACAACGAGCATACACACGTCTGAGAAAAATCAAATGCTAAAAGAATGATTAAAAAAAAAACTGGTTAAAACCCTTTGACTCCCTCACCCTATCTACCAGATTACTGCTTAACCTTTTCACTCCATCACTGTGTTTACCAGCTTCCTCCATACCCTATCAGGAAGCTACTGAATAGGGTGGAAGAGTCAAAGAGTTAAACATGATTCATGTTGATGTCTATCTAAAAAACTGAAATTTACCAGACCAAGTTCGGTGTTCCAAGATATTTCAGAAAGTTGCGTTTTTTTGAGGTTATTTCAAGCCTGTTCTTGTCAAAAGAAAACTAGCTTATTGTATAAGATCTGAAACAGTTAGCGCGTGAGGACACTCAACACTAAACATGTTTTGGCTTGTTTTGGTACATGCCGGTTTATTTGAGTCTGTTCCAGTTTATTGTGTACATTCCGGTATTTAAGACGACCCGTGTCAATATCCTGGACATAGACCTGATGGCAACTGTCCAAATAATGCTCTTACTCTCTTATCTATACTTGTTCTACTTTTGGCGTTGATTTTTTTTTTTTTTTTTTTATCTTCTCTATGAAGGACGTGGGTTGACACACGGCCTGGGTCCCTAACTGCACTTTGAGTGACGAAGTGAAGAAAGACGTATGAGCAATGTCCTTAGACGAACGCTGTTACATTATTATTATCATTCTTATCATCATCATTGTGAGGACTTGGCCAACCTATGGGTTTATGTGCAGGCTTAAGGCTTGTGCCATGATCACCATACGCATGGCCACCTGTGACGTTAGTGCATGTGGACTTCATTCCGAGCGCGGAGACGTCGTCTTGTGAAACTGAAACTGAAACTGAAACTGAAACGTCATTGTGAATTGTTCTTGATCGGCGCTATTCTCCAAGCTTGACTCATGGCGCATTACACATAATCAGATTTTTTTTTTACTGAAGAGAGGAGAACTCAAGCTGTTAGGTTGAGCTGACCACACTCCACTGTGTTGTTGTACAGTCTGCATCTTTGGTGGACGTGCGTGCTGGGTGTTTAAGAAAGAATATATGTAGGTGTCACTAGCGCCATATTAAACGTTACATGTGAATACTCAGAGTATTTTTCTTTTGGTTATACAAATGGTGTTTGTCAAGGCTGTAGGCTTAGCCCTACCTTGTTCTCACAAAGTTTTAATCAATTTGCCAATTATACTAGTGATAATTATAACAAAATTATAGTGACAGACTATTAGAGCACCTGGTCACAACGGAAAGCTGGAGGGAAAGAGAACACCAGGTATACCCAGGGGAAAAGATTGGACGGACTTGCAGGGTGGCTGAGGACAGAGGGGGTGGGAGATGTACTCGCAGCGACAAGGA
>JAPXFY010000012.1:12493796-12496296 GCA_030674185.1 Monoplex corrugatus
CATATCATCAACTCTCTGTCCAATCACAATATGACTCAACACATTTCTGAACCAACCCATCAAAAAGGTCACATTCTTGACTGGATCATTTCTCGTGATCACCACAATTCCGCTACTGACAACTGCTTAGTTCTTTCTACCCGTCTAACTTCAGCCCTTCCATCTGACCACTCTGCAATTCTCTGTTCTCTCGACATTTCTCCTCCTTCCCATACCATGCGCGCAGTGACTCGACGTAATCTCAAATCTATTGACCTCTCCACATTTTCATCTGATGCCTCCCGTCTCCTTTCTGAAAAGTCACATAACCTTGCCGATGAATTCTATACTACTCTCCACCATCTTCTGGACACTCATGCTCCAGCCACAACCCGTCTTTTACCTGACCGCCCCCCTACCCCCTGGCTCACTCATGAGATCGCCTGTGCAAAACGTGCCCGCCGCAGAGCAGAGCGCCGCTGCCGCAAATCCAAACTCACTGTACACAGGCAACTTTTCCAAGCCTCTAAAACAAAAGTATCCACCCTCATTGCATCAGCAAAAACAAGCTATTTCCAAACCAAAATCCTGAATGCCTCTTCTTCAAAAGAACTCTTTACAACCATGAATCATCTCCTTGGCACACGAAAAGATTTACCTTTCCCAACAAAACATACAAATGAAGAACTCCCATCTGTATTCTCCAACTATTTCACCACCAAAATACAAACTCTTCGTGACAGGCTTGACAGGACACCCTGTCAACCATGCCCACCTGACCCTTCCTTCTCTGGCACACCTCTTACTACTTTTACCCCAGTCTCACAAGAAGAAATTCTCAACACAATCAGATCCATGTCGTTCAAAACCTGCGAACTGGATCCTCTTCCAGGTTCTCTCTACTCCGACTGTCTCCCTACTCTCCTCCCATTCATCACTGACATCATCAACACTTCTCTTCAAACTGGAACTGTCCCAGATTCTTTCAAGTCTGCTATTGTTCACCCTCTCCTCAAGAAACACAATTTAGACCCAAATGAACTGAAAAATTACCGGCCTATCTCTAATCTCTCTCTTTCTTGTCAAAACTCCTTGAAAAAGGCGTCCTCAACCAGCTGAACTCTCACCTGTCTGCCAACAATCTCCTCAATCCTTTCCAGTCAGCCTACCGCCAGTGCCATAGCGCTGAAACTGCCCTACTACACATTCTCAACAATCTCCTCCTTGCAACTGATACTGGCAAAGTCTCTCTCCTCACACTCCTTGATCTGTCTGCAGCCTTCGATACCATTGACCATGGTATTCTCCTTTCTAGACTTCATCATACTTTTGGCATCTCTGACATTGCTCTCTCCTTTTTCACTTCGTATTTATCAAACAGAAAACAAACTGTTCTCATCAATGGCACTTACTCTCAACCTGCATGCCTGACCTGTGGTGTTCCACAAGGATCTGTCCTTGGCCCTGTTCTTTTCACTCTTTACACCTCCCCCCTGTCCACCATCATCAACTCCCACTCTATAAAACACCACTTCTATGCTGATGACACCCAACTTCAAGACAGTGACTCACCTGATAATATACAGCGCCTGTTGACTCGCACCACTGAGTGTTACTCAGACATTAAGAACTGGATGACGTTCAACAAACTTCAGCTTAATGACGACAAGAAGCTATCCTCATTGGCACCCGTCAGAAACTTTCTCAGCTGCCTCCTCTTTCTCTCCCATTATGTAACACATCAGTCCCAATTTCTGATTCAGTTAAAAACCTTGGTGTCTGCATTGACTCTACCCTCTCCATGAACAACTTTGTTTCTCAAACTGCCAGATCTTGCTACTATCATCTCCATCGTATAAGGCTGATCAGGAAGTATCTCTCTGTGGAAACAAATGCAAAACTCGTTCTCTCCTTCATAATGTCTCGCATTGACTATTGCAATTCACTCCTGTCTGGTCTTCCTGCCTCCACCATTCACATCCTACAGCGCATTCAAAACAATGCTGTACGCCTTGTACTCAAAAAGAAAAAAGCTGACCACATATCTCCTCTCCTGGCACAACTTCACTGGCTCCCTGTATCAAAGCGCATACAGTACAAACTAGACACCATGTGCTACAAAAGCCTCAATAACGCAGCCCCCGATTACCTGTCAAGCCTACTTGAGATATATGTTCCCTCACGTACCCTCCGCTCTGCCTCCGATCCTCTGACATTTCGCTTTCCACGCACTAAGCTCAATACCTATGGTCCACGAGCCTTCTCTGTTTCTGGTCCACTCTCCTGGAACAAACTTCCTCTCTCAGTCCGTCAGCAACCTACTTTTGTCTCCTTCAAGTCCGCTCTCAAAACTCACCTTTTCTCCTCCGCATAAAATCCTAACCTCACTCAACCCCCCCCCCCCCCCCCTCTGCAGCCTGTCTCCGCTCGGAGGGGAATCACTTTGTGATAATATATAATTGTATATGATATGCTCTCTATAATTTTCCATTGCTTTTATTCTTGCTTTTATTGCTTTTAT
>JAPXFY010000012.1:12513796-12516296 GCA_030674185.1 Monoplex corrugatus
ACATAAAAAACGAAGAGAGGAAAAAGATAATCCACAGAAGAAGAAGAAGAAGAATGCAAAGAAGAATGCGAAGAAGACGAAGCAGAGGAAGAAGAATTGCGAAGAAGAAGAAGAATTGCGAAGTAGAAGAATTGCGAAGAAGAAGAAGAGAGAAGAATTGCGAAGAAGAAGAATTGCGAAGAAGAATTGCGAAGAAGAAGAAGAATTGCAAAGAAGAAGAATTGCGAAGAAGAATTGCGAAGAAGAATTGCGAAGAAGAAGAATTAAGAAGAAGAAGAAGAATTGCGAAGAAGAAGAAGAATTAAGAAGAAGAAGAAGAATTGCGAAGAAGAATTGCGAAGAAGAAGAAGAAGAATTGCGAAGAAGAATTGCGAAGAAGAAGAAGAATTGCGAAGAAGAATTGCGAAGAAGAAGAATTGCGAAGAAGAATTGCGAAGTAGAAGAAGAATTGCGAAGAAGAAGAAGAATTGCGAAGAAAAATAGAAGAAGAAGAATTGCGAAGAAGAAGAATTGCGAAGAAGAATTGCGAAGAAGAATTGCGAAGAAGAAGAAGAATTGCAAAGAAGAAGAAGAATTGCGAAGAAGAATTGCGAAGAAGAATTGCGAAGAAGAAGAATTAAGAAGAAGAAGAAGAATTGCGAAGAAGAAGAAGAATTAAGAAGAAGAAGAAGAATTGCGAAGAAGAATTGCGAAGAAGAAGAAGAAGAATTGCGAAGAAGAATTGCGAAGAAGAAGAAGAATTGTGAAGTAGAAGAATTGCGAAGAAGAAGAAGAAGAATTGCGAAGAAGAAGAAGAAGAAGAATTGCGAAGAAGAAGAACTGCGAAGAAGAAGAAGAACTGCGAAGAAGAAGAAGAATTGCGAAGAAGAAGAATTGCGAAGAAGAAGAAGAATTGCGAAGAAGAAGAAGAAGAATTGTGAAGAAGAAGAAGAATTGCGAAGAAGAAGAAGAAGAATTGCAGAAGAAGAAGAAGAAAGAATGTGGAAAAGAAGAAGAAGAATTGCGAAAAGAAGAAGAAGAATTGCGAAGAAGAAGAAGAAGAATTGCGAAGAAGAAGAAGAAGAATTGCGAAGAAGAAGAAGAAGAATTGCGAAGAAGAAGAAGAAGAATTGCGAAGAAGAAGAAGAAGAATTGCGAAGAAGAAGAAGAAGAATTGCAAGAAGAAGAAGAATGCGAAGAAGAAGAAGAATTGTGAAGAAGAGAAGAAATTGCGAAGAAGAAGAAGAAGAATTGCGAAGAAGAAGAAGAAATTGCGAAGAAGAAGAAGAAGAAAGAGAAGAATCAAGCCAACCTTGCCTTACCTTGCCAGGAAGCTTGGGTGATCCGCCAGCTCTGTTGGCCTGTCTGGCGCCATCGTCTATCAAGTGCACGGAAGGAAGGGAACGGCCCCACTCTATACGGCTGTCGCTGTAGTAGCGTTGCCTCTTCCTCGTGGACTCCGCCATCATAGACTCCACCGTCCTGTTCCCTCTCCCTTGGCCGTGATGTCCCCCATGACACTCGTGAGCTGCCGACGCCGCCACGTTGTCGGAGGAATGATGGAAATGCAGGGTATGGCGGGAGAGAGACGGCGGGACTTGGAAAGCCAGCCACGTGCTGAGAACGTTGACTTGAGCGCGGGGTGGCTTTTGTGGTAATGATGGGGGCCCCTCTCCAGGTGACCGTGGGACATGCTCAGGGTCAGGGGGACCTGTCCGGGACCTCTCGCGCCTACCTGCGCGTCACTTCCGCCCGGCACGTGACTTCCGCCGAACACCTGCGCGTGGCTTCCGCCCACCCGCACCTGACTCTGACTGGCGCTCAGCGCGCGGTGTCCCAAGAACAGGTTCATGAAGCTGCTGAGGAGGCTGCCTTGGCAGTACCTGTAGGGGAGGTCACCGCTGCTGTCATGGAGGGCGTTGTGGAGGACGTCGTGATGATGACCCTTGGTGGCCTCATCGAGCTGAGTGTGGCCTGGACGAGGTGAGTAGTGCTCCGTGTCGTCCAGCTCTTCCAGGCTGACCAGGCTCATGTTGGCCATGTTCAGCTCCTCTCCGTCTTCCAGCACCACCACCGTCCCCTGGTCCGTGAGGTTCTGTGAGGGGTGGGTGTGGGTGTGGGTGTGGGTGTGGGTATGGGTGTGGGTGTGGGGTTGGGGTTTGGCAGGGGGGTGGAGGGGCCTCATCAGACTGGCGCAGATGCAGAGGTTGAGAGTGATGGCGGACATGAGGAGATAGCAACCCCGCCATCCGTACTCTTCGATCAGCATCTCCGTCAGCTGTGTGTACACACACAGACACACACACAAACACACACACATACACACACACACATACACACACACACATACACATACATGCACACACACACATGCACACACACACATACACACATACACACAGAGTTAGAGAGAGAGAGATAGAAAGAGAGAGAGAGACTCACACATACACACACACTCATCCTCGCACTGACACAGCCATGTACACACACATACATTCACACACACACACACATACACACA
>JAPXFY010000012.1:12521296-12533796 GCA_030674185.1 Monoplex corrugatus
TGTGTGTGTGTTTGTGTTGTGCTATTCTCTTCTCTCTCTCTCTTCTCTCTCTCTCTTTTTTTTTTTTTTTCTTGTTGTCTGTTGTGTGTGTTTTGTGTGTTGTTGTGTATGTGTATAGTGTTGTCTTTGTGTATGTGGTGTGTGTGTCGTGTGTGTTGTGTGTTGTGTTTGTGTTGTGTTGTGTTGTGTGTGTGTTGTGGTTGCGTGCGTGTGTGTGTGTGTGGTGTGAGTGTGAGTGTGTGTGTTTGTGTGTGTGTGCATGTGTTTGTTGTTGTGCGTGTGTTGTGTGTGTTGTGTTGTGTTGTGTTGTGTGTGTTTTGTGTGTGTTGTGTTGTGTGTGTTGTGTTGTGTGTTGTGTTGTGTTTGTGTGTGTTTTGTGTGTATGTTTGTGTTTGTGTGTGTGTTTTGTGTAGTGGTGTGCGTTGTGTGTGTGTTGTGTGTGTGTGTGTGTGTGCGTGTGTGTGTGTGTGTGTGTGGGTGTGTGTGTGTGTGTGTGTGGTGTGTGTGTTTGTGGTTTTGTGTGTGTGTGGTTGTGCTGTGTGTGTGTTGTATTTTGTGAGTGTGCGTGCACGCGCGTGTGCGTGTGTGTAATGTTGCCGGCTGGGATTGGATTCGAGATATCAGATCTTCAGTCTTGAAAACACGCACACACACACACACACACACACACACACACACACACACACACACACACACACACACACACGCACGCACGCACGCACACACACACACACACACACACACACACACACACACACATGCAACAGGTTACGTCCCTATGAAGACTGCTTGTAAACTGAGCAAGCAGCGTTTTCACCAGTGCTGCTCCTTTCGAACAGACCTTTTATCCTGACGAGGCCCTCAAATTGTTCCGCATATTGAATCCTCAGTTTTACCTGGCAAGATCACAGCAGACACATACAGTCACATACGAAGGAAACCTTCATCCAAGCACAAATCACAACAATGTTCATTCAGCGCCTGCAGACGAAACATTTCATGAACAGTCTTAAAAACAACCAGCTTGTCCAACACCCCCCCCCCCCCCCCCCCAAAAAAAAAAAAAAAAAAAAAAAAAACAGCAAACATCCAACAACAACAACAACAACAAAACAACCACAAAACCAAAACCAAAACCCAACAACAGTTGTAGCAACATTTAGGTGTAATTAAATACAAATCGGTTCTTTTCAACACTAACCTGAGAGAAGAAGCATGGCCACCATGATGCCAGGCGGAAGAGAGGTCAAGGACACGCCTGAACCGTATGTGTCCAGCAGTTCAGGAAGCATCAGCCCAAAACTGGTCACTATACCGTCCTCAATGAACGCCACCATGAACCCAGCCAACGTCACCAACCAGCCCCAACCTCCGTCAGGGGCGTAGATGCTGTCATCAGTTTCTGAGCCTGCGTCATTAATTCCTGTCTTCGCGACTTCAGTTCCTGTGCTTACGTCTCAGTTTCTGCTTTTCGTATCACCCTTGTGTTGTGTAATCCTTTTCTGTTGTGCCCATCTTGCCGTTCTTCTTCAGGCCTGTTTTCATCTTGCGTTGTAAATATTTGTTAAACCTGCTGCCTTCGTCTACTCCACTCTCTCATTTCCTCTGCTGATTCCAAACAGCACTATCAAGTTGAAAGTAATGGGTCATGCGATACGGAACACTTATATCATTCGCTGAGCATTACAGCGATCTATGCTCTGGCCCGGATGACTAAGAAACAAACAAAAAACAAAACAAAACAAACAAACAACATAACAACAATTAAACAACACCATAAATGATCGTAACGTACTTTTCTTCTTCTTCTTCTTCTTCTTTTGTATTTTGTCATCAATGGTGTGGTGGTCAAGCAGTGAACATCAGACGTTAAAATCTGAAGTCCTGGTCAATTACCAGACAGTCTGCTGGTGAGTGAAGTGGATTTGTTCCACTCCTGGTCAACAGTTGCTGTTCAGGGTTTGCTGTTTGCTTTTGCTGTGCGGTTTGCTGTTTGCTTTGTGTCAGCTGTTAATCTGAATTTGCTGATACAACAAGCGGTCAATTATGTTGCTGTAGGGTTTGCTTTTGCTTTCAGCGTTTGCTGTTTGCTGTTTGTTTTTTCAGGTTTTGCTGTTTGCATGGTTTGCTGTTCAAGAGCGTTGCTAGTTAATCTGTCAGTCCGGTTTTAGCAGTTTGCTGGTTTGCTGTAAGGGGGATTTTCCTTTGACTGTGTTGCTGTTCAGGCGGTTTGCTGTTTGCTGTTTGCTGTTGCTGTTCAGGCGGTTTGCTGTTTGCTGTTTTAAATGCTGGAACTTGCAATCCCCCGGTGATCCCTAAATACGTGAGAAATTTTCTCAGCGGAAGAGAGACAGCAGTGGAGGTGAACACTAGGAAAAGTAAAAGATTCTTGCTGAAAGAAGGCCTACCACAGGGATCAGCCATATCACCTCTCCTCTTCATCATCTTCATAAATGTATTGACGTGGAACTAGCGGAAGGTACGTTGACCAGCCTCTTCGCCGACGGACACGGCTATTTGGAGGCAAGGAAGAGCTGACCAAGAACAGACCCAAGTCCTTTTGCAAGAAGAAATCGATCAAATACTTCAATGGGCTGATAGATGGAAAATGACGGCGAGCACGGATAAAACCAAAGTCCTTGTGATGTCCAGTAATCATAGAGATAGGACCTGTGAAATCGTAACCAGGGCGGATATAAAGAGATAAAATGTTGTAAATTATAGATTTCTTGGAATCACAGTCGATGGTGGACTCCGATTCAGCGAACGTGTTAATAATGTAGAAAACAAATGCAAACAAAGAGTCAAGATAGTGAAGTATATGGCATTGAAGGACTGGGGATGTTCATTGGAAGTCCATGGGACTCTCTACTTACAGTACATCAGAAGCTGTATGGAATACGCATCTCCGAGCTGGGCTCCCTGGATTTCGGATACAAAGATGAACAAGCTGGAATCAGTACATAATGAAGCACTGAGGGCAGCAGCAGGGCTAACACAGACGTGCCACACGGACTTTGTTAGACTACAAACGAATGTTGAACCAGTGAGAACACGGATGCTCAAAACGACATGATCCAATGGGACAAATACATGAGGCTCGAAGAAGATGATGACATATATACATTGGTGGAGAGGGACGTCCCAGCCCGTCTTAAGACTCGTGCAGGTTGGCGCAATAGAACGAAAAGCTGCATCACAGAGAACAAATTACTGGATATACCAAGGAACACAACTTCGAAGATGAACCCCCATGGATGGAATGGCATAATGTTTAGATCGATTATGTGACAATAAAGGGAAGGAAGCAAGACTATACACAGTTGGAATTGAAGGCGCTTACACTAGAGAAGATACTGTCTATAGAGGCCGATTTCGTTATCTACACTGATGGTTCAACGGATGGCAGACAAGAAAATGGAGGGGCTGGAATCCTGGTGACAAATAGAGAAAAGAGAACGGTACTGGCAATCAGTGAACCAGCGGGGTTGTACTCTTCGTCGTACTCTGTGGAATGCGTAGCCATGGTGAAGTCTATAGAATGGATTGTATTCGAAGAGGAAAGGACGGGTGATGTTTGATGTGACGATATGCACAGATAAGCATGTCACTCGTCAATGTGATGGCAAACAACGACTGGAAGGTTACCAGCTACTGGCTGAACGAAATCAGACATGTCATGCCCAGAGTCGACTCAACGATAACAGTTATGTGATACCACCAGTTGACATTGAAGGAAACGAGAAAGCTGACGAACTTGCAAAGGACGGCTCGAGAAAGCACCAAAATGTGATCCCTGTGACTAGAGAAATTGTTAAAGCGAGGATAAACAGAGAAAAGTGGGATGTTGAGCATGATAGAGCGAGAGTAACGTATGGTGACAGAAGATCCCCGAAGTTTGAGGTAGAGAACAAACGGCCAAGATCTGTACAAACACTGTATGCCGGCTGTGGACTGGTCACTGCAAGCTGCTCAAGGCCTACCGCCACTTCATCAGAACTGAGGAGGATGAATTGTGTGAAAGTGGATCTGGAGCGGACGAAAACATCCATCATGTCCTCTGCCAGTGCCAGAAACCGAAGATGCAAGGGCTCAATTCGGTGGAGGGGATGTGGACGTGGGAATGATGGTCTCAAAACCGGAAATATGTAGGCACATCCTACTCACAAGATTCAAGGGGTTGGAGATCACCGTGGAAGATGATGAAAACTCATGATGAAGGGGCGTCCAGACAAACGGGGAGGATAAAGCGGGCTCTTCACGGAGTCTCGGAGTGGTGATTGGTTGTCTGGACGCCAAAGGATAGATGGGGTGTAATACGATTGTTCCGAGGCGCCGACGCGGACATTGAGTAACACGCTTTGTTCGGACCCAACTGTGAGCCGCCACGCGGCAAGGTGACTTCCATGGGCATAGTGGCCGTGTGTGCCTTTACCTGAAAGAGAAGACGAAGAGAAGAGAGACATGCGTGCAGACCTGCCAGTGTCTAAACACCTCTCATGTGTATACGCACGCAGAAAATCAAATGCACACGTTAAAGATTCTGCAAGTCACTCCAGTGGCTGGCTTCATCATCATCATCATCATCATCATCATCATCTTGTGCCGTGCCGCGTTGTCGATCATGGCCCTCCACACGAATCTATCCTTTGTCGCTGCCAGTACATCTCCCACCCTCTCTGTCCTCAGCCACCCTGTGCTCTAATAGTCTGTCACTATAATTTTATTAATATAATTATCACTAGTATGATTGGTAAATTGCTTGAAATTGTGAGAACAAAGGTATTACTAAGCCTACAGCCTTGACAAACACCATTCGTATAACCAAAAGAAAAATACTCTGAGTATCACCATGTAACTTTACATATGGCACTAGTGACACCTACATATATTCTTTCCTTAAACACCCAGCACACACGTCCACCAAAGATGCAGACTGTACAACAACACAGTGGAATGTGGTCAGCTACCTAACAGCTTGAGTTCTCCTCTCTTCAGTCAGAAAAAGTCTGATTATGTGTAATGCGCCATGAGTCAAGCTTGGAGAGTAGCGCCGTTCAAGAACAATTCACAATGATGTTTCAGTTTCATTTCAATTTCACAAGACGACGTCTCCGCGCTCGGAATGAATTCCATATGCACTAACGTCACAGGTGGCCATGTGTATGGTGATTATGGCACAAGCCTTAAGCCTGCACATAAACCCATAGGTTGGCCAGCTCCTCACAATGATGATGATAAGAATGATAATAATAATGTAACTCGCGTTCGTCTAAGGACATTTGCTCATACGTCTTCCGTCACTTCGTCACTCAAAGTGCAGTATAGGGGACCCAGGCCGTGTGTCAACCCACGTCCTTCATAGAGAAGATAAAAAAAATCAACGCCAAAAATGGAACGAACAAGTATAGATAAGAGAGCAGGAGTATTGTTTGAACAGAAGCCATCAGGTCTATGTCCAGGATATTGACACGGGTCGTCTTAAATACTTGACTGTACACAATAAACCGGTGTGCCTGTGCGTTTGTGTTTGTGTAAATGTGTATGCATACATATGTATGTGTATGTATGTATGTATCTGTATGTATATATGTATGTATACATATGTATATGATACATGTATGTATATGTGTATATATATGTACATATATAAGTTGTGTATGTATGTATATATACATATATCTCTCTGTATGTAAATATGTGGATATATGTGCATTTATGATAATGATGATAATATTTGAGTAAGATATGTTGTTGTTTTTCTGGCTTTGTTAATCCTGGTCTTGTGGAAATAAATGTTAACTCTATTGTACAAAAGTAAAGCTTTTTTATATTTTTTTTAAAAGGAACATCAAACTTTGGTAGCTTTCCACTGAGCTCATTTTTTTCTAGTCTCATATACTACTCCATATTGATGGTCAAAGCCGCTGGCACAATTTTTTTTACAATGGTATGATGATGATGATGGCGATGAGGATGATAATCATGACGCTATTGAGTACTATGTAGAATTGAAAATGTGTGACAGGCTGCGATTACTATCATAGTATATCCTGGAGTCAACCAGGCCCGATATCTAGGACAGAAACTATGTGACGGGGCTGTACTCTACACTTACTATCATAGTACATCCTGGAGTCAACCAGGCCTGAGAGAAACTGACACCTGCTGTGCTGGTTAGGAGATTTGAGCAACACCTTCAGTGACACATCGGAAAGGTGGATAAGATTCAACTCTGTGATCCCAGTCTTCCCAACAAGCCCATAGCACGCTCAATGCTGGTTAAGAGCTGGTTGGGGCCGAAACATCCCATAATAGTTTGTGGGTCTGTCTGTCTGTTTGTCAGTCTGTCTATCTGTGTCTCTCTGTGTGTGCACATTGTGTGTGTGTGCGTATGTGTGTGTGCGTATGTGTGTGTGTGTGGATGTGTGTCCATGTGTGCATGTGTGTTTGTATATGCTTGCGCATGTGCGCGTGTTTGTGTGTGTGTATGTCTGTGTGTGTTTGTGTGCGTGTATGTATATGTGTGTGTGTTTATGTGTGTGCATTTGTGTGTGTGTGTATGTATGTGTGGTGTGTTTTGGTGTGTGTGTTGTGATTGCGTGTGTGTATGTGTGTGTGTGTTGTGTATGTGTGAGCACGAGATATACGGATCGTATTTGTCTGTGTGTCTTTATCTATGTGCGTTGTGTGTTGTGTGTGTGTGTGTGTGTGTGTGTGTGTGTGTGTGGTGTGTGTGTATTGTGTGTCTGTGTGTGTGTGTGTGTTGTGTGTGTGTGTGTTAGTGCTCTCTCTCTCTCTCTATCTCTATCACTCCTCTCATACTCACAAGAAACACCCATCACAACAAACACCCATACATATTTCATGATTTTGCTGATATTGTCACAATACCAACAATCAAACAATCAAACGTTCAAAACGTGTAACAATATCTTTTATTTCACGCATTTCTCCATAAGAAATCCGTTCGTTGTTTCTAAAAAGAAAACGGAGACTTCATATCGCCCTGATCCGATGACAGCAATAGCTAACGGTTTCCATGGAGAGGAAAACAAACAAACAAGCACATCAACAAACAAGAAGTATGAGGTTTCAGCGATATGAGGAGTTTTTGTGTTCCAGTGTGCATTTACACCGACCGCGCGCGCGCTTGCACGCACGCACGCAGCCACGCACTCGCACACATATCACAACACACATGTATGTAAGCACAGACACACACACGCAACGGAAGCACGCGCACACGCACAAGCAATCAACCACAAAAAACACATGCAATCAAATAAGCACATACACACACACATACTCCCACTCACAAGCACAGATACACAAATTCACGGGCGCGCGCGCACTCATACACACACACACACACACAAACACATTCAATATACTCAAATACACACACACTCACACAACACGCGCACACACACACACACACACACAACACACACATTCAATATTACTCAAATATACACAGACACACTCACACACACACACAGACACACCACACACACAAACACACACAACACACATACACACACACATTCAATATACACAAATACAACAACTCACACACTCACACACACACACACACCACACACAAACACCACAAACACAACAACACAATTCAATATACTCAAATACACAGACACACTCACACACACCACACACACACACATTCAATATTCAAATACACAGACACACTCACACACATCACACACACACACACACACACACAACATACATACACACACACACACACACACACAATACTCAACTACAGCACACACTCACACACACACACACACACATCACAATACACAACAACACACACACACACACACACACATCAATACACACAAACACGACACACTCACAAAGAACCAATCATTCAGTACAGTATGGACAATGGAACGAATGGGGAGAGAGGGGAAAGAAGTGAGATTAATAACACAAGTGTTAGGAAAGCTGAGATTTTTAGTTCTGTCGAAAAGAAGACAACGATGGCATATTTCAAGTATCAGAAGAATGTGAGTTCCATGATTATGGATAAAAATTATCAAAACTTCACAAAACATGAAGTAACAAATGTAAACCCATGTTCAGCGAAGTGTTCGTCACAGAATCACTGAATCACTATTGCTTTCACCAGTTACGTAATCCAAGGCAACGCTTGTGAATACACAGGTATCAATACATGTTCACTCATTTTGGAAAAGTCCTCCTCCTGCCCCCCACCCCCACCCCCTTGGGAATGCCTGGAGCTCTTCCAGTATAGACAGTATCCCCGCCTTCTGGACATTCTGTGCTGGAAATTTCCCCTTTTCTGTCACTCTCCTTGTTTCTGCCTTGTTCGTTTGCTTTCTGTCATTTCTTCCTATCATTTGCCGCCTTGCTAGTGCATTCACTTGCGAGTGTTCGATAAAGTCTTATATATTTTCTCTTAGGATTGATAACTGGGTACATGTATTAAATGCTTTTTGGATCAAGAGAATGTCAAGTGTAGAAGCAATTCTAAATGAAGCGTATGTCTGTTCACCTGTAAGTGTTCGATAAAGTCTTATATATTTTCTCTTAGATTGATAACTGGAACATGTATTAAATGTGAGTCAAGAGAATGTCAAGTGTAGAAGCAATTCTAAATTTAGCGTATGTCTGTTCACCTGTAAGGTTTCGATAAGTCTTAGTATTGTTGGTACGTTCGATAATGACACATGATTAAAGTGCATCAACAAGCAAACCAGAAGCAAGATTGAGCAGCGATAGATGTTTCTAAGAAGATTGAGAGTTCATGGAACAAGAAAACAAACGAGAAATCTTGATGAGGCAGACACAGTTTTCATAGGAAGATTTAGGAAAAGACAGGCAATATATAGGCCATTTGATGAGGAAAGGGATTGGAGCACCTGGTCACAAAAGAAAAGCTGAGGAAAGAGAGCACCAGGTAGATCAGGAAGAAACTAGAGGCTTGGCAGAGTGACTGAGGACGACAGGTGGAGAAGCTTGGGGCAACATGATATAGAGACTGATGGAAGTCCATGATCGCCAACGCCATGCTGCAGGGCACCTGATGGTGATGATGATTAAAGTGCATGTGTGGCTCCATGGAAATGAGATACGCGAAAGTAATTTCAGGTAATTTAGACCCTTTTTTTATTTGTTTTTTGTTTGTTTGTTGGGGTTTTTTGTTTGTTTGTTTGTTTGTTTATTTATTTTTTGTTCGGTTAGGTTTAAATTTGTATTCAGGAATGTTTGTTCAATCCCCTGTGTAATAAATTGGTTGGAGTGCTCAACGCCAGAGGCATCTCCTTAGATTATGTACGCGAATGCGTTGATGTGTGTACTTAATTTTTTTTTTTCCATTTTCTTTTTCCATTGAAGTATTGTGTACGTTTTGAAACTGTTATAGCCATAATTTCAGCTGCAGGGAGATTTGCCACGTACAATGCATAATTTATTCTTATTCATACTGTTTAAAGCTCAGCCGACTGCACAGGGCCATATCAGGGTTATAACTATTTGATCTGTATTCTGCACATCACATTTTCCTACACCCAAAAAAGCAGTCAGCACATGTACCCAGTTATCAATCCAAAGAAACAGTACGCAAGGGTTTATAGAACACATCCAATGATTGATGTCAGCAGACCAACAAGGCAGAAAATGATAGGAAGAAATGACAGAAAGCAAAGGAGCAAGACAGAAACAAAGACAGTGATAAAAAAGAGGAAATGTCTAGCACAGAATTTCCAGAAGGTGGGGGATAGGATACTATTTGTATTGCAAGAGGCCACGACATCCCCATGATGGAGTGAATTGCATATGATAGAAACGAATTAATTTTCCATTGCTTTTATTCTTTCTCCCCATTTATAGCCATGTGTGTGTGTGTGTGTGTGTGTGTGTGTGTGTGTGTGTGTGTGTGTGTGTGTGTGTGTGTGTGTGTGTGCTGTGTGTGTGCGTGCGTGCGTGCGTGGTGTGTGTCTGTTCAGTGCTTAGATTTGATTTTTATCAAGATTTTGCGCTATATAAATATTGTAATTAATTAAAGAATGTGTTAATTTTTGTATAAAGATGAAGATCACAAAATGGCCTGATCGTCTTGTTTCTTCATGTTCTTGCTCTTGTTCTTTTTCTTGCCTCGATATTGGGATAACTGCAAGATATTTTCCAAAGAGGGTTGATGTCTACTGTTATTGTTACTTTTGTTTAAAGCCCAGCCGACTGCGTAGATCCATATCAGGGATATAACCTCTTTCAAAACAGACACAATACTTCAACTGTGTGTGTGTTGTGTGTGTGTGTGTGTGTGTGTGTGTGTGTGTGTGTGTGTGTGTGTACGTGTGTGTGTGTGTGTGTGTACGTGTGTGTGTGTGTGTTACAGGTGTACTGGTCACACAGACAGGCACATACACAATACCTATGATAATGATGTGTGTGTGTGTGTGTGTGTGTTGTGTGTGTGCGTGTGAGTATGTAGGTGTGTGTATTTGTGTGTGCATGTGTGTGTTTGTGTGTATGTGTGTGTGAATGAGTGTGTATGTGTGAGACAGAGATTGTGTGTATGTATGAGTGTGTCTGTGTCTGTGTGTATGTGTGAGTGTATGTGCGTGTATGTGTATGTGTGTGTCTGTGTATGTGTATGTGTGTTAGTGTGTGTGTGTCTGTGTCTATGTGTATGCGTATGCGTATGTAGGTGTGTTTGCGTGTGTATGTGTGTGTGTGTGGGGGGGGTGAGAGAGAGATTGTGTGTGTGTGTGTGTGTCTGTGTGTATGTGTGAGTGTATGTGTGTGTGTGTGTATGTGTGTCTGTGTATGTGTATGTGTGTGTATGTGTGTGTGTGTCTGTGTCTATGTGTATGCGTGTGCGTATGTAGGTGTGTGTTTGCGTGTGTATGTGTGTGGGGGGGGGGTGAGAGAGAGATTGTGTGTGTGTGTGTGTGTGTGTGTGTGTGTGTATGTGTGCGTGTGTGTGTCTTTGTGTGTGTGCATGTGTGTGTCTGTTGTATGTGTATGTGTTTGTGTGTGTCTGTGTGTGTGTATGTATGTGCGTGTGTATGTGTGTGCATGTGTGTATGTGTGTGTGAGTGTGTGTGTGTGTGTGTGTGTGTGTGTGTGTGTGTGTGTGTGTGTGTCCCTCTGAGTTTGTGTCTGTGTCTGTGTGTGCGTGTGTGTGTGCCTGCGTGTGTTGTGTTTCTGTGTGTGTATGTGTGTGTCTGTGTGTGTGTTCCATGTATCTGTGTCTATGTCTATGTGTGTGTGTGTATGTGTGTGTGTGTGTGTCTGTGTGTGTATGTATGTGCGTGTGGGTAGGTGGGTGGATGGGGCAGGAGGCTCGAAAGGAGACCAAGAAATCACCAGCCTGACGACCTGCAAACGCAAGCGACACCTGACTTACA
The DNA here is from genome assembly GCA_030674185.1 of Monoplex corrugatus. Classification (NCBI taxonomy): domain Eukaryota; kingdom Metazoa; phylum Mollusca; class Gastropoda; order Littorinimorpha; family Ranellidae; genus Monoplex; species Monoplex corrugatus. The sequence continues at coordinate 12,532,699 of JAPXFY010000012.1, forward strand.
TACTAGTCATCAACATTCATAGTTTCAAGTAGATCACATACAACACTGACCCATCTCAACTCACTCAGCATCTTCCGACATTTTTCAGATTCTGCTTCCATTCTGAGTACCAAAAATAAGCGGTCCATATGTATAAAATGCTTCCTGTCATGGCAATTAGTGCAGATCTACCACAACGACTTTTCAAGGCGTAATTTGCATTCTCAATCACAGTACCGGTGCGTGGATCATGTATAAATGAGACATCTCCAGCGAAGTCGGTGTTATCCAACAGTTGTTGTTTTTTTCAAGTTGCCAGTCCATTTTCAGTGTCACGGTAAAAAGGATGGTATACAAAATGATACATCTCAGCAAAATAAGTGTATACCTTCCAACGTTTTTTTCAAACTCTATTTCTAGACCTTCCAACGTTTTTTTCAAACTCTATTTCTAGACCTTTCAACGTTTTTTCAAACTCTATTTCTAGACCTTCCAACGTTTTTTTCAAACTCTATTTCTAGACCTTCCAACGCTTTTTCAAACTCTATTTCTAGACCTTCCAACGCTTTTTCAAACTCTAATTCCGTTCCTGTTTGTCACAGTACACACACACATCGCAGGTCAGCGCTTTCAGATCGTCCACGCGGTCTTGACGTCACCACGGAAAACTCTCCATTATACGTCATCTTCGTGACGTCATATACACACACAGTCCATCGTGACGTCACAGACATCATGACTCTCAGGAGGACCATGGTTCTAAGCAGACTGGATGGCTCTGTCGATAGAGCCACGGGTTTCAGATGTGATGTCTCAGAGTTCAGTCCCAGCCGGCAACATTGAAAACAGGTCTACAGGGTCCAGCACCCCACCCCCACACACACCACACCACCCCCATCTTGATGCTTCGATCCTTCTGGAGGCGTCAGCTTTTGTGTTTCACAGGTCTTGTTCTACCCCCTTCTCTCTCACCTCCACATGCACCGGCTCAAGGAGTCTTCCAGATAATCACTAGCTGATCTGTAGGGATGGGGGGGGGGGGGGAGGAGGGAGGAGGCTGCATGTCGGATTTGTCCCAGTGCGATGAATCTCTCTTGAACAAAAACTCCATGATACTGT
>JAPXFY010000012.1:12538796-12543796 GCA_030674185.1 Monoplex corrugatus
TTTTTTTTTTTTACAAATTCCGAACTCCTGACCAGTCTCTGAGGCGAAGATGTTAGCGCAACGGACTACAGACTGGACGATTGTGGATTCGAATCCCCATCAGTACTTTCAAAATCGTTTGGGGATTTTTCGGCTCCAATCCGATCCTACCCAGAGTTGAGCGTGGTAAGAGCTCATTGGGAAGACTGAGACCACACAGTCGAGTGTCATCCACTACATGAATAAATAATTGAGAGTGCTGCTCTAATTTCTTTACCAACACCGCAGGTGTCTGTATCTCTCGGGCCTGGTTGAATCCAGGAGGATTATGATAGTAAACGTAGAGTACGGCTCAGTCACACGTTATGATAGTGAGCGTAGAGTACGGCCCAGTCACATGTTATGATAGTGAGCGTAGAGTACGGCCCAGTCACACGTTATGATAGTGAGCGTAGAGTATGGCCAGTCACATGTTATGATAGTGAGCGTAGAGTACGCTCAGTCACACGTTATGATAGTGAGTGTAGAGTACGGCCCAGTCACACGTTATGATAGGAGCGTAGAGTACGGCCCAGTCACACGTTATGATAGTGAGCGTAGAGTACGGCTCAGTCACACGTTATGATAGTGAGCGTAGAGTACGGCCCAGTCACACGTTTGATAGTGAGCGTAGAGACGCCCAGTCACACGTTATGATAGTGAGCGTAGAGTACGGCTCAGTCACATGTTATGATAGTGAGCGCAGAGTACGGCCAGTCACACGTTATGATAGTGAGCGTAGAGTACGGCCAGTCCACGTTGTGATAGTGAGCGTAGAGTACGGCCAGTCACACGTTATGATAGTGAGCGTAGAGGACGGCCCAGTCACACGTTATGATAGTGAGCGTAGAGGACGGCCCAGTCACACGTTATGATAGTGAGCGTAGAGTACGGCCCAGTCACACGTTATGATAGTGAGCGTAGAGTACGGCCCAGTCACACGTTATGATAGTGAGCGTAGAGAACGGCCCAGTCACACGTTATGATAGTGAGCGTAGAGGACGGCCCAGTCACACGTTATGATAGTGAGCGTAGAGTACGGCCCAGTCACACGTTATGATAGTGAGCGTAGAGGACGGCCCAGTCACACGTTATGATAGTGAGCGTAGAGTACGGCTCAGTCACACGTTATGATAGTGAGCGTAGAGGACGGCCAGTCACATGTTATGATAGTGAGCGTAGAGGACGGCCCAGTCACACGTTATGATAGTGAGCGTAGAGGACGGCCAGTCACACGTTATGATAGTGAGCGTAGAGAACGGCCCAGTCACACGTTATGATAGTGAGCGTAGAGGACGGCCAGTCACACGTTATGATAGTGAGCGTAGAGGACGGCCAGTCACACGTTATGATAGTGAGCGTAGAGTACGGCCCAGTCACACGTTATGATAGTGAGCGTAGAGGACGGTCCAGTCACACGTTATGATAGTGAGCGTAGAGGACGGCCCAGTCACACGTTATGATAGTGAGCGTAGAGGACGGCCAGTCACACGTTATGATAGTGAGCGTAGAGTACGGCCCAGTCACACGTTATGATAGTGAGCGTAGAGGACGGCCCAGTCACACGTTATGATAGTGAGCGTAGAGGACGGCCAGTCACACGTTGATAGTGAGCGTAGAGTACGGCCCAGTCACATGTTATGATAGTGAGCGTAGAGTACGGCCCAGTCACACGTTATGATAGTGAGCGTAGAGTACGGCCCAGTCACACGTTATGATAGTGAGCGTAGAGTACGGCTCAGTCATGTTATGATATGAGCGTAGAGGACGGCTCAGTCACACGTTATGATAGTGAGCGTAGAGGACGGCCCAGTCACATGTTATGATAGTGAGCGTAGAGTACGGCTCAGTCACACGTTATGATAGTGAGCGTAGAGGACGGCCCAGTCACATGTTATGATAGTGAGCGTAGAGTACGCTCAGTCACATGTTATGATAGTGAGCGTAGAGTACGGTCCAGTCACACGTTATGATAGTGAGCGTAGAGGACGGCCCAGTCACATGTTATGATAGTGAGCTGTAGGTACGGCCAGTCACACGTTATGATAGTGAGCGTAGAGTACGGCTCAGTCACACGTTATGATAGTGAGCGTAGAGGACGGCCCAGTCACACAATTTCAATCCTAGATGGAGCTCCATAGCATCACGTTTATCATCTTACTGTAAAAACTTCCCAACATCTGTGATTGTTAAAGTGGCGTAGAAAATGGGGGGGGGGGGGGGACCCAAATTACTAACCCCCCTCCCCCCCCCCCAAAAAAAAAATGTGACGTACAAAATGAGAGAAAAAAAACCCAAACTCCTATTCATCTCGTCCCCACCGCCACCATCCCTCCTCTCCCCCCCCCCCAAAAAAAAAAGAAAAAAAAAACACGGAGAAGAAAAGGTTGGTCAAAGACATACCATATATGGACAACATGGTGGCCACCTCCTCCTTGCTGACATCATACTGGTAGGCATAGGAAGGGGCCAGGAGAGTGGGGACGTTGCAGACCAGCTGAATGAGGAACGCCCCCACCAAGAACAGCAAGAACATCCTGCTCTCCTTCAACCGTTGCATTATATCCCGCCTCTCGCTCGGCCCTAAGGACGCGGAGTCTTCACTTGAAGACGGTTCACACTCTATCAAGCTGCAGCTGTCCGCCTTCTCTTTTTCTGTCCCTTCTGTTGGAGTCTGGAAAGGGTTGGGTTGTTTTAGTTTAGAATCATGATAACCGAATGGTTCATCATCATCAGGTGCCTTGCCGCATGGCGTTGGCGATCATGGACTTCCATCTGTCTCTATCTCTCGTTGCCCCTAGCATCTCCCCCACCCTCCTCATCCCCAGCCACTCTGCAAGTCCGTCCAGCATTTTTCTCCCTGGGTCTACCCGGTGCTCTCTTTCCCTCCAGTTTTCCCGTTGTGACCAGGTGCTCCAAATCTCCCTTCCTCATAAAATGGCCTATAATGTTGCCTGTCTTTTCCTAATCTTCCTTATGAGTGATCTACTTGTGTCTGACTCCATCAAGACTATCTCGTTTGTTTTCTTTGCTGTCCATGGAACTCTCAACAGTCTTCTTAGAAACCACATCTCGGCTGCCTCAATCTTTTTCTGGCTTTGTTGATTGTCCACGAATGGTTACGTCATCGGATTCCTAGTTCAAAAGGTCTGGCTTCAATCTTCTATGATAACCCCCTGATTGGTATCTTTTTTTTTCATATGTACACGCACTCTCAAGCTGACATTTGAATATTTTGATAAAAGACACGAACAATAAAGTTAAAAGGTCCCTGATTGGTATTGTCATCATCTTGTGCCCTGCTGCATGGTGTTGGCGATCAATACTGTCCATACGAATCTGTCCCTTGTCGCTGCAAGTACATCTGCCACCCTCTCTGTCATCGGCCACCTGCATGTCCGTCCAATATTTTCTCCCTGGGTCTACCTGATTGGTAATGGCAGATATTTTTCTGATCGTCTAAATCAACATTGTGTGCGGACCTGGTAGTGCCTAAACTCTGTTCATGTGTACACCTATGCAGAACATCAAATACGCAGATTAAAGATCCTGGAAGCTATGTCTGTGTCTGGTGGCTTGTGGAATTATTGGAGTGACTTCAAAGGGATTCTCCGCCCTCGGACAACTCCATATGCGCTCCACACAAATCTGCCAGCAATGATATGGCAGATTTCCTGAGCCTGCACAAAACCCTTTGCGCCTGCAAGATCTTGAAAAGGGGAAAGAGGAGAAGGGACCTATCAAACACTATGCTGACAGGACCAGAATGATGGAAACATTAAGATGGGCAGCGAACAGGTCAGTTTTTAATGTTGCGTGCTGGGGTTGAACTCGAGATATCAGATCTTGAGTCCATGGCTCTACCCGCTTGCCCGCCAAAACAAGAAAACACCCAGAATGGACATTTAGTTTTCCTGTACCGGCTTTAACCATTTGATCCTTAACCCTATCTACCAACTGCAAAAATTTAACCCTTTGACTCCCTCACCCTATCTACCAACTGCAAAAACTTAACCCTTTGACTCCCTCACCCTATCTACCAACTGCAAAAACTTAACCCTTTGACTCCCTCACCCTATCTACCAACTGCAAAAACTTAACCCTTTGACTCCCGCACTCTGTCCACCAGCATCCTGCATTGTCAACCATGCCAGTAAAGCAAAAACTTAACCCTCTGTCAAAAGGTTATGTTTTTCAGTCGGTGGATAGGTTACAGCCTTGGATTCCTTTTCAGCTGGTCCCTCTTCGTTGAATACCAGCTGTTCTCCGCCTGTCCAATTCTGACTGTGCCCTGTGTGCACTGCTTGTCGTTAGCTTAGTATGTTGCTGGACATTGTCTTCCCAGTTGATGATGTTGATGCCACATATGATGATGTTGGCCTTCAGTGTCCTTTGTATCGTTTTAGTGGTCTTCCTGGTCATGGTTTCCTTGCTTCAGTTCTCTCTGTACATGACGCATCTTTGGGGTGAGATCGTCCTCCATACAGACAACGTGTTCCGTCTAACGATGAATAATTCAAGGTGAATAGTGCAAATTATCCCAGAACTCCGAGGTCGTACAAGACAGTGAAGCAGTAGAGACCTCATTTTGTTTCTCGGGGCCAGCAATATGAGAGCGCGCCCATCTCCTTTTCTTTGATAAATTGCTTTTCCAATTGATTGATTGATTAGGTTCAGTTTTACGTCAGCACCCACCTCAGATGATATGGCTGACGGGGTTAACCATCCCAGGGAAGTGGGGGAAGTGGGACCTATCTAATCCCATACTGACACCACCAGAACAACAATGATGTTAAGATGGGACAGTGAGAAGGCCAGTTTTAATGCAGCGCACCCCGGGATTCGAACTCACAACCATTAGCATGTGAATCCGACACTCAAACCAACTGAGCTACTGGGGCCCGCAGTTTGGTTTTCTTAACAGCATCATGTAGTATATACATTCACAGTGTGAACGATTGGAAATTCGACCCTATGCAAAC
>JAPXFY010000012.1:12551296-12558796 GCA_030674185.1 Monoplex corrugatus
AGGATGCTGGTGGCCAGGGTGCAGGAGTCAAAGGGTCAATATTTCAGCGACTAACCCAATCTTTTCATTTTTTTTAATTGCATTGCAACAGTGGCTGCACATTTGTCTCTACGTTGGAAACACTTATCTAAGGGAGTTCCTCAAGGCTTCGTCGATGGTCCCTTAGTTTTTACAGATTATACAAATAACCTGAGATTAATCCAATCGTATATAATGTGAATTTGTATCATGATACTAATAACATGTGATGCTATCTTTCACTGATTAGATATTTGCTTTCCTTTAATTTCATCTCAGCTTTTATTCTTCTTTGGCAAAGAACTGTGTGAATAAAGCACAATCTATCGAGTGCCCTTGTACATAAACAGTTTATTTCCGCTTAAGTTTCTCTCCATTATCAGAGAAGAGAAGTGCGTTTTGGTATTTTGTAAGTTGTTCACTATAAGTCAAGCATTCATAGTCTCCTCTTTTCCGACTCATCCCTCTGTCGTCAAAAAACACTGATCTGGTAGTTTATTTTCACTAATAAATATCATCCCCTCCCTTTCAAGCTCACACACACACACACACACACACACACACACACACAAACACACACACACACACACACACACACACACACACACACACACACACATCCTACCTGCCACAAAGCCAAAACACAGGATGAACAGCTCAATGTTGGGGGCGTAAGCACTTCCAGCAACGCCCAGGGCGCCACCAGTCCTCCACAGAACCCCACCAGGCGACAACCCCACCTCTTGACCAGGTAGGCTGTTAGGGGACCTGGGGGACATAGCAGTTATTGTGACATGTGGTGTGATAATCCATATTAGATTTATCAGGGGGCCTGGGGTACACAGAATTATTGTGACATGTGGTGTGATAATCAAGTTGTTAGATTTATCAGGGGACTTAGGGAACACAGAATTCATTAGGCATGTTTGATAATCCATAATTACTAGAGTTTATCAGGGGGGGGGGGGCTGGACACAGAATTCATTGTGACATGTTGTATAATCCATAATAATAGAGTTTATCAGGGGCCTGGGACACAGAATTTCTTTGGAAATGTTAATAATCCAGGGTTACATAAATTTACCAGGCACCTGGATACACAGAATTCATTATGACATTTGTGATAATCAGTTAGATAGAATTTACAGGGGACCTGGACACAGAATTCATTATGACTTGTGTGATAATAATGGATAGATAGAATTTATCAGGGGCCTGCCCACACAGAATTTTTAATTTTGATAATCCATGTTATAGATTTATCAGGACCTGTAATAGCAGATTTCATTGGTGTGATAATATGAATAGATTTATCAGGGGCCTGGTCAAGCATTATTGTACATTGGATAATCCATGATTAAAGATTTATCAGGACCTGGGGTACAAGATTATTGTGACATGTGTGATAATCCATGATTAACTAGAGTTTATCAGGGGACCTGGGGTACATAGATTATTTGACATGTGGGGGATAATCCATGATTAATAGAGTTTATCAGGGGACCTGAGGTACATAGAATTCATTTGACATGTGTGATAATCCATGATTAACTAGAGTTTATCAGGGGACTGGGTACACAAATTCTTCATGGGAAATGTATTAGATATAATCCAGGGTTAGATATATAATATTATCAGGGGACCTGGGTACACAGAATTCATTGGACTTTGTGATAATCCAGGGTTAGATAAATTTATCAGGGGACCTGGTACACAGAAGTTGATTGTGATATCCAGAGTTAGATAAATTTATCAGGGACCTGACACAAATTCATTATGACATGTGTGATAATCCATAATTAACAGAGTTTATCAGGGACCTGGGTACAAGAATTCATTATGACATGTGTGATAATCCATATTAAAAGATTTATCAGGGACCTGGGCACAAGAATTCATTATGACATGTGTGATAATCCATAGGTTAAACTAGAATTTATCATGGGACCTGGGTACCCAAATCATTATACAAGTGTGTAATCAATTAGATAGAATATTCATCGGGGACTGAGGCACACAGAATTCATTATGACAAGTGTGATAATCCACAGTTAGATAGAATATATCAGGGATCTGAGGCACACAGAATTCATTATGACAAGTGTGATAATCCACAGTTAGATAGAATATATCAGGGATCTGAGGCACACAGAATTCATTATGACAAGTGTGATAATCCACAGTTAGATAGAATATATCAGGGGATCTGAGGCACACAGAATTCATTATGACAAGTGTGATAATCCACAGTTAGATCTGAGGCACACAGAATTCATTATGACATGTTTGATAATCCATACTTAACTAGAATTTATCAGGGACTTGGTACCCAAAACTCATAATGACATGTGTGATAATCCAGAGTTAGATATAATTTTTCAGGGGACCTGACCCACACGGGGTTAGATAGAATTATCAGGGGACCTGACCCACACGGGTTAGATATAATTTATCAAGGGACCTGACCCACACGGGGTTAGATAGAATTTATCAAGGGACCTGACCCACAGAGGGTTAGATAGAATTTATCAGGGACCTGACCCACACGGGTTAGATATAATTTATCAAGGGACCTGACCCACACGGGGTTAGATATAATTTATCAAGGGACCTGACCCACACGGGGTTAGATAGAATTTATCAGGGAGCCTGGGGTACACAAATTTCGTTATGACATGTGTGATAATCCATAATTAACAAGAGTTTATCAGGAGACCTGAGGCACAGAATTCATAATGACATGTGTGATAATCCATAATTAACAAGAGTTTATCAGGAACCTGAGGCACAGAATTCATAATGACATGTGTGATAATCCAGGGTTAAATACAATTTATCTGGCGACCTGGGGTACATAGTCCTTATTCTGACATGTGTGATAATATAAGATGACTTCACTGACCTGACAGAAGGTACATGGCCACAAGAAGGGCCGGTGGGAACGACGCCAAGGACACCCCAGCATCGTACGTGGCCAGTAGCTCTGGCAGCAACAGTCCGAAACTAGCCACTATACCGTCCACGATGAAGCCACCAGGAACCCCGCCATCGTCACCATCCACCCCCAACCTCCGTCAGGAGCGTAGATGCTGTCATCAGTCTCTGTGCTGATGTCATCCGTTCCTGAGCTGTCGTCATCGTTTTCTGTGCTGTCGTCATCGGTTTTGATGCTCGTGTCATCCGTTTCCGTGTTCATCCTTTTTGATTCAGTTATTTTGATCTGAGGTAAGGTTTCTAACGAAACGTAAGATGGTGGTTCTTTTTCCCTGTCGTTTGGTGAGTTTTTCGTTAGTGTGACGTCGGAAGGCGAGGACTCCATCGTGAATTTCGTCTACACGTATGTTTCTGTCAGTCTACTTTTAAATGTTTTGGACGAACGAATTCGTCTCGTTTTGTGGTGTTACAGTGTATTTCTGTTTCTTAGATCTACACGAATACCTCGAGCAGTCTTTAGCTGAGCACTACGCACATCTTTCATCATTACTATTAAATCAATAATACCTGTGTATTTATGTTTATAAGCCAGCACCAGCTGGTACCAGTATCAGTAGAGATGAAACACTAATTTCAATCAGACACATGTCAGTTTATACATTCTAAACGATGACAGCACGTTTTAACACTGACAGCAATCATGTAGGTATATGTCCCACCTCAGTTATATATCTATCTTGGGCGCCAGGATCGATAACATGTATTAATGATAGCTATGTATGTATGCATGTGCCCTAATCGACATTTTATGAATAAGGACCGATAATTCAGTACTGAGTCACATGTCCAACAGGTTTTATGGACGAAAATGACACGCTGTAGTAATAAAAGTAGATATGCACACGTGTGTGTTTTATAACAAAACACTGACGTCCACACCGATTTATATTTTGGATGAAGATACAACGTTGATTTACTAGTAGGTTTTAAAAGATATGGGCGCTAGCAGCATAGATCAGGAGTGAAGACGCCGTTTGCCCACCCTCCGGAGAAGCATGTGCACATCGTATGTCTGTGTCCTCTGCCCCGGTCAGCACAAAGATGGCAGCCAAGCTCCTGTCTGGCCGAGTTTGTACATCCTGAAAACAATGCCAGACACACATAATGTACTTTTTTCTCTCGTTTTCTACGCCACTTTTACAGCCACAGAATCTGGGACAATTTTTGCATTGCGATGATGATGATGAGGAGGAGGAGGAGGAGGGAGAGGATAACCATGATGCCATGGAGTTCCATCTAGGGTCGAGACCGCGTGCCAGGGCTGTACTCTACGCTTACTATCATAGCATATCCTGGCGTCAACCAGGCTCGTTTAAATATCTGGGAACGATCATCTCACCAGACGGCAGATGCATATCAGAAATAGCCAGCAGAATCGGCCAAGCCAAAACAGCATTCAAGAAGATGAAAAGAATTTTTACCAACAAATGCCTATCAATTAACATCAGGAAGAGAGTTCTTGAATGTTGTATAGAACGGATAATGTTATACGGTTGTGAGGCGTGGACAGTCAGAGCAAGATTGAGGCAGCCGAGATGTGGTTTCTGAGAAGAATTTGAGAGGTCCATGGACAGCAAAGGAAACAAACGAGACAGTCTTGATGGAAGTAGACACAAGAAGATCATTGATAAGGAAGATTAGGAAAAGACAGGCAGCATTTATAGGCCATTTTATGGGAAAAGGGGAATTAGAGAACTTAGTCACAACAGGAAAGCTGGAGGGAAAGAGAGCACCAGGTAGACCAGGGAGAAAATGTTGGACGGACTTGCAGGGTGGCTGAGGACAGAGAGGGTGGAAGATGTGCTTGCGCGCAAACAAGGGATATGATAAAAATGGAGGGCCATGATCGCCAAACCATGTGGCAGGGCACATGATAATGATGATGACACACGCATATCTATATATCATAAACATGTGCATACATTAATGAACAAAACAATGTCACATGTATCAATGACTGGAAGTGACAGTGCATACTGGTGGTGTTGCAATTATGATGTCATCAATGGAAGGCCTGAATGAACAGGTAAGTCAAAGGTCATCAATGGAAGACCTGACGAACAGGTAAGTCAAAGGTCATTAACGGAAGGCCAGGATGAACAGGTAAGTCAAAAGTCATCAATGATCAATAACCGGAAGTGACAGTGCATACTGGTGGTGTTGCAATTATGATGTCATCAATGGAAGGCCTGGATGAACAGGTAAGTCAAAGGTCATCAATGGAAGGTCTGGATAAACAGGTAAGTGAAAGATCATCAGTGGAAGGCCTGGATGAACAGGTAAGTGAAAGGTCATCAGTGGAAGGTATGAGTGAACAGGTAAGTCAAAGGTCATCAGTGGAAGGTATGAGTGAACAGGAAGCCGAAGGTCATCAATGGAAGGTATGGGTGAACAGATAAGTCAAGGTCATCAATGGAAGGTATGGGTGAACAGGTAAGTCAAAGATTATCAATGGAAGGTATGGGTAAACAGGAAGTCAAAGGTCATCAATGAAAGGTATGGGTGGACAGGTAAGTCAAAAGTCATCAATGGAAGGCATCTGGAGCGACAACACAAAGTCAAAAGTCATCAAATGGAAAAGGTCTGAAGTGAGAATACGCAAGTCAAAGGTATTTACTTACTTATATTTAGTTTTCCTTTAACTGTTTGGGGAAAATTGAACCCCCATATGTTTTCCATGCTTCAAACTTTTCACACAGCCAACAATATGAGTCACTGACCGGTCACAGATGTTTTGTGTCCAGAGTTACAGTTTTAATGTTGATACTTTTTTTCACTCTGTCTGTCTTAATCATTGACCAGATCACATATCTTTGTATTTGAGTTTGTGAAGTTTATGTATAATATACTTTTACAAATTTTTTTTTATGTACGTATAATTTTGTATAAGTGTTTTATGTATATATAAACTTTTGCACACAGTTTTTTGTGTATATACTTTTTCACATTTTTGTATGTATACATACTTTTGCAGAGTTTTTTATGTATACATACTTTTGCACGCAGGTTTTATGTATATATAGACTTTTGCACAGTTTTATGTATATATACTTTTGCACACAGATCAACTGTAAGACCTGCAGTTTCAGTTTCTGTTCCTCAAAATAGCTTCTCCGCGCTCAGAATTAATTCCATACGTATGGACCGCCAGTGACGTCTTATGATGGAGAAGATCCAAATGATCATGTCATATGCCATAAGAACTGCAAATAAGTCCTATGGTTTGGTAAGATCTTGAGGTCTTTGTCTAGTGTGTGGGTTTAGGCTCTATCGTGGAATCAGTCTGTCTTTGAAACAACGTAGGCTGCATTGTAGTGAAATGTCTATCTCCATCTGTAATCTTAAAAATAAAAAAACGTGAAATGGATTGTCGTGTAATATTCAAGAGCTTTGGGAATGGATGTCGTCTAGATATCACAGTGCTTTGTGTCCAAACTTGTGTCGACTATATATTATTTAGATAATCACAGACCTTTGTGCCTTAACTTGTGCATTCTACATATAGACAATCATAGGGATTTGTGTCCAAATCTGTGTAGTCTATATGTAGATAATCACAAATCTTTGTGTCCAAAGCTGTGTAATCTAACTGTAGATTATCACAAAATTTTGCATCAAAACTTTAGGTAGTACATACGTAGAGTTTTGTGTCCAAATTTGTGTAGACTACATGTATGTAATCACAAAGCTTTTTGTCTGAACCTATATAGTCTATATGAAAATAATCACAGAGCTTTGTGTCCAAATTTGTGTAGTCTATATGTAGATAAGCACACGACTTTGTGTCCAAACTTGTGTAGTCTATATCTAGATAATCACAGAGCTTTGTGTCCACACTTCTATAGTCCATATCTAACCGCAGAGATTTCAGTCCAAACTTTGTATAGTCTAATGTAGATAATCACAGAGCTTTGTGTCTAAATTGTGTAGTCTTTTGTATACAATCACAGACCTTTGTGTTCAAATTTGTGTAATCTATATGTGAATAATCACACGAATTTGTGTCCAAACTTGTGTAGTCTATATGTAGATAATCACAGAGCTTTGAGTCCAAAATGGTGTAGTCTAGTGAAGACAATCACTGACCTTTGTGTCCAAACTGGTGTAGTCTATAATTATAGATAGTCACAGATCTTTGTGTCCAAACTGGTGTAGTCTTTATGAAGACAATCACAGAGTTTTGTGTCCAACCTTGTGTAGTCAGTATGAAGATAATCACAGAGCTTTGTGTCCAACGTTGTATAGTCCATATGTAAAGAATCACATAGCTTTGTGTCCAAACTTTGTAGTCTATATGTAGATGATCGCAGAGTTTTGTGCCAAACTGGTGTATTCTATAATTATGTAAACAATCACACACCTTTGTGTCTAAGCTGATGTCGTCTGTATGAAGAGAGTCACAGAGCTTTGTGTCCAAACTGATGGACTATAAGAAGACTCAGTGTCCTTTGTGTCTTAACATTTGTAGTCCAAGTGTCCAAACTTTGT
>JAPXFY010000012.1:12561296-12566296 GCA_030674185.1 Monoplex corrugatus
GAAAAAAAAAAAAACACGTACAATATTCTCTGCATTTATTATACAAACAGATGAATATTGCATATACATGTAATAACAAGCACAGCCTTAATCCCTCAGATACTCAAACTGCTTGCCGTCGGTATTCACACACTCCTCTAATGGAGAGTGGAATTAAGCATTATAATAATGATGTGATACTTACTGTATACTTACTTTTGCACCCCCCTGTATATTGCTCAAGGGCTAATGGTTGACAGATATTTTGGAACATAATTTTATGTTCTCGTTTACTTTTGATGTATTCAGTGTGTTTGGTTTGTTTTGATTGGTTTTTTTTTTTGTTTTGTTTTGTTTTGTTTTTGTTTACTTGCGTGATTCATTGTATTGTCTTCTGGTGATTTTTGTGACCAGTGGATACTGTGTGTGTGTGTGTGTGTGTGTGTGTGTGTGTGTGTGTGTGTGGTGTGTGTGTGTGGTGTGTGTGTGTGTGTGTGTTGTGCGTGTGTGTGTGTGTGTGTGTGTGTGTGTGTGTGTGTGTGTGCGTGTGTGTGTGTGTGTGTGCGTGTGTGGTGTGTGTGTGTGTGTGTGTGTTGTGGTGTGTGTGTGTGTGTGTGTGTGTGGTGTGTGTGTGTGTGTGTGTGTGTGTGTGCGTGTGTGTGTGTGCGTGTGTGTGTGTGTGTGTGTGTGTGTGTGTGTGTGTGTCTGTCTGTCTGTGTTGTCTGTTGTGTGTGTCGTGTGTGTGCGCGTGCGCGTGCGTGCGTTTAGTCTCTCTCTCTCTTTCTCGCTTCCTCCCTCTCTGTCCCCCCCCTCTCTCTCTCCCTGTCTCTCTCTCTCTCTGTCTCTATCTCTCTCTCTGTCTCTCTGCCTCTTTGTCTCTGTCTGTCTCTGTCTGTCTGTCTGTCTGTCTCTCTCTCTCTCTCTCTCTCTCTCTCTCTCTCTCTCTCTCTCTTACCCCCGCTCTCTCTCTCCCTCTCTCGTTTAGACGCCATACTTTCAACACAGCTGACGTCAATGTAATGTTAAAAACAAATTATGTAAGGATTCGTTTGTTTACAGTGGATCAAGCTGTGAGAATTTCTGAATGTGATATTCTTTACTATTATGATTCAATATTTGGGCCATACGTATTCCACACACATTTACGTGTGAGCGATTTCTCTTGAAAGACAAAAAATGTTTTCTTAAAGCCCCCCCCCCCCACCTCTTCTCCTCCTCCTCCCTCTCCCTTCCTTCTTCTTCTATCAGTTACACACACACTTACCCCACATATTACATATTGAATTAGCCATTAAAATACATAATAAGCAAGAGAAACAGGCAGAAACGAGATGATCACACAACACCTTAGAAGGAGGAGGTTTACAGCTGTGTCATACAAAAGATCGTATCTGAGTAATTTATGCACGAAGACCCACATCCACAGAGAGCGACAAAAGAGGAGGAGTGGGGGAGTTACGATTGCTTTCAATGTACACAAAGAAAAGGAGACAGACAGACAGACAGACAGAGACACAAAGAGAGACAGACAGACGGAGACAGAGAAACAGATAGAGACACACAGAGAGAGAGAGACAGAAAGAGAGATAGACAAGAGACATAGACACTGACAGAGAGAGAGAGAGAGAGAGAGAGAGAGAGAGAGAGAGAAGGACGGAGGGAGGGAGAAGAGACAGAGAGAGAAATACAGAGAGACAGAAAGACACAGACACAAACAGAGAGAGAGAGAGAGAAGGAGGGAGGGAGGGAGAAAGAGACAGGCAGACAGACAGACGGAGAAAGAAAAAGAGAGAGAATTCAGACCAATGAAGTTATAAATGTCCATATATAACGTCTTTGCATCAGACTTCAGAATACTTTATTCGGTCCTAATGGAATTGTCTTGAGCAAGAGAGAGAGAGAGTAAGAGAGAGAGAGAGTATAAGAGAGAGTAAGAGAGAGAAAGAGAGAGAGAGTACGAGAGAGAGAGTAAGAGAGAGAGAGTAAGAAAGAGAGTACGAGAGAGAGCAAGAGAGAGAGAGTAAGAGAGTACGAGAGAGAGAGTAAGAGAGAAAGAGAGTAAGAGAGAGAGAGTAAGAGAGAGAGTAAGAGAGAGAGAGTACGAGAGAGAAAGAGAGAGAGAGAGTAAGAGAGAAAGAGAGAGGAGTAAGTGAGAGAAAGAGAAAGAGAGAGAGTACGAGAGAGAGAGTAAGAGAGAGAGGGTAAGAGAGAGAGCAAGAGAGAGAGAGAGAGAGTAGAGAGAGAGAGTACGAGAAGAGAGTAAGAGAGAATACGAGAGAGAGAGAGTACGAGAAAGAGAGTAAGAGAGAGAAAGTAAGAGAGAGTACGAGAGAGAAAAGAGAGAGAGTACGAGAGAGAAAGAGAGAGAGAGAGAGTAAGACAGGAGAAGAGAGGGAAGAGAGAGAGGAGGAGGAGAGAAGAGAGAGGAGAGAGAGGGAAGAGGAGAGGAGGAGGAGGAGAAGGAGAGAAGAGAGGAGAGAAGGAGGAGAGGAGGAGGAAGAGAGAGAAGAAGGATGAGAGGAGAGAGAGAGAGAGGAGAGAGAGAATGAGGAGAGGAGGAGAGGGAAGAGGGAGAGAGAGAGGGAAGAAAGAGAAGAGAGAGGAGAGAGGAGAGAGAGGAGAGAGAGGAGAGGAGGGAAGAGAGAGAGGGAGAGAAGGGGAGAGAGAGACGAGAGGGAGAGAGAGGAGGAGGAGAGAGGGGAGGAGAGGGAGAAGAGAGAGAAGAGAGAGGAAAGAAAGAGAGGGAGAAGAGGGGGAAGAGAGAGAGTGAAAGGGAGAGAGAGGAAGGAGAGGAAAGAGAGAAGAGAGGGAGAGAAGAGGAGGAAGAGAGAGAGGAGAGAGAGAGGGGAGAGAGGAGAGAGAGAGAGGGAGTGGAAGGGGAGAGAGAGAGAGAGAGAGAGAGAGAGAGAGAAGAGAAGGGAGGAGAGGAGAGGAGGGGAGAGAGAGAAGGAAGATAGAGAGGGAGAGAGAGAGGAGAAGGGAGAGAGAGGGAAGAGAGAGAGGGGAGGAGAGAGAGAGAAGGAGAGGAGAGAGAGAGAGAGAGGAGGAGAGGAGAGAGGAGAGGGAGGAGGAGAGAAGAGAGGAGAGAGGGAGAGAGAAGAAGAGAGGGAGAGATAGAGAGGGAGAGAAGAGGAGAGGGGAGAGGAGAGAGAGAGAAGGAGAGTGAGAGAGAGGAGAGGAGGGGGAGAGAGGGAAAGGAGGAGGAGGAGAGAAGAAGAGAGGAGGAGAGAGTGAGGAGGAGAGAGAGAGAGAGAGAGAGAGGAGAGAGAGAGAGAAGAGAGAGAAGGGAGAGAGGAGAGAGAGAGGAGAGGGGGAAGAGAGAGAGAGAGAAGGAGAGAGGAGAGAGAAAGAGAGGAGGAGAGAAGAGAGGGAGAGACGAGAGGGAGAGAAGAGGAGAGAAGAGGAGGGAGGGAGGAGAGAGAGGAGAGAGAGAAGAGAGAGGGAGGAGAGGGGAGGAGAGAGAGAGAGAGAGAGACGGAGGAGAGAGGAGAGAGGAGAGAGGGAGAGAGGGGGAGAGAAGAGAGGGAGAGAGGAGGGGGGAGGGAGAGAGGAGAGAGAGGGAGAGTAGAAGAGTGAGAGGAGGAGAGAGAGGAGGAGGGGGAGGGGAGGGAGGAGAGAAGAGGGAGAGAGGAGAGGGAGGAGAAGGAGAAGGAGAGAGGGAGGAGGAGGAGGAGGGAGAGAGAAGGAGGGAGAGGGGAGGAGAGAGAGAGAGAGGGGAGAGGGAAGGGAGAGAGAGAGAGAAGGGGAAAGGGAGGAGAGGAGAGGGAAGAGAAGAGAGAGAAGGAGAGAGAGGGGAAGAGGAAGAGAGAGGAGAGGAGGAGGAGAGGAAGGAGGGAGAGAAAGGAGAGGAGAGAGAGGAGAGAGAGAGGAGGAAGGAGGAGAGAGGAAGAGAGAAAAGAGAAAAGGGAGAGAAGGAGGAGGAGAGAGGAGAGGAGGAGGAGAGGGAGAGAAGGAGAGAGAGGAGGGAGAGAATGAGCAGAGAGAAGGAGGGAGAGAGAGGGGGAAGAGGAGAAAGAGGAGAGGAAGAAGAGAGAAAAGGGGGGGGGGGAGAGAGGGAGAAAAAAAAAAAAAAAAAAAAAAAAAAAAAAAAAAAAAAAAAAAAAAAAAAAAAAAAAAAAAAAAAAAAAAAAAAAAAAAAAAAAAAAAAAAAAAAAAAAAAAAAAAAAAAAAAAAAAAAAAAAAAAAAAAAAAAAAAAAAAAAAAAAAAAAAAAAAAAAAAAAAAAAAAAAAAAAAAAAAAAAAAAAAAAAAAAAAAAAAAAAAAAAAAAAAAAAAAAAAAAAAAAAAAAAAAAAAAAAAAAAAAAAAAAAAAAAAAAAAAAAAAAAAAAAAAAAAAAAAAAAAAAAAAAAAAAAAAAAAAAAAAAAAAAAAAAAAAAAAAAAAAAAAAAAAAAAAAAAAAAAAAAAAAAAAAAAAAAAAAAAAAAAAAAAAAAAAAAAAAAAAAAAAAAAAAAAAAAAAAAAAAAAAAAAAAAAAAAAAAAAAAAAAAAAAAAAAAAAAAAAAAAAAAAAAAAAAAAAAAAAAAAAAAAAAAAAAAAAAAAAAAAAAAAAAAAAAAAAAAAAAAAAAAAAAAAAAAAAAAAAAAAAAAAAAAAAAAAAAAAAAAAAAAAAAAAAAAAAAAAAAAAAAAAAAAAAAAAAAAAAAAAAAAAAAAAAAAAAAAAAAAAAAAAAAAAAAAAAAAAAAAAAAAAAAAAAAAAAAAAAAAAAAAAAAAAAAAAAAAAAAAAAAAAAAAAAAAAAAAAAAAAAAAAAAAAAAAAAAAAAAAAAAAAAAAAAAAAAAAAAAAAAAAAAAAAAAAAAAGAGAGAGATAGAGGAAGAGAGAGAGAGAAGAGGACAAGAGAGAGAGAGAAGAGGAGAGTAGAGAGGAGAGGAGAAGAAGAGAGAGAGAGAGAGAAAGGAGAGAGAAGGAGAGAAGGAGAGAGAGGGAGAGAGAAGTGGAGAGAGAGAGAAGAAGAAAGGAGAGAGAAGAGGAGAGACGATGAGAGAGAAGAGGAGAAGAGGAAGAGAAAGAAGGAGAAAGTGA
>JAPXFY010000012.1:12571296-12578796 GCA_030674185.1 Monoplex corrugatus
CTTTTACCAATAAAATAGTAGGCCTGATCTATACCATTGGAGATAAGCTTCATTTTCTCTCTCTCTCTTTCTTTCTTTCTTTCTCCTCTCTTCTCTCTCGTCTTCTCTTTTTTCTCTCTCCCTCCCTCTCTCTCTGTCTCTCTTTTCTTTCTCTCTCTTTTCTCTCTCTTCTCTCTCTCCCTCTCTCTCTCTGTCTCTCTCTCTTCTCTCTCTCTCTCTCCTCTCTCTTTCTTCTTCTCTTCCTCTCTGTCTCTCTCTCTCTCTCTCTCTCCTCTCGCTCTCCCTCTCTCTGTTCTCTCATCTCTCCTCCTCTCCCTCCTCTCTGTCCTCTCCTCTCTGTCTCTTCTCTATCTCTCTCTTGTCTTCTGTCTCTCTTCTCTCTCTCTTTCTCTCTTCCCTACCTCTCTGTCTCTATCTCTCTCACTCACCCCTCTCTGTCTCCCTCTGTCTCTCTCTCTCAGCACCTCGAGGCGCTATCTCAGCCGACCTACTTTGTTGCCATAGGTCACACATGTGTGTTTATTGTTGGTTTTCACTGCTCTTCTCCTGCTGCTGGTTCTCTGTTGGTTTGTTGGTTTGTTTGTTTGTTTGTTTGTTTGTTTGCTTGTTGGTTGGTTGGTTGGTTGGTTGGTTGGTTGGTTGGTTGGTTGGTTTGGTGGGTGGGTGTGGTTGGTTGGTTGGTTGGTTGGTTTGGTATGTGTGTGTATGTGTTTGTGTGTTGTGTGTGTTGTTGTTTGTGTGTGCGTGCGTTGTGTGTGTGCGTTGTGTGTGTGTGTGTGTGTGTGTGTGTGTGTGTGTGTGTGTGTGTGTGTGGCGCGCGCGCGCGCGTGTGTGTGTGTGTGTGTTAGTTCTTTTCTTAACGAAAGTGGAAGATGTCATTGGAACAAATTCTCTCTCTCTCTCTCTCTCTCTCTCTCTCTCTCTCTCTCTCTCTCTCTCTCTCTCTCTCTCTCTCTCTCTCTCTCTCTCTCTCTCTCTCCGTCATCAGTCATGATATAGAAGCAAAACGATAACTCTGTCAATCTCACCAGTTGCTGTAGTGTGGTCGTTAGCACAATGGACTACAGACTGGAAGGTTGTGGGTTCGAATCTCCATCAGTCATGTCACTGATTGATTTTTTGGCCCCAACCCTCTCCCACCCAGAGATGAATGAGTGTGTTGTGGGTTAATTAAGAAGACTGAGACTGTACAATTGAGCCTCGTGCACTTCACGGATGCGTCACTGAGGATGTTGCTCAAATTTTCTGACCAACACTGCAGGTGTCTTTATCTCTCGGGCCTGGTTGATGCCAGGATATATTATCATTGTAAATGTAGAGAACAGCCCTGTCACTCAACCCTTGATGCAATTCCATAGCATTACGATTATCGTCCACATCGTCATTATCATCATAGCATTGTGATTATCATCTACATTGTCATTATCATCATAGCATTGTGTTTATCATCTACATTGTCATTATCATCATAGCATTGTGTTTATCATGTACATTGTCATTATCATCATAGCATTGTGATTATCATCTACATTGTCATTATCATCATAGCATTGTGTTTATCATCTACATTGTCATTATCATCATAGCATTGTGATTATCATCTACATTGTCATTATCATCATAGCATTGTGATTATCATCTACATCGTCATTATCATCATAGCATTGTGTTTATCATCTACATTGTCATTATCATCATAGCATTGTGATTATCATCTACATTGTCATTATCATCATAGCATTGTGTTTATCATCTACATCGTCATTATCATCATAGCATTGTGATTATCATCTACATTGTCATTATCATCATAACATTGTAAAAATTGTCCCAGCTTCTGTGGTCATTAACCCTTTGACTCCCGCACACTGTCCACCACCATCCTGCATTGCCAACCATGCTAGCAAAACAAACATTAAACTCTGATTCCCTCACCCTCACCCTAACCACCAGCTTCCACAGGAAGCTGGTGGATAAGGTTAGGGAATCATAGGGTTAAGTTTTTGCAGTTGGTGAATAGGGTGCGGGAGTCAAAGGGTTATGGTGGAGGGGAAAATGGGACAGGGGAAATGGGACAGGGGAAGGAAGGGGAAATGAAGGGGAAAATGTGACAGGGGAAAATGTGACAGGGGAAAATGGGATAGGGGAAATGGGACAGGGGAATGGGACAGGAAAATGGGACAGGGGGAATGGAACAGAGGGGGAAATGGGACAGGGGAAATGGGACAGGGAAATGGGACAGGGGGAAATGGGACATAGGGGAAATGGGACAGGGGGAAATGGGACAAGGGAAATGGGACAGGGGAAATGGGACAGGGGAAACTGGGATGGGGGGAAATGGAACAAGGGGGAAATGGGACAGGGGAAAATGGGACAAGGGGAAATGGGACAGGCGGAAAATGGTGAGCACAAATGAAGCTACATAAGTCTGATGATCTTTTACAACAACAAAAATTAACTCAATCAGTCCTTCATCCTATCAAGCTAGGAACAAGGTGAGAGAGAATAGAAAAGGTTAAGTGTTGGCAGCCTATGGAAAGCCTGAGGAGTCCAAAGGGTAAAGCAGACGCAGTCACCCACAAAGGACAGCGTCCCATGAGCATGAATGTCAGATGGTATGACATTTTACTTGGGGTTGCCAAGTTCTGGATACCCCTCCCCCCCCCCCCCCCGCCTCATTACCCTGCTCCATCTTCAAGACAACTACCAGTCCCTAGCCCCCAGCGCTCACACTGTCTTCCACAGCTCTCTCACACAGAGATACACACACACACACACCACGCACGCACGTGCACGCACGCACACACACATACACACACACACACTCACACACCACATACATACACACACACACAAACACACACACACATACACACACGTACACACACACACTCACACACACACACACATACACACACTCACACACACACACACACACACGCACACACACACACACACACACACACATGCACATACACACACACTCACTCACACATACACACACACGCGCGCGCGTACACACACAAACACAACACACACACACACACACACACACACACACACCACACACACACACACCTTGCCCTTCAGATCGATCTAGCAATGCTGTGTATGTTGTGTAGTTAACTTGTTCCTGTCGTAAATGGGTAACAAACCGGTACGCGTGTTAACAGCCACAATCCGGATATATCAGCCCTATCGTATACTCAGCCCTCGTATATCAGCCCAGTATACTCAGCCCTATCGTATACTCAGCCCTATCGAGTTATTGCCTATCGAATACAGCCTTCGTATATCAGCCCTACGTAACTCAGCCCTATCCGAGTATACTCAGCCCTATCGATAGTACGTACTCAGCCTCGTTACTCAGTATTATACTCAGCCCTATCCGGTTACCTATCAGCCACACCTATCAGTATACTCAAGCCCTATCGGTATACTCAGCCCTTGATCACATGTCTTCGTATACTCAGCCCTATGCATCCATAACTGGTGATGGTGGTTTTCCGATGCCTTCCATCGTTTTTTCCCTCAGTCTCTCTGCAAGCTTGTCGTTCCCACGACAACGTACAAGGCAGTAGGGTGATTTTTTCTTTCAGGGTTACCTCCCTTAGCCTTATGCTCTCCCGACCACAAGGCAGTGGAGTTATTTACGCACAGCTGGGGGGTCTGGTTCGTGAGCACCAGGGCATATCCACACGCCGGTGGGCCTGTGTGCCGCACGTCTGGGGGCCAGACCTCCTCCGAGTCCCTCGAGATTTATCCTGAGTCCGTGAGGTGCTCAGTTACCGCATGTCGCCACGAGGAGGCACAGCGTAGGGCTTGCTGATGGAGAGGCTGATGTACTGACAGGAAGAGACTTACGCATTCTGCTCTTCTTTTCGCATAGCTGCAAGCAGCAGTGCTAGCCAGTGGTGCAGGCTGAAAGTGAGAGGTGACAAGCAAGGAGTCACTAGCCAACACACTAGACGCATCACATCTGCCATTGACACACAGATGGAAGTCCATAATCGCCAACGACATGCGGCAAGGCACCTGATGATGATGATGATGATCAATACATTCGCACACATAATCAAAAGACATATCCCTGGCGTTGACCACTCCGGCCAATTTAGCACATTGGGGTTTTAAAAATATACCTAAATACAACTTTAAACAAACCTAAGAACATAAAACTTGTACAAAAACGGCCCTGAATTCACTAAAACTGCTTCGCATATCACATTTCGCTAGAGCTAAAAAATGCACTTAACAGATGTATCCAGTTGTCAATCCTAAGAGAAAGTACTTACGGTTTTACTGAACACATACAGGTGAATGGACCAGCAAGGCAGAAAATAATCGGAAGAAATGTACAGAAGCAAAGGAACAAGGCAAAAACAAAGTGACAGAAAAGAGGAAATTTCTAGCACAGAATTTCTAGTAGGTGGGGATATGTATACTGAGAGAGCCCCCGGCATCCCGGGGCTGGAGGGGGGGGGGGGTGGGGCGCATGAAGAGAATGAAATTGGATTGTACACATCATCCCAAAGACAGCAGGATGACATCACCCGGACTGCCCTTCACTGGACACCAGAAGGAAGACAGCAGGATAACATCACCCGGACTGCCCTTCTGGACACCAGAAGAAGACAGCAGGATAACATCACCCGGACTGCCCTTCATGGACACCAGAAGGAAAGACAGCAGGATAACATCACCCGGACTGCCCTTCACTGGACACCAGAAGGAAGACAGCAGGATAACATCACCCGGACTGCCCTTCACTGGACACCAGAAGGAAGACAGCAGGATGACATCACCGGACTGCCTTTCACTGGATACCAGAAGGAAGACAGCAGGATAACATCACCGGACTGCCCTTCACTGGACACCAGAAGGAAGACAGCAGGATAACATCATCCGGACTGCCCTTCACTGGACACCAGAAGGAAGACAGCAGGATAACATCACCCGGACTGCCCTTCACTGGACACCAGAAGGAAGACAGCAGGATAACATCACCAGGACCGCCCTTCACTGGACACCAGAAGGAAGACAGCAGGATAACATCACCTGGACTGCCTTTCACTGGACACCAGAAGGAAGACAGCAGGATAACATCACCAGGACCGCCCTTCACTGGACACCAGAAGGAAGACAGCAGGATAACATCACCCGGACTGCCCTTCACTGGACACCAGACGGAAGACGTAAGAGATGAAGACACAAGACCATCTGGTGACGCACAATAAAGAGACCTGAAGGCCCTGAAACATACCTGTGGCACTGTACAGAGACTGGTCTAGCACAGACAGGAGAGGAGAACCTACGTTGCTGACATACATGCCATGGGCATAAGGGACAGTGAGTGAGTCCTTTATCCAGTTTTCACATTACCGTGCTGCTGTTTCCTTCCATTTCTGTTTAAATGCCGACAACAGTGAACAAAGAGACGGTGGCAGAGGGATCGATCTAAATCAATAAAAATGTGCTGAATATAAAGAACAGAGAGAGAAAGAGACAGACAGACAGAGAGATCTGAGTCTTTGGTATGATATTTCCTTTTTGGATGAATTGTGTTTGTGCTGTATTGATGTAATGGTGTGTATCTGACTATGTTCATACTGCATTAGTGTACTGATATGGCATCACGTGCACACACACACACACACACACACACACACACACACACACACACACACACGCACACACACACACACACACAAACATACACCCACACACATTCACACACACACGCGCGCAAACACACACACACACAAAACACAAACACACACACACACACACACACACACACACACACACACACACACACACACACACACACACACACAAAAACACACACCTGGATTGTTGTTTTTTTTCAATGGCAAACTGCAAGAAGCATTCTCTAAGATGAACTGTGTGCATTATACAGATAGGATTATGATTAGGTATGATTATGAAAAAAATAGGAAGACTTCAAAGCCTGTTGTGTTATTTCTTATTATTAAGTCAGTAAGACACATGGTCAGACGGCCGATGCACATCAGAAATAGTCAGCAGAATCGGCCAAGCCAAAACAGCATTCAAGAAGATGAAAAGCGTTCTTACCAACAAATGCCTATCAATTAACGTCAGGAAGAGAGTTCTTGGGTGTTATATAGAACCAGTACTGTTGTACGGTTGTGAGGCGTGGACATTCGAGACGTAAATTCAGAACAAAATTAAGGCAAGTGAAACGTTGTTTCTAAGAAGAATGTTGACAGTTCCATGGACAGCAAAGAAAACAAACGAAACAGTCTTGAAGAGGCAGACACAAGAAGATCATTGATAAAGATGATGAGGAAAAGACAAGCAACATCTATAGGACATTTTATGAGGAAACAGAAATTAGAGCACCTGGTCACAAGTTTCAGTTTCAGTTTCTCAAGACAACGTCTCCGTGCTCGGAACGAATCCCATATGTACTAACGTCATAGGTGCCACGTGTATGGTGATCATGGCACAAGCCTTAAGCCTGCACATAAACCCATGAGCTGGCCAGGTCCTCAGGGCCCTACCTAGCCTGTGTTTTACCTTGTCTATATTTTATTTATACTGGTATTGTATCAGTCTATCATAGGAATAATGGTCAACAACAGCAAAGCTGGAGGGAAAGAGAACACCAGGTAGACCCAGGGAGAAAATAATGGACGGACTTGCAGAGTGGCTGAGGACAGAGAGCTATTCTGACACCCTTTAGTTGGTACCTTTCTCTCAGCCAGCATCGCTTGGAAGTGGTATTTTTAGCCCGGCAGGTTTGACCAAAATCCATCTCTGAAGCGCGTCTTATGCTACAGCAATACTGACAAAGAAGGAATCTGAGTGCGGTTTTCTGTATGTTTTGTGAATTTGTGTAATGATCGAGAATTTTTTCATCACTTTACCTGGATGCATTCAGTGCTGTGAATACTCATTGTTCTGAAGAAGTGATCATTATTTTGATGCATCACCTTGTCTTTGAGTTTTAGTAGAAATTACTAATGTAATGATTGACTCATATCTCCAGGTGGTTGTTGTTTGTTCAGTATAAAATGAGATTATTTTCGTAGTAGTGGCGTAAGTAGGCTATAGTGCAAGTTACAATCTTCACATGTTTTTGTCCATTTTGGCATGGTCAGATTCGTGATCTTCAGTGCTTTAACTTTCTCAAATTTCTAAAAAAAAATCGCAGTTCGTTCTCTGTTTTCACTCTTTTCTGAAGGCTTGAATTTGGCTAAAATCGGGTGTTAGCTGTTGCCCGGCCGAAGCACGCCACCAGCTGTGGGTGAACTAGGCCATGTGCATGGGCGCGCTGCACTTGTGTGTGTGTGTGTGTGTGTGTGTGTGTGTGTGTGCGCGCGCGCGCGCGCGGTGTGTGTGCATGTGTGTATGTGTGTGTATGTATGTGTGCGTGTGTGTGTGTGGCGTGTCTGTGTGTGTGTGTGCATGTGTGTATGTGTGTGTGTGTGTATGTGTGTGCGTGTGTGTGTGTGC
>JAPXFY010000012.1:12583796-12608796 GCA_030674185.1 Monoplex corrugatus
ATGTGTATGTTTGTTTGTGTGTGTGTATGTGTTTGTGTGTGTGTGTGTGTGTGTGTGGTGTGTGTGTGTGTGTGTGTGTGTGTGTGTGTGTGTCTGTGTCTGTATCTGTCTGTCTGTCTGTCTGTCTATCTGTATGTATGTATGTCTGTAAGCAGTGTGCAGTCGTGGCGACTTGGCAGTCTGGTATAGAAAGAAAAAAGAAAGCTCTCTCTGCCAAACACGATCGATACAGGTCATTCACAGCGACGGTACAACCTTCCCGTCCCCTCCCCCCTCCCCATCCTCCGCCCCCGCGGCGTCTGCAAGAGAGATCACTCTTTGAACCTTTCATGGAAAACGAGTTTGGACTTGGCAGTTTTGTTTAACCCTTTGACTCCCGCGCCCTATCCACCAACTGCAAAAACTTAACCCTTTGACTCCCTCACCCTGTCCACCAACTGCTAAAACTTGACCCTTTGACTCCCTCACCCTATCCACCAACTGCAAAACTTAACCCTTTGACTCCCTCACCCTATCTACCAACTGCAAAAACTTAACCCTTTCATTCCCTCACTTTATCCACCAGCTTCCTGCAAGAAAGCTGGTGGACAGGGTGGGAGAAACAAAGGATTAAGTTTTTGATTTGCTAGCATGGTTGACAATGCAGGATGCTGGTGGACAGGGTGAGGGAGTCAAAGGGTTAAGAAGGGCTTATGCCAGACAATTCCATATGCGCTCCATCCCAAATCTGCCCTCTTCGTCTGACAGACTCCCCGAGCCCTGCACAAACTTCTGTATGTTCCAAAGTCTTGAAATGGGGAGAGGGAGGGAGGGGGGCGAGAAGGGATCTATCAAACACTACGCTGATACCACCAGAATGATGGAAATGTTCAGATGGGCAGAGAACGAACCAGTGAATCCGACGCTCAAACCAACTGAGTGGCTGGGGCCCGCCTCGGTCGGTGGATTCAACCTGACCGTTTGAAACAGATGGTGATCTATTTCCAAACGAACGACAGGCATCCACCAACCAATCAACGTTCATTATTGTGCCGACACCCATTTTACAAATGGCGTCTTCTACTAAATCCATTAAAGGCGCCGCTTCGAAGGCGAAATGTTTGAGAGAGTTGAATCAAACTCTTCGTAGACGTGACAGCGGATATTCCGCTGCAACCAGCAAGGCTGTTAGAGACGTGACAGCGGACATTCCGCTGCAGCTGGCCAAACCATTAGAGACGTGACAGCGGATATTCCGCTGCGATTTTTAAAAATAGATGCAAGCCGGTCACTGGTCTAAGGGAACTAACTACACATATAGGAACACTCTTCGGTATCTTTTGAAGTGTTTGTTACTTCCCTTGCATCGATTTTATCCCGATTAGTCACAGTTTCTTGCCTTTATCCAAACCGTCCTTGCACCAAAATGGCGACATTTAGGCCTTCTTATTCTTCTTCAAAGGATCGTCATAATCACTTTGCTGCTTCACCTGTGTGAAAACAAAGCTGTGTTTGTTCTTTTATATCTTCTGGTCATACCAAGGACTTGTGATTACCTGGATTTCTGAATTACCTGGTCAAGAATGGGTGTTTCACTGACTTTATGTGTTGGATTACTGTCGTTGGCTGCAATCAAAAACTTTTTTCCAGAGCCAAAACCCTACCCCATTTCACCTTCTAGGAAGGTAAGTAGAATAGATGTATTGTCCTTGTATGTAGCTTCAGCTCAAAGAGCGTAAACTGAATTTTATTTTGATATAAAATATGTTCTTGTGCTGTAAAATCTGTATTTTTGAGAATTTTTTGAAAAACCCCCAAAATCGTGCGTCACCAAGGGTTGTGGCAGGTCCTGTTGATCGCGTCCACAGTGGTTGTGCAAGGCCACTATATTACGTCTTCAAAGAGACATTGGTGTTCTTAGTAATCGCCAAAGCAAATATTACATCAACAACAAAAACATTATCGGGTTAAGGCTTTTATGTGCTTTCTTCAACATTACTTCCGACACCTGATAAGCAAAACTGGCGAAACTCGAAGTGACCTACTTCTCACATCCTTTTCAAACGGATCGTGCAGCACTCCCCATCCGTTCCACGTTGACAAATCTGACGGTGCGTATGTCAGCAACTTTAATCCTTTGATTCCCGCGCCCTATCCACCAACTGCAAAAACTTAACCCTTTGGTGCCCTCATCCTATCCATCAGATTCCTGCAGGAACCTGGTGGTTAGGGTAAGGGAATCAAAGGGTTAAGGTTTAGTTTTTGCCAGCATGGTTGACAATGCAGGATGCTGGTGGACCGGGTGCACGGAGTCAAAGCTTTTGTGCATTGACTGGTGGTGCAGAATAGCTAGTTGTGTTGCGATTAAGACCTTTAATTATTTATTTACTTACTAAGTATATATAATATATATATGTATGTATTGTGTGTGTGTGGTGTGTGTGTGTGTGTTTTGTGTGTGTGTGTGTGTGTGTGTGTGTGTGTGTGTGTGCATGTGTGTGTGTGTGTGTTCCTTTCCTTGAAGGTAAGATGCACAGATACACATGTTATTACATGTAACCAAGATTATTCCAGTGATAGGCTGATACAATACCAGTATAAAATATAGACTAGGTAAAACACAGGCTAGGTAGGCCTCAGGACCTGGCCAGCTCTTGGGTTTATCTGCAGGCTTAAGGTTTGTGCCATGATCACCATACACATGGCACCTGTGACGTTAGTGCTTATGGAATTCGTTCCGAGCGCGGAGACGTTATCTTGAGAAACTGAAACTGAAACAGGAGTCAAAGAGTTAAGTCCCTTACTAACGACATTAATCTCTCTGTCGCGGAACCAGATTGAACAATAGACTCTCCTTGTAAGAAGACCATCACTACGGTCCCAGTGTGTGGGAATAATCTTTAGCTCTTTGCAGGGACGATAAGCTTTTAACTCTTTGACTACCGCATCCTGTCCACCAGTATCCTGCATTTTCAAACACGCTAGCAAAGCAAAAGCTTAACCCTTTGATTCCCTCACCCTATTCACCAGCTTCCTGCAAGCAAAAACTTAACCCTTTGATACCTTCACCCTATCACCAGCTTCCTGCAAGCAAGAACTTAACACTTTGATTCCTCACCCTATTCACCAGCTTCCTGTTCTGCAGGAAGCTGGTGGATAGTGTGAGGAAATCAAAGGGTTAACTTTTTGCAGTTGGTGGTCAGGGTGCGGGAATGAAAGGATTAAGGGGAACGAATTCCCACAGACATGCTCAGTTCCCCCCCCCCCCTTCCGTCTGCCGCAAGCTTGTCATTAATGATTTACCACCACACACCGTAGTCCACAGTGTGTTAGGCTGCTGTGTTCCGCGTAGGCTGGTGAAGTCACTTCTCTCTCTTGTCCATTGATCGATACAGGCAATACAACTTAGCACAGGGGGCGGGGGGGGGGGGGGTGGAAGTTTTTTGGTTCCAGCCCGCTTCTTTCCAGTTCAGGCTTGTTCAATGTGGGTTCATCGTGCTCAGGCAATTCCCTACACGCTCCACCCAGATCTGCCAGCAATTATCTGGAAGACTGTTTAAGCATGGGGGGAAAACGCCATGCGTTGGCAAGGTCCTGAGATGGGGAAAGGGGAAGGGGGGTCGAATTCTGAGAAATACTCAGCTGACACCATCAGAACAACACACACAAAGCCAGAACAAGATTGAGGCAGCCGAGATGTGGTGTCTAAGAAGAATGCTGAAAGTTCCATGGACAGCAAAGAAAACAAATGAGGCAATCTTGATGGAGGCAGACACAAGAAGACCATTGATATTGGAGATTAGGAAAAGACAGGCAACATTTATAGGCCATTTTATGAGGAAAATGGAATTAGAGCACCTGGTCACAACAGGAAAGCTGGAGGGAAAGAGAGCACCAGGTAGACACAGGGAGAAAATACTGGACAGACTTGCAGGAAGGCTGAGAACGGAGAGGGTGGAAGATGTGCTTGCGGCGACAAGGGATAGATACATATGGAGGGTCATGATCGCCAACGCCATGCGGCAGGGCACTTGATAATGATGATGATGACCATCAGAATGATGGAAGCACTAAAATGGACAGCTAACAGGTCTACCTGGTGCTCTTTTTCCCTCCAGCTTTTTGTTGTTAAATTTCTCTTCCCTCATAAAATATCCTATGGGTATACAGCATCACTGCCTTTTGGGTGTCTCAGTAGAGACCATGGCAAAGGGAGTAAACCTGACAGAAAATCACTCCCACACTGCCTTGAGGGTAGTTGTGGCAACGACAAAGGCTTGGGGATAGTCCCGTACAAAAACCGATGGAAGGCAACGGGAAACCATTATCGTATCATCCCAAGAAAAACATGGCCAGCCAAATACGGAGATGAGCCATGACAGGAAAGTAAAACCTTCACTCTTTTACTCCCTCACCTAATCCGCCATCTTCCTGTATAATAAGCTATGATGGCAAAGCAAAACCTCAACCCTTTTGCTATCTCACCCTATCCTTGGAGGGAATGAAAGGGTTATGCTTTTACAGCTGCTGGACAAGTTCATGGAGTCAAAGAGGGTTAACTCTTTGACTCTTCCACCTTGTCCACCAGCATCCTGCATTGTGAACCATGCAAACAGGATGTCCCACATAATTTATTGTCTGCCAACCTCAGCGACCGTGTCAACCTTCGACGTGGACAAGGCAGAACCCTGACTCTGAGGGCTGATGTTAGGAATGATCTTGACCACTTCGGCGTTTCTCCAGCAATTGTCATGAACATGAATAGCATCCAATTTTCACAGTTGATCGTTTCGGTTTAATCAACTGAACGTTAAATATACATATATAGCCAGCTAAGCAAAAACTTAACCCTCTGGTGGATAGGTGAGGGAGTCAATTTTTTTTCAATTAGTGGATAAAGACGCGGGAGTCAAAAGGTTAAAATACGTGATTGTGTCGGTGTGTATTCACAATACTTAGCAGTGACTTGTGATTATCACCAATGGCCATTTATGGGTTTTCTTAACTATTGTACTGAAGAGCGTTTACATGTGATGCTTACCTAAGGACGAGTTAGAATAAGTGTGAGTGAGACTTCACTTTGTGGAAATTGTGCATCTTGATGGATAGGTCGTGTGTGTGTGTGTGTGTGTGTATGTGTGTGTATGTGTGTGTGTGTGTGTGTGTGTGTGTGTTTGTGTGTGTGTGTTAATGTGTGTGTTTGTGTGTGTTTGTGTTGTGTGTGTGTGTGTGTGTTTCTGTGTGTGTGTTTGTGTGTATGTTATCTGTATGTCTGTCTGTTTGTCAGTATGTCAGTATGCATATGACTGTGTTGATGCGTGTGAGAAAGTAAGAGAATGTGTGTGTCTCTATGTCTGATTGTCTTTATCTTTGTGTGACTGTGTGAAAATAAAAGACGGAGAGAGATCGAAAGCAAGCAAGCAGAAGTGTTGTGTGTGTGTGTGTTTGTGTTGTGTGTGTGTTTGTGTCTGTCTGTCTGTCTGTTCTGTGTGAAATGTGAGTGAGTGTGTTGTCTCTCTGTGTGAGAGATAAAGAGAGTGAGAGCTTGCTATGTATCTGTGTGTGAATGTTGATCTGTGTGTGTGTGTGTGTGTGTGTGTGTGTGTGTGTGTGTGTGTGTGTGTGTGTTGATAGTATACGTGCATGTGTGGAGTATGTGTGTGCATGTGTGAGTGTGTGCGTGTTTGTGTGTGCATGTGTCTGTGTGTGTGTCTGTATGTGTGAATGATGTGTGTGTGTGTGTGTGTGTGTGTGTACGTGTGTGTGTGTGTGTGTGTGTGTGTGTGTGTGTGTGTGTGTGTGTGTGTCTGTATCGATATGTAGAGGAAAATGTCTCCTGACAGTTTTCTCACTTATTTCGTTTCAAACAACTGGTGCAGGAAGCTGGTAGATCAGGCAAAGGAGGGAAAGAGTTAAAATTTTGCAGCTGGTATATAGGGCGAAGGAGTGAAAGGATTAAAAGGATTAAGACGGCATGGTTGACGATGTGACCTGACGTAAGCAACGCTTACATAATGATTATGCGGATATGAGTCACGTGCTTTCCAGTTTGTTTTCACTGCACGTGCGATACGAAGTACTCCGATCGTGATTTGCGCAGTGGGTGTGGTCAATGCTTTCCATGTAAACAGCGATAAATTTTCACTGCCATCTTATCACGTGCAATGCATAGCTTTTTTTTCCCTTTGACATTTCCGTTCCATTTCCTCGTTTCATGATATATTTATGTTACACGTTGTTTCCGTCCAACTGTAATGAAGTGAAAGGTGTTGCAAGAAAGCAGGAAGTGTTTGTATGTGTGTGTGTGTAAGAGAGAGAGAATGTGTCAGTGTGTGTGTGTATGTGTGTAGAGAGAGAGAGAGAGAGAGAGAATGTGTCAGTGTGTGTGTGTGCGTGTGTGTCAGTGTGTGTGTGTGTGTAGAGAGAATGTGTCAGTGTGAGAGAGAGAGAGAGAGAGAGAATGTGTCAGTATGTGAGAGAATATGTCAGTGTGTGAGAGAGAATGTGTCAGTATGTGAGAGAGAATTATGTCAGTGTGTGAGAGAGAGAGAATATGTCAGTGTGAGAGAAAGAGAGAATGTGTCAGTGTGTGTGTGTGTCAGTGTGTGTGTGAGAGAGAGAATGTGTCAGTGTGAGAGAGAGAGAGAAATATGTCAGTATGTGAGAGAGAATATGTCAGTGTGTGAGAGAGAATGTGTCAGTGTGTGAGAGAATATGTCAGTGTGTGAGAGAGAATGTGTCAGTATGTGAGAGAGAATGTGTCAGTGTGTGAGAGAGAATATGTCAGTATGTGAGAGAGAGAGAATATGTCAGTATGTGAGAGAGAATGTGTCAGTGTGTGAGAGAGAATGTGTCAGTATGTGAGAGAATGTGTCAGTATGTGAGAGAGAATGTGTCAGTATGTGAGAGAGAATATGTCAGTATGTGAGAGAGAATATGTCAGTATGTGAGAGAGAAGAGAGAGAGAATATGTCAGTTGTGGAGAGAGAATATGTCAGTGTGTGAGAGAGAATATGTCAGTTGTGAGAGAGAATATGTCAGTGTGTGGAGAGAGAATATGTCAGTGTGTGAGAGAGAAGAGATGTGAGAAGATGTCAGTTGGAGAGAGAATATGTCAGTATGTGAGAGAGAATAGTCAGTGTGTGAGAGAATTGTCAGTTGTGAGAGAGAATGTTCAGTATGTGAGAGAATGAGGTAAGAGAATAGTCAGTGTGTGAGAGAGAATATGTCAGTGTGTGAGAGAGAAGTGTATTGGAGAGAATATGTCAGTATGTGGAGAGAAGGAGAGAGAATATGTCAGTGTGTGAGAGAGAAGTATGTAAGTGTTGTGAGAGAGAATGTGTCAGTGTGTGGAGAGAGAATGTCAGTGTGTGAGAGAGAAATGTCAGTGTGTGAGAGAGAATTGTCAGTGTGTGAGAGAGAATATGTCAGTTGTGAGAGAGAGAGAATATGTCAGTGTGTGAGAGAGAATATGTCAGTGTGGAGAGAGAATATGTCAGTATGTGAGAGAGAATGTCAGTATGTGAGAGGAGAGATGTGTCAGTGTGAGGAATGTCAGTATGGAAGAATATGTCAGTATGTGAGAGAGAATATGTCATGTGTGTGTGAGAGAGAATATGTCAGTATGTGAGAGAGAATATGTCAGTTGTGAGAGAGAATTGTCAGTATGTGAGAGAGAATATGTCAGTGTGTGAGAGAGAATGTGTCAGTTGTGAGAGAGATATGTCAGTATGTGGAGAGAGAATATGTCAGTGTGTGAGAGAGAATATGTCAGTATGTGAGAGAGAATATGTCAGTTGTGTGAGAGAGAATATGTCAGTATGTGAGAGAGAGGAATATGTCAGTATGTGGAGAGAATATGTCAGTAGTGAGAGAGATATGTCAGTGTGTGAGAGAGAATATGTCAGTTGTGAGAGAGAATATGTCAGTGTGTGAGAGAGAATATGTCAGTATGTGAGAGAGATTGTCAGTATGTGAGAGAATATGTCAGTGTGTAGAGAGAATAGTCAGTATGTGAGAGAGAATGTCAGTATGTGAGAGAGAATGTCAGTGTGTAGAGAGAATATGTCAGTTGTGAGAGAGAATATGCAGTGTGTGAGAGAGAATATGTCAGTTGTGAGAGAGAATGTCAGTATGTGAGATATGTCAGTGTGTGAGAGAGAATATGTCAGATGTGTGAGAGGAGAGAGAGAGAATGTGTCAGTTGTGAGAGGAATGTGTCAGTGTAGAGAGAATTGTCAGTGTGTGAGAGAGAATGTCAGTTGTGAGAGAGAATATGCATGGGGTTCAGTATGTGAGAGAGAGAAGATTGAGAATTGTCAGTGTGTGAGAGAGAATATGTCAGTTGTGAGAGGAGATTGTCAGTGTGTGGAGAGAATTGTCAGTATGTGAGAGAGAATATGTCAGTGTGTGAGAGAGAATTGTCAGTATGTGAGAGAGAATTGTCAGTGTGTGAGAGAGTATGTCAGTATGTGAGAGAAATATGTCAGTGTGTGAGAGAGAATGTGTCAGTATGTGAGAGAGAATGTGTCAGTGTGTGGAGAGAATGTTCGTTGTGAGAGTGTGTATGTAGGTTGTTCGTGTGTGAGAGAGATTGCGTTGTGGTGAGTGTGTAGTTGTGAGAGAGATTGTCAGTATGTGAGAGAGAATGTGTCAGTGTGTGAGAGAGAGAATGGTCAGTTGTGAGAGATGTGTCGTATGGGGTGTCAGTTGTGGTGGAATTGTCGTGTGTGAGAGAGAATATGTCAGTTGTGAGTGGAGAGTGAAATGCAGTGTGTGAGAGAGATATGTGTAAGTGAGAGAGAATAGTCATATGTAAAGGAAGAATATTCATATGTGAAGAGAAATAAAGTCAGTATTGAGAGAAATTCTATTAGAGAGTATGTCAGTGTGTTGAGAGAATTATGCAGTTGTGAGAGAGAATATGTCAGTATGTAAGAGAATATGTCAGTGTGTGAGAGAGAATTGTCAGTATGAGAAAGAATTGTCATGTTAGAGAATATGTCATGTATGAAAAATTATGTCATATGTGAAGTAGAATATGTCATGGTGAATAGATAATCAGTATGTAGAAGAATATGTCAGTATTAGAGAGAAAAGAATATGTCAGTTGTGAGAGAGAATATGTCAGTATGTGAGAGAGATATGTAGTAATGTGAGAGAGAATATGTCAGTGTGTGAGAGAGAATATGTCAGTTGTGAGAGAGAATATGTCAGTTGTGAGAGAGAATGTCAGTGTGTGAGAGAGAATATGTCAGTGTGTGAGAGAGAATATGTCAGTGTGTGAGAGAGAATGTGTCAGTATGTGAGAGAGAGAGAGAATGTGTCAGTGTGTGTGAGAGAAGGTTTGTGTGTGTGTGTGTGTGTGTGTGTGTGTGGTGTGTGTGTGTGTGTGTGTGTGGTGTGTGTGTGTGTTGTGTGGCGTGTGTTTGTGTGCGAGTGTGAGTGTGTGTGTGTGTGAGTGTGTATGTGTGTGTGAGTGTGTGTGAGAGAGAGAGAATGTGTGTGTGTGTGTGTGTGTGCGTGTGTGTGTGTGTGCACGTGTGTGTGTGTGTTTATGTGTGTGCGTGTTTGTCTCAGTATGTGTATTGTGTGTTGTTGTTTGTGTGTTGTTGGTTTAAAGTCTAGCCAACTGCGTAGAGCCATATCAGGGCTGTAACCGTTTCAAAACATACACAATGCTTCAACAGGAAGAAAACAATAAGAAAAAAAATTAAGTTCACACACCAGTGCATTCGCGCATATAATCTAAAGAGACGCCCCCTGCGTTGATCGCTCCCTCCAATTTATCGCACATGGGGATTTAAAAAAAACACCAGAATATAAATTCAGACATAAACTAAACATACCTGAATACAAATCTAGACATAACTAAACATACCTGAATACAAATCTAGACATAACTAAACATACTGAATACAAATCTAGACATAACTAAACATACCTGAATACAAATCTAGACATAACTAAACATACCTGAATACAAATCTAGACATAACTAAACATACCTGAATACAAATCTAGACATAACTAAACATACCTGAATACAAATCTAGACATAACTAAACATACCTGAATACAAATCTAGACATAACTAAACATACCTGATACAATCTAGACATAACTAAACATAACCTGAATACAAATCTAGACATAACTAAACATACCTGAATACAAATCTAGAATAACTAAACAAAAACCTGAATACAAATCTAGACATAACTAAACATACCTGAATACAAATCTAGACATAACTAACATACCTGAATACAAATCTAGACATAACTAAACATACCTGAATACAATCTAGACATAACTAAACATACCTGAATACAAATCTAGACATAACTAACATACCTGAATACAAATCTAGACATAACTAAACATACCTGAATACAAATCTAGGCATAACTAAGGACACTAAAACATAGAAAAAGGACCGAAATGCCCTAAAATTGCTTCCGCATATCTCATTTCCCTTGAGCCAGAAATGCACTTTATACATGTACCCAATTATCAAGTAGGTAAGACTTTATCGAACACACGGGTGAACGGACCAGCAAGGCAGAAAATGATAGGTAGAAATGACAGACAATGACAATGACAATGACAATGATGCTTTATTTTCCAACGGTAAAAGTTATTGGCTAGAAGCCATTTTTCAAACTTGCCGTTGTTTTACAGTAACAAGTACAGCTTAGGGAAAATACATGTTGAATACTAAAATTAAGATAACATTACAATGGAATCAAGAAACGTACACAGTCAGCACTTAGAGATAGATAGATAGATAGATAGATAGATAGATAGATAGATAGATAGATAGAGAAAGCGCAGGAGCAAGGCAGACACAAAGGGAGTGACAGAAAAGAGGAAATTTCTAGCACAGAATTTCCAGAAGGTGGGGATACTATTCATACTGAAAGAACCCCCGCCTCGTGGGGGAGAGTCAGAAGCAAGATAAGCACGGTTGTATGTAGTAGTTACGTACAAACTTGGCATCATCAGTCATAGGAAGGAGCCTCTGGCATTTTTCTGTCCAGTCGCCGTGGTGTAGTGGTTAAAGCAACGGACTACCGACTAGAAGGTTGTGGGTTTGAATCCCCATTAGTCCCTTCAAAAATATATCATTGTGGGGTTTTTCGGCTCTAACAGGCTCCTACCCAGAATTGGGCGTGCTATGGGCTCAATGGGAAGACTGGGACCACACAGTCAAGTCTCATCCACTTCACGGATGCGCCATTGAGGGTGTTGCTCAAACTCTCAGACGAGCACCGCAGGTGTCTGTATCTCTCGGGCCTGGTTGACGCCAGGATATCTTATAATAGTAAGCGTAGAGTACAGCCCTGTCACGCGCTCTCAGTCATAGATGGAACTCCAAAGCATCATGATTATCATCCTCATCAACATCATCATCAACATCATCATCATCACATTGTAAAGAAGTTGAGCCAGCTTCTGCGGCCATTAAGATGGCGTAGAAAATGGGACGAAAAAAAAAAGGTGAGCACAAAGGTAACGTCCCTGAGTGCGATGAACCTAAATAATTTTTTTTTTACATTCTGCCCGATTGATCTTAGCAGCAACCAACACAACTGGCACCGGGTTTGATATGCAAAGATTGGTTCTCTGACAGCAGCAGTCCCGTTTATTGCACATATAAAAAGATATCATTATTCATATTCATTTCTTTTGTCACAGAGGATTTAACATGTAAAAGTCAGGTTGCTCTCTCCTTTGAGAGCGCATCGCCGCAGAGCAGCGCCACCCAATCTTTTTAACCAAGACTTTAGAAAGGCAAGAATGCTGACTGCTCTTCAATGGGAGGGACCTGGGCAATCAACTTTTCTCCAATATTTTATTATTCCAGGGCAGCGGGGCGAAAACCCTGCTCTTCATGATTTTCAACTGCAGTGGGATCTTTAGCGTGTGCAGACCAGAAAGCACACGGGTCGGACTCGTTTTTCGTCCCGTTCTGAAGGACTAGACGTTCAGTTCGATTTTCCGATCAAAACTGAGGAAAAAAGTCAAGGCCATAACGAGAAACGAACCCTGGAACCTCGAGTTTTAGTTATTGGCAGGTGAACGTCTGAACCATTCCGTCACTCTTCTCCAATACAGGGGGGTGCAAAAGTAAGTATACAGTAAGTATCACATCATTATTATAATGCTTAATTCTGCTCTCGATTAGAGGAGTGTGTGAATACCGACGGCAAGCAGTTTGAGTATCTGAGGGATTAAGGCTGTGCTTGTTATTACATGTATATGCAATATTCATTTGTTTGTATAATAAATGCAATGAGTATTGTAAGTGTTTTCTTTTTTCATAACTGTATACCTACTTTTGCACACACACCCCTGTATATAGGCCTACAGTATCTACAGCAGAGTGTGTCCGTAACAGGGCCCTCATTTCAGAAGAAAAAGAATTCGGAGTCGGAATTTGTTCAAATGGGATTCATCCAACCCGGACCATTCCATAAGTGCTCCACCCAACTCTGCCAGCTGTTATCTGACAGACTCCACAAGCCTGCGCAAAACTTTATGATGGTGAGGCCTTGAAATGGGGATAAGGAGGGGGAGGGGGAGGAGACCTATGAAACACTGGGCTTGACACTTATTACGGAAACATGAATATGATTAGGTCAGCGAACACGCCTGATTTTAATATTGCGGGCGGGGATTGAACTCGAGATACCAGAACTACAGTCCACGGCTGTATCAAAAGACGAGAAAAGGAAAAAAAAAAGAAGGAGGAAAAGGAAAAGCAGAGAGAGACAGACAGACAGACAGACAGACAGGCAGACAGAGAGGACAGACAGACAGAAGAGACAGACAGAGACAGAGAGACAGAAATAGAGAGAGACAGAGACACAGAGACGGACAGAGACAGAGACAGACACAGAGACAGAGACAGACACAGAGACAAGAACAGACAGACAGACACAGAGACACAGACACAGACAGACAGAGACACAGAGAGAGAGAGACGGAAAACAACAACAGCAAAAACAGAAACTCAGCTAATGTATTCAGGTCACCTGTTGAGGAAATAATATATTAACCCTTTGACTCTCACACCCTACCCACCAGCATTCCGCTCTGTCCACCATGCTAGCAAAGCAAAAACTTAACCCTTTGACTCCCTCACCCTATCCACCAGCTTCTTGCAGGAAGTTGATGGATAGGGTGAGGGAGTCAAAGAGTTAAGTTTTTGCAATTGGAGGATAGTTGCGGGAGTTAAAGGGTTAAACCATTCTGCTGCGCTCTTTGATCTTAAGGAACGCCTTTGGAGAAAAAAATATTATGCTGAACATGTTCACGAGAAAATAAAACAGAGAATTGACACTCGTGTGTGCGTGGATTTTGTAATGAAAATGTGTTGTGGGAATGTTGCACATCAGTGATATTAGCACAGAATACGATGGTCGTACCATTCTATAATCTTCATTTTTATACAAAAATCAATAAGAATAAAACAAAATATCCGTTCTGACCAGCACCGCAGGTGTCTGTATCTCTCGAGCCTGGTTGACGCCAGGATATATTATGATAGTAAGCCTAGAGTGCAGCCCTGTCTCGCAATCTCAATCCTAGATGGAAACTCCATAGCATCATGATTATCATCCTCATCGACATCATCATCATCGCATTATAAAAAACTATTCCAGCTTCTGTGGCCATTAAGGTGGCGTAGAAAATGGGACGAAAAACAAAAACAAAACAAAACAAAAAAGGTGAGCACAAAGGTAACCTCCCTGAGTGCGATGATCCTATTTAAAAAAAAAAAACATTAAGGACCACCCTCAAGACATAGGCCTACCTTTAAAAAAGGATAACACTTGGCTGTGTGATTCCAGTCTGCTCACTGAGCGCAGAATACACTGAAATCTGGATTGGAGCTTGCAGGGGCTAAGAATCCTACGCTGATTTGGATTCATGGGATTTGAATCCACAACCTTCTAGTCGCCACACTGTGGAGCTAATTACTACGCCACCATGACTTGTGGAGATTTTAGTTTATTTTTTACGAATTATAATTTTGATCAAACAATAATGATGCAATCTTTGAGCTACGGAATATTACGTCACTATTTGACTACGTCATTTATGTGTGTGAGGATGCCTGGGGCTCTTTCAGTATATATAGTATCCCCACCTTCTGGAAATTCTGTGCTACAAATTTCCTCTTTTCTGTCACTCTCTTTGTTTCTGCCTTGTTCTTTTGCTTTCTGTCATTTCTTCCTATCATTTTCTGCCTTGCTGGTCCATTCACCTGCATGTGTTCGATGAGGTCGTACGAACTTTCTTTTAGGAATGATGATTGGGTACATGTGTTAAGTGCATTTTTGCCTCTAGGGAAATGAATTATGCGGAATCAATTTTAGGTAATTTAGGCACGTTTTCACATATGTTTTAGTGTCTTAGTTGTATTTAAATTTGTAGTCGGGCATGTTATTTAAATCCCCTGTGATGGACTGGACTGGGTGGTTGGCGCAGGGGGCATTTCCTTGGATTGTGTGCGCGAATGCAATGGTGTGCGTGCTTAATTTTTTTCTTTCTCATTTTTTCCTTGTTAAAGTAGTATGTTTTGAAACAGGTAATAGCCCTGATATGGCTCTCCGCAGTCGGCTGGGCTTTAAACAAAAATGACAATTTCATGATCTGTTCTTTTTTTGTACTAAATCAGTCTTTTTCTCCTAATTTTTTGTATGTTTTTTTTTTGTTTTGTTTTTTCGGGGGGGGGGGGGGGTTGTTGTTTTTTGTGATCTTACGCTTGACAGAGGCCAGTTGGCCGAAAATTTGCGCCTGTCTTGTCTGGTTGTATTATACACGAGTAGGCCTATTTATCATTTTTATTTTTTTCGCGGTTTTTTTTTTTTTTTTTTTTCTGGTTCCTTTTTGCTTGAACGCAGGCAGTCACATTTGTTTTGGATCTGGTTTTGTTTGTTTGTTTCTTGTATTTTGTGTACAGTTGACAAAAGCCAGTTGTCCAAAACTTTGCACCGGTCTTGTTTTGTCAATCAAACACGCGTGACTCGTTCGATTTTCGTGCGTATCTGGCTTCTGTTTGCTTCAAACGCTGGCGGCAAAATTTGTTTCTGTTAGAAGACAGCTTCTAATGTACATCATGACAGGAGTTGAACTCGAAATCAGCTGAGTCAGCCAGTCAGTTAAAATTTGAGATCACTTCAGCTTAACAAAGGATCATCGCTGCCTTATTTGAATCAGCCACCAATTAAAGAGTGTTGTGTGCTCAGCTAACAACGGCATGTAACTTTCGGGCCTGGTTACATCAGCAATGTATTATGTGTTGATATGGCGCTGAACCCACCCCCCTCCATTTTGTTTTGTTTTGTTTTTTGTTTTGTTTTGTTTTGTTTTGTTCTATGTAACGCACATGGATTGTTTGCGCTATACAAATGGAATTATTATTATAATTATTATTATCAATTATCATTATTATTATGTTTCCATAAGCCATTTCCGTCTTTGGTGGGCGTGCATTGTGGGGGTTCTTATGTTTCCATAGCCACAGACACTGACATGATTTACAGGATTAACGAACATGTCTGAACTGCTGAGTGAGGTCACACAACAACACACAACACACACACACACACACACACACACACAACACACACACACACACACACACACAACACACACACACACACAAAGTAGGGGAGGAAGGGAAGAATAAGACGATCAGGAACTAATTCAGAATGACCGTAGCGCACATGTCCGCGTACGTGACTTGGAGCCGCTTAGAGTGCTAAAAAGACAAAATGAATGTGTAGTGTGTGATAGTGCCAAGGGAAGCTGTTTCTGGTACACAGCTGATCGATATGTCTGCCACTTTGTGCTCTCTCTCTCTCTCCTCTCCTCTCTCTCTCTCTCTCTCTCTCTCTCTCTCTCTCTCTCTCTCCATCATTTTGATGGTGTCAGATTAGTGTTTTCTACAACTTCGCTCTCTTTCACTCTGTCTGTCTCTCTCTCTCTGTCTGCCTGTCTCTCTCTCTCGCCATCATTCTGGTGGTGTCAGATTAACTCACAGCCCCCACCCTCCCCCATCACGTCACTTAACTCACAGCCCCCGTCCCTCCCCCATCACAGCACTTAACTCACAGCCCCCATCCCTCCCCCATCACAGCACTTAACTCACAGCCCCCATCCCTCCCCCATCACGTCACTTAACTCACAGCCCCCATCCCTCCCCCATCACAGCACTTAACTCACAGCCCCCATCCCTCCCCCATCACAGCACTTAACTCACAGCCCCCATCCCTCCCCCATCACATCACTTAACTCACAGCCCCCATCCCTCCCCCATCACAGCACTTAACTCACAGCCCCCATCCCTCCCCCATCACAGCACTTAACTCACAGCCCCCATCCCTCCCCCATCACAGCACTTAACTCACAGCCCCCATCCCTCCCCCATCACGTCACTTAACTCACAGCCCCCATCCCTCCCCCATCACAGCACTTAAACTCACAGCCCCCGTCCCTCCCCCATCACGTCACTTAACTCACAGCCCCCGTCCCTCCCCCATCACAGCACTTAACTCACAGCCCCCATCCCTCCCCCATCACGTCACTTAACTCACAGCCCCCTCCCTCCCCCATCACAGCACTTAACTCACAGCCCCCATCCCTCCCCCATCAAGCACTTAACTCACAGCCCCCATCCCTCCCCCATCACAGCACTTAACTCACAGCCCCCATCCCTCCCCCATCACAGCACTTAACTCACAGCCCCTCATCCCTCCCCATCACAGCACTTAACTCACAGCCCTCCCATCCCTCCCCCATCACAGCACTTAACTCACAGCCCCCATCCCTCCCCCATCACAGCACTTAACTCACAGCCCCCATCCCTCCCCCATCACGCACTAAACTCACAGCCCCCATCCCTCCCCCATCACTCACTTAACTCACAGCCCCCATCCCTCCCCCATCACGTCACTTAACTCACAGCCCCCATCCCTCCCCCATCACGTCACTTAACTCACAGCCCCCATCCCTCCCCCATCACGTCACTTAACTCACAGCCCCCGTCCCTCCCCCATCACGTCACTTAACTCACAGCCCCCGTCCCTCCCCCATCACGTCACTTAACTCACAGCCCCCGTCCCTCCCCCATCACGTCACTTAACTCACAGCCCCCGTCCCTCCCCCATCACGTCACTTAACTCACAGCCCCCGTCCCTCCCCCATCACGTCACTTAACTCACAGCCCCCGTCCCTCCCCCATCATCACTTAACTCACAGCCCCCGTCCCTCCCCCATCACGTCACTTAACTCACAGCCCCCATCCCTCCCCCATCACAGCACTTAACTCACAGCCCCCATCCCTCCCCCATCACGTCACTTAACTCACAGCCCCCATCCCTCCCCATCACGTCACTTAACTCACAGCCCCCGTCCCTCCCCCATCACAGCACTTAACTCACAGCCCCCATCCCTCCCCCATCACGTCACTTAACTCAGCCCCCATCCCTCCCCATCACAGCACTTAACTCACAGCCCCCATCCCTCCCCCATCACGTCACTTAACTCACAGCCCCATCCCTCCCCCATCACGTCACTTAACTCAGCCCCCATCCTCCCCCATCACAGCACTTAACTCACAGCCCCCATCCCTCCCCCATCACGTCACTTAACTCACAGCCCCCGTCCCTCCCCCATCACAGCACTTAATTCACAGATCCCATCCCTCCCCCATCACGTCACTTAACTCACAGCCCCCATCCCTCCCCCATCACGC
This sequence comes from Monoplex corrugatus, assembly GCA_030674185.1. Lineage (NCBI taxonomy): Eukaryota > Metazoa > Mollusca > Gastropoda > Littorinimorpha > Ranellidae > Monoplex > Monoplex corrugatus. Next base: position 12,601,546 of record JAPXFY010000012.1, read on the forward strand.
ACTTAACTCACAGCCCCCGTCCCTCCCCCATCACAGCACTTAACTCACAGCCCCCGTCCCTCCCCCATCACGTCACTTAACTCACAGCCCCCATCCCTCCCCCATCACGTCACTTAACTCACAGCCCCCATCCCTCCCCCATCACGTCACTTAACTCACAGCCCCCATCCCTCCCCCATCACGTCACTTAACTCACAGCCCCCGTCCCTCCCCCATCACAGCACTTAACTCACAGCCCTCATCCCTCCCCCATCACGTCACTTAACTCACAGCCTCCATCCCTCCATCACGTCACTTAACTCACAGCCTCCATCCCTCCCCCATCACGTCACTTAACTCACAGCCCCCATCCCTCCCCCATCACAGCACTTAACTCACAAATACACAACAGGGTCAGACTTTGCCTCAAAGGACCGGGGAGGATTCGAGGGCGGGTGGAAGGTGTTTGTATGTGTGTGTGTGTGGTGTGTGTGTGTGTGTGTGTGTGTGTGTGTGTGTGTGTGTGTGTGTGTGTGTGTGTGTGTTGTGGTGGAGGGGGGAAGAGGTAGGAAGAATATCAAAGACAGACACACAGGTACACATACACACAAAATCTCTCTCTCTCTCTCTCTCTCTCTCTCTCTCTCTCTCTCTCTCTCTCTCTCACGCGCACACACCACTCCCTATCTCGCACACACAGACACATTCTCTCTCTCTCTCTCTCTCTCCCCTCTCTCTCTCTCTCTCTCTCTCTCTCTCATACACACACACACACACACACACACACACACACACACACACACACACATATATATATATATATATATATTCATTCACTCACATTTCCATCAAACTAAAACTTCTTTTCAATCCGAAATTGATTCGCTGTTATAAGCTCAAACTGACGTTAGTCTGACCTTGTGCAAAAACGATGATGGCTTAAAAAAATATTTATTAATCGTCTCAATTGGACAACCGAGCCAATGGGTTTTGGGTCAACTGGGAGCTTGGGTGTGTTATGTCACCAATTTGAACTTGAGAAACATGTTACAATTTCCGTTCACGAAGCTGCACAACTGAACCATAAATTATGTACTTTTTCATTTCCAGAACGCAATGCCATTTTACTAACATACACACGCAAAAAAGTTTCACTGAATCAAATACTTGTTTCATGACATCCTTATTGTATAACTAGATGTCATGTCATTTTGCTGCACAAAAAAAAAAAAAACAAAAAAAAACTTCAGTAAATTAAATTTTCGTCTCTTTATATGCAATGACAAAATGTCATTTTGCTGCACACACAAAACAATTTCACGAAATTAGTCTCTTTTTACTGATTTCTTTAGAAAACAACTCGAGAGAACTAAAATTTTCAGCTGCACAAAAATATTCAGTGAATCAAGTGAATATTCTTTCGATTCTTTAACCAATTACACGATGTCATTTTTTTGGCTGCACAGGAAGTTACACTGAATCAATCAATTTTTCTCATTCGTTTATACAACAACACAAGGCTGCACAAAAAGATCCAGTGAATCAAGCAGAATTTTCTCGACTCTTTAATCGATGATTTGTTGTCATTTTAGCTGCACAGAAAAAAAGTTTCATTGACTGAATCAAATTTACTCGATTCTTTTCGACAATGACACAACACTGTCAGTTTAATTTAACTGCACACAAAATCTTGAGTCAGTGAACTGGTCTTGCTTCGTGTGCCAGTGACTGAAGTGTCAGAGGCCTCAGCTGCACAAAAAAGCCGAACTAAGTCAATACCCTTTAGCCACTTCCTAAGTTTACACTGCCTGTGGCTCCACAGGCCTACAGGGTCAAGGTCAGTTGTGCTGCACAGAGAGGGTTCACGGAATCAAAAGATATGTTCCCGTTTTCGGGGAAATGACTCGATGTGTCACTGACTTAAGCTGCACAATAAAAAAAAAATCAAAATCAAAATCAAAATATGCTGCAAGCCAAAAGTGATTAACAGTGAGGCAAAGAAATGTGCACTTTGAAAACAGAATATATTAACAGTGAGGCAAAGAAATGTGCACTTTGAAAACAGAATATAATGTGCTATCTACTGAACTACCAGTGAAACGTGTTTTTCGTCAGTAGACTCGCTGGTCTGTTTTTAAAGCATGCCATCGTTATGTCCGTTGTGTAGTATGAAAATTATTATTGTTTTCACTAAATACTGAAACTAGTGAAAGCAAAAATGACAGACGTTTGAGACACTAGATCTATCCTATGATCAAAGATCGTGGTAGTCTGTTGTTGAAATTATGATAGTCCAATTTAGGTTGAGTCTATTTTCACATTTATTGACCACATCGATTTCAGATTTTGTTTAATGTATTCGTTGGGCCTACACTCACAATCAGCTGTTCGGATGAACATTTTCTACTGAATTGCTCAAACGCTTACGCTTCACAGGACCAAATGTAAAAAAAAAATGGAGGCTTGGTAAAACACAGGCTAGGTAGGACCTCAGGCTCAGGGCCTGGCTAACCGATGGGTTTATGAGCAGGCTTAAAGGCTTGTGCCAAGATCAATATCACATGGCACCTGTCACGTTAGTGCATATGGAATTCCTTTCGAATGCAGAGACATCGTCTTGATAAACTGAAAACCAAACTGAAACTTACGCTTATAGTCTAGACGCTAAGTTATAAGTAGCATATCCATCCTACTGTCAATCGGGCCAGTGAGTAGTCAAACAATGAATCTGCCTGACCAAACACGCGCAACATCTTATTCAAATTTACATCTACACGACTGGAAAAGACATCGATCGTTTGTTACTACCGGTAGACTGTAACAAGAGCGAAAATTTAGTGTACAGCTTTGTAACAATAATGATTCAGTTCCTGGCTGTTTTCGTCAATCAAATGTTAATCTTTACTCAAATCCACAAAAAAGGAAAGACAACTAAGCATTTAAGATTCCATTCAGTGTTAAATGTTTTTGTTTTTTTTTGTTTTTTGTTGTTTTTTTCCTAAAAGCTGATCTGTGATATTACGTGATGTAGCCTAGCTAACAATAAGCAGGCCGAGAAAAAAGCCTATGCCAATGACAGAATCTGTCAGACATGCCGTTTATGTCACTATCATGATCGTCACATCGTGTGAAGCATTGCAACTGTTGGCGGTTGAATAACCTAGTACAGATATACTACTTCTCGGCGAAACAGAAATCTCAGCCGCGGACAACTACCTTCCCGGCCCGAAGTGTTCAACAATTAGACACGTTTCGTTTGACAGTAGTTTCTTAATTAAGGGTTTATCATTTAATTTACCTGTACATAAAAAAAAATCGGTCAAAATTCAGTGATACATCGAGTCAAGATTCTATCAGTCATTGTCCGTAGAAAATCATAAATGAAATGTTAGTGGGAAATGCAAAATCAACAGACCCAAGAGTGGCAGAGACAGACGATTATCAGTTTCCGGTTCTCAGCGCCATCATCGAATCGCGAATCGTACAAACGTGAAGCAGCCTTATCAGCTGTCTGTGTCAAAGTACACCACAAGAACACACTTACAACCACTGCCTGCTTCCAACTACAGTAACTGGCTGGCAGCCACGGACTAAGCCAGCTCTTGTTGGCCAAAATGACCTCAAATCTGTGTGTCGGTAATATCTATTTTAAGTCCTCCTGTGTGTGCGCGGTACATACGCCCTCGCGTGCTTTCCGCGTGCGCGCGCGACAGTGGTGGAGTCACTTCGCACGAGACTGTGCGCGCGCGTTAACTTTGTTCCCAGCGTTTTCCGTCTCAGCAAAGGTAAAATACGGACACGATGATGATGATGGTGATGATGACGATAGTGTTGTTGTTGGTGGTGGTCGTGGTGGTCGTGGTGGTGGTGTTTAAAGGGCTATAACCATCTGAAATCATACGGAACACCTCTCTGGCTCTGAAAAAAACTGGAAAAGAAAATGAATTACACATATTAGAACATCCGGGGGGAAAATGAATTACACATATTGAAACATCTGGAAAAATGAATTACATATTAAAACATCTGGAAAAAAATGAATTACACATATCAAAACATCTGGAAAAAGAAAATTAAGTACACATATCAAAACACCTGGAAAAGAAAATTAAATACACATATCAAAACATCTGGAAAAAGAAAATTAAATACACATATCAAAACACCTGGAAAAGAAAATTAAATACACATATCAAAACATCTGGAAAAGAAAATTAAATACACATATCAAAACATCTGGAAAAAGAAATTAAATACACATATCAAAACACCTGGAAAAGAAAATTAAATACACATATCAAAACATCTGGAAAAAGAAAATTAAATACACATATCAAAACATCTGGAAAAAGAAAATGTACACATAGCAAAACATCTGGAAAAAGAAAATGTACACATAGCAAAACATCTGGAAAAGAAAATTAAGTATTCGTATCAAAACATCCGGAAAAGAACATTAAGTACACGTGTCAAAACATCTGGAAAATACAATTAAGTACAAGTACACATAGCAAAACATCTAAGAAAAGAAAATTAAGTACAAGTATCAGAACATCTGGAAAAGAGCATTAAGTACACGTATCAAATGCATTCACACGCACAGTCCACTGATACGCCTCTGGCACTAACAGTTCCACCCAACTCATAACCAGGGTTATTAAAAATCCGAATACAAATGTAAACATAACCATGTAAACCAAAACATAATATACCTAAAGAAAATGGCCCAAATTATCTAAAATTGCCTCTGCACATCACATCTCATCAGAGCTAAAAATTCATATAGTCTACCCAGTTATCAGTCCTAACAGACAACGTGTACGGCTGTACAGAACACATACAATTAATTTAAACTGATCAGCAAGGCAGAAAGTGATAGGAAAAGATGACAGAAAGCAAATGAGTAAGACAGAAACAAAGAGCGTGATAAACAGAGGAAACGTCAAGGACAAAATTTCCGAACGGTATTTTTTTTTTAATACTAAAGAGCCCCTGTCATCCCCACGAGGATGAGGAGGATGGTGATGGTGGTAAGCAAATAAAGAAACAGGCAAATAATGGCAGATGATTGTAAACAAATAAATAAACAGGCAAATAATGATAATTTCAGTTTCAGTTTCTTAAGACGACGTCTCCGCACTCGGAACGAATTCCATACGCACTAACAACATCACAGGTGCCATGTGTGTGGTGATCATGGCGCATGCCTTAAGCCTGTACATAAACCCATGAGCTGGCCAGGTCCTGAGGCCCTACCTAGACTATGTTTTACCTAGACTACATTGTTTTACTGGTATTTTATCAGTCTGGCATAAAACTTGGTCGTCCTGAGGATTGAACCTACGTCTCTTAGGTCATCAGCACAGTGCTGTAAACAAGCTTACCAAACAAGGCTGAAATGACAGAACAAATGATAAACGTCATAATTTGAAGAATGTCATCCACATTTGTCTGCATGGAAAATGTCAGTTCTTGAGTGGTTCGGTTCATATCTTGTGGGGGGGGGGGGGTTTGTTTGTTGTTTGTTGTGTTTTCTTTTCGGGGGGGGGGGTGTTGTTGTTGTTATTTTGTTTGTGTTTAGTTTTGTTTTGTTTTGTTTGCTTGTTTGTTTATGTTCGTTTGTTTTTTGTTTTCTAAGGATCATTGCACTCAAGGAGGTTACCTTTGTGCTCATCTTTCTTTTTTCGTACCATTTTCTACGCCACCTTAATGGCCACAGAAGCTGAAAGTTTTTTCTTTACAATGCGATTATGATCTATGTTGATGAGGATGATAATCATGATACTATGGAGTTCCATCTAGGATTGAGACTGCATTACAGGGCTGTATTCTACGCTTACATATCATGATATATCCTGGCGTCAACCAGGCCCAAGAGATACAGACACATGTGGAGTTGTCAGGAGATTAATGAACAACACCCTCAATGACGCATCCGTGAAGTGGACTCGACTCGACTGAGTGGTCCCAGTCTTCCCAGTGAGCCCATAGCATGCTCAGCTCTGTGTAGGAACCGGTTACAGCCGAAAAATCCCACGGTGATTTTTGAAAAACAAAAAACTGAACTCATGTACATATGTACAAAATCAAATCTAAAGGAAGTTTGTATAAAGACCACAGAAATTTCAAACTGTACTACAGCCATAAGCAGATCCGCGAAGAATCTTAGAGTGTTTCTTGATGAATATCTGTCATGAAAATGCGTCATCATCAGCATCACCATAATAATGGTAAGAATAAGAAGAAAAGCAACAATAACAACAACAAACAACAACAACAGCTACAACGACAACAACAAGACGAAGAAGAAGAAGGAAAAGAAGAAGAAGAAAAAAACAACAACAACAACAACAAGACGAAAGAAGAAGGAAAAGACGGGTAAGAAGAAGAAGAAGACGATGATGATGACGAAGAAGATATGCGAAGAAACGAGATAGAAGAGAAAGAAGAAGCTGAAGAAGAAGAAGGAAGAAGAAGAAGAAGAAGAAGAAGAAGGAGAGAGAAGAAGGAGGAGGAGGAGAAGAGAAGAAGAAGAAGAAGAAGGAAAGGAAGAAGAAGAAGAAGAAGAAGAAGAAAGAGAAGAAGAAAGAAGAAGAGAAGAAGAAGAAAGAGAGAGAAAAGAAAAGAACAAGAAAAGAACAAGAAAAGAAGAAGACGAACAAGAAGAAGACGAACAAGAAGAAGAAGACGAACAAGAAGAAGACGAACAAGAAGAAGAAGAGAACAAGAAGAACAAGAAGAAGACGAACAAGAAGAAGAAGACGACAAGAAGAAGAAGACGAACAAGAAGAACAAGAAGAAGACGAACAAGAAGAAGAAGACGAACAGAAGAAGAAGAAGAACAAGAAGAAGACAACAAGAAGAAGAAGACGAACAAGAAGAAGAAGACGAACAAGAAGAAGACGAACAAGAAGAAGAAGACGAACGAAGAAGAAGAAGACGAACAAGAAGAACAAAGAAGACAAACAAGAAAGAAGACGAACAGAAGCAAGAACGAACAAGAAGAAGAAGACGAACAAGAAGAGAAGACGAACAAGAAGAAGAAGACGAACAAGAAGAAGAGACGAACAAGAAAAGAAGACGAACAAGAAGAACAAGAAAAGGAAAAGAAGAACAACACAGAAGAACAAGAAGAACAACAGAAGAACAACAAAAGAACAACAGAAGAACAAGAACAAGAAGAACAAGAACAAGAGAACAAGAACAGAAGAACAAGAAAAGACGATGAAGAAGACAACAAGAAGACAACAAGAAGAACAAGAACAAGAAGAA
>JAPXFY010000012.1:12613796-12631296 GCA_030674185.1 Monoplex corrugatus
AGCTAGGAAAAAAAATCTGTGGGCAACTCCACCCTGCTGGATTAGCAAACCAATCCATGGAGAAACCCAACCGCAAAAGTGAAGGTTTGGGGTAGGATGATGTTCTTCTTGTTCTCTTGTTCTTGTTTTATATTACCGTCCCATCGATAAAGGGACTAGAGACCTTTAGATTACACGTCATTTATCCAATAGGGGCCAAGATACGTAACGTACCGACTACGTATCGCATTTTCTCCTGCGATTTTATCGATACGTACCGCTTCGATACGGACGTGACTACGTGTGGAAGTCTGCTTATACGTGCTTCGCCAGTATTTAGTTTGGAATTGCATATCTCAAGTTTCAAGGTAAGTAATATTTTGGTTGTGTTTTGAAACCCTTTCTCTACCTTGTTAGATCTATACAATACAATAAATACAATACAATATTTTATTTATATAGCGCAAAATCTTGATAAAATCAAATCTAAGCGCTAAAACAGACAAACACCACGCACGCACCACACACACGCACTCACGCACGCACACACACACACACACACACACACACACACACACACACACGCACACGGTATAAATGGGGAGAAAGAATAAAAGCAAGATCTATGTGTGTCTTATGTCACTGAGTTTTAAACCATTCATGTACGAGTCGACCAAACACACCAAGTGTCAGCAAGCAAAAGCTGCTGCTGGGAAGTGCGTATCGCAAGCTGACCTAGAATTAAAATTTCAAATGAGACTTCAGCTCGCAGGCCCGGTTCGACTGCAATTTAGCATGAAATGCTATTTTGTGGACGCGAAACGTTATAAATGTCATGAAGGACGTAATTTTTTTTATATTTTTTTGGTCAGTTGCTGATAAATTTTCGAACGAAAAATGTATAATGGATGGGGTGTTTAATTAAAAGAAATCTAACGCCAAGCGCTGACTTAGATCTATCCTTGCAGTTCACTGTCTGGTTTCTCATCAAGGTCAAGGCCACATAGGCCTACCCTAGTAAGAAAAGCTGGTGGGAGCCAGATTGGACTGTGTTTGCACAGGCGGCAGAAACTGATAGTGGTGATGATTATATTGTTTATATATTTATTTATTTATTTCTATTACTATTATTATCATTATTGTTATTATATTATTACTATTATCATCATTATTATTATTATTATTATTATTGTTGTTGTGTTGTTATCATTATTGTTAGTATCATTACCAGTATCATCATCATCATCATAATGAAAAGATATGTAAACAAACATGAGGTGGGTGTCGACGTAAAAACTGAACCAAATCAATCAATCAAAGAAAAAAAAGCTCCAATGTTTGGCTGGCTGATTTACATAGCCTGTCAATATTCTGTCGCTGGTTCGTCTTTAGTCATTGTTATTGTAATTTTGTTTAAAGCCCAGCCGACTGCGTAGAGCCATATCAGGGCTGTAACCATTTTAAGACAAACACAAAACTTCAACAGGCAAAAAAGGAGAAGAAAATTAAGTACATGTCAATGCATTAGAGCACATAATCCAAGAAGATGCCCCTGGCATTGACCACTCCATCCAAGCTATCACACAGGGGATTTAAAAAAAACGTACCTGAATACAAATTTAAACATAAGTAAGGACACTAAAGCATATACATGTATGAAAACAGGCCTAAACTACCTAAAATTACTTCCGCATATCTCATTTCCCTAAAGCCAAAAATGCACTTAATACATATACCCATTTATCAGTACTAAGAGAAAGCACGCAAGATTGTATGGACCACACAGGTGAATGGACCAGCAAGGCAGAAAATCACAGAAACAAATGACAGAAAGCAAATTAATAAGGAAAAAACAAAGATAATGACAAAGAGGACATTTCTAGCACAGAATTTCTAGAAGGTGAGGATACTATTTATACTGAAAAAGCCCCCAGTATCCCCTGGGGGGGGGGGGGGCATTCTTGGTCTTCCCCTTTTCTGACAAGTTAGGATTCCAGGCAGGATGTGGTTTTGTACGTCATGACGATGGAAGCGTGACCAAGCCAGCTTGCTAGCCACCTGATGATGGTGGATTCCAAGGACTGTATCACTGATCTAGTCCGGAGGGGAACGAAAACCGAGTCGGATCCGTGTGCCTTCTGGCCTGCGCACTCTAAATATCCAAAGGCAGTTGAAAATCATGAAGAGCAGGGCATTGCCCAACTGTCTTGGCATAAAACTTTTGGTTGATTTCCAAGAGCAGGGCATCGCCAGGCTGCCCCAGTTTAAAGCATAGGAGAGATAGGTTGATTTCTTAGCTCCTTCCCCTTCAAAACCAATTAGCCCTTGTTGTCTTTCTGAAGTCTTGGTTTAAAAAATTGGGTGGCGCTGCACTGCGGCGACACACTTTCAAAAGGAAGAGCACCCCGAGATTCACGTGGTAAATCCATTGTGGCAAAGGAATTGAATATGAACATAATATGACTATGATCTCTGGCCACGGAAAGACTACCTCCACCTTGGCAATACAGTGACAGTTCCTAACCCATCGGTGGCAGGTGCCGGCTCCTGGGCAGCTTACAGCTATAAAGGTTAGCCCCGAAATTAGCCAGGCTTGCCCGGACAAAAAGGCGTTCCAGACTGACATGGAGGTTTCAATCAGAGCGAGCCAGGACGGCAAGACCCATCATCATCATCATGTGCCCAGCCGCATGGGTTAGCGATCATGGCCCTCAGTACGAAATCTATCTCTCGTCGCTGTAGGTATATCACAGGGTCCCCTCAGACCGTATCGTTAACGGGTAAGTAAGGTTTGCGTAATGAAGATCACGCCATACATGATTGGACTGGTTACTCAACATTTTCCACCGACCTAGTCCCCCTCAGACCGTATCGTTACACGGGTACGTAAGGTTTGCGTAATGAAGATCACGCCATCCACGATTTAACTGGTTACTCGGCGTTTTCCACCGACCTCTAAAGAGGGGGGGAAGAATATTCAAGCCCTATCTTCACAACGGGTAATGGTAAGGTTTTCCACCGAGCAGGATCTAACGCTCACATTGGTCTTATCCAACTATAGAGGGTAGGTTATCTAGTACACAAAAGGTTTCAGCAAATACCAACGTCCAAGCGAAAAGTCCAGGGCCGCCAGGTGCCAAAGATTGCTTGGTTATTCAAATTTCGATGTCCAATGAAAGACAGGTTAGTTATTCAAATTTCGATGTCCAATGAAAGACAGATAGGAAGGTTTTGTGACAGAAACAACGGAAACGCACTATGTAAAAGCCAGAAAGTCAATCACTATAGGAATTCACCCATTCAATTACCACCCAGCCAGAGACCTTCCAACCTATCTTAGAGGTATGTAATCCCACGTCTCATTTTATACTTTAGTTAGGGTAGGGATAGAAGTAGGTAGTATGTTTGATTTTCCATGAAGCAAGGAGAGAGGGAATAGAGTAGGACATAAGGAAGTGTTCAGTATTCTAGCGATATGCAAGTTCTGATGATTCGTAGTGCATCTTAGGATTTTAGGAATATTAGGATCCGGGACAGTAGGAATGGTGAATCGTTTATGCTGAAGTTGATTGATTAAATAAATACGTTGTAGTTATCAATTTATGTGTGGACTGCTTATGAGAATCATGTCTAGTGTTCGTCACTCTCCTTCCTTGTTGTGTGTGTGACTTTAAGTAGAGAAACACTTCTTTATATACATCCTCAATTCACCTTCCTGTTATAGATGACTCCACCCAACTAACCTTCCTGCCATACATGGTGGAGATTGCGGTCGATCCCCCTCACCTACTCGTTAGCATGAATATGATTTTTAAATTTTGAAACGTATGTGGATAGACGTTGACAGAAATAACGAAAAAGAAACACACAACGAGAAAAGTGAGAGCTTTAGAGAAATAGACAACGCTTTGTACGAAGACACAAGAGTTTATTCTTTGCTACTCCACGTATATGAAGACTGTATTTCTAGCTTGTGTATTTGCTGGTAAAGTGTTGGTAAAGTGTAAGGCATTCAAAGTCAACTTCAAATACTGATAGAGCCACTATCACCTACTGACACAGTCATCCAGTCATGAAGAACCTTGGTTAGAGTGTAAAACATTCAGCAGTGTGTAGTCAGGTAAACTTATCCGTTCATCACGCTTACTGAAGGCGTTGTATACAGGCTAATGACTAAGATGCATGTGTGTAGCAACTTAGATTGGCAATTCAGTAAACTTATGGCCTCAAGTTCCAGATGATTTTCTGTTACTGACCACGTTCGTACTAGTCCTTCTCAACATGGTGTATTTTTGGAGTGTAGTTTCTTCATTTCCAACAGTTTGTAAATGGTTGAGGGACAAAGACAGTCCTGGAGATAGTAGATTGCGTATTCCTTTTACCTATTTCAATTGATGTGGCACACATGGAACACACAGCGATAAACAAATTTTGCCACCCTCCCGCCCTTGTCTCTGAAGCTGTTGTGGAGGTTAACACACACGCAATGCTCTGACCTAACGGGCAATTTCTGTCCACACACAGGCGTTGAGTCACTTGACCATGATTGCTGTAGCTCAAAATGGTTTGGTCTTTTCGAGAGCTACCACTTCGCTCGCCCTATCTCCGGCCTCGGCTCAGGCAGATAGCCTACAGTGGTAAAGTTCCAAATTATTTGCGGTTGTTCGAGTAGGTTTCTTCTGCATTCGTTATTACAGATTTTGAGCAACAGTTTTGTTACGGGTTTTCCTATTAATTTGTGATGGGTTGTACGGATTTCATTTCCTTGCTGTATTCCTTCGTTTGCTTCATACGTGTGGTAGTGGTTTATCTTCTTGTTTGGGTGCTTTCGGTCTTTGAGTTTGCTACAGATTCAGTCATACTGAGAGAAATTAATTGTTTCTTGGCCATGCATGATACGACTATTCCTGAGCCATTCCTAGTACAGCCTATTACTATATCATCGTTATCGCTATCCCGTCTCTTCAAGTCAGTGTAACAGAAAACTCGCGGCCATTCTCCAATGTCCAGTATTTTAAACAATCGTTACTTCCCTCAATATACAACAACACTGTATTCCTGTTTATTGTCCATTTTTTGTCTTACAGATCTGTATCTAACTGAACGCGTTGTGGTCCTGATACTTCTGATAATGTGTTTGTTCAACCATTTGCCTGCCTGGTTTGTCTTGTGTACACGTCATCTGATTACTCGGAACAGTTTATACATTGTGGTTGCTATGCAATTGATCCTTTGTGGTTCTTTTTGACTTTCGAGTTACAATGTCATTGATGCAAAACCATGATTCCCTTTGGGTCCAAAAAAACCAGTTCATTGTGTCTATGTATCTTCCTATAATGACCAACAGTCTTCTTGGGATTGTCACACTACCTTAGATACTTGTCTTGATAATAAGTATTGCGTATCACTTATGATTCTGTGTCTTCGTTTTGTCATGTACGTTTCGTCCTATTGTGTTCCCTTAGTTTCCAGTGTATAGTCTCTCGATTTTCAAGGTGAAGTAGTGACTCATAGGTTAGCACATTACATGGATCATATCATCCATTTATGCCTTGTTTTGATAAACGTTACGATGGCTTATGTAGTCTCCTTCTTTCAGTGGATGATGAAGAATACTTGATCAACTGATGCATTACTTCTTACTTCTACTGCTTTTACCAGTTACTTATTATGTCCGGTGCCAGTTACTACTGTTCATACTACCTTGTGCTTCATGCTACATGGCATACCACCATAGGACTTAAACGCACGTTGGTGCCGCCCTCGGTATTGCCCAATTTTTTTGTTATTCCATTTACCACCACATAGGGACTTAAAACGCACGTTGGTGCCGCCCTCAGTATTGCCCACCTTTTTTTTTCATTTTATTTTGGTGTATGTATCGAGTGACACTCGTCACAAGGTGCCGTGCTTAAGGGCCTTACATGCATATGTGTAGATCCTTCGTTCAGAGGATTTTTTCAATTCACATGATATGGCACACATAATCAAAGACTGATAAAAGTATGCAGTGACGCGAATGATTACCACTGAGAAAACGACACTATGATTATACACAAAGCCCTTTTTTCTTGTGCTCCTTAACAGTGATTCAATTTATCGAGTAGGATATATGGTATTAGCAACACTACTGTTTACAGCTCAAAAGAAAAGTTCTCAACATGGCTATGATACCTATGTATTAAAGTTATTAATGAACATTACATTTTAGGACCTACCTTCTTATGTGTTGTATGTTTGGTACTAACGTGTTTGTTTTGTTGCAAGCAAGTATTCTTCACAATACAGGAACCATCACGTTGTATACATTCGGTTGTATGCGGCTATCGATCCTGTCGTTCTTACCGCTTTAAACCCCGGACCGTCAATGTTCGTGATTAAACATTCCGATATATTTCATTAACAGTTACATAGTATTTCAACGTTCCCATACTCATCTCACATTTTCGCAATGGAAATCCGTTGCAAGGGCCAGTGCCCTGCTGCCCTCATCTTACCCCCTTGCGCTCATCTTACCCCCTTGCGCTCATCTTACCCCCTTGTGCTCATCTTACCCCCTTGCGCTCATCTTACCCCCTTGCGCTCATCTTCATTTGTTACGGTATACAGTCCTTACTATAGCCACACCGTCCTCAGAATGATTGCTCGCATGCTACAGCCCATTTATTTTGTGTGCACACTTTCCCATACCTTTGCATAATTTCATTATCATGCTCATAAGCGTTCATCTCCATACTGCCTACCCCGCGTTCATCTGCACTCCTCAATCCTGCGTTCATAAAACGGTCATCTGCATATTTTGTATCTACTCATTGTTTTTTCATCTGAACCCGTGTCGGTATCATTGTGTATCATTGTGTATCAGTACATTGTGTATCATTGTGTATCATTGTGTATCATGTGCATATCAGTGCGTATCACTGGGTATCATTTTTATCATTACGTATCATATGTTGTCCTCTCATCCTCTGGTATCAGTACGTGTCGTATGTTATAATCTAATCATACAGCATCATCTTGTATCATTTCGTATCGCATCGTGTTATCTTTTATCCAAGGTATCAGTTCATGTTATTTCACGTCATACGGCACCGTATCATTGTTGTCTCCATGTGTTTTTTCTTATGCTTCTGAGAACTACACTGCTGTCTACTGTGTACAACAACACACGTGTGGAATATTGTTTCCTAACCGTACTAACCCTACTAACGATTATAACATTGTTCAGTCGATTTTGAATTTTAGCTTCATGAGACCAACATGTTCTATTTCATTATCATTCATTTGCTGATCATGTAATTATATGCGATTAAAACCAATTGATATGATGAACCTAATTTGAGCTCTGTTACAAGTTTGCAAGACTTCTTATACCCTATCCCGTACCAAGGAGACATGCCACGTTATGTTACTTCATTTTTTTCTCAAGATGCTTCGAACATATGTATTCAAGTGCTATAAGCTAATTATTGTGTGTACACCATTTATGATGATCTTCACAATTTGCAAAATGAACATTGGCAACATGAAACCTTGATCGCTGCTTCTTCCTGTGTGATGAACATTATACATACTACAAGTGCACTCACTTCTTCGCCCTTGTTTATTCATGAGACTCAACAATGTGTATTCGTGCTTCTGTTGATAGTTAATGTGGCACTTCTCTTTGATGAAAGCTTTTCACTTCCTTGCAATGACTTTAAATTGTCATAATTATTTCATAGTGCAATGCAGCTTACCACTGCTTGTCTTGCAATCTTGTAAGGATATCAAGTATCAGCCTGTCAATGATCTATTGCTGCATGTCATTCATTCTTCTGAAATGATTATTATGGCTGCTTACATGTATGATGTGGTTTTCAGGTTTTGGTCATTTACATGATTACGTTTCTTTTTTCAACCTACATTTCTGTGTGTATCCTGTGTTTCCAGGACATATTTCTCTTACATGCATTGTTTTTCAAGCTACAATTTTTTTTTTCGGAATAGCATTTTCGTTGTATTCCCTATTTTGCCTTTTCATGTCATGCTTTCTTTTATATCTTCTTTTATGCGTTACATATCTTTAGTCTATAGTACGACATAGTATGACTTGTATGCTACTACAGAAAACTTCTGTTATATTGTAGTTGTGGTTTCTTTTCATATACATTGCCAAGTCAACTTATTCTTGACATGGATGACAAGCGATTGCTTTATTTGAACGCTATGTTTTCCCATCCCATTCCCTCAAAGTCCCATGAATCAGAACACATTGTGCAAGAAGCTACTGGTCTTTATTATTGAGAGGATTCCACGCAACTACTTCTGCTCATCATCCGAGTGTCCTGCGCGGGTCTCTGCTCCAGTCATCTCAGCTCAACAACTGAAGCCATCCTTCATTTGACTCCAACGTAAGTGGACTCCTTTCACACACCTTCATCTTCACTGTGGTATTCACCGCTTCATCCACAGTTTGCATACGAGACACATTTCTTTGCCACATGTATCGCCAACTTCACGTCTTCCGTCATCAGGCAGTCTGCGTTCTTCTTTGTCTTCAGCCTGACTGCTTGCTGAAAAACCAGTTCACCTCCCTCATTCACGTTTCTTTGGACGTCCTTCTGCATACGTCATATGGACATGAACTATGTGTGCATGGTGTTTCTCGAGGTGCAAATACGACATACGTACACGTGTGAGAGTCTTGACTGTGTAAACCGAACTTTGCCTACCACAACTGGTGAATGACATCTTCCTGGAAATTGACCTGCCCAGCCACCTGCTACAGTGCTGCCGCCAGCATGCACATGGGTGTTCGGATTCATCCCATTTCCCATAAATCTTCTTTGATAAATTCCCTTATTCCCAAACCTTCCTATCGCCTGTCAATCATGTACGAGAATATGTGTTGCATAGTACCTTATTTCATTACGTTCCCATTCCCCCTATACTGTTACAAAAAAAAATGAGGACATTTTTTGCGGGGGGAGGGGACATATTATCACAGGGTCCCCCTCAGACCGTATTGTTAGACGGGTAAGTAAGGTTTGCGTAATGAAGATCACGCCATCCATGATTGGACTGGTTACTCAACATTTTCCACCAACCTAGTCCCCCTCAGACCGTATCGTTACACGGGTACGTAAGGTTTGCGTAATGAAGATCACGCCATCCACGATTTAACTGGTTACTCGGCGTTTTCCACCGACCTCTAAAGGAGGGGGGGAAGAATATTCAAGACCTATCTTACACGGGTATGTAAGGTTTGCGTAATGAAGAGCATGCCATCCATGATTTAACTGACTACTCAACATTTTCCACCGAGCAGGATCTAACGCTCTCATTGGTCTTATCCAACTATAGAGGGTAGGTTATCTAGTACACAAAAGGTTTCAGCAAATACCAACGTCCAAGCGAAAAGTCCAGGGCCACCAGGTGCCAAAGATTGCTTGGTTATTCAAATTTCGATGTCCAATGAAAGACAGGTTAGTTATTCAAATTTCGATGTCCAATGAAAGACAGATGGGAAGGTTTTGTGACAGAAACAACGGAAACGCACTATATAAAAGCCAGAAAGTCAATCACTATAGGAATTCACCCATTCGATTACCACCCAGCCAGAGACCTTCCAACCTATCTTAGAGGTATGTAATACCACGTCTCATTTTATATTTTAGTTAGGGTAGGGATAGAAGTAGGTAGTATGTTTGATTTTCCATGAAGCAAGGAGAGAGGGAATAGAGTAGGACATAAGGAAGTGTTCAGTATTCTAGCGGTATGCAAGTTCTGATGATTCGTAGTGCATCTTAGCATTTTAGGAATATTAGAACCCGGGACAGTAGGAATGGTGAATCACGTTTATGCTGAAATTGATTGATTAAATAAATACGTTGTAGTTATCAATTTATGTGTGGACTGCTTATGAGAATCATGTCTAGTGTGGTTAGTGCATTTCTTCTCGTCACTCTCCTTCCTTTTTGTGTGTGTGACTTCTAAATAGAGAAACACTTCTTTATATACATCCCCATTTCACCTTCCTGTTACACAACCCGATCATCCTTCTCGCGATACAGGATGCAAACAAAACCTTCCTGCAATAGGTTCATCTCCCACCCTCTCTGTCCTCAGCCACCCTGCAAGTCCGTCCAATATTTTCTCCCTGGGTCTACCTGGTGTTCTTTTTCCCTCCAGTTTTCCTGTTGTGACCAGATGCTTTAATTCCCCTGTCTTCATAAAATGTCCTATAAATGTTGCTTGTCTTTTCCTAATTTTTTTATCAACGATCTTCTTGTTTCTGTCTCTTTCAAGACTCCCCTCTCTCTCTCTCTCTCTCCTCTCTCTCTCTCTCTCTCTCTCTCTCCTCTTCTCACTCTTCTCTCTCTTTCTGTCCATGGACCTCTCAACATTCTTCTTAGAAACCACATTTAAGACTTTGCGTGTTGACTGTCCACGCCTCACAACCGTTCTACAGTATGGTTCTATACAACATTCAAGAACTCTCTTCCTGATTTTAAATTAATAGATAGGCGTTTGTTGGTAAGAACGCTTTTCTTCTTTTTGAATGCTCTTTTGGCTTGGCTGATTTTGAGAGAGAGAGAGAGGGGAAGAGAGAGAGAGAGAGAGAGAGAAGATAGGAATCTTTCAAGAATTAAAACTTAACGGTAGATCAAAAGAATTAAAGAGACGGAGAGAGAAACCCGAAACCAAAAGAATTTTTGTTATCTGGGTAGCAACAAGGCTCAAATGATCTTTGTCTACATGGCTAGCAACATTTCACACATATGTCAACATGCACATATAAAAATCAAATGGATGTAATGCTACAGAAATTAAAAATAAATCGGTAACTCATAACAAGAAATTAAATAGAGAAAAGGGGAAAAAAACACAATAATGAAAACACACACAACAACACACACACACACACACACACACACACACACACACAAGAGAAGAGAGAGAAACACACACACACACAAAGAAGAACACACACACACACACACAAAACAAAAGACAGAAAGAGAGAGAGAGAGAGCAACACACACACACACACACACACACACACACAGAACACAGAGAGAGAGAGAGAAACACACACACACACACACACACAAGAGAGAGAGAGAGAACACAGAGAGAGAGAGCACACACACACACACACACACACACACACACACACTCACTACACACACATACACACACACACACACACAAACACACACACACACACACACACACACATACACACACACATACACACACACAGAACACACACACACATACACACACACACACACACACACACACACACACACACACACACACACACACACACCCCACACACACACACAATTAAGGATTAAGGGTGTCTCCTTTCCTGACTCTTCTCCTGCAGCTGTGTGAGACAGAAGATCACGTCAAGGGTGGATCTCTCTGCCCTGAACCCACATTGTGTGTACTCACGAAAGACACACAGGATACTCACACAGGGTAGATCCGCCAGTGTCTGAAGCATCTTCTGAACCACTCGGGCAAAGACAAAGGTCTTAGTGCTAAGCAGTGGTATTCTTCCGGAACTGTTACAGTCACCACGGCCTCCCTTATTGCTATAACATCATCGTCCCCATCATCATCATCAGGGTGCCTTGCCTCATGGCGTTGGCGATTATGGACTTCCATCTGTTTCTATTTCTTGTTGCCGCAAGCACATCTTCCACCCTCTTTGTCCTCAGCCAATATCTTCTCCCTGGGTCTACCTGGTGCTCTCTTTCCCTCCAGCTTTCCCGTTGTGACCAGGTGCTCCAATTTCCCTTTCCTCATAAAATGGCCCATAAATGTTGCCTGTCTTTTCCTAATCTTCCTTATAAATGATCTACATGTGTCTGCCTCCACCAAGACTGTCTCGTTTGTTTTCTTTGCTGTCCATGGAACTGTCAACATTCTTCTTAGAAACCACATCTCGGCTGCCTCAATCTTGTTCTGGCTTTGCTTGTTGACCGTCCACGCCTCACAACCGTAGAACAGTATTGGTTCTATATGACATTCAACAACTCTCTTCCAGATGTTAATTGATAGGCATTTGTTGGTAAGAATGCGTATCATCTTCTTGAATGCTGTACAGCACGATGATATTTTCTTCTATCGTTTGCCATGGGGAAACTTATCCTTCCTCCCAATTTCAATTTCAATTTCTCAAGGTGATAACTCCGTGCTCGGAATTGAATGAATTCCATGTGCACCAACGTCACAGGTGCCATGTGATGGAGAAGATCCAAAATGATCACGGCACAAAGCCTTAAGCCTGCACATAAACCCATGAGCTGGCCAGGTCCTGAGGTCCTCCCTGGATAGTTCCATAACCCTGGGGTCGTAGGGGAGTGAGGTGACAGAGAACTCTCAATGTTTCCCCGGGGCCAGCACCACGAGGCCAGTGCCCATCCTTCCCAACATTGGCAGACTAGCTCATCAGTGAAGATAGCTAGGGAGAACTGATTTCCTGGCATTGCATCCCTTCAGGTGGGATGTCTTTTTTTTTTTTTTTTTTTTTTTTTTTTAGTCAGTGACCCCGTTAGCTGAGTTGGTTAGAGTCCCTTGCTGATCCTCCATCGAGCCACAATTTTTTCCCATACACTAGGTAGGATCTCATGGCCAGGTCACAGGGCTTATGTGCAAGGCTTTAAGGCTTGTGCCACGATCATTTTGAATCTTCTCCGTCACATGGTATCAGTGACGTCAGTGCAAATGGAATTCAATCCAAGCACGGAGACGTCATTTTGAGACACTGAAAGTGAAACTACCTGGTGTCTGGCCGTGAACATGTGACAGAGAAATCACACACAATGAAAGAAACAATTCATATGTATGTATGTATACAATCATACATATATATATCATCATCATCATCATCATCATCAGGTGCCCTGCCGCATGGCGTTGGCGACCATGGACTTCCATCCATCTCTATCTCTCGTTGCCCCTAGCATCTCCCCCACCCTCCTCATCCCCAGCCACTCTGCAAGTCCGTCCAGCATTCTCTCCCTGGGTCTACCTGGTGCGCTCTTTCCCTCCAGCTTTCATATATATATATATATATATATATATATATATATATATATATATATACATGTGTGTGTGTATGGTGTTTGTATGTGTCGTGTGTATGTGTGTGAGTGTGTGTGTGTGTGTGTGTGTGTGTGTGTGTGTGTGTGTGTGTGTGTGTTGCGTGCAAGTATGTGTGTGTCCGTGTATGTGCGTACGTGACGTGTGTGTGTCCCTGTGTGTGTGTATATATGTGCGTGTGTGTGTAGCTCGCATTGTGTGCGTGTGCGTGTGTGTGTGTGCGCATTTGTGTGGTGTGTGTGTACGCATTTGTGTGTTGGTGGTGTGTGTGTGTGTGTGTGTGTGTGTGTGTGTGTGTGTGTGTGTGTGTGTGTGTGTGTGTTATGAATGTGTATGTGTGTGTGTGTCCCTGTGCGTGCTTATTTTGAACAAGCATTTACAACGAAGAAGGAAAACAGGAAAGCGTCGTTAGCAGCTTCGTTCTTTCGCAAGAAGAATAGTGACGTCAGTGGTCGTAGCAGCTCGGCCACCCACTCTGTGTGTCCGATGTGACTTCATCCTTCACTCACGGCCTGACGCCTTCTGGTTTCAACCGGTTCAAAGCAGCTGGCGCGTGCTGGAGTCAGCTCGCTCGTTCGACGTCAGCAGATCCCTTTTCCAAGGGATGATTAACAGCGGAGACTGTGGAAAAAAAAATGAAGCGCGCGCGTGTGTGTGTGTGTGTGTGTGTGGATGGATGGGTAGGTGGGTGGGTGTGATCGCGTGCGTGCGTGCGTGTGTGTGTGTGTATGTGTTTGTGTGGTGTGTCTGTGTGTGCCTGGATGGGTAGATCGGTGGGTGTGATCACGTGCGTGCGTGCGTGTGTGTGTGTATGTGTGTGTGTGTTTGTGTGTGTGAGAGAGAGAGAGAGTGTGTGTGTGTGCGTGTGTTTGTGTGTGTATGAAAGAAAGTAAGAGAACAGGCGCGTGCGTGTATGTCTTTGTGCACGCACGTGTGCGTGTGTGGTGAGGAGTAACAATGGAGACAAGACAGAGAGAGACAGACACAGGAACAGCAGAGAGAGAACAGACACGACACAGAGAGACAGGACAGACACAGAGAGGGCCAGACAAGTCAAGACTGCAACAGTGTTTTACTAAGGTAAAAAGTTCCATATCATGACTACCGACTGGAAGGCTGTGGGTTCGAATCCCCATCAGTACCTTCAAAAATCATTGTGGGATTTTTCGGCTTTATAACCGGCTCCTGCCCAGAGTTCGGCGTGCTATGGGCTCATTGGGAAGACTGGACCACACAGTCGAGTCTCTTCCACTTCCCCGAGTGTTATTGAGGGTGTTGCTCAAATCTTCTCACCAACACCGCAGGTGTCTGAATCTTCGGGCTTGATTGACGACAGGATATGTTATGATAGTAATGCAAGTACAACCCTGTCACGCAGTCTCATCCTAGATGGAACTCCACAGCATCATGGCTATCATCCACATCGACATCATCATCATCGCAAAATAAAAACTGTTGTCAGCTTCTGTGGCCATTAAAGTGGTGTAGAAAATGGGACGAAAAAAAAAGATGAGGATAAAGGTAACCTCCCTGAGTGCATTGATCTTAAAAAAAAAAAAAAAAAAAAAACATCCTGCACTATCACCATGCTAGCAAAGCAAACTCTTAACCCTTTGACTCCGCACCCTGTCACCAGCACCCTGCACTGTCAACCATGCTAGCAAAGCAAACTCTTAACCTTTGACTCCACTCCCACCCATGAAACACCTATCCACCGCACCTCCACCTGCACTGTCGACCATAGCTAGCAAAGCACAACGAAACTCTTTGACTCCCTCATCTATCCCCAGCTCCCTGCAAGAAAGCTGGTGGATAGGCGAGGAGTCGAAGGGTTAAGCTTTTTCAGTTGGTGAATAGGTGCGGGAGTCAAAAGGTTAATTGTGTGTGTGTTGATGTGGCTGTATGCCGTGTGATGTCAAAGTGTCTGTCCCATGAAGCTTCTGTTCCATTGAATGTTTCGTGCTTTCAAACGAACATTTTGTCCTTTAAAGTTTGGATCGTTTTCAACTAACTTTCATCATCATCATCACACCATCATCATCATAATCGTCATCATCATCATCATCATTAATATCATTATTGTTGTTTTTGTTGTTGTTGTTGTTGTTGCTGCTGCTGCTGTTATTACTATTAGTAGCAGTAGTAGTAGTAGTTGTAGTAGTAGTGGCAGCAGTAGCATTGTTTATTATCATTATTGTTATTATCATTGTTGTTGTTGTTATTGCTATTATTTTTGCTGTTTTATCGTTATTATTGTTATTATTATTATTTTTATTATCATATTATTATTATTTGATGTTGTTGTTGTTATTGTTATTATTTTTGCTGTTTTATCATATATTATTTATATTATTATTGTTGTTGTTGTTGTTTTATTATTATTATTACTGTTTGTTGTTGTGTTGTTGCTGCTGTTGTTGTTGTTGGTGATGCTGTTGTTGTTGATGTTGTTGTTGTTCTATTATTACTATTATTATTATTATCATCATCATCATCCCCATAATCATCATCATCCATCATCATCATAACCATCACCATCACATCATCATCATCATCATCATCATCTTATCATCATCATCACCACCAGCCACCACCATTATCATCATCATTATGAATGCCTAAGGCTCAGCCAACTTCTCATGGCCATATTAAGGATTTAACTATCTCAAACAAAACACGCTCTAAGCATATCAATGACACTGGAAAAGGAAAAGAAAAGAAAAAAAGAAATTAAGTTCACACATCATTGCATTTATGTAAATGACTGATTTTGGCCATTATGCTGTTTTATCACCGGGAAATTAAAAAAACAAATCCGAATACAAATAGGCCTACATAAACGTGACTAATTACACAAAAACAAAAGCAAAACTAGTCTATAGTACGGAAAATTGCCGGTAAAAGGTTCACATTTCCTTATACTTGAAAATGCAAACAACAGATGTCAATTATCGGTCTTAATAGACAGAAAGTTAGCGAGGCTTTCTGAAAAATATCATCATCATCATCATCAGGTGCCTTGCCGCATAGCGTTGGCGACCATGGACTTCCAACCATCTCTATCTCTCGTTGCCCCCAGCATCTCCCCCACCCTCTTCATCCCCAGCCACTCTGCAAGTCCGTCCAGCATTCTCTCCCTGGGTCTACATGGTGCTCTCTTTCCCTCCAGCTTTCCTGTTGTGACCAGGTGCTCCAAATCCCCCTTCCTCATAAAATGGCCTATAAATGTTGCTTGTCTTTTCCTAATCTTCCTTGAGTGATCTACTTGAGTCTGCCTCCATCAAGGCTGTCTCGTTTGTTTCCTTTGCTGTCCATGGAACTCTCAACATTCTTCTTAGAAACTACATCTCGGCTGCCTCAATCTTGCTCTGGCTTTGCTTGCTGACTGTCCACGCTTCACATCCGTACAACAGTATTGGTTCTATGTAACATTCAAGGACTCTCTTTCTGATGTTAATTGATAGGCATTTGTTGGTAAGAATGCTTTTCATCTTCTTGAATGCTGTTTTGGCTTGGCCGATTCTGCTGGCTATTTCCGATGTGCATCTGCCGTCTGATGTAATGACCGTTCCCAGGTATTTGAACTTATTAACCTGTGTCAAGGTTGTGTCATTTGCTGTTATTTTGCATGAGGAGTTTAATTTTGGTCGCAGTAGCTGAAAAATATAGAGGTAAATATACCAGCAAGGCAAAAATGAAGAAGAAGAGATGAAGGAAAGCAAAGCAGTGAGGCACAAATAACGAGAGAGACAGGCAGGAAAGAGGAAATTCAATCTAGCATAGACTTTTCAGAAGGTGGTGGTGATACGAGAGAGACAGGCAGGAAAGAGGAAATTCAATCTAGCATAGACTTTTCAGAAGGTGGTGGTGATACGAGAGAGACAGGCAGGAAAGAGGAAATTCAATCTAGCATAGACTTTTCAGAAGGTGGTGGTGATACGAGAGAGACAGGCAGGAAAGAGGAAATTCAATCTAGCATAGACTTTTCAGAAGGTGGTGGTGATACGAGAGAGACAGGCAGGAAAGAGGAAATTCAATCTAGCATAGACTTTTCAGAAGGTGGTGGTGATACGAGAGAGACAGGCAGGAAAGAGGAAATTCAATCTAGCATAGACTTTTCAGAAGGTGGTGGTGATACGAGAGAGACAGGCAGGAAAGAGGAAATTCAATCTAGCATAGACTTTTCAGAAGGTGGTGGTGATACGAGAGAGACAGGCAGGAAAGAGGAAATTCAATCTAGCATAGACTTTTCAGAAGGTGGTGGTGATACGAGAGAGACAGGCAGGAAAGAGGAAATTCAATCTAGCATAGACTTTTCAGAAGGTGGTGGTGATACGAGAGAGACAGGCAGGAAAGAGGAAATTCAATCTAGCATAGACTTTTCAGAAGGTGGTGGTGATACGAGAGAGACAGGCAGGAA
>JAPXFY010000012.1:12638796-12678796 GCA_030674185.1 Monoplex corrugatus
AACCCATCTTGCTGAGGCAGTGATCCTGACACAGTGTGTCAACAATTATCTTTAATTTAATTAAACCCTTCTCATGCTAAAACACAATTTTGTTGAGAGATGACTGAACAACTGATGTGTATATTCAAAATCCTGCTTTTCCTGAGAGTTAAAAGACTTCTAAGCTGTCAAAAAAATGACGACTGGTAGTTATGTGCTAGCAACTATTAAAAAATGTTATGCAATTATAATAAACAAACTAAACGAACAATACTGAAATACACGATCCAAGCGAGTATTGAGTACACCCAAAACAATATAACACAAATATACAAGCAAACAAATATATAAAAAAAATATAAATAAATACAGATTACAGACTCATAATCTGAAATACCCAAAGTTTTATATACCATCTGTAGCTTCACTCAAAAACTGCACATTCGTAAGAGGGTAACAGAATATAATGGGGATAAATTCATTACGTTTGTTTCAAAACATAACACCACAGTTGTATTTCTGCTAAAATTGCGTCTATCAATTCTGACAAATATCAATGTCATCATAATTTATTACAAACAGTTATGGTTGATTACAAACGTAACAAAGTTTGGCGTCTAGTTTGCAAAGAATGGAAAACTGGATAATTCTGAAGTTAATAGTCCGATGTGGGTGTGCTGAACCGTGCATGTTATTACATTTGTGTGTGTGTGTGTGTGTGTGTGTGTGTGTGTGTGTGTGTGTGTGTGTGTGTGTGTGTGTGTATGTGTTGTGTGTGTGTGTGTGTGTGTGTGTGTGTGTGTGTGTGTGTGTGTGTGTGTGAGTGTGTGTGTATCGTGAGTGTATGTGTGTATGTATATATGTGTGTGTATGCGTGTGTGTGTGCGCGCGCGTGCATGTGTGTCTTAGTGTGTACCCAAGTGGATGTGTGGATTAATGAGCGTTGAAATGTACATGTACAGAGTTAAAAATGAAAATCATAACTGTACAATTAACTCATTGCGAAAATTAGTACGCAAGTTTTGTAAACAGCCTCCCTTCTGCCAAAGAACAAAACTTGTCAAAGAATGAGGACCCACACATTCAGCTTTACACAATGGCGTTCTGTTCTTCACATCATGTGCGTGTATGTCTGATATACTCAGTACTAGCGCTTTGATACATACTACAGCCAGTATCTTGTCAAATTTGTGTAACATCACATTTGTCACATTCACATTGTTCTCCTTCCCCATGCCAATGTCTGTCTTACGCGGTTCTTGTAGCATGTCACGGTGGTCAGGGCAAACGGCTTGTCCTGAAAGAATCCTGGTGAGGTGTCCTTCTCTGTATCAAAACTCAGGGTTGCCGAAGCCGACCTTTTTCTGCTCTGTGTGGATCTCTGTCACCAGGGCTGTGTCCTGAAGGTGTAGCTGAAAACACGCAAGACGTCGTAACATCATCTCATTCTCAGCATTAAATCCAAAACAAATGTGACTGCCCACGTTCAAACACACAGACTAACAGACTGTGCCCTGAAGGTGTAGCTGAAAACACGCAAGACGTCGTAACATCATCTCATTCTCAGCATTAAATCCACAACACGCGTGACTGCCAACGTTCAAGCACACACAATAACAAAAAAATATCCCAGCAGTGAGTGCACTGGCTCATTTGACACAGCCATGGACCATAAGATCTCATGTCTTGAGGTCATTTTTCTTAATGTTGTTGAAAGCCCAGCCGACTGCATAGAGCCATATCAGGGTTGTAACCGCTTCAAAACATACAAAACTTTATCAGGAAAAAAAAAAAGGAAAAGAAACTTAAGTACACATATCAATGCATTCGTGCACCTAACTTAAGGACATGCCCTTGGCACAGACCACTACGTCCAATTTACCACACAGGGGATTTATAAAACACACCTGAATACAAATTTAAGCATACATAAGGACACTAAAACATATAAAAACAGCTACAAACTATCTAAAATTGCTTCCACATATCTCACCTCCCTAGAGTCAAAAATGCACTTAATACATGTACCCAATTACCAATCCTAAGAAAATGTACGTAAGACTTTATTGAACACATACAGGTGAATGGACCAGCAAGGCACAAAATGACTGGAAGAATCAACAGAAAGCAAAAGAACAAGGCAGAAACAAAGTGAGTGACAGAAAAGAGGAAATTTCTAGCACAGATTTTCCAGAAGGTGGGGATACTGTTTACAATGAAAGAGCCCCTGGCATCCCCATGGAGCAGGGGGGGGGGGGGTGTCTTGAGGTGAATACCGCCCTTCAACATAAAAGCTGGCTTTTGTTCACTGTCAGTGATTCACAGGTCCTGTTTCCAGACTCATTCCACGATCTTGCCACAGCATTAGGTTTAGCCCATCTGGCAGATTTTGGGGTGGAGCACATATGGAATTGTCCACGTGTGATGAATCCCTCTTGAACAAATTCCAAATTTTGAATTTCAGCAGCCCTGCCCTAGTACACAGGCAGACTGAGGAATGAAAAGACACCATAGCATTGACCATGATTTTCTTTTTCAATGTCCTGGGGTTTTTTTTTCTTTTCTGAGATGCACGTGTGAATATTGTTTTGCTAACACTGCACAGTCAGTTGCTGCACAGTCTGCATACTCCATCTTTGGTGGGTGCGCAAGCTGGGTGTTTTCATGTTTCAATAAGCCACCAGACACTGCCATGCCTTGCAGGATATCTAATACACATATCTGATGTTCAGCATGTGTACACATTCGAAAGGGATTTACACATGAACAGGTGTGCACACATGTTGACCTGAGAGACCAGGAAAAATCTCCACTACTTACCCACTGGTTGTAAGGCATGGACAGTCAACAAGCCAGAACAAGATTGAGGCAGCCAAGATGTGGTTTGCAAGAAGAGCGTTGAGAGTTCCATGGACAGCAAAGAAAACAAACAAGACAGTCGGATGGAGGCAGATACAAGAAAAAGACAGGCAACATGTAAAGCCATTTTATGAGGAAAGGGGAATTGGAGCACCTGGTCACAACAGGAAAGCTGGAGGGAAAGAGATCACCAAGTAGATCCAAGGAGAAAATATTGGACGGACCTGCATGGTTACTGAGGACAGAGAGGATGGAAGATGTGCTGGCGGCAACAAGGGATAGATACATATGGAGGGCCATGATCGCCAACGCCATGCAGCAGGGCATATGATGATGATAATGATGACTTACCTACATGGACGGATGTACTCAGGCAGGATTGAACCCTGACCCTCAGACCAATTCTAACACCTTACCCACTTAACCATCACGCCCGTCAATGTCCATGTCTCACCTTGACAGCGTGTTTGTAGGACTGCTCAGCCTCCACTTTGCGTCCTGTGCGCAGACACACTAAGGACAGGTAGCCCCACACCTCCGCGTCCGAGTTGTTCAGGATGTTGGCCTCCATCAACGCGTCTTCCGCTTCTCCAAGCTCACTCAGCTGCCCACAGAAAATGGTGCACAGAATGAACATCATGAACATCATACCAACATCTCTGAAGACAGCTTTCATCTCCTACTTTCACTGAGTTGGAATGGCCTAACCATCAGCTAATATTTGAAGTAAACCAGTGGCTGTGGTGTAGTGGCTAGCGCAACGGACTACTAACTGGAAGGCTGTGGGTTCGAATTCCCATCAGTCCCTTCAAAAATAATTGTGGGATTTTTCGGCTCAAACCAGCTCCTACCCAGAGTTGGACGTGCTATGGGCTCATTGGGAAGACTGGGAAAACACAGTCGAGTCTCATCCACTTCACGGATTTGTCATTGAGGGTATTTCTCAAATCTTCTGACCAGCACCGCAGGTGTCTGTACCTCTCAGGCCTGGATATATTATGATGGTAAGCGTAAAGTACAGCCCTGTCACACTGTCTCAATCCTAAATGGAACTCCATAGCATCATGGTTATCGTCCTCATCAACGTCATCATCATCATATTGTAAAACTGTTCCACCTTCTGTGGCCATTAAGGTGGCATAGAAAATGGGACCAAAAAAAAGGTGCAGTGATCCTAAAAACATTTTTTTAAATGGACACCATTTGAAGTAAAGAATTCATTCTGCAAGTTATCTGCTGAAGTGTGAAGCTACTGAGGTTAGGTCAGTGATCTGTTGCTGTAAGGTGTAATGTGTGTATACATGTGTATATCAGTGTCTGTGGGACGTTGTCTGTTTCTTTTTGTTTTCAATTTGTTGTTGTTGTTATTGTTTTCATGAGGGGTGGAGGATGGACTGGAGGAGCTGTGATAATGGACGTGATAATTTGATAATGTTGGTGGGCAAATGTGTTGTATTGATTGGGGGTGGTTTCTGTGATGTGACTGTATGTAACATTGGAAAAGTGAGTTTTATACTAGGTGGCTAGTTTGCATCTGTTTTCTGGGTTTTGATGTTGTTGTTGTTGTTGTTGTTGTTGTTGTTGTTGTTGTCTTGTTGTTGTTGTTGTTGTTGTTGTTGTTGTTGTTGTTGTTGTTGTTGTTGCTAGTCACGTATGCATCTGTCAACACTGGCACCCAGCCCTTCCAGAAGAAATGAAGAGAGACGAGACAAAGACCAAGTGGGGAAGGGGGGAAGGGGAACAGTTACCCTGTAACAGGAGATGCCAACTCCCAGCCAGGACACGCAGGATGGGGATTTCTTGCAGGCCATCAGGAACGTCTGCTTGGCTTTCTCAAACTGCAACAACAGTTCATTGTATTCAGTTGATAGTTTATTTTGGTTTTCTCAAACTGCAACAACAGTTCATTGTATTCAATTGATAGTTTATTTTGGTTTTCTCAAACTGCAACAACAGTTCATTGTATTCAGTTGATAGTTTATTTTGGTTTTCTCAAACTGCAACAACAGTTCATTGTATTCAATTGATAGTTTTATTTGGTTTTCTCAAACTGCAACAACAGTTCATTGTATTCAGTTGACAGTTTACTTTGGCTTTCTCAAACTGCAACCATAGTTTACTGTATTCAGTTGACAGTTTACTTTGGCTTTCTCAAACTGCAACCATAGTTTACTGTATTCAGTTGATAGTTTACTTTGGCTTTCTCAAACTGCAACCACAGTTCATTGTATTCAGTTGATAGTTCACTTTGGCTTTCTAAAACTATAACTACAGTTCACTGTATTCAGTTTATAGTTTATTTTGGCTTTCTCAAACTGCAACCATTGTTCATTGTATTCAGTTGATGATTTATTTTGGCTTTCTCAAACTGCAACCATTGTTCATCGTATTCAGTTGATAGTTTATTTTGGCTTTCTCAAACCGCAACCATTGTTCACTGTATTTAGTAGAAAGTGTATTTTGGCTTTCTCAAACTGTAATCATAGTTCAGTGTATTAAGTTCAAGATTCATTTTGGCATTTTCAAAGAGTAAACATAGTTCAGTGTGTTAACTTGAATATTCATAGATCTGGCATTCATTTGATTTTTTTAACTGTATACATACTTCAGTGTATTTATTTTCAGATTCATTTGGCTTTTTCAGATTTATTTGGCTCTTTCAAACTGTCAACACAGTTCCGTGTTTGTCTGTTTGTTTGTTTGTTTGTTTGTTTGTTTGTTTGTTTGTTTGTTTGTTTGTTTTCTTTAAGACTCGAAGTCCATTTTTATTTTGTTTCATCTTCTTCATACATTTATAAATACATGTGCTATTTCTCTCAAACAGTAATCATAGTACATTGCACTCATGTTTCTCTTTCTTTCTTTCATACATTTAAAATGTGTACCTGATTACAAACATACATAACACAAACGCATACACTTCCCTGATCTATCATAATCATTTCATGCAATTGTTTTGCCTTTTTTGCCCAGTTTGGATTCTAAAGACAAATCTCTCTGTCTCTCTGTCTCCCCACACACACACACACACACACACACACACACACACACACACACACACACATGCACACACACACATGCACACACACACACATACATAAACACACACATACACGCAAAAACACACACTCAAACACACACACACACACACACACACAACACACAACACACAACACACACACAAAAAAACACATAAACACTCAATCTAACAGACCAGGGGAGGTAAGCAAGAGTTATGGGCAAACAGTCCAGTTAAATCATGTATTCCTTGAAGCATCTGCCGAAAAATACTGACTTCTCAAAAGCCGTATTTGAAAAGATAAAATCTGTACAGTTTGTGATGAAATACTATACTGAAGTCTCAGCTTTTATTTCCCACTTGCAATGAACTAGGAATGCCC
The DNA here is from genome assembly GCA_030674185.1 of Monoplex corrugatus. Taxonomy (NCBI): domain Eukaryota; kingdom Metazoa; phylum Mollusca; class Gastropoda; order Littorinimorpha; family Ranellidae; genus Monoplex; species Monoplex corrugatus. The sequence goes on from JAPXFY010000012.1 coordinate 12,645,036, forward strand.
TGTCCTAACCATCAGCTGACAGGATTTAAAGAAAATAATTCATTCTGCATAAATCTGCTGAAGTATGAAGGCAGCAAAATTAGGTCATTGATCTATATTTTCAGGAGCAAGGATGTTGTGGGTTCAGCAAATTGAAATATGGAGAAGCAGAACTTAACATCTCAATGTTGTCTTTTTAATATTTCATCTTCAAAATGAAATGCTACACTCACATATGTTTCCAAACCTAACACTTTACTCTGATAATAAGAACAAAATGTATACTTTTAAAATGAAATCCAAATCTAAACATAATATGCAAGTACACACACACACACATACACACACACACACACACACACACACACACACACACACACACACACACACACACACACACACACAACTTCCATCCTTTTTTACTTTCCCTCTCAATATGCATAAAATACATATACATAAAATGTTTAAAAACAAATTTCAATAATGCAAGATATGAATTATTTCAAAATGTAAAAGAGAGGAGAGACAAAATTATGCAAACTACATGTATGTATTATGTCAGAGGTTTGACAATCCTCTTCAAATCTGGTCCGCAGTGATGGAGGGAATGTCAATAAAATGACAGACGACTTACTGGTAAGAAAAATTGACGAAGGCAATTCTACAACCCTGAGTTTGCAAGGGAGTGAGAGTTTAAAGGCTTCAACTTTTGTTACGGCTAGAATTATGAGGAAGTGACCAGGTACAGGCCTCAACTTTTCTCACAGCTTGAATTAAGAAGGAGGTATCTAATGCTACTATCCTTGAGTAATAAAGTGTTTTGAAGTTTGAAGTTTTCAAGTTTGGCCTTAATCAAATAAGACCAGGCCAGGAAGCCTGCAACAAACAGAAAAAAGACAGCAACACACCTCCCCCTCCTGCAGGTAGATGGAAGCCAGACGCAGGTAGATAGAATGAGTCTCTGAGGCGTCTGTCACAAAGGACAGGGTGCGCTCATAGCACTGCCGTGCAGAGTTGTTGTCACCACTCAGGTACTTGACGTGACCCATCAGGGCCCAGCCATCAGGATTCTGTATATACACAAACGATAAGGTAATAGATTTGGGGCCAAGCCACCTGGATTCTGTACATACACAAACAACAAGATAATAGACATAGGGCCCAGCCATCTGGATTGTGTATATATACAATGAACATGATAACAGACACAGGGCCCAGATATTTGGATTCTGTATACACATAAAGGACATGACAACAGACACAGGGCCCAGACATCTGGATTTTGTATATACACAAATAACAAGACAACAGACCCAGGGCCCAGACATCTGGATTTTGTATATACACAAATAACAAGACAACAGACCCAGGGCCCAGACATCTGGATTTTGTATATACACAAATAACAAGACAACAGACCCAGGGCCCAGACATCTGGATTTTGTATATACACAAATAACAAGACAACAGACCCAGGGCCCAGACATCTGGATTCTGTATATACACAAATAACAAGACAACAGACCCAGGGCCCAGACATCTGGATTCTGTATATACACAAATAACAAGACAAGAGACCCAGGGTCCAGATATCTGGATTTTGTATATATACACATACAACAAGACAAGAGACCCAGGGCCCAGACATAAGGATTCTGTATATACACAAATAACAGGACAACAGACCCAGGGCCCAGACACCTGGATTCTGTATATACACAAATAACAAGACAACAGACCCAGGGCCCAGATATCTGGATTTTGTATATATACACATACAACAAGAGAAGAGACCCAGGGCCCAGACATAAAGGATTCTGTATATACACAAATAACAAGACAAAAGACCCAGGGCCCAGACATCTGGATTCTGTACATATACAAACAACAAGACAACAGACACAGGGCCCAGACATCTGGATTCTGTACGTACACAAACAAAAAGACAAGAGACCCAAGGCCCAGACATCAGCATTCTGTATATACAAAATGGACAAGGTGACAGTCATCAAACAAAAAAGAATAGTTTGTCTCTATGCGCTGCGTTATAAACGCACAGTGTATGATTCCATCAAAAGGAAAAATGTTCCCAGAGTACTGCATAGGGCAGTGATCAATGTGGGTGCCTTTTGTCCAGTCAAGCGCAGCTACACCTCAAATGGTCAGTCTGGTGGTCTGGATGAAGGATGTGGTTTTCATGAAGTCCTCTTTGTTACGTCACAGTTGCGCTTTCAAATTTGCCCCATTCAGCCACAGCTCATTAATCATATTTCTGAACAGTACTTGCAGCGACAAAGGATAGCTTCGTATGGAGGGCCATGATCACCAATGCCATGGGGCCGGACACATGATGTCTCAAGGTAATGGATGTGATCATTTCTGTTGTGTTACAGGATGAAGTTTTTATGATGGACTTAACCTCTCTGAAGGAGATGGCGTGTTGCTACCTTTGTCATTTCAGTTGGCAGGGTTCCACAGCAATGTCACTTGCACAGTGTGCACTTCTTCTGTTCATAATTTCCAGTATGTTTTGGCCAGCTGGTGACTGAATGCTTTCTGTCAAGGACTTCCAGTCTGTTAAGAAGACATTTTCGGTGGAGTGTATAAGGAAATGTCCAACAGCAACAACACCCTCTTGACCAAATTCCAGACTCCAAATTCATAAATTAACAAAGAAATACCATGAGGGTGTAGATGGGACAAAGAGCATCAATGCCTCACCACTCTCCAGACAATCACCTCCCAAGCTCCTGACGCCACTCGACAGTCATTTCATCAAGCAAAGGGGGCTGTCCATGTGTTGCATGGCCCATTGGACCCTGTCATCAGTTACCTTGTTTACAGACGGAATGGTAAAGTAGAGAGAGATGACAAACCTCGGGACATAGCCACACAATGCACACCGACCAGGTCCAGCCCAGCCTCTGGACCAAGACAGAATGGGAGAGTGCATATGGAACTGTCCAACAGCAGTGAATCCCTCTTGAACAAATTCCAGACTCCTAAGACGACAAATTTGGCATGGTGGAAGATCTTCTGCATTGACCATTTTTTATAAGGCTGCGCAATGTTGCTAGGCATTGATTTTGCAACAACCTCTTCATGCCACGCACCCCATCATCTCCATCTCCACCACTACTCCTTACCCCTCGCCCCACTCCTCATAGGACAACAAACATGAAGGAACCAGAAAAAACACGAAACTAGAATCAGAAGGCATATTTAATACAACCGGACAAGACAGGCGCAAATTTTCTCAAGCGTAAACGTGAGATCACAGAGAAAAGGACTAAAATGAAATCATAATGTGTTTGTTTGTTTGTGATCTTACATACACACTTGACAAAGGCCGGTTGGCCAAAAATTTGTGCCTATCTTGTCTGGTTATACTAAATATGCGTTCTATTTTCATGTTTCTTCTGGTTCCTGCTTGCTTGAATGTGGGCAGTCACACTTCTTTAGGATAAAAACAGGATGGTAGCAGACGAGACAGGTGAGAGAGAAAGAGTTGCTGTTCTAGTTTCACCTAACAGAGTGCTTGATGTCTGATTACCTGGTGTTCTACTTGCAGAGCTTGATTCAGACTCTCCTCAGCCTCCACATACTCCTCTTTCTGCAGCTTGAGGCGGGCGGTGGCGATGTGGTAGGTCGGTGTTTTGCCACTGGGCGTGGTCAACAGTTCGTGGGCCAGGGCTTGTTCTGTGAACTGTTAGGAGAGCAGCACAGGACATTTTTAGATAATAAATATCAACATACAAATAAGTACATAAACATATACACATAACTTTCAAAAAGAAAAAAACAGAACCATTTTTGTGCAATTGAAATTAAATTCTTAATGCTACATAATGTAGGAACAAAAACAGTTACTTCATAGAATCCTATTCTGGAGGTTTAATGACTTGACTTTACAACTGGACTTTATCTGGTGCATCTTGTGTTGGTCACTAACATCAGGCAGATATCTATTTTGTGCGTTTTGTTTTATTTAGTTTGGGGAGGAGGGCTTGCCGCACCACCTTTAGCACTACCAATCCCATACTGTTCATTCCAGTTCTTCAGTATGCTACCAACCCCAACTTCATGCAGCCCTGAAACCCACAGGAGCCAGTGACGTCAAGCTGCCATAAGGCCACCTTCCAGAGGAGACTGCACTGCCTCTAGAGGAACGCTACTGGCTATTACAACTCCCCTGACCACCCAGCCCCATGTTAATTAGCAGGTAGTGGCCAAAACGGCCACATTCATCACTGACTGAAGTAGTTTAGGAATCAGCCGAAATGTCTGTTTTGGGTTCTGCTCACTACTGACAGATGTAGGGGGAACTGATGTAGTATATAAAACTTCACCACAGTTACAAACCACACTGCATTTCCACACTAAGAACACTTACCGGAATGGCCTTGACCTCCAGCAGCCAGTCAACAGCCTGCATGAAGATGCTCATGGCAGGTATGGGCGTGGGCTCACGAGGGGCCAGTTCTTCCGAGTGGTCCATATCCCCGGCGACGGGAGTGCCCCGTACGGACCCCTTGACATGGCTCCCTGGCCGTGAGGGAGTCAGGGACTTGCCTGCAGACACGGGGGGCACAATTGACCCTGGGTGTCACAGACGGTGAACAAGACACAAGGGGACAGGGACAGGGAGGATGGCAGTGGGCACAGAATGGACAGGGAGCGGATGGCAGATGGAAACAGGTACCCCATGGTGAGTGAGCCAGCATGCAGAAGTCATGTCAGGCAGAAGTCAGAAACAGCCAGGGAGGCATCAGGCAGACATCAGGTACAGGCAGGTACAGGCAGGCAGGCACGCAGGCACGCATGAAGCCGTGCAGAAAACCAACAGAGCAGAACACGTGCAGAAGGGAAACGAAACAGAACAACCAACAACAGGTGAGAACAGGTGCAGAGTTACACAACAGCTGAAAGAACACACCAGATACGTGAGCATACACTGTGAGTTCACACACACACACACACACACACACACACACGCACACGCACACGCACACACACGCACACACACACCACACCACACACACACACACACACACACACACACACACACACACACACACACGCACACACACACACATGCACACACACACAGCAGACCCTCCCTCATGCAAATAGAGTAACACAAAGAAATATACACAGTACATCACAGTTTGCTACCAGCAGCTCCTCTCAAAACAGTTATGATGATAAAAAATTTACTGGTAGTTGATCACTGTTTAAAATACTCTGCAGCTCTGTCCAATCAAAAACCTCCTACTTTACAGATCCCTACAGTTTCAGTTTTCTTAAGACAGCATCTCAGCGCTCGAAATGTGTTCATGTGCATTAACACTGCAAATGTCATCTGATAGAAAAGGAAATCTAAAATAATGGTGGTATATGCCAAAGCCTGAGTATACACCCTTTGTGCTGGCAAGGTCATAAGGTTCTCACTCACTTACCATTCTATATCATTGCCCATCCTTGTTATAGACGCTATAGTTTATCATAACTTATGGAAGAACATGACAATGCAGACAACTAAAGATTCCAAATTGGTCAAAAGAATCACCTATTCAGACAATGCCAGTATGGGGCTGAAAGCTAAGCAGGTGCACTGCCACAGATTCTCAGTAATTATCTTCTCATCATTTTGGAGAACTAGTAGTTTTACCTCTGCAGCAGAGATGTGGTTTTATCAAAGACAACTACGTGTCAAATGGACAGACAGAAGAACTAATGAAAATGTCCTTGAAAAAATTGTTACCACCAGAAAATTACTTACAGACATCAACAAGAGAAGACTAAAATACATTGGTTATGTATCACACAATAAGAACACGGACCTCATGGCAACCATTTTTCAAGGAAAAACAGAGGCAAAAAGGAAGAAAGGCAGACCCACAATCTTGTACATTGAAAACATAACCAACATCAATGGCCTAAATATTCAAGAAGTTGTCCACAAAAGTCAAGACAGAGCCGTTTGGAGAAAGGTGGCTGTCACAGAGTGCAGTGGCCAACACTGAGCCCAGTGATGCCGACAGGTGAGACAGGTGAATATTTATATTTGTATCCTTAACCCAATATGTGACCCAATGATGAAAGCATATGCCTGTGAGAAAAGTTGAATTTTCATTTTTCCTGCTGGTAGCAGACTGATGACTAAAAGTAATACACAATGTTTGCAGACCGTTTCTTCCACTGGTCTTTTCGCCATCAACACTTTTCATAACAGCTCTTTCTTTCTTCACTTTTTTTTGTTGTTGTTTTTTTGTTTTGTTTTTTTGTGGTCACTGCATAACTTTAGTTTTACTGTCTTTAAGCTACTGACAGAAAAATAGCAATAAAAAAGACATACTGTTGTAAGAAATACGAATGTAGATATAATACCAGCTGCCAGCGGGAGTATTGATAACCATAAGACTCAGTGGAAGAAGTAAATGGACTGCATTACAATCAAAAATAACAAAGAAACAAACATTACAACAAATGTACTTTTTCTCATGCCTGTCAAAAAGCAGGTCTTAACAAATGCACCAAACAATTCAAACAGTTATGGCCCCTTTTGAGAGCAACATTGTCAAACCCCTGAAATGTTTGAAAATAGTTTTTTTTCCAACCTTTAACATTATCATTACATTTTGGCATTAGAGGCTCCATATGATTCAAAAGAAAATCAATCTGTAACGTAAGCATATCATAAACATATCATGGCCTGTGAAACACAGTACAGATATCAGATGACCACCCACACAGCTGATGTTCTATGGTTCCACATCAATGAAGTGGACAGCAGCTTCACTGAAATACATATTTTGGGGGGAAAATTCATGCAAAGCATGTTAACATTCTCATATTTCATTTTCTTCATTTCCATATTATCATCATTTCAGAGACAGTAAACATTTGAACACGATATTCAAAACAACAGATTTTTTTTTGGAAATAACTAAATCATTTGGAACAACAGCTTTTTGGAAAGAACCAAATTATTTAGAACAATAGCTTTTTGTGAAGAACCAAATTATTTGAAACAATAGCTTTTTGAAAAGAACTAAATCATCTGAAACAAAAGCTTTTTGGAAAGAAACAAATTATTTGAACCTACAACTGTTTTTGAAGTAAGTACTATAGAGAAAGTCTTCATCAATACAACTTGCATACAGGCTGTTTTGGTGTGAAGCAGAAGAGAGATGTATACAACATGAAGATACACAGACAGATCAGAATTGTGTGCAGCTCTCAGGACAGGGACAGAATCAGAACAGCTGCTTGCTTCAACAAAAAGGAGTGAACCATAAAGATAACATTACCCCTTGACACATACAACAGACTAAACAGAAAAAACAGAAACTGGATCAAGCTTTAAGAATAACTTTTTCATTAAACAGTCTGTTAAAAAAACACTTTAAGAATAACCATAAATTGAAAGTCTGTGGACAGCTTAAGAATAACTGTATATTAAACAGTCTGGTGACAAACACTAAGAATAATTACAAATTTAACAGTCTGTCGACAGTTTAAGAACAACTGTACATCAGATAGTCTGGTGACAAACACTTTAAGAATAACCATAAATTAAACAGTCTGTCGACAGTTTAAAAATAAATGTGAATTAAACAGTCTGCTAACAAACACCTTAAGAATAAAAAAAATAATAAATGCATGTAAACCAGTTTTTCTGATGAACAGTTTAAGAATCAGTTTAAGAACAATTGTACATTAAATAAAGTCTGTTGACAAATACTTTACGAATGACTAAACATTAACCACTTTTTGCTGACAAATAGTTTAAGAAAAATAAAACAGTAGACAGTCTATTGACAAACAGCATGATTATATTAAAAACAAACAGAACAAAGACAAACAACGCTAAATACAACAAAGTCAGTTACCACATGTTTACTGAAGAAACAACCTCAGTATTTGTAATGAAATAAAAAATCAGAAATGATTATCAGATCAATCAGACTTGTCACTGAAAAGACCCCTCTCTCTCTCTCTCTCCTCTCTCTCCTCCTCTCTCTCTCTCTCTCCTCTCTCTCTCTCTCCCTCCCCCCCCCCCCCCCCCCTGTGCAAAATATCTTTCACATATGAACCAAGGATCTATCCACCAATTTCTAACCTAAATGCACAATCAACCATTCTAGCATGTCTAATCTGCTTTTGATAAAAATTTTCCCTGCCTGCAAAACATTTTTTAAAAAAAGGTTGAAACAAAATTACACCCTCAAAAAATATATATATAAGCAGGATACTCCAGCCATTCTGACTGTCTCCCTTTCAATGAAAAACTACAGAAAAAAATCCAGATTTTGTACGGTAACTGAAAACCTGAAGAAGCTTCAGTTGAAATAAAACTTGATACATCAGCATGGTTAAGAAAGTGCTATTCGTACACCTTCATTAAAAACTGCTGTGTTCAGGCACCTTTTTGATCATGTGAACTTTACCTCATCTCCAAACTTGTGAGTTTGCAAATCATTAATGGTTTACATCTCTGACCAAAATTTGGTAAAGACCCATCCAAAAGCAAATGAGAAAATATTTTGCAAACATATTTTGGTCTCTCACACACACACACACACACACACACACATACACACACACACACACACACACACACACACACACACACACACACACACACATATGCATGCATGCACACACACAGTTAATCTGATCAGTTCTGTCCTTAAAAACCATTAAGACAGAGACACACAAATACATACACAGACTCCACAGACACAGACAGATGAGAGAGAGAGAGAAAGACAGACAGACAGACAGGCAGGAAGGCAGGCAGGCAGACAGAGACAGAGAGAGACACACACAGATAGAGACAGAGAGAGGAGAAGAGAGAGAGAGAGAGAGAGAAAGACAGACAGACAGACAGACAGAGTGAGGTGGAGAAAGAGAGATACAGACAGAGTGAAACACAACACACAGACAGACAGATAGAGACAGTGACAGAGAGCAAGACACAGAGAGAAAAAGAGAGACTGAGAAAAGAGACAAAGAATGAAACAAATCCGAAATCCTGATAAGAGGAAAAACTACATGAGGACACGCAGAACATTTCATACAACATCTACATCTGGCAAAAGAGAAGAAGAAAAAGACCACAGCCAAGGAAAGACAGGTAGAAGAGACTAGCAGTCATGCAGGTGATCGCGCAACATAAAGTGTCACAACAGATATAAGATACCTGTGGCCTAAGCCTATCTGCGCAGGTAATACATCATCTAGATACATCAATGACAACAATGTGTATATCAAATACTACATGTACAGACAAGATACAGGGGTGCATGCGTCATTAGTGACAATGCTGTGTCAGCAATAACAGGGTGCAGGTAGCGCAGCAATAGATTCGTGCCAGTGTGTGCCGTGCGTGCTCTGTTTCAGTGCGCAATTTCAAACAAAACGAAAGCTTTAAGAAAAATTTTACGTAAAAAATATTGGACTTAACATGTGGTCCAACAGTCTCGCAAACAAAAATCAACAATCATACACAAACAAAATTTTCAAATGAACACACAAAAGAACTCTGTATAAGTAAATAATAATTTTTCAAAAATTTAAGTTAAACCTTTCACTCCCTTACCAGAATGAAATTTTGAAATAAGTACACCTGTACTCTGCCTGTATGAATACATAATCATTTTGAAAAGATGCAACTTAATTTCATTCCCTCACCCTGTCTACTAGCTTCCTGTGAGGGTGAAAAACAGTTAAAGATGTGGTCTGACATCACATAGTTGTTTCCACCCATTGTGGTTCTCTGTTCTTATCTCACACAACTGCTGTACATGCACAGTTCAGACCAACACATTCAATATCACTGATCATCTTTTTTCAGTATCTTTATGTTTTAGAAAGTGATACAAACGAAACAAATAAAACTTTATGATCCACCATGCGAATCATGGACCATTAGTACCAAACAGAACGTGACAAAACATGGGAACTTGAAGAACATGCAACTTAAACAATCTGACTCACTTGGATTCCCCAACAGTCCACTGGCTTTACTGGCTATATTATGTGAGCTGTGTTCTTTGCCTTGATGTGCATTTTGGTCTGAAAATCACCCACCCCACATACCACAGGCTGTATCATTCTGCATGTACCATGCCTCTCACTGATCAAAGTAATATTGTTCTCTGATACATTGACTCGTCTTCATCTCCAGAGACAAGAACACAGCGACAGGCAATTAGCTCTGACACACTCCCTGATATGATTGCCTTGTTAGGCCACAGGGCTTGTGAGTAAATAACAGTAAACACTGTTGCTGTGTCATTCAACTATCTTCAATTCAATCTTGTGGCAAATTTGTGTTTTTAGACAAACTGAAAATAATGTGGAGTCAACTTATAAATCATTCTGAACAGAGAAGATTATGATGAAAACAAAATTACCAAAATTGAAACAGAAAACGAAAGAGACTTGAAATAAAAAGCTCTCATTTTTGTTTGATAACAGGAGAAAATTATCACTTTATAAATGCAATATTTCGTATGACAGTCTTTAACTTGTCGCAATATTATTTCGAGATATAAAGCCGCTAGCCTGACAAGTAAGATTCAATGCTGAGGCTGACAAAGGCCAGAAGTTTGCAAAGTTGCCAGTCTTTCTTATTATCTACATCTATGGTTATATCTTTTCCTACAATATATTATTTCTCTGTCTTTGTCAAAGTGATACTTTTTCAGTACATCGCCTGGGTTTTGTGAAACTTGCATAATTGTTTATGAAACATTACCCTGCCCTTATCATATGTCAGTGTGCAAGATAACCTCCCTCTAATCTTCAAAGCTATAAATTTTGATACTTTAGTATTTTGATATTTGATGGTAAATACTTTAGTATTTTGATATTTGATGGTAAATACTTTAGAATTTTTAATATTTGATGGTAGAGCCTCCTTTCATTATCATCCTTCTTATCTTTAAAGTTATTTCGCAATACACCTGCTCTTATTCAAGTTATATCATTCTAGATTGTAATCTTCCTGTTGTCATCAAGACTGTACAACTGATGACACTTCTCATCAACAATATTTCATTTTCACTGAAAAAATGTTCTTTACATATGACACACTGTTTCCTAATTTAAAAAAAAGAGAGAAATTTCATTCTGCAAAGCATAACTGACATGAAAATTTATCATCCTCCATACCACTAATTCCATCAGTTATCAAAGCTGCATCATTCTTCTGGGCTTACCTCCTGCCTAACATCAAAATCACGCCTAAAATCATCTTCCATGGAACATATCCCATTCACAACCAAAGAAATATCAGTCTTTTGAAGACAATGTTAATGTTTGACCTTCCCACAGAACTCGATTTAACTCCAAAAGACATGTGCAGTTACAGTTACAGTGTTCAAGTTATCATACAACAAATGAGTTGTTTAACATTAGAGGTCAAGAACAACCAAGGCAATCCATGTGTTATTAACTAGTATTAATGCATATATACTGAAGTTCTTATCAAAGTCTCAGTCTACCAAAATTTACATTTTGAACAAGTTGTACTGTGTTTATGGATGATATGCATGTGTTAGAGTTGATTATGTCACATTATCTTTTGTTCTCATTCTCAGTGGATGAAGGAAATGCATTCTTTCAGTCTTAAGTCTGTGAAACGGAAGCATACAGGACAAAAAATGAAATGCTTTCAAGAAATTATACTGTAAAATATTTAAGGTCATTGAAAACTGAAACATTTCCAACCATTTTACCAATAAAAATGTTCAAAGATTTTCAAAACAATATTTGCATTGTTTATATTCCAACTTTCAACTGATCATCATCCCCCCCCCCCCCCCCATCCCCCCAATTTCTCTGACAGACAACCAGCTGGCTGTGAGTGTTATTCAGTGTTAACTAGAATAGATTTGTTATTATTATCATTATCGTTATTTCTTCTATTACTCATACTACTATTCTTATTAATGGGGTCAACAAATATTATGAGCGACTATATACTTGCTTTTAGTTTGTTTGTTTGTTTCTCTATTATCATTATCATTATATTTTGTTTACTTGTTTGTTTTTCTCTAGTATCATTATTATTGTATTATTGTTATCAGTACTACCATTATCATTATTATCATTATTTCTATTAATGTTTTATTATATCAAATATCATCATTTCTTATATCATTCACTATCATAGTAATGAAATGACTTCGTCCCTGGTGAAGCCAGTTGTTCATAGAGTCATCACTGAGAAGGACATCATGACAAGTCAAGACAGACAACTCTACAAACAAATGACTTCAGCACAGATTGAGTCATTTTCACAAAATGTGACAGTGCCAGGTATCAGTCTGCACATCCAGATTATATGTTGTTAGCATCATTAACAGTCATCTTTATGGTCAAAGTGATTCCAGTTTTCCATGACTGGTGGGCACACCAACCAAACCATTTCAATCTGTCCTCACCCCTCTTGCCGGCTGAGTGCTTATTGCCCCCCTTGTGGTTGGAGGAGGAGCGAGCGGAGGGGAGGGGGGAGCGATCTCCTGAGGGGGTAGGCTGCTTAATGTCCAGCGCTGGAACAGACAGCCCGCCTTCTGATGATCCAATCATGTGTTCCACATCGCCTACACAAGGACACATCACAACATCACCTTGGTCTAAAAGCAACCACGTGAACATAGGCGTTAACCTTTTGACTCCCTCGTCCCTATCCACCAGCTTGCGGCACAGTTGATGGTTAAGGTGAGGGAGTCAAAGGGTTAAAAGGAAATAACCAGGGGTGGAAACTGCTGAAAAGTGAAAACCGGGAAATCTGGGGGGTCCGGGGAGGCATGCTCTCCCGCAAAAAGAGTTTTCAAGGTATTAAAATCTGTGCTTTCAGGCGCATTGTCAGGCACGAGATCAAGCCTTCAGAGTGTTTGAAAAGGTATTTTCTGCACTGTTTAATTTCTGTACATGCACGTTTCAAATCACAAATTATACTCATTATATTTACTCAGTTCGGAAAAAAAGAACAAAGAAGAAGAAGCTGGATATGGATTTACCAAGGAAAGGATTTATGAAACCCAAGGAAATGGATTCTTTCTACCGCGGAAATCCGCAGGTCCGAGGAGAATTCCCACCCCTGATTAACGAACAAATGACCATTTTACCTTCACTCAGGCAAGCCGTAACGTTACGTTGCTGTAAATCACATACATATACATCAAAAACAACTAACAAGCATACAGTATGTAAAAGCAGCTAAGAAGCAATGATCTGATGAAACAAAATGGCAAGATAATGTGTCATCATCGAAAACACAGAGATAATGTGCCATCAATGAAAACACAGATAGTGTGTCATCAATGAAAACACAGAGATAGTGTGTCATCAGTGAAAACACACAGATAATGTGTCATCAATGAAAATACACAGATAATGTGTCATCAATGAAAACACAGAGATAATGTGTCATCAATGAAAACACAGATAATGTGTCATCAATGAAAAAACACAGATAATGTGTCATCAATGAAAACACAGAGATGTGTCATCAATGAAAACACAGATAATGTGTCATCAATGAAAACACAGATAATGTATCATCAATGAAAACACACAGATAATGTGTCATCAATGAAAATACACAGATAATGTGTCATCAATGAAAAAACACAGATAATGTGTCATCAATGAAAACACAGAGATGTGTCATCAATGAAAACACACAGATAATGTGTCATCAATGAAAACACAGAGATAATGTGTAATCAATGAAAACAGATGTGTCATCAATGAAAACAGATAATGTGTCATCAATGAAAACACAGATAATGTGTCATCAATGAAAACACAGAGATAATGTGCCATCAATGAAAACACAGATAATGTGTCATCAATGAAAACACAGATAATGTGTCATCAATGAAAACAGATGTGTCATCAATGAAAACAGATAATGTGTCATCAATGAAAACACAGATAATGTGTCATCAATGAAAACACAGATAATGTGTCATCAATGAAAACAGATAATGTGTCATCAATGAAAACAGATAATGTGTCATCAATGAAAACAAAGAAAATGTGTCATCAATGAAAACACACAGATAATGTGTCATCAATGAAAACAACAGATAATGTGTCATCAATGAAAACACAGCCCTGGCCAATTCCCACAAACATGCATGCTCCCTACTACCAAAACAACAACCTATGCACATAGACGGATTACGTGTTTAGCAATATATACGCAACATCTACAATGCAAAATAAAATAATCTTCACCCTTTCAAGCCAAAGTAGACATCTATAGTCTGGATACATCATGTTTAACCCTTTTATAACCAAAATAAACATCTATAATATTTTCAATTCTTTCATAGCAAAAATTTGTCTCAAGTCATTTCTTAAGTCACAAAAAGACCAAGCCTAACCATCGACTAAAAATGAAACAGCTCAACATTTTTTAAATGTACTTCTTTTTTCCCTGTCAGATAATAATGTCTAAATACTTACCATTCAAAAATCACTTCGAAACATCACTTACCTTTCAAGCATTTCCTTTCTAACCATCATCTGAATTTCATTACCAGATAAGAGAAAGCAACTTTTTTTTTTCTTTTTTCTCTTTAAAATAAAAAGACAACAACAAAATAAACTCTTTTTGAATCACAGTACACCACACCTGCTAGTTTTGGCTTTAAAAGCATTATCGCCCACCACCCCCAGCCAAAAACAATAATACCAACAAATTACATGCCAAATAAAAAAAGAAGACGAAAATCTACTGCGACGTTATACAGTGGGTAGTGTGGACTAAAAGTCTAGCGCTGTACGTACAAACTACCATGAGACTACATGCATCATTTCAACCACGGCTGTACTACTGAGACACCACACACCATCCAAACGGGGCGTCTCTGTCACGTCACCCTCCTTCTCTGCCCTCTCCTTCTCTTTCTCCTTCCTTTCCTTGTCCTGCTCCTCTTCTCGCGCCGCTCGGGCAATGGAGGCAGCGTGGGCCAAGTTCAGCTTGTTGGCTTCCAGGTAAGCCATCTCCGCCCCTATGTCGTTGCTGATGGCATCGTAGAACAGACCTGACACACAGGATGCAAAAGAAGACTGAGTACTCATCAGTGAACAACTTGTCCGCTTTGACATGTTTTTTAACCTATTAAAAGTATTATTCATTCTTGTTTCTTCTGGCCCAAATTTGGTTGATGAGAAAAATGCTCTTCTTTTCTGGCCAAATTGGTTGAATGGGAAAACCTCTTTTTTCTGCTAATGGTTGCGTAATGAAAAATGTTTTCTTTTTCTGCCAATTGGTGCATGAGAAAAACGCTCTTTTTTCTCTGCAATTGGCTGCATGAGAAAAAACGCTCTTTTTTCTGGCCAATGTTGCTGGGAAAAATCTCACATTTTTTTGGCTAATTGGCTGCTTAAGAAAAATGCTCTTCTTTTCTTCTAGGCCAATTGGCTGCATGAGAAAAATGCCACAATCAGGGAACCCCACACACACACACCCTATGCTTTTCACTGACTGCTGCAACTAGGTTGGTTTATGGAATCATCGGTCTAAAAATATAATCACTGCAAGATTTTTTGTACCTCCAGCATAGCAATTTTACTGTAAACAAAACATCAGCACACATTCTGATGCATTCAAAACAGAGTGTTGGCAAGTCTGGGAAAGTCAATCAAGAAAATAAACATCCAAAACAAGTGGACTACTGCCTGCATTCAAGCAAATAGGAACCAGAAACAGTACAGCTTAGCTGTACACTAAAATGTACTGTTTGATTTTCAGAATATCTGTCCATTTTGGACTTGTCTGACAGAGGTGAAATGTGTAGTCAGTTAAAGAGTGATCAGGACACTGTGTCTCCAGGCTGATGGCCCTCACCAAGCATGGTCCAGGCTAAGATGTTCTTGGGTTCGATGTTGGTGGCCGCCTCAAAGAACGTTTCTGCTGCCTCGTTACGCTCAGCAAGCGTGCAGACCACACCATACATCATCAACCTGACAATAATGAAAACATTATGAGCACAATTAGTGGTAGTAGTAGTAGTAGCAGCAGCAGCAGCAGCAGTAGTAGTAGTAGTAATAGTAGTAGTAGTAGTGGTGGTGATAGTAGTAGTAGCAGCAGCAGCAAGCAGTAGATAGTAGTAGTAGTAGTAGTGGTAGGTGTGGTGGTGGTGGTGGTGGTGGTGGTGGTGGTGGTGATGGTGCTGCTGCTTTGGCAGTGTTGTTGTAGTAGTAGTAGTAGTAGTAGTAGTAGTAGTAGTAGAACTAGCAGCAGCAGCAGCAGCAGCAGCAGCAGTAGTAGTAGTAGTAGTTGCAGTAATAATAGTGGTAGTAGTGGTAATCGTAGTGGTAGTAGCAATGATATAGTAGTAGTAGTAAGTTGTGGTGATTGTAGTAACACAGCAGCCAGCAGTAGTAGTAGTGCAGTAGCAGTAGTAGTAGCAGCAGCAGCAGCGCAGCAGCAGCAGCAGCAGTATAGTAGTAGCAGCATCAGCAGCAATAGTAGTAGTAGTAGCAGCAAAATCTGGAAAGAAAATTAAGTAGGCCCTACCAGTGTAAGTGTCACAAAAATAATCTCAGGAAATGCCCCTGATGCTGGCCATTCTACTAAATGATCTCCAGGGAGATAAAAATCAAATTTAAATGCAAGTGCACAAATGTAGCAAAGTAAACAAAAACATACAAAAATTGATCTAGATTACCAAAAATCGCCGCTACAGAGTTCACGTTTCCTTTATCAAAACTGGAAATGCAATTAACATCAGCACACAAAAAGACAGAAAGAGCGTGTAATGTACTGGCAGCGACAAAAGTTAGATTTGTATGGAGAGCCAGTTCGCCAACACCATGCGGCAGGGCACATCATGATGATGACAATGATGATGATGATGATGATGATGATGATGATGATGATGATGATGATTACATCAAACCTAAAATCCTGTTTTCTCTTGACTCCATTCACAAGTGACTCACCCATCCATGTGCCTCTGGTTGATGGAAATACACTTATGGAAACATTCTTCTGCCTGAAAAACGAAAATCATATCTGCATTAGATCTTCATGCAAGAAAACACACATCATGCTTCTCAACTCCTGCCAAAGTCAGTCTGTAACTAATGTTTTGTTCTGAATATGTCACATACTGAACAATGGCGATTACGAGATTATTTAAACACTTTCAAATTATCACTCTATTTCAAAGTCAAATACTGATTGTTCAAACACTGTTCATTAAGAATCAAACAGAAATAACGAGTAACATTCAATAATTCAGTTTACATATCGTAACGAAAGAAGACATTAACATTAGGTCTTCAGTAGTTGTCTAGATACTAGTCTTTCAGGTGAAATGATTAATCAAGATCTGTTTTGTTGAAGCCTGACCAACACTTTCTCCACTACTCAGAATCATTATAAAACACTCATTCTAGCAACAGACCATCGTTTTGCTCAAACATGTAAAGACCTGATATCTATTGAATGATTTTACAATCAGCAATTCGGGTAAAACAACATCTTGATTCTCGGGATGTTAACCTTTTGACTCCCACACCCTATCCACCAACTGCAAAAACTTAACCCTTTGACTTCCTCACCACATCCACCAGCTTCATGCATAAAGCTGGTGGACAGAGTGAGGGAGTCAAAGGTTAAGTTTTAGCTTTGTTAGTACAGTTGACAATGCAGGATGCTAGTGGACAGGGTGCAGGAGTCAACAGGTTAAGAAGGTCTCACTGCTGTCTCTGAATATTGTTCACATAATGGTAGGCACTACAGTAAAAGAAGACCTGCATCAACAGCGTGAAAGAGACTTTGAAGTCACATGAAATTTCTCCACTACAGACCATCTATCTTGATGGTGGCCACCAACTCTTTCTGCTTCAGTTTCAGTTTCAATTTCGCAAGATGACGTCTCCATGCTCAGAATGAATTCCATATGCACTAATGTCACAGGTGCCATGTAATGGAGAAGATCCACAATGATCACGGCACAAGCCTTAAGCCTGCGCATAAACCCATGAGCTAGCCAGGTCCTGAGGCCCAACCTTGATAGTTCCAAAACCCCGGGGTCGTAGGTGGAAGAGACCTCAACTTTTCTCTGGCCAGCACCACGAGGTGGTGCCTATCCCCTATTCCTTGCTTTGAATTCATATTCATATTCACTTCTTTTACCAAGACTTCAGAAAGGCAAGAAGGCTAACTGGTCTTCAAGGGGAGGGACCTGAGAAATCAAACTGTCTCTCCAATGTTTCATACCAAGGCAGCCGGGCAATGCCCTGCTCTTCATGATGTTCAACTGCTGTCTCTTTCTGCCTGCAACACCAATGACAGTATAAGCTGATAAAAAGAAAGACAGAAAGAAGTCTGACGTAAAGCAGCACACCCACAGTGGTTTACCTTGGAAACATTGTTGATGTAGAGACAGAAGGTACCAAAGTCAAACCAGTTGTCAGCGTTCACTTCTTCACGGATGATTCTCTGAAATGGCACCAGCACAGAAACTCATGTTATTTTCAGTTTCAGTTTCAATATCCTAAGGTAACATCTCTGCACTCAAAAGGAATTTCATATGCACTGTCGCCACTGATGCTATGTGATTGAGAAGATCCAAACTGATGGTGGCATAAGCTTTAAGCCTGCACATAAGCCCTATCCATTTGCATAGTCTTGAGTCCAACCTAGCCCATGAATTTTTTTTTGTATCAGTCTTTCACAGGAATAACCTCAGCTACATTTTAATGGCATGTGTATCTATATCTGTAACGTTAAAACACACACACACACTCACACACATACACACATGCTCAAACATAGACACATACACCATACACATTACACATCCACACTTACACATACACACACACACACACACTTACACATATACACACTTTTAAACAGACACACAGTTCACACATATACACTTTTACACACACACAACATTCACACACACACACATACACACACACACACACACACACACACACACAGACATTACATACACACACTCTCACACACACACATACACAAACACACAGAGACATTTACCCAACACACACTTCTCACACACACTTTCCAACACACAAAGACAAACATACTACCCACACACATATCACACACATTCACATACTCACACACTGACACACACCACACACACACACACAACATACAACTCACACACACACACACACACACACACACACACACACACACACAACACACATACACCCCCCACACACACACCTCCTGGTAATACTTGGTGGCCAGCTCAAAGTCTTTGTTGACCTCAGCCTCACGTGCAAAATGTTTGAGCTGGGTGCTGGTGGTGAGGGGGGTGGGATGGGGGGCTGGTCCTCAATCTGCAGAACTTTGTTCAGAGAGTCATGCATCTGGTCCACCAGGTACACGTACAGCTCACTGAGGAATGTCTGAAACAACATACAACATGGACATTTCAAAGTCGGTTATTCAAAACATCAATCACATTAACCCTTTGACTCCCACACCTTTTCCACGAGCATCCTGTATTGCCAACTGTTATAGCAAAAGCAAAAACTAAACTCTATGATTCCCTCACCCTATTCACCTGCCTCCTTCAGGAAGCGGGTGGATAGGGTGAGGGAGTCAAAGGGTTAAGATTCTGCGGTTGGTGGATAGGGTGCGGGAGTCAAAATTACAGCTTATCATATTCATATTTCTATTCATATTCATAGTCAAAGTCACAGTCACATTCACAGTCATAGTCGTATTCATATTCATCTTCTGTCGCAGTGGATTTACCAGGTGAAACTCAGGTTTCTCTCCCTTAGCAAATCACTGCATTGAGATGTCACCCAATATATTTTCTTTTCTTTTTTGACCAAGACTTTAGAAAGGCAAAAAGGCTAACTGACCCTCAATGGGAAAGACCTGAGAAATCAACCTATTTCTCTAATGTTTTGTACAAGGGCAGTCAGGTGAAAGCCCAGCTCTTCACGATTTTCTCTTTAATTTCTTATGTGCTGGTGGTTTTTTTTCTCTGTTTTCAACATATTCATGTATTTTAGTTGTTTTCTTACTTGGAGTTGTTGGCGGTCATCAAAGTTGGTTGTCTTCATGTACTTCTCTCTGACAATTTTAATGACAGAATGTTTCAGCTGCTCCTTGAAGGAAAGTACTTGCCCGAGGAGTTGAGATGATACATCAGCTTCTGACGTCTGAAAGAGAGAGAAGAACAGATCAAATTCAACACAACCATTGATCTCAATACACAGTCTTCACTTGAATAGAAATGAAGTACGCAGAAATAATCACCACAGAAATTAAGAGGCCACTTCAGAGTAAATATTTCATGAGAGTTACAGAAAACTAAACCAAGTTTTTCTTCCATAAGATTTCAAGATTTCAAAAACATGCTGATGGAGAGATGCTGTCTCTCTCAAAATTATTCATTTGTTCCTTTTTATTTATTGTTCTATTTTTTTGTATATTGCCCTTAATTATATATGTTTAAAGAATATGTGGATTAAGTGGTTTGTTGCTGTTGTGGTTGTTGTTGCTTTTGCTGCCGTTTTTCACTCTCACGATTTCAGCCTAAAGCTATCACTTTTTTAATCCACTGTAAAACCAGCATAGAAAACAGAGAGGGTGATGGTAAGACGACATTCTGGAGAGCATCAAGTGAACTCACCGTTGTTCTGTGGCTTCATTGGTCTCTGGTATCTCACACTTCACGTCCTGTCCAAACATGTCCCTGTGAACACAAACAACATGCTGTATGACCCAATGACAGTACCAGCAGGCCAGCATTATGACATGAACACAAACAACATGCTGTATGACCCAATGACAGTACCAGCAGGCCAGCATTATGACATGAACACAAACAACACGTGTATGACCCAATGACAGTACCAGCAGGCCAGCATTATCAGATGAACACAAACAACATGCTGTATGACCCAATGACAGTACCAGCAGGCCAGCATTATCAGATGAACACAAACAACATGCTGTATGACCCAATGACAGTACCAGCAGGCCAGCATTATCAGATGAACACAAACAACATGCTGTATGACCCAATGACAGTACCAGCAGGCCAGCATTATCAGATGAACACAAACAACATGCTGTATGACCCAGTGACAGTACCAGAGGCCAGCATTATCAGATGAACACAAACAACATGCTGTATGACCCAATGACAGTACCAACAGGCCAGCATTATGACATGAACACAAACAACATGCTGTATGACCCAATGACAGTACCAGCAGGCCAGCATTATCAGATGAACACAAACAACATGCTGTATGACCCAATGACAGTACCAACAGGCCAGCATTATGACATGAACACAAACAACATGCTGTATGACCCAATGACAGTACCAGCAGGCCAGCATTATCAGATGAACACAAACAACATGCTGTATGACCCAATGACAGTACCAACAGGCCAGCATTATCAGATGAACACAAACAACATGCTGTATGACCCAATGACAGTACCAAACAGGCCAGCATTATCAGATGAACACAAACAACATGCTGTATGACCCAATGACAGTACCAGCAGGCCAGCTTTATGAGACCAGTCATGGCTTTATCTTCCTGAACTCTGAACATTGTCTGGCACCCTTTAAAACTGGGTGGACTTGAGACCACTTGCAAAGGGGTTTTCCACAACAAAAGATCTGAATCCATGCAGTCAGAGTGGAAGGCAAAGACTCTACTTCCACACTAACCAGACCTCATTTATGGTGAAATAGAAAAGTTTGTTAAGTCATCAACTAAAGGCTCATTTATGATGAAATAGACAAATAGTTGTGTTAAGGTCATCCACATAACCAGGCCTCATTTATGGTGAAAATAGACAAATAGTTTGTGTTAAAGTCATCCACACCAACCAGACCTAATTTATCCTAAAAGCAGACAAATAGTTTGTGTTGTTTTGTGTCAAGGTCAACCACACCAACCAGACCTCATTTATGATGAAAATATACAAATAGTTTGTGTTAATGTCATCCACACCAATCACGCCTCATTTATCCTGAAAACAGACAAATCGTTTGTGTTGTTTTGGTTAAGGTGATCCCAACCCGCTCACCCCAGCTCCTCTACACACCACAAAACCCAAGTTCAGTCAGTTCAAGTCCCAAAGCCAAGAAGCCAGCTGAAGCCAGTGATGTCAAGTCACTGTGGGACCACCATCAAAGGAGATTCTGCACTGCTGCTGGGTCACTTCGGTGGAATTTAATAGTACCTAGTTTTGATCACTTTTGTGGAATTCAATGAGTAACTGTTTAATTTGGGGGAATTCACCAGTACCAGTTCTGATCACTTTTGTGGAATTCAATAGTACCTGTTTAATTTGGGGGATTCAACAGTACCCGTTTTGATCACTTTGGGGGAAATTCTATAGTACCTCTTCTGATCCAACTTGCTAAGCATTGCCTACTATGCCCCCTATTTACAACAGTAATCACTCAGTCATGGAGCCAGACCATGCAGAATAACTCGCTGTTAAGGAGACTGTAAATCTATGTTGTTTCCAGACTTCAAACTATCAGTTTCTTCACTCTCAGGCATTTAACAAACTCAGTTTCAGTTTCAATTTCTCAAGATGACGTCTCCGTGCTCGAAATGAATTCACTATGCACTAAAGTCACAGGTGCCATGTGATGGAGAAGATCCAGAATGATCACGGCACAAGCATTAAGCCAGCACATAAACCCATGAGCTGGTCAGGTCCTGAAATCCTACGGAGATAATTCCATAACAGTGGGGTTGTATGGGAGTGAGGTAGCAGAGACCTAAATCTTTCTCGGGGGCCAGCACTCTGACGGCGGCGCCCAATCTTCTCTCTCATTTCAAATTCATATTCACATTTACATTTTTTTTACCAAGACTTCAGAAAGGCAAGAAGGCTAATTGGCATTCAAGGGGAGGGACCTGGGAAATCAACATGTCTCTTCAATGTTTTTATATCATGGCAGCGGGGCAATGCCCTGCTCTTCACGATTTTCAACTGACGTGGGATCTTTAGTGTGCACAGCCAGAAGGCACACGGTCCGACTTATTTTTTGTCCCCTTTCAAAGGACTAGACGTTCAGTTTGTTTTTCCGGTCAAACTGATCAGAAAAGTCGAAGCCTCTATAGGGAGCGAACCCTGGAACCTCAATTTTATTCATTGGCAGGCGAACGTCTGAACAATTCTATCACTTTTCACCCTAACAAACTGAAACCACAAATAGTCTAACGACTAAACTCTTTTGATGACTAAAGATACTGATATCTACCATATCTGTCAGAATCAATCTCCTTACAATCTGATATCAATTAATCAATCAGTTCCCTTACCTGAACTCCTCCAGGATGAGACTGGCCACACTGGCGATCTGTCCATGGTAGTCTTCTACTGCCTGCAACAAACACAATAAACAAGTAAACAAATGAATTATACGTAAGTAAATAAATAAAACATATAAATGCTGTCTGTCTAGTGGTGTCTTACACATACATACACACTCATAAACACATTCACACATATGCATGCACACAAACACAACACACACACACGTTGTGACAAAAATGTTAAAGTTCCTGTTCACTTACTTAATGTCAACATGTAAATGTAACAACCAGTTAAAAAAAATTATACTTATACAAGTGCATAGCCTTCACTTTGTTTTCATACGCTCAGCTCCACCTCTGGTATTTTTCTCATCTAAAACTACCAGGAAAGCTGGAGGGAAAGAGAACACCAGGTAGACCCAGGGAGAAAATACTGGACGGACATGCAGGGTGGCTAAGGACAGAGAGGGTGGAAGATGTGCTTGCGGCAACACGGGATAGATTCATATGGAGGCCATGGTCGCCAACGCCATGCGGCAGGGCACTTGATGATGATGAAAACTACTGTTATCTTATCTTGTGTGACCACATCTTCTTCTGATGGTCCTACAACTTTAAGAGACAGCTACAAATCGCTGTGCCTGGTGACAGGCTGCACATGCAGGCACTGTCACTGCAGAGGAGAAACGAGCTTTACTTTGGTTTGACAGAACCAAGAGAAGGAAAGCTGCAGTAGCAACCACCAGCCAAACCACAAGCCTTCATGTACAACAGCTGTACTGAAGAACCAGCTTGTTCAGCACAGCCGACACTGCTCCACATCCAAATGATTCCTTAACTGACCCATCACCACTTTCAGTATACGGTCACAAACTGGGCTTTGTTTCTGTGGTCTGTGTTCGTTGGTCTTCAGGTCGGAAACATCTCTCATTTATCTTGGTGCTGGGCTTTGTTTTGTGAAAGTCTGCAAATCAAGATGGCTGACAGACATTCCATTCCCTTTTTCACTGTGTGGCCCACACTGAGTTCAAATCCATGACCTGTATGGTGTCAACACAGCACTCTAACCAATTAGAAAAGTACGGCCCATTCATGTGGCCCACGTAGGGTTCAAATCCCTGATCTCTGTGATGTCAAAACAGTGTTCTAGCCAACTGGACAAACAGGGTCCACTCATGTGGACCACATAGGGGCCAAACCCATGGTCTTGCGTTCATTCTTTAATTTAACATCTTTTCACTGTAAGTGATATGGTCTTGCCTATTCAGCAAGGTGCTTTAACTAACTGAACATAATTCATTTTTATGATGACGCATGTAAATATCCTAAATCAGCCCTTCTATCACTACCAACAAATGAGATTCTGAAATAATTCCTATCAAAAGGATGCAGTTTTAACACATGAAGCCATTCAACCTGAATATTGAGTATAAAAGCCTTAATCTACACATGTTGCCATGGTTAAACTTCTTGAACAAACAAGATGCTGATAAAGCAAAACATTACTTGATGCGTGAACTTATTTTAATCCTCTGACCCCCTTACTCTGTCCACCAGTGTTCAGCATTATCAACCATGATAGCAAAGGAAAAACTTAACCCTTTCACTCCCTCACTCCATCTACCAGCTCCCTGCATTGTCAACCATAATAGCAAAAGCAAAACAAAAAAAAATCAACCCTTTCACTCCCTCACCCCATCCACCAGCTTCCTGTATTGTCAGCCATGAAACCAAAGCAGAAAGTAAACCCTTTTGCTCCCTCACCCTGTTCACCAGCTTCCAACCCTACCAACACCTAGGCTTCAGTTATTTGTTGCACCAGGTGGATAGGATTAAAAATAAATCTACTTGAATGTGGCACATAAAACAGAACCATCTTACCCTATCAGCACCGTCTGTTCGTTTGGGAAATGCAGGTCTGGGCGGAACGAGTTCTGCTACCCTGTCAACATATTGTGTTCATCTGTATCATTGTTATCATCATCAACATCATCATCAATATGAATAAATATCATCAACATCATCATCATTATGAATAATTATGACTTTCAAATACAAAAGGAATCCCTAAACATGACAGTTAACCCTTTGACTCCCTCATCCTATCCACCAGCATCTCTTGGAATAAGCTGGGTAGGTATAGTCGTGCGAGGGGGTCAAAAGGTTAAGTTTTTGCAGTTGGTGGATAGGGTGTGGGAGACAAAGGGTTAATAACAATAAATTCACTGCACAGACCCTTTCGCTATTACTTCACCACCCTAATGGCCAATGAAGGGGGCAGAAAGCCACAATATCTCAAAGACAGATGACACTTTAGTTTATATACCAATGGTAAAGTGTTCAATTATTGGCTAAACGCTGGGTTTTTTTTAAACTTCCTTTGCTAATCTACATATCTGCCTGAAATTCAAAAATACTGAAGACAGAAAGGGTGACATGATCTTATAAATGAAACATGCTAAAGTATGAAAAGAAACCATCACTGTCTCTGTAAAAGTGTTATGAAAAAGGAACCATCATTTTCTCTGAAAAAGTGTATGTAACAGAAACTATCATTTGTTCTGTAAAAGTGTAACAGAACTTCATTGTTCTGTAAAGTGTACAGAACTATCATTTGTTCTGTAAAAGTGTAACAGAACTATCATTTGTTTAACAGAAACTATCATTTGTTCTGTAAAAGTGTAACAGAAACTATCATTTGTTCTGTAAAAGTGTAACAGAAACTATCATTTGTTCTGTAAAAGTGTAACGGAAACTATCATTTGTTCTGTAAAAGTGTAACAGAAACTTTCATTGTTCTGTAAAGTAACAGAACTTCATTTGTTCTGTAAAAGTGTAACAGAAACTATCATTTGTTCTGTAAAAAGTGTCACAGAAACTATCATTTGTTCTGTAAAAGTGTAACAGAAACTTTCATTTGTTCTGTAAAAGTGTAACAGAAACTATCATTTGTTCTGTAAAAGTGTCACAGAAACTATCATTTGTTCTGTAAAAGTGTAACAGAAACTATCATTTGTTCTGTAAAAGTGTCACAGAAACTATCATTTGTTCTGTAAAAGTGTAACAGAAACTATCATTTGTTCGTAAAAGTGTACAGAAACTATCATTTGTTCTTAAAAGTGTACAGAAAACTATCATTTGTTCTCTAAAAAGTGTCACAGAAACTATCATTTGTTCTGTAAAAGTGTCACAGAAACTATCATTTGTTCTTAAAAGTGTCACAGAAACTATCATTTGTTCTCTAAAAGTGTCACAGAAACTATCATTTGTTCTGTAAAAGTGTAACAGAAACTATCATTTGTTCTGTAAAAGTGTAAAAACTATCATTTGTTCTGTAAAAGATTGTTCAACTAAGAAACTATCATTTGTTCTGTAAAAGTGTAACAGAAACTATCATTTGTTCTGTAAAAGCTGTAAGAGAAACTATTCATTTGTTCTGTAAAATCCTTTAGGCAGCCTCAAACTCAACTTCTACTGGAGGTCCACTTCCAAACCAACTCTACTATTCACCCATCAAAACAAATAAGGATGAGAACCACTGATGATTAAAACACAAACCTTCTGGCCAGCTCTCTGGTGGGCGTTTAGGGACAAGCGGGCGAGTGAGGGTGATGTCGATCATGACGTAGGCCTTGGCATCGGCGTACTGTTGTCCCTCCACATTCAGTGGAGCCTGACCGTCAATCTCTGACCCCGCGTCTGACTTCAGCGTCGTAGAGGCCTGTTTGTGAACATCAGCATGTGTGTTACTATACTGCACGCTACAACTACAGCGATAACACGAGTTATTAGTTCTGGTCGTAAATGTTTCTTTTTAATGTCCACATTTACATTACCAACTCTCACCCTCTGGTTCCTTCACTTACACAGACCAACACAAGATATTCTCTTCCATTATTGTTATCATCATCATCGTCATCATTATCATCATCATCATCATCATCATCATTTCAAATTATCTCAAGGTTAAATTTCGATATACCTCACATTTTCAACTGCAGAGAAAACTTTCCAAGACAGATGTTTCTTACATTTCCCAATTTTAGACTGGTCATTAAATTTTGATCCTGTTTTAAACTAGTCATTAAATTTTGATCCTGTTTTTTAAACTGGTCATTAAATTTTGATCCTGTTTTAAACTGGTCATTAAATTTTGAACCTGTTTTAAACTAGTCATTACATTTTGAACAATCATTCCACAGAGCTCCCATAAAAACAACAGACAAATGATGGTATTTTTACAATACAGACACAGAAAACTTAAAATCTGTACATTCATACACTACCTCTGTCCATAAATGTACACACACATGTTATACCTTAAGGTTTATTGTACTGCATTGTGGAGTCTAGTTGGGTAGTGGTTGAGCACTTGCCTTCCAATCTGCCTGCATGAGGGTTCGAATCACGCCCATAGAACTATACATATATATATGTGGTGGCCTCCAGACTACCCAGCTGTGAACAGATACCTGACCTTCTTCAATGTTATGGAAAGGTAAAATAACGAGGGAGAGGAGATGAGCACGCCCTTATAATGCTGACTCCAAAAAACGTTGAGGTCTCTACCACCTCATTCCCCTGACCTCTAGGTAATGGGACACCTACATTTTATTTTAAAGACACACACACACAAACAAACACACACACACACACACACACACACACACACACACACACACACACACACACGCACACGCACACGCACACGCACACGCACACACACACACACACTCACATGCACACGTCACATGCACACGCACACACACGCACACACACACACACACACACACACACACACACACACACACACACACACGCACATGGCATACATGCATATTTAGTTTCAAAATAAAAGAGCATGAAGCGAGGCCATTTTTGTTTTGTTTTTGTTGTTCTTGTTGATGTTGTTTTTGTTGTTGCTGTTGTTGCCATTGTTGTTGTTGCTGTGTTGTCTGTTGTTGTTGTTAGCATTGTTTTTTTCTGTCACACCCAAATTTGAGATCTAGATCAAAAAACCTCACCACACAGACACATCCAGACCGACACAGCACACATGCTATGGGTCAATAAGAATCCTTCTCCATTTTTTTTTCCAAAAAATAAGACTGGTATTAGTGAACTAAGAAAGAGATTGAAAAAAAAAAGTTAAGGTTGTCCCATAACCTGGGTTATAGGGGCTGAGGTGATATTGAGAAATATAAGTGAACTAACAGATTGAAAAGAAAAAAGTCAAGGTTGTCCCATAACCCTGGGTTATTGGGGACTGAGGTGATATTGAGAAATATAAGTGAACTAACAGATTGAAAAATACAAAGGTCAAGGTTGTCCCATAGCCTGGGTTATAGGGGACTCAGGTGATATTGAGAAATATAAGTGAACTAACAGATTGAAAAAAAAGGTCAAGGTTGTCTCATAATCTGGGTCATAGGTGATACTGAGACCTTAATTCAGTTTTCCAAGTCAGCGTTATGATGGCAGTACCTATCTGCTCTCCCTGGCTACTTCCCCAACCCTGAACAGGGTCAGATACCATTCACAGCTGGATGTCTGGACGCCACACAGAAAAAGCTGTCCCCGGGCAGATTCAAAACCAACCTCTCAGAGCGGATGGAGGAAGCTCAGCCACAAAGCCAACTATCAGAGGCACTTCATGAATGAGGACTATTTGGTGCTGGTATGAAATGTGAAGAAAACTAGGCAGGGTGAATCAATGAATGTTTAACAGACTCAAAGTGAACACAGAGTAGAGAAATGAAAACTGACACTCCACATTTAACATTTAGATTAGACTTTTAGCCATGTTGAGTAAAAATTATGTGAAAGAGAGAATACTCATTTGATCAATTTGAAGTACTTGAAGTATCCAACCTTGTCTTCTTGCAGTAAGAGAAAGCTTTGGCTTAACTGTCCAGTATTTATTTTTCATAAACCTATCCATACCTGTACTTATTTAATAGGGAATATGAAGGAATATATGATATTAAATGGACTGTCATATGCTGTAACATCAATTTCACACCGCCTTTTCTATAGATTATATATTGTTATTATTACAGCAACAATATGTAGTCTCACATCATCACAATACAGGTCATATTGTACAGATAAAACATTTGTGCATACCACGACAACAAAGCCGCTTATTATTCAAATGCATACAACATATGTCTATGTGCATACATGTACAAGTTTAAACACGTAACCACATACATATGACATGTACGTATGTGAGTGCACACCAAACACACTGTCACACACTCACACACACCCCACCCTTGCAAAAGCTGCGTGTACCAGATTCCTCACTTTATACAGGATCACTCAGATAAACACAATCACATTGTTCATCTCGATTACTAAGATAAACACAATCACATTATTCATCTCAATCTTTTTCTACAGCAATATTATTCTTACTCACTGAAACATTACAAGGAAAAACATGATCGCACAGCAACCTCTCCTTAAAGAAGAGAAGCTGATATCCATTTGTTTATTTTTATTGAAAGTATCACCAGTATCTACTCTATACCCAGTCTAAGGATTAGCATGTCAAAGACTCAGAGCAAGTTACTTAAGAGAAGACAAAATCATGCCGAATGATGACTTGTTGCACACAAAGATACATTAACATAGCTATTAATACATCATCATAACACAAGTATGTGCCATACTGTTGCTGAAACACAATGATGTTGACAGGTTTACAAATGCAGGTTAGTCTAGTTTGACCATGTCTACATTCCCTTCATGCTTCGTGCACACAAAATGATCAACATGAACAGTGACAGTCAGTGTTTTCCTTACTTAGTGATTAGTGTTGCATGCTGCAGGCTGTACAGGACCCAAACACTCATCAAGATGTTAATACTGAAATATGAGTATTACTTTTTTTTCATTGAAGCTGACTCTTTACTAAAGTTCTGATTGTTATACAGTTGGGAATGCTGGGGCAACATGGCAAGGTTTCATTTGCTACATAGATGAAATCTGAATTTGTAGCTCAAGTTGACTGATTCCAACACCACAGGGGTCTCTATCCCCAGACCTGGCAGTTTCCAAAGTGTATTATGACAACAAGTATGGAATACAGTTCTGTCAAGTAGTTTAAACCCGTTACAGAACGTGACAATACTATATTCTCTTTCATTTTGATCCTCCTCATAAACATTATTCTTTAAGGGTCATCATACCATTCCTTTTCTGCTATGATGATGATGATGATGACAATGGGGATGAAAATTACGACGCTATGGAACTGAGACTACGTGGCAGGGCTGTGTTCTATGCTCACTATCATAATATATCCAGCATCAACCAGGTCCACAAGATACAAACACATGCGGTGTTGGTCAGAAGATTAATTGAGAAACACTCAAAGACGTGTTTGTGAAGTGGTTAGACTCGACTGTGTGGTCCCAGCTTTCCCAATGAGCCCTTAGCACGCTCAACTCTGGATAGGAACCGGCTGGGGTTGAAAAATTCCACAAACATTCCGACAGGACTGTTGGGTTCGAACTCACAACCTTCCAGTTGGTAACCTGTCGTGCTAACCACGGCACAACAGTAATTCATTATCCTCATACAACACAGTACAGAAAACATTTCAAAGGAACTCTCGTCCTTATAAATGGTAAAGGTTTCTGTATAAACGAAACAGCCGTTAGGGAGTGATGAGGCACTGAGAGACTTAAACTGCCCCCAGGGCAAGCACCGTGAAGAGTTGCTCATCTCTCTCTCATAATGTTTCACTGCCCACATCCCTGTATCCATCTACAGCTTATAGGTTGTTATGAAAAAGCAGAGAAAGGGGCACAATTTTCTTTCAAAGACATACTGACAGCATGCTGTTAATGAGCTGATGATAATAACAACAACAATGATAATAATAATGATGATGATTATGATGATGATGACAATGATGATGATGACAGAAACAACAATGATGATGATGATGATGATGATGATGATGGTGGTGGTGGTGGTGACTACTATTATTATCATCATAACAACAACAACAAAAATGATGATACTGATGTTCATTCAGTGCAACATCCCAAGAAGCAAGCTCCTAAGTGCTCTGTGTTTCATATTCTCAGCATGAACACATTACTTATCAGCATGACCGCAGCATGTTCTGAACACACAAACTATCAACACAAACAACAAGAGAAACATGTCACAAAACACAACAACAATACACAAGAGATATACATGCCTGCAGTCGGTTTCCTTTGGGCTAGGTTAGCATGGTCAGAAATGATCGCAAAACTTTGATTCATCAACATTTAGCCAGGTTTTAAAACACAGCATCTAATTTTTTTTTCTGCTGATAAATCAACTTGCAAACGTAATTATTTTAAATGGAAAACATGGTGTTACATTCACTTCAGATGAAACAGAAATGTTTCTCATGCTTTTTGCAGATGATCTTACTCTTTTGGCATCAACCGCGGTAGGTCTTCAACATCAACTTAACATTCTTCAACAAGAAACAAAGCGGCTACGATTGTCAGTAAATTTAGATAAGTCTAAAATAATAGTTTTTCGAAAGGGTGGTTTTCTTGGTTCAAAAGAAAAATGGGATTTTAATGGCAATAATTTGGAAGTGGTGAATTCGTACAGGTATTTAGGCCTCACTGTTTCAACTAGACATAGTTTTGTAACTGCAGTGGAAGAAGCTAAAGTTAAAGGTAAGAAAAGTACTAATGCTATTTTAAGTACACTGAGAAAGATTAACTGTAATTCACCAGACATTTTCTTTAAAAATGTTTGATGCTCAGGTAGTTCCATTATTACTTTATGGTGCAGAAATTTGGGGTTATGAAAGACGTTATCAGCTTGAACAGATACATTTATACGCATGCAAGAGATTTTTACACGTAAGAAACAAAACGATAAATGATATTGTGTACGGAGAATTGGGACGCTTTCCTCTCTGGATAACTGCTGTTGCTAGATGTATTAAATACTGGTTTCGACTACTGAAACAGCCAGAGACTAGGTATTCAAAAAAAGCATATAAAATGTTATTCAGTATGCATGGAAAAGGTTATGTAACTTGGGTGTCTAAGATAAAAAGCATTTTATGTGAAAATGGTTTTGAAGATGTTTGGCTCTTTGGGTGTGGCGACGAAAAACGATTCAGTAAAGAACTGAAAGAAAGATTACGTAGCAGTTTCTGTCATTGCTGGCGTAACCACTTAGATACCAGTGCACGCTGTTCACTATATGACAAATTTAAACCTTTATTTGCAAGAGCAAAGTATATTGAAAGACTGTATGTGCAGGTGTTTAGGAATGCCATGGCACAATGTAGGATGGGCGTGTCCCAGTTAAACGTTCACAGATATCGCTTTGCGCCTACGACTGCCAACACTTCATGTCCAGTCTGTCCGAATGTGCAGGAAAACGAGATACATTTTCTATTTGAATGCCCTCTGTACAACCAGGTCAGACAATATTATCATTTAGAGGTCACTGAAGGCGATAACTTAGAAGATCTTTTCATTAGGAAAATGATGGATGACTCTGCGGGAACCATAATGAACCTGGCGAAGTTTTTGATCGCTGCCTTTAAAATAAGAGAAAAAAGTATTTTGAACGTACGTACTTGAAACAACATTTGTTTTCTACACTAGTACCTTTGAATATCCCATGTAAATACATTGAAGTGTGTTAATTAATCAAGTAATGTTGTATAGAAATGTGTCTTAAGATTTCCCCCATGAAAGGGGCTGTTGGCCTAAATTCATTAAAATTCCGAGTTCTCTCTCTCTCTCTCTCTCTCTCTCTCTCTCTCTCTCTCTCTCTCTCTCTCTCTCTCTCTCT
The DNA here is from genome assembly GCA_030674185.1 of Monoplex corrugatus. Lineage (NCBI taxonomy): Eukaryota > Metazoa > Mollusca > Gastropoda > Littorinimorpha > Ranellidae > Monoplex > Monoplex corrugatus. The sequence continues at coordinate 12,678,189 of JAPXFY010000012.1, forward strand.
CTCTTTCTCTCTCTCCCTTGTTATGGTTCAACTGTTTTTGAATATGCTTATACAATGTCCCCCCTTTTTCTTATCTCTCCTTACCTTTTCTTTTCACCACTTTTTTCATTCTCTTTTTCTTTTTCTGTTTTAATCTTTTTCAACTATTTAATTTCGTTCTCTGTTTGAAATATTCCAACAGATGATAATAATGCATAATGAGCCTAAATCAGTTTGGAGAATAGCACTACACAAGAATGATTTCATGATATTACTATTTGATTGTTAATGTCATAATTGATCACAAACGTGGCTTTGTAAGTAATATTACTATTTGATTGTTAATGTCATAATTGATCACAAATGTGGCTTTGTAAGTAATATTACTATTTGATTGTTAATGTCATAATTGATCACAAACGTGGCTTTGTAAGTAATATTACTATTTGATTGTTAATGTCATAATTGATCACAAACGTGGCTTTGTAAGTAATATTACTATTTGATTGTTAATGTCATAATTGATCACAAATGTGGCTTTGTAAGTAATATTACTATTTGATTGTTAATGTCATAATTGATCACAAATGTGGCTTTGTAAGTAACATTACTATTTGATTGTTAATGTC
>JAPXFY010000012.1:12683796-12701296 GCA_030674185.1 Monoplex corrugatus
ACATAACGAATAAAATCAATGGGTTTTCCATAAAAATAAAAACAACACTAATTCATTCAAACAATAGCTGCCTATCCAAAAATATATAATCCTGCAGCAATAAAAAAAACCAAACAATAATGGATTGAGTAAAACACTGGATAAAATCCAACTGCTTAACACAAAGTTGCATCAACCTTACTATTTACTTACTATATATCAAATATAACAAGTCTATCATCCAGTTTCCCATTTCATCCTATCGTCATCTCCTTCCGAAAAGGTATTCTGTTTTAAATATGTTTTTTAAGTTCATCTATTTTAAAGTTAAAATTGCCTTCTAAGGCTGTTTTTAATGTATAGTGGGAGAAGAGGGAGAAAAGCCAGTGCTCTTTAAAATGAAGAGATGAAGTTATCCAATGTGCGTGTGCTTATGTGCATCAAGATTGCAGGAGCAGGTTCCTCACCCATAGTGACAGGAATAAATATGTGTGAGACAGAAAGCCTTACCTTTCCCGAGGCCTACAAATAAGACAGGTACACAAAACATAAGCTTATATAACAAATGTATGTTCTTTTGGCAGGGATAGGGAAGGAAAAGACTTACTACATGTGTGGGTGTAAATACATTCATTAACGTGTTCTGTTACATTTCCAATTCAGAAGTGCTGTGCGTGAACATTATGTATGTATGTACATCGATCAGTAAGAATGTGATACAACAACAGGTGTACACTGGAACACTCCTGTACTGATATAACATGTACATGGTGTATACAACATCTACATACTTGTGTGTGATAGGATACACACACACACACACACACAGACACACACATACACACACACAGACACATACACACACACATCACACACACACACACACAAAGAGCACACACACAAACACACACCATAAATACATCCCCCTCACACACAAATACACTCAATACAGCATTATATCTTTGAATACATTGGAAAGAAGCCACAAAACAGTACACACAAAAACAAACACTGCAGTAACTGATTACATGTATTGTCCACCCTTATACCAAAAACACATCCACTATCCCAAGCACACTGAAAGTAAAACAGTATACTTTCCCCTACAACACATTCCTCAAACACAAGGCAATGGTATCTATCTGTGACATTGCTCCTTTTTGAAGGAAATGCTGATGCAAATTTCTAGTACCGATTAGAGTCGACATGCTCCAAATGACGCCCTTGCAGGACAGTAACAGAAACTGACTGGACTGTTGTGAGTGCAATTTTGGTTCTGCTGGCATTCAGACTTTCAAGTTTATGCAAGAGGGATCAGGAAATTCCATAACTGCTGCACCTAATCTGTTATCTCGCAGACTCTTGAGTGTGCACAAAACTCTATGCTCTGACAAGGTCTTGGAATGGAGGTAAAGGCAACGAAGGGAAGAGCTATGAAACATTAGGTTGACCACAACCAGAATGACAAGCATTAAAATGGGGCAGCAAGCAGGCCAGTCTTTCTGTTACAAGCTGGGATTGAACAGTTCTATTACAAGGGCCAGCCAGCTGCTGGTGTAAATGTTCATACTGTTTATCAGGCTCATCTGTTATACAGCTATAAACTATCTGTTGTGCAGTTTTCAGGCTGTCCATTGTCAGTTTTAAGGTGATTCAGACATATACGTTACTGTAGTCCCTCATTTACAGAAAGCATACATAACTGCGCACACGAGATTACAGGCTTATCTGTTATACAGTTATAAACTATCAGCTGTCCAGTTTTCAGACTATCCATTGTCAGTTTTAAGGTGATTCAGACATATACTGCAGACCCTCATTTACAGAAAGCATACATAACTGCACACATGAGATTCTTTAGAGATGGGCTTTTGAAATCTACAGGACAAAAAGTTTTTTGAGCCTGTTCCTTGTTAAACAAAACACTGGCAAAAAGTCATCAGAGAAACACACGCCTAATATGCTGGAGTTCTAGTTCACACTGGAATAATTTTGTGACACAACAATCAGTTTTGCTTTTAATCAAAATATCACTGAGACTGAGAACAAAGCATATGTGTTTTTGTTTTACAAAATGCAACTCTGTTTGGGGGCATCTCTACATTTTCCTTAGATCAATTACCACTACAGAAGTCCAAGTGCCAATGCATTGTCTATCTGGATCCAAATTACAAAGATTGATTGACCAAAATGGTTGAAATGGACATACTAAACTGAATACATACTGTAACAAGCCTTCAATCCATTAGTGTCATAGCTTTCAATTCTGTGGGTTTTTCAAACTTACTTTTAAATAGAATAAATGTCATTTCTTTTCTGTCTCTTTTTTCTCACTCTCTTCTTCTTCTCCTCCTTCTTTGTTTCTTTCTTTTTCTCGTCTTCTTCCTCTTTGCTACTATCATCCTCTCCTTCTTCTTCTTCTTTTTATCAATAGACTAGCCACATCAACACAAACCTTACATGATATTAAGCCAAAAGCCAGCACACACTGCTGCACTATATGGTCAAAACTGTTGATTGTATTACACTGCTTAAGATATTCACACTCACTCACTACTGGCAATATTCACACTCACTCACTCACTTACTCCTCTCTGCTCCAGTTGGGACATAAGGCATTAAACAATCTCCTTGAACAATCCAGTATGGTTCATTCTGTGTCTGTGTTAGGGCTGCCTTCATATCCTGCTGAATCATTCACTGTCACGTTCACTGCCAGGAGCATGTTGGTCTGTTCTTCGCTGTTTCTTTTCCCAGGTCGTCCCATGGCACAGCAGACTTCAGTGTCAGGTTTTGTCCATCATAAGGAAATGGCCAAGCCATCTCCACCTCCTCTTCATGACCTCTTTAACAGTACTGCTGATGCCTGATTGTCTGGCCACCTCTTTGTTACAGATGTGTTGCTGTCATCTAAGTTTCACAATCCACTGTAGATAACTTCCTTCAAAATCCCTGAGGCAACTATCAATCCTGCTGTTATTTTCACTCTGTCTCCACAGCACTGTGCAAGACTGATTTGAATGATGGATTTGTACATCTTCAGCTTGATGCTGATGTGGATGATACAAGACTTTCTGATGTTGCTGAGTCTGTTCAGTCCCTGTGCAACCACTGCAATTCTTGCACAGACTTCATTCTTGATGTTGCAGTCAGCACAGACGTGGTTTCCAGCATGTTTAAAGTTTTTTGCTTCTTCTAGTCCCTGTGCTCTGACTGTGGTTTCCTGCGCGCTTCTGGTCTTTCGGTTTCATTTCATGAAGCTGGTTAGTTATGATATTACCACTGGGTTAATGGGATTGTCAGTAAGTACACACAAGGAAGGGAAAGGCAAACAATTAACTGCCAATGGTCCATCTATAACTCCATCTTGCCCACTTCTGAAATGTTGCTAAGAAAAGACCAGAACCAACTGACACAAGAGTTTATAATCCCTTTCATGAATGAACATCCTCTAAAAACCTAGAACTGAAGATCTGAAGAACTGCTTAAAGAACTGAATGAAGAAGACCATCTCCTAAGGGAAGAACAGCATGATCAGAAAACAAATGCTGAAAGATCTTTGCCCTTTGAAGAATTACTAAAAGACCTAAATGTTGAACTGATATCAGAAGATCCTAACTGCAAAATCAGAAAAGTATGAACATTTTAAGTAACTGCTGAATGAGAAAAACAATGAAAAACTACTGAAAGATCTAAGCAATCATCTTCTTCTTGCATTAACCATCTACATGGTCAGGCCATGAATGTGGCCATTTTGTCCAGTTCCTAAAACGTTCATTTTTCATTAATTGTTCAGTGTTACTGCTTAGATCACACGGTCTGAGACTTTTCATCACATCGAAAGAAAAACATTCTTTTCAGGCAGATATCACTATGAAAAAAGTATGTAAATACTGTTTCTTTAATCCCTACAAAATATGCTCATAAAATATGCTAACTGTTCTTTCAATATCTGCCATATGCCCACCTGATGGAGACTGAACACTTTATATCAATTCAGCTTCAGTTTCTCAAGACAACGCCTCCGCGCTCAGAACGAATTCCATATGCACTAACATCACAGGTGCCATGTATATGGTGATCATGCACAAGCCTTAAGCCTGCACATAAACCCTTGAGCTGGCCAGGTTCTGAGGCCTTATCTAGCCTATGTTTTACCTAGTCTATATGTTATACTGGTATCATATCAGCCTATCACTTGAATAATCTTGGTGACATGTAAGTGACGTGTAAAAAAACACAGTGCATCGACCGGGAATTGAACCCGTGGCAGACGAGTATTCTACCACTAGACCACCAATGCTATAACAATGACCAGCACAACAGGAAAACGAGCTGCAATTTCAACTTTACCACAACTAAAAGGAGACATGACATGTCTAGGTAAACAAATCCTTTCACGTTCCCTTCCTTCTGTGTCAGTACTTGTTGATTTCTGTTGAGCACACTTGGGTAAGGAAACAGTTCACATGGACATAACAGTTATTAATCTGATTCCAAGCACGGCAGTCGGTCACACTCTGAACACAACGTACACAGCAAAAGACATTAATCAGGACAAGACAAGGGACATGTGAGGGAGACACATTAATAATTTTAAAAACAACTGGGCACTCCATTATACCGACCTCAGGATCATTGTTCTGAACAACACTATTCGACCTCTGCAAGAAGCATGCATACACTTTACACACACCCATCAATACACACACACTTAATGACAAATTTCACACAGAATGGTTCAAGGAAAAAAGAATGCAATGAAATAAACACACCTCTAGCAAGCAAAATGTCTTTTCAATGAACCTGTGCAATAAAACAAAGACGGACACTGTGCCATTAAAAATATGAGAACATGGCTGCCAAAGCTGTATGAAATATGAAATAAAATCTGCAAACAGTCATACGCTGTGTTCAAGTAAATTGAACAAAAGGAAGAAAGGAACCGGAAAAAACATGAAAGAAGAATAAGAACGCGTATTTAATACAAGACAAGACAGGCAAATTTTGGCCAACTGGCCTTTGTCAAGATTACAAACAAACAAACACCAGATACAAAAATTAGGACAAAAAGACTGAAACTTCCCTGCTGCTAATTATTCCTTTTCTCAAAGTGGACCCAGCAGCAGGGAAGTTTCAATCTTTTCTCCTAATTTTTGTATCTGGTGTTTGTTTGTTTGTAATCTTACGCTTGACAAAGGCCAGTTGGCCGAAAATTTGTGCCTGTCTTGTCTTGTATTAAATACGCGATCTTATTCTTCTTTCATGTTTTTTCTGGTTCCTGTTTGCTTCAACGCGGGCAATCACACTTGTTTTGAAAGGAAGAAAGTTGTACCGTTAATGGCTGACACATTTCACACTATATTATAATGTCCCTTACACACACAAAAATCGCCCAGAGACGCATGAAATTTCACGTCTGTTAAACACCATTCTTATAATGTATAATTTCATCCTTTATTGACAATTTCATTCCTGAAGACTCACAGGCACTGTTACTGAACCTGGGCAGGTTGCTGACATGATGGGAAACAGAAATGAGCTGCATGACACTAGTGCAACAATGCGGCACAGAAGTTGGGACAAAATAAATGATGTGGCCACAGTTTATCAAAAATTGAGATAACAACAATAAATACATATAAAGAGGACACAGAGCAAGAAAACAGCCATACACTGACAAAAGCTATCGAGCTGCATGAAAAAAAAAGGAAAAGAAAAAAGTGATTCATTTCACCAGGCAAATACAGCTTGTCTAGCCGTCAGACCAGTCCTTGTCCTCTTTGAGAAAATGTACTGTGTGTGTGACCTGGCACACAGATTGTTTTCACTCTAAATACACTTTACAATAGATATTGCATTGTCTTCGCTTCTTTATAGTATCATTTCAACCCTCTGGCTCTCCCACATCCTGTCTGCCAAATGCAAAAACTTAATCCTTTGGCTCCCTCACCCTATCCACCAGTTTCTTGCAGGAAGCTGGTGGATAGGTTGAGGGAGTCAAAGGGTTAGGTTTTGCTTTGCTGGCATGGTTGACAATGCAGGATGCTAGAGGACAGGTGGGAGTCAAAGGGTTAATGACTTGGAGCTTTGGAACTTGGATTTACAAACCAACAGAACTAAGACGCACACGCCAAACCCATGCATGACCTCACCCGATCAGGAAGCTGGTGGACAGTGGTGAGGAATAAAATGGTTTTAAAAGCAACGAACTAACCTACTACAACACTGCCGTAGCCATGTCTATAGGCTGAAAGGGATCATGAAGCTGAAGGTACAGAACTAAGACAAGACGGAAACGCACATAGCAGAACCTTACCCCTTTTTGGCATCTTTCTTGTCCCCTTCCTTGTCCTTGCCACCACCGCCACCACCACCACCACCTTTCTTGGGGGCCGGGGAAGCACTGTTACGGTTCAGCTGGTTCATCGCAAGCCTGGCTGCTTCATCAGCAATGCCACCCTTACGTTTTGTCTGTCAGGGGGGAAAAAAGTCAGTAGTGAGAAAAAGGACCAGCAAATACGGTGAGATGGCACACATGATGTAATAATATGATATATGAATAACATGATAATGATAATAATAAAATAAACAATCATTAACATCATCATCATCATAAATGATAATCATAATAATAATATGATGATGTCGATGCTGCTGAGCTGCTGATGCTGTTGTTGATGATGATGATAATGATGATGACAAGAACAACAGCAATGATAAGAATGACACAAAACAATAACACAATGATGATGATGAGGATGACGAAATAGCATGTATTCTATAAAGATATGCATTTGACACAACGGGAAAAGCTAGGGGGCACCAGGTAGACCCAGGGAGAAAATGCTGGACGGGACTTGCAGAGTGCTGGGGACGAGGAAGGTGGGGGAGATGCTAGGGGCAACGAGAGATAGAGACAGATGGAAGTCCATGATCGCCAACGCCATGCGGCAGGGCACCTGATGATGATGATGATGCATTTGACACAAGAAGTTGGGGGGTGGGGGAAGAACCAGCATGTGTTCTACAATTATATGCTTTTGACACGGGAGGTGTGTGTGTGTGTGGTGGGGGGGGGGGGGGGCGTAGACAGAAAACAGCAGCAGTATTCTACAATGATGAATTTGACACAGAGAAGGTGAGGGGGGGGGGGGGGGGGGGGGGGGAAAGAAGCAATGTCCCAGACTCACCTTTTCTTGCAGTAAATGGTCTGTGTATGGCAGCACTCTGTACGCACCACGGATTCGCTTGACTGAAACAGGTACATCAGGCAGCCATGGTCACACAAATGTTTTCATTGTGTTTTAGCAAGATAGTCCCAAACACGGTCTTTTGGACAAGCTGATAAACTGAGGCTTTGTGTGCAGCACGCTCTCACACACATTCAACCCTTTGGTTTCTCACACCCTATCCACCCAATACAAAAACTTAACCCTTTGACTCCCTCACCCTACCCACCAGCTTCCTGCAGGAAGCTGGTGGATAGGGTGAAGGGAGTCAAAAGGTTAAGTTTTTGCTTTGCTAGCATGGCTGACAATGCAGGTGCTGGTGGACAGGGTGCGGGAGTCAAAGGGTTAAAAATCCCATGACAACAAAGGAATTGTTCCTGGCAAAATTGTGTACAAAAAAAATCCACTTTCGTGTGTAAACAGGAATACAGGCACACAGAAAAAAATGGATGGAACCATACAGCAGTAACATACTCTCTACATGGAGACAGCAGTCACAATTTCACACGGTAAATCCATTGTGACAGGAACAAAATGGTAGAACAAAATACAAAGAAATACAAAATACAATATGGAAAAACAAAACGTAAAGAAATACAAAATACAAAGAAATGTATGCATTTTCATCAGTATTAAAAAAAAAAGACAAATCCTTGTTTTGTATCATTGTGTACATGTCACACAAGAAAATGTATGTCTGCGAAAGTATGCAGGTGTGATGTATATATGTACATTTATCACTTGTGAAATTGTACATGCCTGAATACATCTATACTGACATCAATGTGTTGCTTTAAAGCCTTTTACAGAATTAAAGACTGTCATGTCAAGACTCATAAATATTCATAGGAAGATGCTAATAAATATTTAAATTATTCAATAAAATACTGAATCTGCTTGACTGTTAATTGGTGTAAGCTTTTGATACATAAGGACCAAAACTTTGTGTGTGTGGTGTGGTGTGTGTGTGTGTGTGTGTGTGTGTGTGTGTGTGTGTGTGTGTGTGTGTTTTGTGTGTGTGTGTGTGGGGCTGGTGAGTGTGTTGTATGTGTGTGTTTGTGTTGCGTACGTCGTCACTGAATACATGTGTGCGTGCATGTGTGTGTGTGCCTGTGCGTATCGTATGCACATGAGTGCGTGCCTGCAAGCATTGCATGTGTGTGTGTGGTTTTCTATGTGCATACGTGTCAGAGACAGACAGAGACAGACAAAGATGCATTTATGCCATGCACTTTTCAAAGGGACGATCTTAGTGTACTTTTCCGTATCATTTACCATCACTACCGCATGAATGTCACACATGGAAGTACACACTTATTTGCTGTATTTGCTGCACTTATTATAAGCTTTTGTGGAGCAACAGGGTTCTTGAAATATGAGGTGCCATACAAGCGGTTATTATAAATATTATTATCAATATCACTTACCTCCAGGGTACAGCAGAGGAGCAAGATTCAGAAAAGCCACACCGTGATAACTGACTGTCCCATCGTCATCCTAAAACAAACCGCGAACGATAACACTATACATTGTACAATACAATACAATACAATACAAACAAGACAATACAATACAATGCGATGCAATACAATAAAATGCAATGCAATGCTATGCAATTAAATGCAATGCCATACATTGAGCAGTACAATACAATACAATACAATGAAAGTACAATGCAACGCCATACATACGTACAGTACAGTACATACAGTACAGTACAAACAATACAATACAATACAATACAGTACAATACAATGCAATGTAATGCAATGCAATGCCACACATTGAGCGGTTACAATACAATACAATACAAACGCGGTACAACGCAATGCAATACATTGTACAGTACAATACAATGCAATGCAACGCAATACAATGCAAGACTATACAATGGAATTTGATACAATGGACACAACACAATACCACATAACACAACACAATAACACATAACACAACACAACACAATAACACAAAGTAACATAATGCAACATAACATATCACAAACTATAACCTAAATAAAAGATACTACAGTCTATCCTTATCAATAATATGATGAAAGCTATCATCACTTAACCCTTTCACTCCCTGATCCTGTCCACCAGATTCCTACAGGAAAGCACTTGTGGACAGGGTGACGCAGTGAAAGGGCTTATCACATATATCATCATTAGTCATCGTTTGGCATTGTTTGTCATCGTCTTCGTTGTCGTGTTTGTCATCATCATATCATCATCATCTCATCATCACCTCATACTATATCATCATTATATCAATCACACATCATCATCATCATCATCACCCACTATCAGTAGCAGCAGCTGTACATGAAGAAATGGTCTTTCCCATAAAGTATGCAGGTTGTGATATACATGTTTGATTGGTGTCCATTTTGACAGTTTGATTTCTTAAGGAACATTTGATTTCTCTAGAGCCATAATCTCTCTCTCTCTCTCTCTCTCTCTCTCTCTCTCTCTCTCTCTCTCTCTCTCTCCTCTCCTCCGTCCTTCCTTGGTAGTTAATATGTAAATTCATGAAGTTATTATTATGATGAAAATGTATCATGCACTGTTCACATACCCCTTCACAAACAGCTAGGGCCTACATTATGAAAAACTCTGAAATCTGAAGTCTGAAAATGTTCTCTCTCTCTCTCTCTCCTCTCTCTCTCTCTCTCTCTCTCTCTCTCTCTCTCTCTCTCTCTCATCCTCTCTCTCCTCTCCTCTCTCTCCCCTCTCTCCCTTTTCTCAATACATACATACACACACACTCAAGAAACAGCCTATGGCTTTTCTTCACTTTCCCTGGTTGTGCAAACTCTGTGCATTTATAAATACAGCATTTTCAGGATAAACCAATCAAAAATAAAAGTAGGCATGAACTAGTACATAACTGTAATAAATCCATCATTAGTCACACTTCAAAACAACGACAAACAAAAGCATCAAAAACACTTGTCAATTTGACCACAAAAAGAAAACCAAAAATGAAAGGCAAGAAAGAAAGGCAGAGACTGACAGGCAGGCAGGCAGGCAGGCAGACAGAGACAGACAGGCCGAGAGAGAGAGATCCACAGAGACAGACAGAGAAAGGAAAATAAAAAGAATAGGGACAAAGGGGTGGAGGAAAGACATCAAATCAAGACGCAGAAATAATCAAAAGTATTTGACATGCAAAGTCTAAAATGTTAGATTTTGTATCTCTTCATGGGATCTAACATTCTGGGCTCTGCATACACAATTTTTTTTTTTATGAGAAAAATCAAGAGGACTTTTGTGCTGTGGCAAGAACAGAATATTGATGTGGGGTACAAAAAGAGAAGAGAACACAGGAAAAGAAGTACTCAAACCTCACCATGGACAAGTGTCTCAACAGGGCATGATGGTGGTGGCGTAACTATAATTGCTAAACAGACATACCCCTTTCAAACCCTCACTCTAAAGAGACTTAACCCTTTCAATACCTGATTCCAGTAGACTTTAACCCTTTCAATCCCTCATCCTATCCACCTGTATGAAGCTGGTGGATAGCTTGATGGAGTGAAAGGGTTACCAAATTTCCATGTTTTAATTCCCGACATAAATGACAAAACTTTATGTATGGCATCACCAATCCCTACCAGTCTACACCAATCCCTTCACCCTGATGGGAAAAAAAATATGACTGAGACAAGAAACATCACAGATGTTGTAGATTTTTAACATTTTTTGGCCTGTAGTTATTGAAAACAGCGCAGCAGAAGAAAAAGCGCACTCCACTGAGAGTAAAGCAAGCGTAAAAATTTACGTATTGCTTAATCCTTCAGCTTTAACCCCCTGACTCCTGCACCCTGTCCACCAGCATCCTGCATTGTCAACAATGCTAGCAAAACAAAAACTTAACCTTCTGATTCCCTCACCCTATCCACCAGCTTCCTGCAGGAAGTTGGTGGATAGGGTGAGGGAATCAAAGGATTAAGTTTTTGCAGTCAGAGAATAGGGTGCGGGAGTCAAAGGGTTAAAGACGTCATTAACATTTCCGTATTATTTTCAGTTTGTCTGAAGACAGCGTTTTTGAGTCAGGAATAAATTCCATATTATATCAACACTGCCAATGCTGTCTGATGGAAAAGGATATAAAATGATCATTGTGTAAGCCAAAAGTCTATGCATAAATCTTTCATTCCAGTATGGGGCTGAAATAATACTGTTTACAACATATGACAGTGTCTTCAAGGATGAAATTTTAAGCAGAGGGGTATGCACATCCACAGTGGAGTACAGTCATCTTGCCTACGAGCTCAAGTTTTCTGTGCTCCACCAAATAATTTCATTACGTGTTATGCAAAGTGAATCCAAATGAGTTTGGCGAGTAGTGCTATACAGGAACAATTTACATAAATATTCTGCTGCGAGCATGCTCATGACTAGAAGCAATACAACTGTCAGTAAACTGACTTTTAAAAAGAAACGTGATTTGAAAGAAATTGCAATGAATCAATGGGAGAGATGGCCCAATAGAATAGCAGTCAAGAGAAGCCAGAAATTTAGGGATTCAAGTCCTGATTGGCTGCCAATCTTTTGAATGAAGGGGTAAATCCTAGGTCCTGCATGAAGCAGCCACTTAAAACACTTAAACAAAAAAATTTGAAACATTCCAATAGAGACTGTCCTTGGCAAAACTCCATACAAAATCCATTCTGACAGATAAACAAAATACAGAAATAAATGAGTGACATTATGCTATGGTAACATGAACTTCCTTGGAGACAGAAATCTGCCTTTCACAAGGAAAAGTACTGCTGGGCCCCTCCCCTGAAAAAGTCTACCCCTATGCAGTCAAAAAAAAAAATCATAACACACAAGTAGCAGAATTGTAAAATTCTCAAATAACCGTCATCATCTCTGGCATCAGTGATTTCATAAAATTGCAAATACGTTAACATTATCATGGTGGTTCTGTAAATTATGAAAAATAAAATGAACAGCTAGATAAACTACTAACATTCATTTATTTGTCTGAAGGTCTACCTCTCAATGCATGCAGAATATAAACTACTAGAGGTGAGCATGGACGACATCAAATCATGAAGAAATAGTGTAGTTTTATAGACAACATTACAGTAACCAGAAAAAACACGAAAGAAGAATATGAATGCGTATTTAATACAACAAAACAAGACATGCACAAATTTTCGGCCAACTGGCCTTTGTCAAGCGTAAGATTACTAACAACCAAACACTAGATACAAAAAATTTTGAGAAAAAGACTGAAACTTCCCTGCTGCTGTGCTCGATGTGAGAAAAGGAACCATTACAGTAGATAAAACACATGAAATTAATCAACAAACTGAACAAACAAACAATCAGAATAGTTCAACAATGACACAGTATCTCCTGATCATTTGCCCATCAAAATAAACAAATCAAATCAAGAAAAATCTTACTTAGACATTGTAAAAATAGCAATGACAAGCAGACATTATTCAGCCAGCTTCATAAACTGACATCCATAATATTTAATTTGAGAGCCTTTGCCCCTAATCTTGCCTCTCCTACTCCCCTCCTTCCTCCATTTAACCATCTGAACATCATTTGGTAATAAAAATAAAAAAATTTAAATGGCAGTGTAGCTTTCAGCATTTGACTTCCAATTTTCTCAGATTTTTTTTTCACATTTGAGGCCTCTCTCTGCTAATGAAAAACACAGCAGAAACAGGTTTTGAGGCACAGACAGATGACAATCCAAACACACGCAGATGAAGAGAAGAAAGCGAAGGGCAAGAGCAGGCAAACAGTTTTATTAAAGCCATTTATCAAACAAAAATCTGTGACAAATGTTTTGATACTGTATGCAAGTCTACAGATAAGCCACTTGCAATCCTTTATAATATCATATCTGCAATATGACTACAAAAAGCTGATACTGAATGCTTCAGTATTTTGAGTCTGACACATATTATACATTTTCAATGTTCTTCCAACCTGCATTAAAAATATACAATAAATATATGTTTAAGGCTAAAAAAGAACAGAAACCAAGAAACCTGATCTATTCTATTACAAGCTGCTGAGATTCTGAGAATAACACAGGCACACTTTTCGTTTTATTCATAATTCTTTTTCTTGCCTCATGCCCTGTTTCCCATTTGCTAATAATCTGAACAATGTGGGGCATGATAGAAGCAGAAAGTACTAATTAATTTGAAGACTGATGGTGTAGTGAACTGTAACAAGTACGTATATCAACAAATGTTAGTCAAACGAGTAAAATGAAAATTATTACATCCTTAATATCTCCTATATGTTTTTATAAACATAACAATGAAAATGGAAGAAAATGTATAATGTAGTTAAAACAATAACTATCAACATGTTTTAGAAACATCAAACTCTACCACTGCTGGTGTTACTAGTCATCATGCAGAGACAGTATAACTGGACGATGCTACTGATCCTAGCATGTATGGTGCAATTATGACAGAAAATGGAGAAATAAGGGTCCAACATCACAGAATCAAGACAAAAACAGAAGGAGTTATGACACTGACAGTTTAGCTTAGTTTTTGTATGTCACAGTAAGGAACAAACACAACAAACAAATGGGGAACCAAACCAACACAGCACAGTGGAACTCTCCTTCTTCATAACTCACGGTGGACATGATAGCAGTCTTAACAAAATCAAAGCTTTCTTTTCTAGGGAAAAAAATGAGCCAGAGAAATACACTGAAGTAAACAACTTCCACTTTTGCATCACAGTTTCACTTTCAATCATCAGTCACTGAAAAAAAGCATCAATGAATGAACACTATTCCTGTGCATCGAATCTGTCACGCAACAGGCCAGGATATTGTGGCAAATGGCATTTATCTATGCACAACTGCACTGACAAGTTCATTATGCCTGCCCATATTGCTATTGAACGTTTTCTGGTCTGTGTTGAAAAGCTGACGTTTTGTTGGTTTAGGGATTTCTGTCAAACATACCCGTACAGATCTTTTTGTTTTTAAGCTAATCAGATTTTCAGAAGTCTGAAGTCCAAAATCTGAAGTGCCAGAGTTGTGAAGAAAGAGTTCCCCTGTATGCCTAGAAAGATGGGGTCTTTTTGATCAAAGAATCTCTAAAAACAATAATACACACCCTTCCCTTCTGGTTCCAATCACCATTGTGACCAAACCAAACAAAACCAAAACACATATGTATGTAAAGCAACATTATACATTTGTATATAAATTGTAGAAAATGACACAAAAACCAAACAAACAATACTTTGTATAAATCCACCAACTGCTGGATAGGGAATACCAAACAAAAACTTGACAAATGGAGAGCAAGCGTATTATGGAAACAAGCACAGATTTTCAGATTTGTAAATTGTTTTGTTAGGCATTACTCATTTATCTTCAGGTAAGACAGCACTGGCTTCTTTCTACCTCATCCTCTATTTCAGTTTCAGTCTCTCAAGATGACGACTCTGTGCTCGGAATGAATTCCATATGCATTAATATCACAGGTGCCATGTCTATGGTGATCATAGCACAAGCCTTAAGTCCACATAAAAACCCATGAGCTGGCCAGGTCCTGAGGTCCTACCTAGCCTATGTTTCATCTAGACTACATTATGTTTACTAGTATTGTATCAGTCTATTATTAGAACAATCTTGGTTATCTTCCAAGCTGATGGCACTGTCTGTCCCCGAAATCCTGACTGACAGTTCTGACTTCAGTTTCAGCTTGGGTGCTGTTCAGCTATTGCTGTCATGTTTAAATACTGACAGGTTAGGCACTGTCTGAGAAGTAGATGGCTGCCAATTTGAGGAACAACCTCTATTTCACACACAGGTAAGTACATTCCTCATGTTCTTCTTTATCAGGTCAAACTCAGTATCATTACATGACTATCAATATACCGAGGCTAAGCACCACTATGCAAAAACTCTAAAACGTAAAGGATTGTGTCTATTAACCAATTATGTCAAAATAGGTGGGGAAGTATTCTCTGGGGTTTTGTTAGGTTTTTTTGTTGTTGTTGTTTTTTGTTTGTTTGTTGTTCGTTTGTTTTACATTCCAATCCAAGCAATGTTTTTTTCAGGTGTGTGCATGCATGTTGTCCTGGTTGCTTTGGACAACAATGTGCAGGCCTTACATTATTGCAAAGTCTGCATACTTCATCTTCAGTGGGTTTTTCCATTATGTAGGCAATCTTTTTTTTTTTTTTTCATGTAGGCACTAATGATGCTTTTACAAGGAGCACAGTTCTATTGAATTTTTTCGTGTTTCCACTAGCAACTGAACACTGATATGGCTTACAAAATCTTTAATATGCATTGTTGATGTTTTGTGTGTATGTACATTATTGATATTCTGTATACATTATTGATATTCTGTATGTGTGTACATTATCGATATTCTGTATGTATGTACACTGTTGATGTTCTGTATGTACACTGTTGATGTTTTGTACGTATGTACAAACAGGAAAGTCAGCACTATCAGGTCTGTGTGTACACTGACCTGTGAGATCAGAACAATCTTCATCCCCTATCTACCTGGTGCTATCTTGGTAGAGTCAAACAGCTTTTGCACCTGTTTACAAAAACACGTAACCTGAGGACCAACCTGCTTCTATAAATCTGTCACAATGCCTCCCCCTACTTTATCTGGGTGTGGGGTATATATTCAACTGGCTGAACTAAAACCCACCTAGGATATGACCACATGTATGCACATACCACACACACACACACATACAACACACACACACACACGCATCACACACATCATAAACACATGCACGCACACACACAAACAGCAGCACACATCATAACACACACACACACACACACACCCACAAACACACACACACACACAACACACACACACACAACACACACACGCACACACATCACACACAAACACACACACACATACACATACACACACACACCACAAACACAAACACACACACACACATACACACACACACACACACACTACACACACACACACACACACACACACACACACACACACACACACACACACACACAACACACACACACACACACACACACACACACACACACACATACACAGAATGTATAATTCATGTACACAATCCAAGTTCTCACCTTTTTACCCTTTCCACCAGACGGCTGAGGCAAGCGAAAAATTTCCACAGGCCAGTAACGATTCTTGGCCACTGAATCTTGAAATCTGGTGGGGAGGGAAAAAGAAAGCAGAGTTTTACTGGAACAGCACCCATGATGTAGGAATATGCAGGTATGCAGCGGCAGAATGCCAGCACAGTGAGGGACCAACACCCAGAACAATGCACTTACACACTTATGAGACAGCAATGCTAGAAAATTCAAACACTATAAATCAATGCGGAAAAAACACAAATAATTCACATAGTACAGTTCTCGTTTTAGACAAGTTTTAACTTGGGAAATAGAGTTTTGACAGGGAAGAGAAGTTGACAAGGGACACTCATAAAGGAGTTTTGATAAGGGAAGTAACAAGCTCATAAAAACCAGTCACTGTGGTTAGTGCAAAGGACTAACAACTGGAAGGTTATGGGTTTGAATCCCCATCAGTCCCTTCAAAATCATTCAAAATCATTGTCGGATTTTTTTTTTGCTCCAATCAGCTCCCAACCATATCTGAGCGTGCTATGGGCTCATTAGGAAGACTGGGACCACAAAGTCAAGTCTCATCCACTTCACAGATTGACTAGGTGTTGCTCAAATCTTCTGACCAACACTACAGATGTCTGTATCTCTAGGCGCTGGTTAATGCCAGGATATATTATGACAGTAAGCGTAGAGTACAGCCCTGTCACACAGTCTCAATCCTAGATGGAACTCCATAGCATCATGATTATCATCCTCATGACATCATCATCATCGCATTGTAAAAACTGTTCAAGTTCTGTGGCCATTAAGGTAGCATAGAAAATAGGATGAAAAAAAAAAGAAAAGCTGAGCACAAAGGTAACCTCCCTGAGTGCAATGATCCTAAAAAAAAAATGCATATTTGTCCTATTAGTTTTATTTTACTACCCTTTGACAGCAGATGATTCAAGGTAGCACCGTCGTTCAGTGTTCCAAGTGACGCGAAGTTTCTCGTTTTCAGAGATGTGTCGATGTTCTCTGTCCTCTTTACCTCTGAAGTCCCCATCTTCGTCCTCCACTGGGTCCGACGCAATGAAACTGTAAGTCATGTCACTGTCAATTAGTACCATTTTTTGTTGTTTAGGCAGGATGCATGCTTTTTTTTATATATACACACTCACATACACACACATATG
>JAPXFY010000012.1:12706296-12726296 GCA_030674185.1 Monoplex corrugatus
CTTTCTGTACAGGTATAGAAGACAGCAGCAGGTCATTTAGTCAGCTGGCTGGCTGATCTTTTTTTCTTTTTTCTTTTATTGTTGTTTAAAGCCCAGCCGACTGCACAGAGCCATATCAGGGCAATAACCACTTCAAAACAGACAGAACTTCAACAGGAAAAAAAAAGAAAAAAAACTAAGTACACATATCAATGCATCTGCGCACACAATCCAAGGACATGCCCCTGGCGTAGGACCACTCCATCCGATTTATCGCACAGGGGAGATTTAAAAAAACACACCTGAATACAAATATAAGCATACATAAGGATACCAAAACATATACAAAAACAGGCATAAATTACCTAAAATTGCTTCCGCACACCTCACCTCCCCAGAGCCAAAAATGCACTTAATATATGTACCCAATTATCAATCCGAAGAAAAAGTACGTAAGACTTTATCGAAAAAATACAGATAAATGGACCATTAAGGCAGAAAATAAATAGAAATGACAGAAAGCAAGGCAACAAGGCAGAAACAAAAAGAGTGACAGAAAAGAGGAAATTTCTAGCACAGAATTTCCAGAAGGTGGGGATACTATTTATACTGAAAGAGCCCCCGGCATCCCAACAGGGGTGGCTGGTTGATCAACTGGTTGGCTTGATAGTCAGGATGGATAACCACAAGTTTGGTAAACTGGTGGGTTGGTTGGCTGGATACTTGGTTTATTAGTCTGTTAATTAAGTTTGTTGATGACTTACCAAGTTTGTTTACACAAACATACATTTGTACAGTCAGCAGCCCAGTGAATAGCTACCACTGATATCAACACTGACTGAACATACAATACTTGGTTGGTTAATTAGTTAGTTGAGTTGAATGGTTGGCTTTCTTTTCATTCATTTTTGCACACACACACATGATAACAAGTGTACATATAGTCCAGTGGACAGTTGAATACCTGCCAGTAAAAACACTAATAATATACACCAAATAATCATTCTTATTAAATATTCATTTTGTTTAATGCCCAGCCGACTCCGTAGAGCCATATCAGAGCTATAACTGTTTCAAATTATACACAATATTTCAACAGGAAAGTGCTTTTCATCATCAAAAAAAAAAAAAACCACCCTAATAACAGGTTTTACTTTTCTGAATTCAAACAAGCTATATATACGTGCAACAAAACAACAACAAACAACAAGAATGGCACAAATATATCACAAACATGATGCATTTAATCAGTCAAATGTCTCATTCAGTATCAGCCAGAAACTGTCAAATTCTCAATTGGTTACAAGTACTGGTAAGCAGTTATTCATAACGAGTTTTCTGCAGATAATACTATATTTCACATTCGATGACATGTTCAAATATAATGCTGTTAAAAGATATGCATGGCCACCACCATCATCCCCCTCCCTTCTCCATCACACCCACCACCCCTAATCTATCACTGATCAAACATAACACTAGGCACACACATTACACCAGGCACACACATAACACCAGGCACACACACATAACACCAGGCACACACACACAACACCAGGCACACACACATAACACCAGGCACACACATAACACCAGGCACACACACATAACACCAGGCACACACATAACACCAGGCACACACACAACACCAGGCACACACACAACACCAGGCACACATAACACCAGGCACACACACATAACACCAGGCACACATACATGACACCAGGCACACACACAACACCAGGCACACACACATAACACCAGGCACACACATAACACCAGGCACACACATAACACCAGGCACACACATAACACCAGGCACACACACAACACCAGGCACACACACATAACACCAAGCACACACACAACGCCAGGCACCCACACATAACACCAGGCACACACATAACACCAGGCACACACATAACACCAGGCACACACATAACACCAGGCACACACATAACACCAGGCACACACACAACACCAGGCACACACACATAACACCAGGCACACACATAACACCAGGCACACACATAACACCAGGCACACACACATAACACCAGGCACACACACAACACCAGGCACACACATAACACCAGGCACACACACAACACCAGGCACACACACATAACACCAGGCACACATAACACCAGGCACACACACATAACACCAGGCACACATACATGACACCAGGCACACACACAACACCAGGCACACACACATAACACCAGGCACACACGTAACACCAGGCACACACACAACACCAGGCACACACATAACACCAGGCACACACACAACACCAGGCACACTCATAACACCAGGCACACACACATAACACCAGGCACACACACAACACCAGGCACACACACAACACCAGGCACACACACATAACACCAGGCACACACATAACACCAGGTGCACACACACAACACCAGGCACACACATGACACCAGGCACACACAACACAACACCAGGTACACACATAACACCTGGCACACACACTAACACCAGGCACACACATGATACCAGGCACACACATAACACCAGACACACACATAACACCAGGCACACACATAACACCAGGCACACACACACATTACACCAGGCACACACATAACACCAGGCACACACATAACACCAGGCACACACACACAACACCAGGCACACACACACAACACCAGGCACACACATAACACCAGGCACACACATAACACCGGGCACACACAACACCAGGCACACACAACATAACACCAGGCTTACACATAACACCAGGCTTACACATGACACCAGGCACACACTAACACCAGGCACACACATTACACCAGGCACAAACACAATATGAACCAGGAGGCCCTTTACACCACAGGCAGTGCAATATAAGACAATTGTGGCATTTTTTCTCCTCTTGTTCTTTTACATTATCCTGAAAACAGTGTATGTCTTTTCCTCAGTGACTCTTGCTGTTAACCTTTCGACTCCTCACCCTATGCACCAGCATCCTGCACTGTCAACAATGCCAGCAAAGCAAAAACTTAACTCTTTGATTCCCTCATCCTATCCACCAGCTTCCTGCAGGAAGCTGGTGGATAGGATGAGGGAATCAAAGGGTTAAGTTTTTGCGGTTGGAGGGCGCAGGAGTCAAAATCAATGTTGAATGTTGTCATTGTTGCTGAGTTCTTTTCCTTTTTTTTAATTATTAATTTTTATTTCATTTTTTTTATAGGGAACTCTGAAATATTATTTCTTGAAACAATACTATTATCAGTATTAGCATCACCTTATTCTCCTCTCCACCCTACAATCCATATCATCTAATCAGTTGTGTGATATAATGTTACTTGTTTGTATGTTTTTGTTTATAAGCCTGTGTCAGTGCATGCGCCTTTGTCAGCAAGAGTCATTGTGTAGGCGCTTATCCGTTTCAAATCCTGCGTACATGTGTGTGTGCCTGTGTGTTGGACATGCATATATTCAAATGGAAGAGCATTCTCATACATTTGTATGATACTGTTGTTTTCTTTTCTTGTTCTATGCCATATCAAGGTTGTATCATTGATTTATCACTGACATCATCATCATCATCAGGTGCCCTGCCGCATGGCGTTGGCGATCATGGATTTCCATCTGCCTCTATCTCTCGTTGCCCCTAGCATCTCCCCCACCCTCCTCATCCCCAGCCACTCTGCAAGTCCGTCCAGCATTTTCTCCCTGGGTCTACCCGGTGCTCTCTTTCCCTCCAGCTTTCCTGTTGTGACCAGGTGCTCCAAATCCCCCTTCCTCATAAAATGGCCTATAAATGTTGCCTGTCTTTTCCTAATCTTCCTTATGAGTGATCTACTTGTGTCTGCCTCCATCAAGACTGTCTCGTTTGTTTTCTTTGCTGTCCATGGAACCCTCAACATTCTTCTTAGAAACCACATCTCAGCTGCCTCAATCTTGTTCTGTCTTTGTTTGTTGACTGTCCATGCCTCGCAACTGTACAACAGTACTGGTTCTATATAACATTCAAGAACTCTCTTCCTGATGTTAATTGATAGGCATTTGTTGGTAAGAATGCTTGTCATCTTCTTGAATGCTGTTTTGGCTTGGCTGATTCTGCCGGCTATTTCTGATGTGCATCACTAACATATGTCTTTATATAACACTTTTTTTCTGTAAAGTGCAAAATGCTTAAGAGCTTGCTGCCCAAAATGATACGATATATACATTTCCATTATATAGGAAAATCAAAACAGCACTGACAGTCCACAGGTCCTGCTTTTGACAAAAATTTTATAAGAACAGTGAAAATGTGTGCCACCACAAAGAAGAAAAACACAAAAGTATCAAGAGTTGAACAGTTCTCTTTGTTTTTGACAAATTCCTTGATGTTTTGCTGGTATGCAACAATGAGTTGTGTATGCAGTGAACAAAACACTGCCTTCTTTGTTTAACGAACATTTTTTATACTGATGAGTTACCTTTAACAAATGTTCTTAATATGGTTGCATCACATTTCTATAAACAAAACTATTTCTTCGGTTTTTAACAAATATTCTCGATATGACTGCATTACATTTCTATAAACAAAACTATTTCTTCTGTTTTTAACAAATGTTCTTGAGTGACCGAGTTATGTATCTTTACATTAAAATAGTCCTGTTGTATTCAACAAACATTCTTGACATAATTGTGTTATGTATGTATAATTAAAAGTATTCCTTCTGTGTTTAATAAACATTCTTGATATGACTGAGTTTCTCCATCAACAAATTCTTGATAATTTGTGATGTACAAAAATGACTTAAGTTATACATTTTGGACAAATACACTTCTTCAGTTTTCAACAAATTCCCTGACACTTACTGATGTAAAACAGTCAGTTATAGACAATATGAATATCCTGACATTTTACTGATGTAAAACAGTCAGTTACATGCACTATGAATATCCTGACATTTTACTAATGTAAAACAGTCAGTTATACACATTATGAATATCCTGACATTTTACTGATGTAAAACAGTTATTACACACTATGAATATCCTGACATTTTACTGATGTAAAACAGTTATACACACTATGAATATCCTGACATTTTACTGATGTAAAACAGTTGGTTATATACACTATATATATCCTGACAACTTACTGATGTAAAACAGTTATATGCACTATAAATATCCTGACATTTTACTGATGTATTTTACTGATGTAAAACAGTCAGTTATATACATTATGAATATCCTGATAGTTTACTGATGTAAAACAGTCAGTTTACTGATACTGATATACACTATGAATATCCTGACATCTTACCGATGTAAAACAGTCAGTTACATACACTATGAATATCCTGACATTTTCCTGACATAAAACAGTTATATACACTATGAATATCCTGACATTTTACTGATGTAACACAGTCAGTTATATACACTATGAATATCCTGACATTTTACTGATGTAAAACAGTCAGTTATATACACTATGAATATCCTGACATTTTACTGATGTAAAACAGTTATATACACTATGAATATCCTGACATTTTACTGATGTAAAACAGTTATATACATTATGAATATCCTGACATTTTACTGATATAAAAAACAGTCAGTTATATACACTATAAATATCCTGACATTTTACTGATGTAAAACATTCAGTTATATACACTATGAATATCCTGACATTTTACTGATGTAAAACAATGAGTTATACATGCACTATGAATATCCTGACATTTTACTGATGTAAAACAGTTATATACACTATGAATATCCTGACATTTTACTGATGTAAAACAATGAGTTATACATGCACTATGAATATCCTGACATTTTACTGATGTAAAACAATGAGTTATACATGCACTATGAATAAACATGTGAACAGATGCACACACACACACACACACACAAACACAAGTACATCTTCAAGTGAACCAAACCACCATAAACCAAAAGGTTTTTGCAATGGAAATTCAATCAACACAGACTACAATCAAAACATGTTCACTTCAGAAAGCCAGTCCATTGACAGAGACGAGAGGGGCAAGGTATTTCAACTCTTTACCTTATGTTATATTGTTATAAGCTCAAAACTTAAAGAGGCACACACAGGCACACATATGTATGTATGGCGTATATATATTCTGATTAAAACACACATGCATCCATGCATGTGCGCACACCCGCACGCATGCATGCACACATGCACACACATACGCTCTCTCTCTCTCTCTCTCTCTCTCTCTTTCTCTCTCTCTCTCTCTCTCTCTCTCTCACACACACACACACACACACACACACAACACACACACACACACACACACACACACACACACACACACACACACACACACACACACACACACACACACACACACACACACACACAGGCAACACACACACACACACACACAACACATACACACACATATCCGATACAGCGTATTAAGAAGATGCGAACAATGAGAAAATATGATACTGTCCATAAGAAATGAACAATGGATCTTGACAAGAATCCTCATCAGTTAAGCAATGAATATTGCAAAGTAGTTAGAAGAACAGATTACGGAACTGGGAGGTCGTGGATTCAAACTCGCATCAGTCCAAAAACTTGTAACTGTGGGATTTTTCAGTCATAACTGACTCTCATCCAGAACTGAGCATGGTAAGGACTCATTGGGAAGGCTTAAGACCACACCGTCAAGCCTTATCCACCTCATGTACTCAACTGAGGATATTGCTCAAATTTCCAGACTAACACAACAGGTGTCTGTCTCTCTCAGGCCTGATAGATGCCATGATGTATTCTGAAAGTACATGCAGATACATGCCATGATGCATTCTGAAAGTACATGCAGAGTACAGCCCTGTCATATAGTCTCAACCAAAAAAGGGAACTCCACATCATCATCACTATCATCACCACTGTTACCATCAATGCATTGTACATGTAATAGTAAAAAAAAAAATGTCCCAGATTCTGTGGCCCTTCATTCTCTGCTTTCATGGTGATTGCAGCTGCAGTGAGTTTGGAGGAGTGTTGGGGAGCCAAAATGCGCAGTGCGGAGTGAGTGACAGAGAAGAAACACAGAAGATAGGGCAGAAAACAAAGACAACAAAAATAAACAAAAGAAAAAAGCACAGCAAAAAAAGAGCAATCTTTGGTTTGTGTAAGCAGAACTGAAGATGATCTTTGTGAGTATCTTTTACTTATCAAGTACATCAGAATTAAGGTCCAGTTTACCTGTAAGAGAAATGTATGAGAAATCTTCACGCCTTTTTCAAAAAGCATTCCCTAGCCATACAATCAAAACTCACAGGTAATAAAGCTGTACACACTTCAAACTCAGCTTACAAGGACACACTTCAAAGTCACACAATACAAGAGTGTACACGGTTTCAAAATCTACATGCTACAACAGATAAGCATCAGGGATAATTCCAAACAGAGCATTTTTTAATCACTCCATTGACTTGCCTTGGGTTCTGCTGGATCCTGCAAAAAGGCAATCTTCATATTTGCAAACCACAATACAAATTCAAGCGCAAAAGTTCAGGTATCTCTGACATGTTAACACAAACATGCATGTGGAGATGAATGCATCTACACGCACATACAAGTACACACAGAATACATGCAAACTCATACATTCTGGCAAACACATTCACACACACACACACACACACACACACACACACACACACACACACGTGCACACACACACACACACACACACACACACCACACACACACACACACACACACACACACACACACACACACACACACATACACGAATTACGCTCTTTCGCAAACCTTCAACACACACGCATATCCATGTGTGTGTACACACAAACGCGCGCGCGCGCGCACACACACACCACACACACACACACACACACACACACACACACACACACACACAAACACACACACACACACACACACACACACACACACACACACACACACACACACACACAGAAAGATCGACTGAATACAGTTGAGTGCATTAATATATATACCTTATGGTCTTGTATATTTTATAGCATTCACAATCCAGCAACAGTGGTGTGTATTTTTACTGCAATGATATGCACATTTCATGGTGTTTGCTGCAAGAAAACACAGTATCTACCATGGCAGTGGAGTCTGTTTATAGTTTGTTCAAAAAGATTAGTTTGTCAGAAAGGATTCACTGTACTAGGACAATTCCATACATACTCCATCCAAATCTGCCAATAATTATCTGGCAGACTCCTCAGGCCTGCATAAAACTCTTTGCACTGACAAAACAAAGCCTTGAAATGGGAAGAGAGGGAGAACGGTATGTATAAAAAACTCATCTGACACCAGCAGAACGATTGAAGCCTCGAGATGAGCAACACACAGGCTGTATCTAAAAGTGTGACCAGTGACAAACACGGTTCCTTTTGCGATCAGAATGCCTAGCATGTACATGACTGGCTCTCCATTAACACATCTTTTTTTTCCATCAGAATGACCAGCTTGTATATAACTGGCTCTCTGCTGACATACATCTTTTTCCATCAGAATGACTAGTATGTACATAACTGGCTTTCTGTTGACATACATCTTTTTCCATCAGAATGACTAGTATGTACATAACTGGCTTTCTGTTGACATACATCTTTTTCCATCAGAATGACTAGTATGTACATAACTGGCTTTCTGCTGACATACATCTTTTTTTCTATGAGAATGACTAGTATGTACATAACTGGCTTTCTGCTGACATACATCTTTTTCCATCAGAATGACTAGTATGTACATAACTGGCTTTCTGTTGACATACATCTTTTTCCATCAGAATGACTAGTATGTACATAACTGGCTTTCTGTTGACATACATCTTTTTTCTATGAGAATGACTAGTATGTACATAACTGGCTTTCTGTTGACATACATCTTTTTCCATCAGAATGACTAGTATGTACATAACTGGCTTTCTGCTGACATACATCTTTTTTCTATGAGAATGACTAGTATGTACATAACTGGCTCTCTGCTGACATACATCTTTTTTCTATGAGAATGACCAGTATGTACATAACTGGCTTTCTGTTGACATACATCTTTTTCCATCAGAATGACTAGTATGTACATAACTGGCTCTCTGCTGACATACATCTTTTTTCTATGAGAATGACCAGTATGTACATAACTGGCTTTCTGTTGACATACATCTTTTTCCATCAGAATGACTAGTATGTACATAACTGGCTTTCTGCTGACATACATCTTTTTTCTATGAGAATGACCAGTATGTACATAACTGGCTTTCTGTTGACATACATCTTTTTCCATCAGAATGACTAGTATGTACATAACTGGCTCTCTGCTGACATACATCTTTTTTCTATGAGAATGACTAGTATGTACATAACTGGCTCTCTGCTGACATACATCTTTTTTTCTATGAGAATGACCAGTATGTACATAACTGGCTTTCTGTTGACATACATCTTTTTCCATCAGAATGACTAGTATGTACATAACTGGCTCTCTGCTGACATACATCTTTTTTCTATGAGAATGACCAGTATGTACATAACTGGCTTTCTGTTGACATACATCTTTTTCCATCATAATGACCAGTATGTACATAACTGGCTCATTGTTGACATAAGAAAGCATATACATGATTGGCTGTATGTTGACATACATCTTGAGCAACTGAGCACCAGAGAGCAGTGGTTACTAAACACCCAATACTTGACAAAATTCATTTCTTAGTACCGTAAACTAACCTAATAGAACACAGCAACAAGAAGATGCTGCCGATGATGACGAAAATATGCGATCACTAGGAAAATACAACACATGCATGCACGTGTCTGTATATGTATGCATATGACCATGATGTTGGAAAAAGAAACTAAATTGGCAGTCAAACTGCATTTTCTAGGGTAACACATATGTATTACCAATCTTTGTCAAGAGTCACACTTTTAGCTACTGAAGAGCTTCCTCTCCAGCATTTCCACTGCCACAAACATACAGCGCAAAGAAACCAAAGGTCACACACCACACGTTTCAGACTGACCTCACTGTTGCAGGGGACAGGGAGGGCAGCACTGTAGTAATACTGCGCGCCGGTCAGCTGCCAGGATTCAGGGGGAGAGAACAAAGACTCCACTGTGACTGTCATCAGATTATTCTCATTGAGCTGGTTTTCGTCCAACAGCGGCTCATTGACTGTCAGTGTGACCTCAATCTCCGGCTGAAACAGACATATATATTCTGCATCTCCGTTCTTGGGCTATGACTTTCAAGTGCTCTCATATTTAAGAATGGACTTTTACATGCTTGGCTGTCTTCTATCCCGCCATGTATTCCATTATACTCCCATTTTGGGGGTTCAGATGTACGTATAAAACAACATTTTTTATTTAAACCACAAATTTATAGCATGACCACTATTAGAACAGGACACATTATTTCTTTGTATTTCTGACAGGTTCAAATATATCAAACAGGTAATGTCAGCTTAGCGTAAGACCATGCAAGCGCACAGAGTTTTGCGCAAGCTTGGGGAATCTACCATATGACTGCTGGAAGATTTGGGTGGGGTCGCATATGGAACTGTCCAACTGCAATAAAAACTTCTGTAAACAAAATGAAAAAAAACAACAACTCCAAACTGTTGAAGAACCAAAATGAGCATTCAGGGACAAAGCCACTGAAGCAGCGCACAAGAAGGGGCCGCTGAAAGAAAACAGAAAACAAAACGCAAAACAAAACAACAATAAGAAAAAAGGCAAAAGACAAACAACCAACTAACCCAAAAAAACCCAAACCAAAACCCTTTAAACTTACTCGTGGGTTTTCTGGGGGTATGGCATCCAAGGGAGATCCTGGCAATGGGTTGATGACCAGTGTGTATTTGCAGCTTGTCTCTCCTGTTTTCACACATACACACACACACACACACACACACACACACACACACACACACACACACACACAAATCAATCTTAGATCAAATCTAAGCTTACGAGCATGAATTGTCACACAAAATACTGTTTACACTCATGAGATATCAAAATGATTTGATGAAATATATAACTATAATTTATATGACTGTATTCTATTAAAGAAAATTCATTTCAAGCCACACTATAGAACTATCATTCTGAAATCAAAACGACTGAAGATCCACTATATCTGTCCTCAGTGTATGCATGTGCATACATACATGCACATACACACATACAGACTCATGCATACATGCATGCACACACACACTCACACACACATGCATGCACACACACACTCACACATAGACACACAGACACAGACACAGACACACACACACACACACACAAGCACACACACATATACATACATACACACACACACACACACACACACACACACACACACACACACACACACACACACACACAAACACACACATACACATACACTCACACACACATGCACACACATGCGTGCTCAATGTGTGCACACATATTCATGCAAGCACACATGCACGCATACACACATGCACATACAGACACACATACACATCCCTATGATTGAAACTGATATTTGTTCAAAAGACATTCATCACAATCAACAATACTATACGAGCTCTACCAAACTTGCCAGCAATTATCCAGCAATTCTGTTGAGCCTACAAAAACTCTTCACACAGAAAATGTAATAAAAAGGCAAGTAAAGGGCTGTCCCCTAACCCTGAGGTCAAAGGGGAATGAGGTGGTAGAGACCCCAAACTTTTCTTAGGGCCAGCTTGATGAAGGGGATGCCCATCTCCTCTCCCCTGCCGCTTTATCTTCCCCAACACTGAACAGGGCCAGGTACCCATTCACAGCTGGATAGTCTGGAGGCTGCAGGCACAGTTTTTCCAGAGTCAGACATGAACCTATGCTGTCAGACTGGAAGGATGGGAACTCTGCTTTTAACCTTTTCCACCAACTGCAAAAACAAACCCTTTCACTCCCTCACCCTATCCACCAGCTTCCAGCTTAATCCATTCACTCCTTTCCTATACACCACTTCCAACAGGAAAGTAATGGACATGGTGAGGGAGTGAAAGGGTTAAGTTTTTGCACCCTTTCACTTCCTCACCCTATCCACCAGTTTCCAGTAGGTAGAGTGAGGAAATGAAAGG
Organism: Monoplex corrugatus; assembly: GCA_030674185.1. Lineage (NCBI taxonomy): Eukaryota > Metazoa > Mollusca > Gastropoda > Littorinimorpha > Ranellidae > Monoplex > Monoplex corrugatus. The sequence goes on from JAPXFY010000012.1 coordinate 12,718,425, forward strand.
CTATCATGCAGTGCTATCATGGCTAATAATGCAGGAAGCTGGTGATCAGGGTGAGGAAATGAAAGGGTTAAGTTTCTGCTTTGCTATCATGGCTAATAACACACCAAGCTGGTGGACAGGGTGAGGAAATGAAAGGGTTAAGTTTCTGCTTTGCTATCATGGCTAATAACACACCAAGCTGGTGGACAGGGTGAGGAAATGAAAGGGTTAAGTTTCTGCTTTGCTATTATGACTAATAACACACCAAGCTGGTGGACAGGGTGAGGAAATGAAAGGGTTAAGTTTCTGCTTTGCTATTATGGCTAATAACACACCAAGCTGGTGGACAGGGTGAGGAAATGAAAGGGTTAAGTTTCTGCTTTGCTATTATGGCTAATAACACACCAAGCTGGTGGACAGGGTAAGGAAATGAAAGGGTTAAGTTTCTGCTTTGCTATGAAGGCTAACAATGCAGGAAACTAGTGGACAAGATGAGGAAAGGAAAAGGCTAAGTTTTCATTTGTTATCAAAGCATTCTTACCAACAAATACCTATCAATTAACATCAGGAAGAGAGTTCTTGAATGTTATATAGAACTGATATTAGTGATAACGTTATACGGTTGTGAGGTGTGGACAGTCAACACACAAAGCCAGAACAAGATTGAGGCAGCCGAGATTTAGTTTCTAAGAAGAATGTTGAGAGTTCTATGGACAGCAAAGAAAACAAACGAGATGGTCTTGATGGAGGCAGACACAAGAAGATCATTCATAAAGAAGATTAGGAAAAGACAAGCAATATTTAAGGCTATTTTATGAGGAAAGGGGAATTAGAGCACCTGGTCACAACAGGAAAGCTGGAGGGAAAGAGAGCACCAGGGAGAAAATCTTGGACGGACTTGCAGGGTGGCTGAGGACAGAGAGGGCAGAAGATGTGCTTGCGGCAACAAGGGATAGATGCGTATGGAGGGCCATGATCGCCAACAACATGTGGCAGGGCACTTGATGATAATGATGATGATGATGATGATGATGATGATGATGATGATGATGATGATATCATGGCATATAATGCAGGACGCTGGTGGACAGGAGACGGAGTCAAAGGGTTAATTAAGATAACCAGGCCTCTAGGCACAGGACATACCTTTGACTAAAGGCAGCAAGTCCACAGTACACTGTCCCAGAGTGTTGGTCTTCTCCTCCTTCTGCCGTCGCTCTTTGGGCATTACTTCTGTCACTGTCACTGAAAGACACACAAAATGTATTCGTTGATAAAGTAAAAAGAATAACATGCAGAATGTATTTCATATAACACAAAATGCACGCAAAAGAATGAACACAGATAAATCAGGCAAAATTTATTAATCTTATTGATGAAAAAAATGCTTAGTATGAAACAGAATGCAAGATTATTGTTATTAATGACATAACTGTAAATTTATTAAGATTTTAAATTCATGATTTTATATCTAACAGCAGTGTTTTTTTGTTCCTCAGCTAAAGCATACTCGCAGGCTTGTGCTCTCTCTCTCTCTCTCTCTCTCTCTCTCTCTCTCTCTCTCTCTCTCTCTCTCTCTCTCTCTCTCTCTCTCTCTCAATGTAAAATATATGTGTGTTTGTTTGTTTGTGTGTGTGTGTGTGTGTGTATGTGTGTGTGTGTGTGTGTGTGTGTGTGTGTGTGTGTGTGTGTGTGTGTGTGTGTGTGTGTGTGTGTGTGTGTGTGTGTGTGCAAAAGTGTGAGTGTGTGTGTGTGCATTTGTGTGTAACCGAACAACTAAATATTTATATAAACAAGATTCATGGTCATAAAAGAGACAAAACTAGTCTGAATATGCACAATCATCTTAGCACACTGCCTCAGTTGCAAATTAAACAGACAGAATGAGATTTTTAATGTCCAGATTGCTGACAAACAAAAACAAAAATGTAAGGATTAAAAGGAAAACACTATGAATATTTTTTTTAATTATACATCAAAGGCAAAATAAATCAGGGAGGTTCTGACTTCTAATTAGCTATCAACAATCACATGATTTAAACAGAAAGTGTACACACACACACACACACACACACACACACACACACACACACACACACACACACACACACACATACACACACAAATATACCTACACACACACACACACACACACACACACACACACACACACATACACACACAAATATACCTACACACACACACACACACACACACACACACACACACACACACACACACACACACACACACACACACACACACACACACACACTGTGCTGCATGATTAATGAATGTGAAACAATTAACAGGCTTGCAAACAATACTAAAAGGCTTGTATGCAATTTTATCCATTGACAACTTTGTAACATATATAACAGGTTTGTATACAATTTCATCCTATGACAACTTAAAATTAACAAGTACAAGTTTTTAAGCAATTGTAATTTTTTGTATCCTGTGATATCTTACAAATAACATGCTTGTATGCAATTTCATCTTGTGACAACTTACAAATGATAGGCTTATAAGTTGTATGAATTTCATCCTGTAACATCTTACAAATAAAAGGTTCATATGGAAATAACACACTATTAAGTTAAATTTGTTACATACAAACCTATTAGCCAATTGGTAATTAACTGGGCTAGTATACAATTTTATCTTGTTATGACTTATAGTTCAGGCCAATATCACTTCTGAACGTCGAGGGGAAAATCTTCTTCTCTGTTATGGCAGCAAGATTGACAAAATACCTGACTGAAAACAAGTATCTGGATATGTCAGTCCAAAAGGGAGGCATACCAGGAATGCCTGGATGCTTGGAACATGCCACGTTGATTTGGGATGCCATCCAAAAAGCAAGAACAGAGAAGAGAAACATTGACGTAGTTTGGCTTGATCTGGCGAATGCATATGGATCAGTTCCACACGATATGATCCAGCTGGCTCTTGAAATGTATCACATCCCAGAAAACATCCGAACAATGCTGAGGAAGTATTTCCAAGGGTTCTCAATGCGGTTCTCTACCAAAGAATACACCACGGACTGGATAGACCTAGAGGTGGGCATTGCAATGGGCTGTGCAATCTCTCCCATACTGTTCGTGTTGGCAATGGAAGTCATCTTGAAAGCTGCAATGAAGAGTTCAGGTCCAGTGAATCTGGGAGATGGATACCAGATGCCTCCTCTGAAAGCTTTCATGGATGACACAACAGTCTTGTCCACGGATGAGGAAGAGACACACCAAATCTTAAAGCAGCTGGATGAGCTGGTGGCCTCTTCAAGAATGAGGTTCAAACCTAAGAAATCCCGAAGTCTCTCACTGCGAAAAGGAAAAGTGGCAGATTTAGTCAAATTCATGGTAGCCAACCAAGCCATCCCCACTGTCACAGAAGAGCCAGTAAAAAGTCTCGGAAGATGGTATGATGACTCCCTGAAAGACACACAAAGGGGATGTGAAACCAAGCAAACAGCAGAAGAAGGCCTGAAGAAAATAGATAACTGCGGACTGCCAGGCAAATACAAAGTCTGGTGTCTACAGTTCATGCTGATACCAAAGCTGCTGTGGCCACTGCTAATCTATGACATTTGCACCAACACAGTCGAAGCAATGGAAGCCAAAATCAACAAATACACAAGAAAATGGCTCGGTGTCCCACCTGGTCTCACAGATGTTGCATTCTACTGTCGTCAAGCAATGCTGAAGCTACCTCTCAAATCCATAGTGGAGGAATACAAAGTTGGAAAAGCAAGACTGTTGAGCATGCTGGAGGAATCGGAAGACAATATCGTGAGATCAGTTCATCCAAAGCTGAGAACTGGCAGAAAGTGGAAAGTCCAAGAGGCTGTAAACAATGCCAAGAGAAACCTCAGCATCAAAGAAATAATTGGACACACGCAAACCAACAGACAGGGACTGGGAGCAACAAAAATGCAGTGGTGGTCCAAAGCCAAAGGGAAGAAAAAAAGAGACATGATCATACAGGAGTTGAAGGAAGAAGAAGATGTCAAAAGAGTGCAGAAGGCAGTCCAGCAAGGTCAACAGGGGCAATGGACAACATGGGACAGTGCACTCCAAAGAAGTCTCAGCTGGAACGATATGTGGCACATGGCTCCTCTAAGGATAAGCTTCCTCCTCAGATCTGTATATGACCTGCTCCCCTCGAATGCAAACTTAGTGAAATGGGGGAAAGCAGACGACCCAGCATGTCCGCTCTGTCAGAAGAAACAAACAGTGGAACATGTCCTAAGCTCTTGCAAAGTAGCGCTAGCCCAAGGAAGGTATACATGGAGGCACAACCAAGTTCTGAAAGTGATCACAGATGTGGTTAGCGAAAAAACCATGACCCCAAACGCACCAATTGCTATGACAACGTTCTACAAAGCAGGAGGGAAACAGGTCTGGCCCGAAAGTGCTATGACAACCAGCACATTGCCAAAGGGTCTTCTGGATGGAGCAGTCGACTGGGAGTGTACAGCAGACCTCCCAGAGTGGAGAAATTACCCAGATGTCATCAGCAAGACAGGCATGAGACCAGACATCGCTCTCCACTCTGACTCCTCGAAACAAGTGATTCTGATAGAACTCACTGTGCCATACGAAAGCAGAATGGAAGAAGCACATATCTACAAGACCGAAAAATACGCCGGTCTTGCCAGCACCCTGAAGAAAGCAGGTCTGCGGGTCAAAATCTTCGCCATAGAGGTCGGGGCAAGAGGGTTTGTGGGCACCTCCGCTTATGATCTCATGAAACAACTCGCCATTTCTGGGAAGAAGAGGACTAGAGCCCTTAAAGCGATGGCAGAGGCAGCAGAAAGGAGCTCAAGCTGGATCTGGGCAAGGAGGAACGAAAAAAAAAAAAGTGAACTTCATAAGGATTAAATTCCCTACAGATGATGTGTGCCCCGTTAGCACATTGGTAAAACCGCGTACCGCAGTTCTGAAGCGCAGAATCGCCCAGGTTCGATCCCCGGCGTGGGAAAAAAAAAAAAAATAGACAACAGCAGAAGGGCATCCAGGAGTCATGACCTGGATGTGGCCCGGCCCCCCGAGAGTGTAAGGAATTCAGGGCCAAAACACTTGTCTAAAGGGGGTTACTTCTCTGAAGACCTTCTGTTGTCTAGCTCTCCCTAGAGTTTCTTTCTACCTAGATATCACTGTAAGCAATTTCATCGTGCAACATTTTACAAATAACAGGTTTGTATGCAATAACACACTATTAGTTAAACCTGTTACATACAAACCCGTTAGCCAGTTAATAATGAACTGGGCTAGTAGGCAGTTTCATTTTGTGATGACTTACAAATAACAGGCTTGTATGCAATTTCATCCAGAGCAAGAGGATCTTCAAAGGTGCAGTTGAGGTTGGTGCTGAAGTTGAATTCTGCTGGAGCATCAGGCGTGCAGTCAACTTTCGGAGACTCTCCCAGCATTTTTTCTGCAAACTCCACTTTCACCATGACGCTGACTGTGTCACCTTTTGAGCCACGCTGACAAAGACACAATAACATATTGTTTCTTTAACCCTTAATACTCAATCCAAAACAAGTGTGACTGCCCGAATTCAAGCACACAGGACCCAGAAAAAAACACGAAAAAAGAATAAGAACACGAATTTAATGCAACGAGACAAGACAGGCGCAAATTTTCCGCCAACTGGCCTTTGTCAAGTGTAAATGTAAAATCACAAACAACCACCAAATACAAAAATAAGGAGAAAAAGACTTAAATTTCCCTGCTGCTTCCTCCAGTGTGAGAAAAGGACTAAACTGATTAAAATGACATCATAATGTATTTGTGAGTAAATATGATGTCAGAATGGATGTAAGATGAATTCTGTAATCTGAAAAGTGGTCATGTCATATTAATATTGTTTTATCCTTCAGTGGATCCAGGGCTAAAATTAAAACTACAACGTACTAGATAGGAGTAGTTTTTGGAATGTAAAGTATCCTACTATTAAATAATGCATAAGAGAAAATATAAGCATATGACTGACTGAATGGGAAATATATAATCAAGAGGTATGGCTGATGTAAATGGATCATGCCTAGTGCAACGAATCTTGTCTGATTTGTGTCTGTCTTGTATGGTTGTATTAAGCACATGTTCTTATTCTCTTTTTTCGTGTTTTTCTTTCTGGATTCTTAATACTCAATTCTACATTTGTAAGCTTGTCTGCTTACTTCACTGTTTGCTTCTTGTTTGTTTGTTTGTTTGTTTCTTGTATATTATTTGTTTGTTTCTTGTCTTTTGTCTGTTTTTTCATTTAAAAACAAGACAGATTTAAAATGGATATTATGCTTTTTCTATGAAGTACAATGATGTAGGCAATAATACTCTTGACTAAGTTCTTGTGAAATCAATACAATAATGTTATGATGCAGTCCAAACACAATATCAGACTGTGAGTTATGACTGTAATAAGAAGATGATAAACTATTGTACTGAACAATATTACCATTACCAGACTGTAGTAGTACTCACAATAGAAAAAGCACAAAAGCAATAAAAAATGCAAGACTGAATCATTGAATGGCACCATCACTGCCAGGTTGAAGTCATGCTAGCAATAGGAAAATCACAAAATACACTACAGAACAATACCAGATTGTATTTTTAAGAGAAATTTGACAACAACGAAATGAAGAATAGAACAATACCAGATTCTAATTCTGAGATAAAAAAAAAATTTTTTAAAAACAGCAAAATACAGTATGCAACAATTATGTCTATAAAGTGTAAGGGAAATGTATGATAACAACAAACTACAGAATAGAACAGTATCACATAGTAGTTGTGCTAAGAATAAGAAAACACTGAAATACAGAATAGAACAATATCAAATTATGACTGTGACGGCAACAACAAAAGAACAAAATACAGTACAAAACAACATCAGACTGTAATTGTGACAGCAATAAGAAAACCACAAAATACAGTACAGATCAATACAGAAAACCACAAAATACAGTAGATATCAATATAGAAAACACAAAATACAGTAGAGATCAATATAGAAAACCACAAAATACAGTAGAGATCAATATAGAAAACCACAAAATACAGTAGAGATCAATATAGAAAACCACAAAATACAGTAGAGATCAATACAGAAAACCACAAAATACAGTAGAGATCAATATAGAAAACCACAAAATACAGTACAGATCAATACCAGATTGAGTGCTCTGCAAACAGTGATGACAATCGGCTCTGGTGGCCGGACATGGGGAGGTTCTGTCTCTGCCATGTTGGATAATTTTAACTGAAAAACACAAGAGGAGTAAATACAAACACATCATCAGAGTAAACGCAAATCATCTGCTGTGTTCTTGAAAATGCAGTCCCTGATGATCCCTGTCCTCTACTGAAAAAGAGGTACCTAGGCATATATATTTAAACTAAAATTGATCATACACAAATTACGATTATGTACACGCATTAAATAACAAAACTGTACATAACTGGAACAATTTGATACTACCTGTGTTACAGTACTGGTAACTGACCCTCTGGGAACACGAAACACACTTTTTAAAAAAAAAGAAAATCATTGGGAACATAGCTGGAATTTAGTGGCAGTAATCATATTTTGTATTTCTTTTTCTTCTTCCTTGTAGAAACTACCATCATCAACTTTGATCCTTACTATCACTCAACTAATGATAACGTCAGTGAGTAGTGGCAGATGGTTTAATCACTGGGCCAACACACTTTCAAAGTAGGAAGCAGAAGCCAGATGGGCCCAAGCCAAGGCACGTCATCATCATCATCATCATCATCATCATCATGTGCCCTGCCACATGTGTTGGCGATCATAACCCTTCATATAAATCTATCCTTTGTCGCCACAAATACTTCTCCCACCCTGTCTGTCTTCATCCAC
>JAPXFY010000012.1:12741296-12746296 GCA_030674185.1 Monoplex corrugatus
CTGTCTGGGAGAGCGCGTCGCCACAGGGCATGGGCCACATTTTTTCTGCATGCATACTGATTTACGTACAATTTGCTTTCATATGTTTGTGGACATGTCCATACAGTGTTTGCTGGGGACAGTTCATACTGCAGTGTGTTCATTCACCTGCGTGTCAAGCTGGCTAAGGCTTGAACTAGAGAAGAAAGACAGAAACAGTGGTTTTTTTCGTGTTTTTTGTGTGTGTGTGTGTGTGTGTGTGTGTGTGTGTGTGTGTGTGGTGTGTGTGTGGTGTGTGTGTGTGTGTGTGTTGTGTGTGTTTTCTGGTTCCTATTTGCATGAATGGGGCAGTCACACTTGTCTTGGATAGTTTTAAATAAACAAAGAAAAAACAAACAAACAAACAAACGAACGAACAAAGAAACAAACAACAACCCGGAACAAGCATTTTAAAAAAATGATACATTATTTCAGTGGTGGTCCAGGTGGCAGTCTAATGGACCAGACAATAATCCCTGAGGACCCAAGTGAATCAAACGTGTTTTTTTCTGGTTCTTGTTTATTTGTTTGTTTATTTGTTTGTTTGTTTTGTTTGTTTGTTTGTTTGTTGTTTGTCTCCCTATGGATATAGGAGTCGATAAAATGTTGAGAGAAGGTGGATCTCTCTCTCTCTCTCTCTCCTCTCTCCTCTCTCTCTCTCCTCTCTTTTCTGCCTCTGTCTCTCTCTCTCTCTCTCTCTCTCTGCCTCTCTCTCTCTCTCTGGCTCTGTGGCTCTGTCTCTCTCTCTCTATCCCTCTCCTTCCCTCCTTCCCTATCTCTCTCTCACTCCCTCTCTCTCTCTCCCTCTCTGTCCGTCTGTGTGTGTGTGTGTGTGTGTGTGTGTGTGTGTGTGTGTGTGTGTGTGTGTGCCTCTCTCTCTCACACACACACACAGATAATGTCTCTCTCTCTGTATCTGTCTGTCTGTCTGTCTGTCTCTCTCTCTCTCTTTCTCTCTCCTCTCTCTCTCTCTCTCTCTGTGTGTCTCTGTCTCACAGATAATGTCTCTCTCTGTGTATCTGTCTCTCTCTCTCTGTCTCTGTCTCACTCTCTCTCTCTCTCTCACAGATAATGTCTCTATCTCTGTATCTGTCTCTCTCTCTCTCTCTCTCTCTCTCATATGAAAGTGGACATGTCTATACAGTGTTACCGGGAACAGTTCATACTGCAGTGTGTTCATTCAACTGCGCCAAACGTGTGATTCACGTGGGTCCTCAGGGCTTGTTGTGTGGTCCATTAGACTACCACCTGGACCCCCACTGAAATAATGTATCGCTTTTTTTAAAGTGTTTGTTTGTTTGTTTGTTTTGCTTCTCTGTTTCTTTAAAAAATCTAAAACAAGTGTGACTGCCCACGTTCATGCAAACAGGAACCAGAAAAAAGACGGAAAAAAAACCGAAAAAAAAACCCCACGAAAACGTGTTTTTTTTTCTGGTTCTTGTTTGTTTGTTTGTTTGTTTGTTTGTTTCCCTATGGAGATAGGAATCGATAAAATGTTGAGAGAAGGTCGAGATTTCTCTCTCTCTCTCTCTCTCTCTCCTCTCTCTCTCTCTCTCTCTCTCTCTCTCTCTCTCTCTCTCTCTCTCTCTTCTCTCTCTCTATCTCCCTCCCTCCTCCCTCTCTCTCTTTCTCTCCCTCTCTGTCCGTCTGTGTGTCTGTCTCTGACTGTGTGTGTCTCTCTCTCGCTCTCTCACTCTCTCTCTTCTCTCTCCCACTCACACCACACACACACACACACACAAGATATGTCTCTCTCTCTGTCTGTCTGTCTCTCTCTCTCTCTGTCTCTCTCTCTCTCTCTCTCTCTCTCACACACACACACACACAGATATAATGTCTCTCTCTGTGTCTCTGTCTCTGTCTCTCTCTCTCTGTCTCTCTCTCACTCTCTCTATATGAAAGTGGACATGTCCATATAGTGTTACCGGGGACAGTTTATATTGCAATGTGTTCATTCACCTGCGCTAAACGTGTGATTCATGTGGGTCCTCAGGGCTTATCGTCTAGACTACCACCTGGACCCCCACTGAAATAATGTATCACTTTTTTAAAGTGCTTGTTTTGGGCTTTGGTTGGTTGGTTTTTTGTTTTTTGTTTGTTTGTTTGTTTGTTTTGATTTTGTTTGCTTGTTTCACTTTTTTACATGCTTGCTTTTGGTTTTGGTTTTCTTCTTTCTTCCGTTCTTTCTTTTTTCGTTTTTTTTTTTTTTTTCTTTCGTTCTTTCTTCGTTTGTTTATTTCTTCATTTCTTTATATTTTGGTTTGTTTTGTTTTTTCTTTCTTTCTTTCTTTCTTCGATTGTTTGTTTGTTTCTTTCTTTCTTTCTCTCGTTTTTTTGTTTGTTTCTTTCTTTCTCTCATTTTTTGTTTGTTTCTTTCTTTCTTTTGTTGTTCCTTTCTTTCTTTCTTTATTTCTTTGGGGATGTTTCGTAAAACATTTCGTTTTTTAACAAGAAGTCGGTGAGATAATAGATGGCAGATTGAGTTGACTCAGTTGATTAGAGTGCCGTGCTCATAACGCGGGCGTGTGTGCTCAAACCTCGAGTGGACCCAAAATCTGACGTCTGGAGTTCAATCCCAGCCCGCAACAATAAAAACTGGCCTTACTCTGTCCATCTTAATACTGTTTCCATCATTCTGGAGGTGCCAGCTGAGTGTTTCATGGGTCCCTTCTCCTCCCTCCCCAGGGCATACATTTTTGCGCAGACTCAGGTAGTCCGCAAGATAGTAGTAGAAGTAGTAGTAGTAGTAGTAGTGTAGTGGTGGTGGTGGTGGTAGTGGTGGTGGTGGTGGTAGTAGTGGTGGTGGTCGTCGTAGTGGTAGTAGTAGTGGTAGTGGTGGTGGAAGTAGTAGTGGTGGTGGTGGTGGTTAGTGGTAGTGGTGGTGGTAGTAGTTTGTGGTGGTGGTGGTGGTAGTTATGGTGGTGGTGGTGGTGTGGTAGTAGTGGTGGTGCTGCTGGTAGTAGTAGCAGTAGTAGTGGTGGTGGTGCTGGTAGTAGTAATAGTAGTAGTGGTGGTGGTGCTGCTAGTAGTAGCAGTAGTAGTAATAGTAGTAGTGGTGGTGGTGCTGGTGGTAGTAGTAGCAGTAGTAGTAATAGTAGTAGCGGTGGTGGTGCTGCTGGTAGTAGTAGCAGTAGTAATAATAGTAGTAGTGGTGGTGGTGCTGCTGGTAGTAGTAGCAGTAGTAGTAATAGTAGTAGTGGTGGTGCTGCTGCTGGTAGTAGTAGCAGTAGTAGTAATAGTAGTAGTAGTAGTGGTGCTGGTGCTGGTGGTAGTAGTAGTAGTAATAGTAGTAGTGGTGGTGGTGCTGGTGGTAGTAGTAGCAGTAGTAGTAATAGTAGTAGTGGTGGTGGTGCTGGTGGTAGTAGTAGCAGTAGTAGTAATAGTAGTAGTGGTGGTGGTGCTGGTAGTAGTAGCAGTAGTAGTAATAGTAGTAGTGGTGGTGGTGCTGGTAGTAGTAGTAGCAGTAGTAGTAATAGTAGTAGTGGTGGTGGTGCTGGTAGTAGTAGCAATAGTAGTAAAAGTAGTAGTGGTGGTGGTGCTGGTGCTGGTGGTAGCAGTAGTAGTGGTAGCAGTGGTGGTGGTGATGGTGTGGTGGTGGTAGCAGTAGTAGTAGGCCTCCATCAGTCGGTGTCGACTGTGGATGATGCGCCGTAGTGTCGTGTCTAGTCAAATTGACCCTCTGGAGCAGTGTCGGCTGTGGCTGGTAAGACCGATGCGGGGAAAGGATGTACGTATGGATGCTGGCCATGGGGTTGCCTTCACAGGAGCTTGCTTTCCGCCTGACTCCCTTTTCCTCAGCTAAGGTCTGGATCTTCTTTTCCCCCGACCTGAGTTGTTTCTGGGAGCACACCGAGCCATCTGTATAAGATAATTGCTGGTAGATTTGTTATCGAGGGCATATGGGATTGCCCGAGTCCGATGACTGTCTCTTGAACAGACTCCCGACTTCCAATACTGATTCAAAAAACTATTCAGTTCAATGGAAATAAGAGGGAAGCAGGGAGAATTTTAAATATTAACTAGGAATGTTCTGAGCTTGCAATTCTGCGCCTTGTGGATACGTCTTTGCTAGCTGAATGGGTAGCGCAAACTGTGTTGGATTTGAGAAATTCTACATGGGAGATAACTCCGTGACTCTCAAGAGTACTGTTGCTTAGTTAATAATCAGTTCAATGTTCTTCTTCCCTCTCCCTCTCCTCCCTCCTCCTCCCCCCCCCCCCCACCTCTCCCGTTTCAAGACTTTACCAGCGCGTCAAGGGTTTTGCGCAGGCTCAGGTAGCCGGCAAGGGAATTAATTGTCTATGCTAGCTGAATGGGTAGCGCAAACTGTGTTGGATTTGAGAAATTCTACATGGGAGATAACTCTGTGACTCTCAAGAGTAATGTTGCTTAGTTAATATTTAAAATTCTCCCTGCTTCCCTCTTATTTCCTTTGGTGTTACATATATGCCTTGGAAGCAACCTGTATATGTTCTGTTTTGTCTATATGTGTGTGTTTGGTCAGTTCAAGAATAAAAGATTGTGTCGATCTTGAACATGAGACCAACATATTGTATGAATTTCTCTCCTCCCTCATGGTTGTGTGGTGTAGTTGCAGGATATACGGGCAGACTTTGGGCATTACTTTTTTTGAGGAATGTTCTGAGCTTGCAATTCTGTGCCTTGTGGCTGCGTCTATGCGAGTTGAATGGGTAGCGCAAACTGTGCTAGATTTGAGAAATTCTACATGGGAGATAACTCCGTGACTCTCAAGAGTAATGTTGCTTAGTTAATATTTAAAATTCTCCCTGCTTCCCTTTTATTTCCTAATTGTTGGCAGATTTTGAGTCGAGGGTCTGTGGAATTGTCTGAGTGCGGTGAGTGTCTCTCTAACAAGCTCCAAACTCCAGAAGACTGTCATTCAGACCCATTACATAAACATGTTGTTGTTTTTTTAAAGGAGTCTGTCAGATAAATGTGACGGGATTGGGTGGAGCGCATAT
>JAPXFY010000012.1:12751296-12753796 GCA_030674185.1 Monoplex corrugatus
AACGTAATAGTTTTTGTATGAGAAGGGGGGTGAGATTGTTGCAACATAATAGTTTTTGTATGAGAAGGGGGGTGAGATTGTGTTGCAACGTAATAGTTTTTGTATGAGAAGGGGGTGAGATGTTGTTGCAACGTAATAGTTTTTGTATGAGAAGGGGGGTGAGATTGTTGCAACGTAATAGTTTTTGTATGAGAAGGGGGGTGAGATTGTTGCAACGTAATAGTTTTTGTATGAGAAGGGGGGTGAGATTGTTGCAACGTAATAGTTTTTGTATGAGAAGGGGGGTGAGATTGTTGCAACGTAATAGTTTTTGTATGAGAAGGGGGGTGAGATTGTTGCAACGTAATAGTTTTTGTATGAGAAGGGGGGGGTGAGATTGTTGCAACTAATAGTTTTTGTATGAGAAGGGGGTGAGATTGTTGCAACGTAATAGTTTTTGTATGAGAAGGGGGGTGAGATTGTTGCAACTAATAGTTTTTGTATGAGAAGGGGGTGAGATTGTTGCAACGTAATAGTTTTTGTATGAGAAGGGGGGTGAGATTGTTGCAACGTAATAGTTTTTGTATGAGAAGGGGGGTGAGATTGTTGCAACGTAATAGTTTTTGTATGAGAAGGGGGGTGAGATTGTTGCAACGTAATAGTTTTTGTATGAGAAGGGGGGGTGAGATTGTTGCAACGTAATAGTTTTTGTATGAGAATGGGGGGGGAGATTGTTGCAACGTAATAGTTTTTGTATGAGAATGGGGGGGGGGGTGGATTGTTGCAACGTAATAGTTTTGTATGAGGGGGGGAGATTGTTGCAACTAATAGTTTTTGTATGAGAAGGGGGGAGATGTGTGCAGTAATAGTTTTTGATAGAGGGATTGTTGCAACATAATAGTTTTTGTATAGAGGGGGGTGAGATTGTTGCAACGTAATAGTTTGTATGAGAGAGATTGTGCAACGTAATGTTTGTTGAGAGGGGGGAGATTGTTGCAACGTAATAGTTTTTGTTGAGAGGGGGGGGGGTGAGATTGTTGCAACGTAATAGTTTTTGTATGAGAGGGGGGGAGATTGTTGCAACGTAATAGTTTTTGTATGAGAAGGGGGGGGGGGAGATTGTTGCAACGTAATAGTTTTTGTATGAGAGAGGGGGGGAGATTGTTGCAACGTAATAGTTTTTGTATGAAAAGGGGGAAGACGTTGCAATGGTTTGACCATCTTGGTGAGGTTTTTTTTCCTGAGAGCTTGAAAATAGTCATGTCGCTTCAAGCGTGGATTTTCGGGGTCATGCAGCTGTTTCCTCATGTGGGTTGTTCTGTACTGTCTTCCCGTATTGTGTTTTTGTGTGGTGTGGTGTGTGTTGTGTTGTGTTGTTGAGTGGTGTGGTGGTGTGTTGCATGTGTGTGTGTTGTTGTGGTGTGGGTGTGTTGTCTGTGAGGTTGCTGTGTTGTGAGTGTGTGTGATGTGTCTGTCTATGTTTTGTTGTAGGTGTTGTGTGTTGTGTTGTGTTTGTGTTGTTGGGGGGGGGAGTCTGTGTTTGGGTTCTGTGTGTGTGTGTGTAGTGGTGTGTGTGTGTGTGTGTGTGGGGTGTGTGTGTGTGTGTGTGTGTGTGTGTGTGTGTGTTGTTGTGGACGTGTTCGCACAATAGCAATGTTCAGTGGGAAATCACTGTGTTCACCCATCAGTTTAGAAACCCTGGCAAGACGAAGCTTACGTTCCGGAGTTGACAGTAGAAAAAGGGAAGTTATATCTTAACCCTTTGACTCCTGCACCGCTGCACACGCCCACTAAAATCCTGCATCGTCAATCATGCTAGCAAAACATGAATGTAACCCTTTGATTTCCTCACCCTATCCACCAGCTTCGTGCAGGAAACTCGTGGATAAGGTGAGGGAATATAAGGGTTAAGTTTTGCAATTGGCAGTTAAGGTGTGGAAGTCAAAGGGTTAAACTTGCTTTTTCAGTCCAAAACAAGTGGACCCTCTTCAGGATAGAACAATATCAACATGGCATGACCACTTTTCAAAATTGCAGAATTCATCTCACTTCCGCTTTGACATCATATTTGCTCAAAGACATTACGATGTCATTTTGGTCAGTTTATTCCTTTTCTCACACTGGAGGAGCAGCAGGGAAGTTTCAGTCTTTTTCTCCAAATTTTTGTACCTGGTGTTTGTTTGTGATCATACACTTGACAAAGACCAGTTGGCCGAAAATTTGCGCCTGTCTTGTCTTGTATTAAAGACGCGTTCTTATTCTTTTTGCGTGTTTTTTTTCTGGTTCCTCTTTGCTTGAACGCGGGCAGTCACACTTGTTTAGGAACCAGAAACAAACACGAAAAACAGAATCAGAACGCGCATTTAATACAACCAGACAAGACAGGTGCCAATTTTCGGCCAAATGAGCGTAAACATAAGGTAACAGACAAACAAACAACAAGTACAAAAATTACGGGGGGGGGGGGGGGGGGAGGGACGGGAAGCTGAAACTTCCTTGTTGCTTCGTTCAGTGGGAGAAA
>JAPXFY010000012.1:12756296-12758796 GCA_030674185.1 Monoplex corrugatus
CAGTTGCTGGATAGGGTGCGGGAGTCAAAGGGTTAAGTTTTTGCAGTTGGTGGATAGGGTGCGGGAGTCAAAGGGTTAAGTTTTTGCAGTTGGTGGATGGGTGCGGGAGTCAAGGGTTAAGTTTTGCAGTCGGTGGATAGATGCGGGAGTCAAGGGTTCATTATTTTGCATTTAGTGGATAGTGTGCGGGAGTCGAAAGGTTAAGTTTTTGCAGTCGGTGGATAGGGTGCGAGAGTCGAAGGGTTAATTTTTTTCAGTTGGTGGATAGGGTGCGGGAGTCAAAGGGTTAAGTTTTTTGCAGTTGGTGGATAGGGTGCGGGAGTCAAAGGGTTAAGTTTTTCCAGTTGGTGGATAGGGTGCGAGAGTCGAAGGGTTAAGTTTTTCCAGTCGCTGGATAGGGTGCGAGAGTAGAAGGGTTAAGTTTTACTAGTTGGTGGATAGGGTGCGGAAATCAAAGGGTTATTCAGTTTGTTGTTGTTGTTTTTTTTCTTTTTTTCTTCTCCTTTTTTTGCAGTTGGTGGATAGTGTGCGGGAGTGGAAGGGTTAATCAATGCTGTAATCATTCCAGTAGTATCAGTGTTTCAGTGATAGTTTCAATTTCTGAAGATGGCGTCCGCCGCGATCGGATTATATTCCACATGCATTGACGCCACAGATGGTGTGTAATGGATAGTACCTAGAACAGGGTTTCATCATCATCGTCATCACCATCATCATCATCATCATCATCAAGTGCCTTGCCACGTGGCGTTGGCGATCATGGCCCTCCATATGTATCTATCCCTTGTTGCCTCAAGCACATCTTCCACCCTCTCTGTCTTCAGCCACCCTGCAAGTCTGTCCAATATTTTTGCCCTGGGTCTACCTGGCGCTCTCTTTCCCTCCAGCTTTCCTGTGTTTCATCATCATCATCATCAGGTGCCTTGCCGCATGGCGTTGGCGATCATGGACTCCCATCTGTCTCTATCTCTTGTTGCATCAAGCATCTCTTCACCCTCCTTGTCCCCAGCCACTCTGCAAGTCCGTCCAGTATTTTCTCCCCGGGTCTACCTGGTGTTCTCTTTCCCTCCAGCTTTCCCGATGTGACCAGGTGCTCCAATTCCCCTTTCCTCATAAAATGGCCTATAAATGTTGCCTGTCTTTTTCTAATCTTCTTTATCAATGATCTACTTGTATCTGCCTCCATCAAGACTGTCTCGTTTGTTTTCTTTGCTGTCTATGGAACTCTCAACATTCTTCTTACAAACCACATCTCGGCTGCCTCAATCTTGTTCTGGTTTTGCGTGTTGACTGTCCACGCCTCACAACCGTATAACAGTAATGGTTCTATATAACATTCAAGAACTCTCTTCCTGATGTTAACTGATAAGCATTTGTTGGTAAGAATGTTTTTCATCTTCTTGGATGCTGTTTTTATTTGGCCGATTCTGCTGGCTATTTCTGATGTGCATCTGCCGTCTGGTGAAATGATCGTTCCCAGGTATTTAATCTTATCAACCTGTCTCAAGGTTGTGCTGTTTGCTGTTATTTTGCATGAGGGGATTTCATGGGTTTTTTTTTTTTTACTTGATGATAACTCCCTGTTCCCCTCCCAGTTTCATGACCTTGCCAGCGTATAGAGTTTTGCACAGGCTCAAGGCGTCTCAGCCAGATAATTGGTGGTAAGTTTTAGGCTAAACGCATATGGATTTGTCCGAGTACGATGAATCCCTCTTAAACAAACACTAAGCTTCCTACCAGTCGCCGTGGTGTAGTGGTTAATGCAACGGACTACCGACTGGAAGGTTGTGGGTTCGAATCCCCACCAGTCCCTTCAAAAATCATTGTGCGAATTTTCGGTTCCAACCGGCTTCTACATAGAGTTGGGCGTGCTGTGGGCTCATTTGGAAGACTGGGACCACACACAGTTTTGTCTCATCCACTTCACGGATGCGTCATTGAGGGTGTTGCTCAAATGTTCTGACCAGCACCACAGGTGTCTGTATCTCTCGGGCCTGGTCGACGCTAGGATATATTATGTCACGCAGTCTCAATCCTAGATGGAACTCTGTAGCATCATGATTATCATCCTCATCCTCATCGGCACCATCATCATCATCACATTGTGAAAAAAAACTGTGACACCTTCTGTGGCCATTAAGGTGGCGCAGAAAATGGGAGGAAAAAAAGATGAGCGCAAATGTAACCTCCCTGAGTGCGAGAATCCTAACCACGCGCGCGCGCACACACACACACACACACACACACACACACACACACACACACACACACACACACACACGCACGCACACACACACACACACACACACACACACGCACACACACACAAACACACACACAAACACTCACACACAACACACACACTCACACACACATGCACACGACACACCCACTCTCTCATGGCATATCATACACATACACACGCGCGCGCGCTCACGTGCTCGCTCACACACACAATACACACGCACTCACACATCCTCTTTTTTCCTGTCTCTCTCTG
>JAPXFY010000012.1:12766296-12771296 GCA_030674185.1 Monoplex corrugatus
GTATTCAACAAAACAAGACAAGCGCAAATTTTCGGCCAAACGGCCTTTGTCAAGCGCGAACGCACGGTCACAAACAGATCACAAACACCAAAAAACGGATAATAAAAAAAAAAGAGGACTAAAAACTTCCCTGCCGCCTCGTCCAGTGGATAAAAAGGGACCAAATGGAATGCCCATGTGTTCATGAGCAGTAGTAAGAAGTATTATAAACAGCTGAAAGTGATGAACGAAGAAAAGGATAATGCTCGTAGCAGTGAGGGACTGGTGGACGTCACGTACCCTCTGTGTGAAGGATTTTGTGCTAGCTGGCTGTTGGTGATGATTTATGTCGGGGTTGTAATTTGTCAGCGTGCATTTCATCTTGTCTGTGTGAAATTCTCTTGGTGTGGCTGTTAGTTGTGATTTAGGTCGGGGTTGTAATTCATCAGCGTTCACTTCATCCGTGTGTGTGAAATTCTGCTGATTTTGGCTGTAAGGTGAGATTTATGTTGGGGTTGTGATTTGTCGCAGAGTTCATTTTATGTGTGTGTGTGTGAAATTCTTATGATTTGGCTGTTAGATGTGATTTATGTTGGAGTTGTAATTCATCAGCGTTCATTTCATCCGTGTGTGTGAAATTCTGCTGGTTTTGGCTGTTAGGTGAGATTTATGTTGGGGTTGTGATTTGTCACAGAGTTCATTTTAGCTGTGTGTGTGTGAAATTCTTATGATTTGGCTGTTAGTTGTGATTTATGTTGGAGTTGTAATTCATCAGCGTTCATTTCATCCGTGTGTGTGAAATTCTGCTGGTTTTGGCTGTTAGGTGAGATTTATGTTGGGGTTGTGATTTGTCGCAGAGTTCATTTTAGCTGTGTGTGTGTGAAATTCTTATGATTTGGCTGTTAGTTGTGATTTATGTTGGAGTTGTAATTCATCAGCGTTCATTTCATCCGTGTGTGTGAAATTCTGCTGGTTTTGGCTGTTAGGTGAG
The DNA here is from genome assembly GCA_030674185.1 of Monoplex corrugatus. Classification (NCBI taxonomy): domain Eukaryota; kingdom Metazoa; phylum Mollusca; class Gastropoda; order Littorinimorpha; family Ranellidae; genus Monoplex; species Monoplex corrugatus. Next base: position 12,767,267 of record JAPXFY010000012.1, read on the forward strand.
ATTTATGTTGGGGTTGTGATTTGTCGCAGAGTTTCATTTTAGCTGTGTGTGTGTGAAATTCTTATGATTTGGCTGTTAGTTGTGATTTATGTTGGAGTTGTAATTCATCAGCGTTCATTTCATCCGTGTGTGTGAAATTCTGCTGGTTTTGGCTGTTAGGTGAGATTTATGTTGGGGTTGTGATTTGTCGCAGAGTTCATTTTAGCTGTGTGTGTGTGAAATTCTTATGATTTGGCTGTTAGTTGTGATTTATGTTGGAGTTGTAATTCATCAGCGTTCATTTCATCCGTGTGTGTGAAATTCTGCTGGTTTTGGCTGTTAGGTGAGATTTATGTTGGGGTTGTGATTTGTCGCAGAGTTCATTTTAGCTGTGTGTGTGTGAAATTCTTATGATTTGGCTGTTAGTTGTGATTTATGTTGGAGTTGTAATTCATCAGCGTTCATTTCATCCGTGTGTGTGAAATTCTGCTGGTTTTGGCTGTTAGGTGAGATTTATGTTGGGGTTGTGATTTGTCGCAGAGTTCATTTTAGCTGTGTGTGTGTGAAATTCTTATGATTTGGCTGTTAGTTGTGATTTATGTTGGAGTTGTAATTCATCAGCGTTCATTTCATCCGTGTGTGTGAAATTCTGCTGGTTTTGGCTGTTAGGTGAGATTTATGTTGGGGTTGTGATTTGTCGCAGAGTTCATTTTAGCTGTGTGTGTGTGAAATTCTTATGATTTGGCTGTTAGTTGTGATTTATGTCAGTTGTAATTTGTCAGCGTTCATTACATCCATGTATGTGAAATTATACTGGTTTGGCTGTTAGTTGTGATTTAGGTTGAGGTTGTGATTTATCAGTGTTCATTTCATCCGTGTGTGTGTGTGAGAAATTCTCCTGGCTTGGCTGTTAGTTGTGATAAATGTTTGTTGTAATCTGTTAGCGCTCATTTCATCCGTGTGTGTGAAATTCTTCTTGTTCAGCTGTCAGTTATGATTTTTGTTGGGGTTGTAATTTACCAGCGTTCATTGCATCCGGCTTTTATCAGCATTTATTCCATACGTGTGTGAGAAATTCTCTTGGTTTGACTGTTAGTTGTGATTTATGTTGGGGTTGTAATTTGTCAGCGTTCATGACACCCGTCTGTGAGAAATTCTACTGGTTTGGCCGTTGTGATAAATGTTAGTTTTAATCTGTTAGCGTTCATTTCATCTGTCTGTAAGAAATACAACTGGTTGGGCTGTTAGTTGGGATAAATATTGGTTGTAGTTTTGCCTGTGTATATTTAGTTCATCTGTGAAGAAATCGCCTGGTTTGACTTATAGTTGTGATTTGTTGGTTTGTTTTGTCGGTACACTTTGAATCTGTCTGTAAAGAACTACACTAGTCTGAAGGTTGTTAAGAATTTCTGGTGTGTCTGTACTGATACACCTGGCCATTGCCCCCCCCCCGCCCCCCATATGGGTATGCGGGGGCTCTTTCAGTATAAATAGTATCCCCTCCTTCTGGAAATTCTGTGCTAGAAATTTCTTCTGTTTTGTCATTCTCTTTTTTTTTTTATTCCTCCTTTGCTTTCTGTCATTTATTCCTATCATTTTCTGCTTTGCTGGTCCATTCACTTGTATGTGTTCGATAAAGTCTGACGTACTTTCTCATTGGATTGATGATTGGGTACATGTGTTAAGTGCATTTTTGGCTCTAGGGAAAGGATATATGCGGAAGCAATTTTAGGTAATTTAGGCCCGTTTTTATGTATGTTTTAGTGTCCTTAGTTATGTTTAAATGTGTATTCAGGTATGTTTTTTAAATCCCCTGTGCGATAAATTGGACGGAGTGGTCAACGCCAGGGGCATCTCCCTAGATGATGTGTGCGAATGCATTAATATGTGTACTTAATATTCTTTTCCTTTTTTTTCCCCTGTTAAAGTATTGTGTATGTTTTGAACTGGTTATAGCCCTGATATGGCTCTACGCAGTTGGCTGGGCTTTAAACAACAATAACCTGGCCATTGGACAGATTCTTGCGTGGCAGTTTTAGCAATCAGACGAGAGGGACAGTGAAATCTGCAGATGTAGAATCATTTCAACGATAGTGCAAGAAAAGACATGAGAGATGGTTATGGTGAGAAAGAGAGACAGAGACACAGAGAGAGAGAAAGAGAGACAGAGACAGACAGGCAGAGACAGATAGAGACAGAAAGACAGACAGACAGAGACAGACACAGACAGAAAGACAGACAGAGACAGAGAGACAGTAGCAGAGACAGATAGACAGACAGACAGAGACAGACAGACAGACAGAGACAGATAGACAGACAGACAGACAGACAGACAGATAGATATACAATTCTGTAACCGCTGCATCAGGCAATACAAAAACAAAGAAATACATTTTGAATGAAAAAAAAAAAAACAACAACAAGAATACAATCGAAGAACAAAGAAATGTACATGTACAGCTATAATTATTGCCATTTCAGCAACAGACAGAAAACGCAAGATGACAAAACCAGATTGTTAAGCCTGCACTGTGTGTCGACCTACGGGAAAGTAAATCACTTCAACAAACTGTGGTGATTCAAAGTCCACCACGGTCTGGCAACAACAAACAGGGAGAATTATTGAACAAACTATTCTGAGACACACGATGGCTTCATGGCCGATAACTCCCGGTGCAGACAAAGCTTGTCAGGAAAATTGATCACTTGAGAAGAGACGCAGCTGTGTGAAACTAGACTGGATGGGCATCGCTATTGTGTCATCATCAATTTCTGTTTATTTGTTGATTGATTAATTCATTCATTTATTTGTTTATTTATTTGTTTATTTATTTATTCATTGAACACTTGAGAAGAGGCGCAGCTGTGTGAAGCTAAATTGGGTGGGCATCGCTATTGTGCCATCATCAATTTCTGTTTGTTTATTTGTTAATTTGTCAAATGATTAATTTAATTTACTTATTTGTTTGTTTATTTATTTATTTATTCGTTTATTTATTTATTTATTTATTTATTGTTGATCATTTGAGAAGAAGCACAGCTGTATGAAGCAAGACTAAGTGGACATCGCTATTGTGTCATCATCAATTTCTGTTTGTTTATCTATCTATCTATCTATCTATCTATCTATCTATCTATTTATTTATCTGTCTGTCTGTCTATCTGTCTGTCTATCTATCTATCTATCTGTCTGTCTGTCTATCTATCTAGTCTATCTATCTATCTATATCTGTCTTTTCTATCTATCTACTATCTATCTATCTGTCTGTCTGTCTATCTTCTGTCTGTCTGTCTATCTATCTATCTATCTATCTATTGAATTGTTTATTGTTTATTTCATTTGCATATTTGTATTATCATTTTATTTATTTATTTATCTATTTATTTATTTGTTTGTTTGTTTGTTTTATATACTTTATTGTTTATTTATTTTGTATGTGTTATTATTGCTGCTGTGTTACAACAGATTTAACGTGACAAACTTGGGCCGTTTTCTCCAGCCAGAGCGCGTCGCCACAACGCAGCGCGACATAGTGTCTATTATCTGTGTACGTGTTCTCACTGTCAGAGTGGAGAGCTCGTCGCCACAGAACAGCGCCACCCATTTTTTTCATTATCTGTGTATGTTTTTCCTCACTGTCAGAGTGGATTTTTTTTTCCTCTACACATTTGTACCAGAAACAACACCTTGTGGATTTTGTTAAGTGCAAGGAGTGTGTGCTGCTTACCTGTGGGACTTCTGTTTATCGTCTCATCAGAGTGACGAGTATTAGTACTATTACGGTCTCCATTCAAGATCTATACTTGTGAGAAGGGGAGAAAACTCGTTGCCTAGCTGTGAATCGAGCACCAGCTCAGTGTCTTCTTTCGCTTTCCAGGTGGTGGGGTGTGTTTTATTCTACTCAGCCACCACTCAAAAGTCTTTGGGAAGAAAGAAGAACAACCCCTGCTTAATCGGGATTCGAACCCCGAACCAGTGACTTCTCTTGCTTGCCAGGTGGTGGTGGAGTGCTTTATTCTACTCAGCCACCTCTCAGAAGTCTTTGCGAAA
>JAPXFY010000012.1:12791296-12803796 GCA_030674185.1 Monoplex corrugatus
TTGTTGTTTGTTTTGTTTTTTGTTTTTGGTTGTTTTGTTTTCTGGGGTTGGTTTGTTTTTTGTTTTTGTTTGTTGTTTGTTTGTTTGGGAGGTTGTTTGTTTTTGGGGGTTTTGTTGTCTGTTTTTGTTTTTTGTTATCGCTTTATCAGTCATACAGTTGGTGTCCGCATAATCTCTTTTCCATGTAACAGAACAGATGGTTGTTATGTGTCCATGTTCATCATATTGTGTATTTGATACCAACCCCTATCCTCCCAGTATCTCTCTTCATCAGTATCACACGTTTGTCGTCTACTCCTTCCGTGTTTCTTTGTCATCCAGGTTTGTCTGTGTCTGTGTTTCTTTGTCATCCAGGTCTGTTTGTCTGTGTTTCTTTGTCATCCAGGTCTGTTTGTCTGCTGTTGTGTTTTGTTGTTCTTCATCCAGGCTTGTCTTGTCTGTGTTTCTTTGTCATCCAGGTCTGTTTGTCTGTGTCTGTGTTTCTTTGTCATCCAGGTCTGTTTGTGTCTGTGTCTGTGTTTCTTTGTCATCCAGGTCTGTTTGTGTCTGTGCTGTTTCTTTGTTCAGTTGTTTTTCTGTGTTTCTTGTCATCCAGGTTTGTTTGCTGTGTTGTGTTTCTTTGTCAACCAGGTTTGTTTTGTGTTGTGTTTCTTTGTCACCAGGTTTGTTTTTGTGTTTTGTCTTTTTTGTCACCAGGTTGTTTTTGTGTGTTTCTTTGTCATCCAGGTTGTTTGTCTGTGTTGTGTTCTTTGTCACCAGGTTTGTTTTGTTGTCGGTTTCTTTGTCATCGGTTTGTTTTGTCCTTGTCTGTGTTTCTTTGTCAACCAGGTTGTTTGTTTGTTGTGTTTCTTTGTCATCCAGGTTTGTTTGTCTGTGTCTGTGTTTCTTTGTCAACCAGGTTTGTTTGTCTGTGTCTGTGTTTCTTTGTCACCAGGTTTGTTTGTTGTGTCTGTGTTTGTTTGTGTCCGCTCGGTTTGTTGTTCTGTGTTTCTTTGTCACCAGGTTTGTTGTGTTGTGTCTTGTTCGTTTGTCTGTTTGTTTGTCTGTGTCTTGTTCTTTGTCACCAGGTTTTTTGTCTGTGTCTGTGTTTCTTTGTCACCAGGTCTGTTGTGGTTTCTGTGTCGTGTTTTCTTTTTCCACCAGGTTTGTTTTGTGTCTGTGTTTCTTTGTCACCAGGTTTTTTTGTCTGTGTTTCTTTTCAACCAGTCTTCGTTTGTTTGTTGTTGTGTTTTTTTCTTTGTCACCAGGTTTTGTCTGTGTCTGTGTTTCTTTGTCATCCAGGTTTGTTGTGTGTCTGTGTTTCTTTGTCACCAGGTTTTGTTGTTTGTGTTTCTTTTCATCCAGGTTTGTTTTGTTTCTTGTCTAGTTTTTTTGTCAACCAGGTGTTTGTTTGTGTTTGTTTCTTTGTCAACCAGGTTTGTTGTTGTGTTTGTGTTGTGTTTCTTTGTCACCAGGTTGTTTGTCGTGTCTGTGTTTTTTGTCAACCAGGTTTTGTGTCTGTGTCTGTGTTTCTTTGTCAACCGTTTGTTGTTTGTGTCTTTTTGTCTTCTTTGTCATGGTCTGTTTTTGTCGTGTTTGTTTTCTTGTTGTTCATCCAGGTTGTTGTTGTGTCTGTGTTTTTTCTTTTGTCATCCAGGTTGTTTTGTCGGTGTGTTTCTTTGTCAACCAGGTTTGTTGTGTGGTCTGTGTTTCTTTGTCATCCAGGTTTGTTTGTTTTGTGTTGTGTTTCTTTTTTCATCCAGGTTTGTTTGTGTCTGTGTTTTTTGTCACCAGGTCTGTTTTTGTCTGTGGTTTTCTTTGTCAACCAGGTTTGTTTGTGTCTGTGTTTCTTTGTCACCAGGTTGTTGTTTGTTTTTCAGTGTTTCTTTGTCACCAGGTTTGTTTGTGTTGTGTCTGTGTTTCTTGTCACCAGGTTTTGTTTTTGTTGTGTCTGTGTTTCTTTTGTCACCAGGTTGTTTGTGTCTGTGTTTCTTTGTCAACCAGGTTTTTTGTTGGTCTGTCGTTTTCTTGTCTTCTGTCAGTGTTTGTTTGTTTTCTTGTCTGTTTGTGTCTGTGTTTCTTTGTCAACCAGGTTGTTTTGTTGTGTTCTTTGTCCGTGTTTTGTTCTTGTCATCCAGGTTTTTTGTGTGTCTGTTTTTGTGGTTTTTGTCTCCGGTGTTTTTGTCGTCTGTGTGTTTCTTTGTCATCCAGGTTTGTTTTGTCTGTGTTTCTTTGTCACCAGGTTTGTTGTGTCTGTGTTTCTTTGTCATCCAGGTTTTGTTGTTGGTTTCTTTGTCTCCAGGTTTGTTTGTTTCTTGTCTGGTTTTTTGTATGTGTTTTTGTCTCGGTTTTTTGTCTCGCTGTGTTTCTTGTCTGTGTTTTTGGTCCGGTTTTTGTCTGGTTGTTTCTTGTCTGGTTTGTTCGTTGTGTTTGTTGTTTTCTTTGTCATCCAGGTTTTTTGTCTGTGTCTGTGTTTCTTTGTCATCCAGGTTGTTTGTCTGCGTTTCTTTGTCATCCAGGTTTGTTTTGTCTGTGTCTGTTTTCTTTGTCACCAGGTTTGTTTGTCTGTGTCTGTTTCTTTGTCCCAGGTTTTTGTTTGTCTGTTTTCTTTGTCATCCAGGTGTTGTTGGTCTGTGTCTTGTGTTTTTTGTCGTTCTGTTTTGTTTGTCCGTGTTTTTGTTCGGTTCTTTGTCCTTTGTTCTGTGTTTCTTTATCATCAGGTTTGTTTGTTCTTGTTTCTTGTCATCCAGGTTTGTTTGTCTTTTTTTTTTTTTTTTTTTCATCCAGGTTTGTTTGTCTGTGTCTGTGTTTCTTTGTCATCCAGGTTTGTTTGTCTGTGTCTGTGTTTCTTTGTCATCCAGGTTTGTTTGTCTGTGTCTGTGTTTCTTTGTCATCCAGGTTTGTTTGTCTGTGTCTGGTTTCTTTGTCATCCAGGTTGTTGTTGTGTCTGTGTTGTTTCTTTGTCATCCAGGGTTTTGTTGGTCTGTGTTGTGTGTTTCTTTGTCATCCAGGTTTGTTTGTCTGTGTCTGTGTTCTTTGTCATCCAGGTTTGTTTGTCTGTGTCTGTGTTTCTTTGTCATCCAGGTTTGTTTGTCTGTGTCTGTGTTTCTTTGTCATCCAGGTTTGTTTGTCTGTGTCTGTTTCTTTGTCATCCAGGTTTGTTTGTCTGTGTCTGTGTTTCTTTGTCATCCAGGTTTGTTGTCTGTGTCTGTGTTTCTTTGTCATCCAGGTTTGTTTGTCTGTGTCTGTGTTTCTTTGTCATCCAGGTTTGTTTGTCTGTGTCTGTGTTTCTTTGTCATCCAGGTTTGTTTGTGTCTGTGTTTCTTTGTCATCCAGGTTGTTTGTCTGTGTCTGTGTTTCTTTGTCATCCAGGTTTGTTTTGTCTGTGTTTCTTGTATCCAGTGTTTGTTGTGTCTTTTTCTTTGTCATCCAGGTTTGTTTGTGTCTGTGTTTCTTTGTCATCCAGGTTTGTTTGTCTGTGTCTGTGTTTCTTTGTCATCCAGGTTTGTTTGTCTGTGTCTGTGTCTTTGTCATCCAGGTTTGTTTGTCTGTGTCTGTGTTTCTTTGTCATCCAGGTTTGTTTGTCTGTGTCTGTGTTTCTTTGTCATCCAGTTTGTTTGTCTGTGTCTGTGTTTCTTTGTCATCCAGGTTGTTTGTCTGTGTCTGTTTCTTTGTCATCCAGTTTGTTTGTCTGTGTCTGTGTTTCTTGTCATCCAGGTTTGTTTGTCTGTGCTGTTTCTTTGTCATCCAGGTTGTTTGTCTGTGTCTGTGTTTCTTTGTCATCCAGGTTTGTTTGTGTCTGTGTTTTTTGTCATCCAGGTTTGTTTGTCTGTGTCTTGTTTCTTTGTCATCCAGTTTTTGTCTGTGTCTGTGTTTCTTTGTCATCCAGGTTTGTTTGTCTGTGTCTGTTTCTTTGTCATCCAGTTTGTCTGTGTCTGTTTCTTTGTCATCCAGTTTTTGTCTGTGTCTCTGTTTCTTTGTCATCCAGGTTTGTTGTGTCTCTGTTTCTTTGTCATCCAGTTTTTGTCTGTGTCTTGTTTCTTTGTCATCCAGTTGTTTGTCTGTGTCTTGTTTCTTTGTCATCCAGGTTTGTTTGTCTGTGTCTGTTTTCTTTGTCATCCAGGTTTTTTTGTCTGTGTCTGTGTTTCTTTGTCATCCAGGTTTGTTTGTCTGTGTCTTGTTTCTTTGTCATCCAGGTTTGTTTGTCTGTGTCTTGTTTCTTTGTCATACCGTTTGTTTGTCTGTGTCTGTTTCTTTGTCATCCGGTTGTTGTGTTGTTTTGTCTCAGGTTGTTGTCTTGTGTTTCTTTGTCATCCAGGTTTGTTTGTGTCTGTGTTTCTTTGTCATCCAGGTTTGTTTGTCTGTGTCTTGTTTCTTTGTCATCCAGGTTTGTTTGTCTGTGTCTGTGTTTCTTTGTCATCCAGGTTTGTTTGTCTGTGTCTGTTTCTTTGTCATCCAGGTTTGTTTGTCTGTGTCTGTTTCTTTGTCATCCAGGTTTGTTTTCTGTGTCTGTTTCTTTGCTCCAGTTGTTTTGTTTGCTTGTGTTCTTGTCACCAGGTTTGTTGTGTGTCTGTGTCTTTGTTTCTGTCATCAGTTGTTGTTGTGTCGTGTTTCTTTGTCACCGTTGTTGTGTGTGTGTCTGTGTTGTGTTGTGTTGTTCTTTGTCATCAGGTTTGTTTGTCTGTGTCTGTGTTTCTTTGTCATCCAGTTTGTTGTTGTGTCTTGTTTCTTTGTCATCCAGGTTTGTTTGTCTGTGTCTGTGTTTCTTTGTCATCCAGTTTGTTGTCTGTGTCTGTGTTTCTTGTCATCAGGTTTGTTTGTTGTGTCTGTGTTTCTTTGTCATCAGGTTTGTTGTTGTGTCTGTGTTTCTTTGTCATCCAGGTTGTTTGTTGTGTCTGTGTTCTTTGTCATCCAGTTTGTTGTCTGTGTTGTTTCTTTGTCATCCAGGTTTGTTTGTTGTGTCTGTGTTTCTTTGTCATCCAGGTTTGTTTGTCTGTGTCTGTGTTTCTTTGTCATCCAGGTTTGTTGTTGTGTCTGTGTTTCTTTGTCATCCAGGTTTGTTTGTCTGTGTCTGTGTTTCTTTGTTCATCCAGGTTTGTTGTCTGTGTCTGTGTTTCTTTGTCATCCAGGTTTGTTTGTTGTGTCTGTTTCTTTGTCATCCAGGTTTGTTTGTCTTGTGTCTGTGTTTCTTTGTCATCCAGGTTTGTTTGTCTGTGCTGTGTTTCTTTGTCATCCAGGTTTGTTTGTCTGTGTCTGTGTTTCTTTGTCATCCAGGTTTGTTTGTCTGTGTCTGTTTCTTTGTCATCCAGGTTTGTTTGTCTGTGTCTGTTTCTTTGTCATCCAGGTTTGTTTGTCTGTGTCTGTTTCTTTGTCATCCAGGTTTGTTTGTCTGTGTCTGTTTCTTTGTCATCCAGGTTTGTTGTCTGTGTCTGTTCTTTGTCATCCAGGTTGTTGTTGTCAGTCTGTGTCTTTGTCATCCGGTTTGTTGTGTCTGTGTTTTCTTTGTCATCCAGGTTTGTTTGTCTGTGTCTGTTTCTTTGTCATCCGTTGTTTGCTGTGTCGTTTCTTTGTCATCCAGGTTTGTTTGTCTGTGTCTGTTTCTTTGTCATCCAGGTTTGTTTGTCTGTGTCTGTGTTTCTTTGTCATCCAGGTTTGTTTGTCTGTGTCTTGTTTCTTTGTCATCCAGTTGTTTGTCTGTGTCTGTTTCTTTGTCATCCAGGTTGTTTGTCTGTGTCTGTGTTTCTTTGTCATCCAGGTTTGTTTGTCTGTGTCTGTTTCTTTGTCATCCAGTTTGTTGTCTGTGTCTGTTTCTTTGTCATCCAGGTTTGTCTGTGTCTGGTTTCTTTGTCATCCAGGTTTGTTTGTCTGTGTCTGTTTCTTTGTCATCCAGGTTGTTTGTGTCTGTGTCTGTTTCTTTGTCATCCAGGTTTGTTTGTCTGTGTCTGTTTCTTTGTCATCCAGGTTTGTTTGTCTGTGTCTGTTTCTTTGTCATCCAGGTTTGTTTGTCTGCTGTTTCTTTGTCATCCAGTTGTTTTGTCTGTCTGTTTTCTGTCACCAGGTTTGTTTGTCTGTGTCTTGTTTCTTTGTCATCCAGGTTTGTTTGTCTGTGTCTGTGTTTCTTTGTCATCCAGGTTTGTTTGTCTGTGTCTGTTTCTTTGTCATCCAGTTTGTTTGTCTGTGTTGTTTCTTTGTCATCCAGGTTTGTTTGTCTGTGTCTGTTTCTTTGTCATCCAGGTTTGTTTGTCTGTGTCTGTTTCTTTGTCATCCAGGTTTGTTTGTCTGTGTCTGTTTCTTTGTCATCCAGGTTTGTTTCGTTTGTCTGTTATACTTGCTCAAATGCAGAGTAGTTTATTGTTTTGCTTTCGTGCATCTGGCATGCAGGTATATGAGTCGACACTGAATGATCTGTTCTTTTAGTGTTCTGCCTCATCATGTGTTACTTCCCTGCTTTCTCTACTTCATCAGGCCTCTTGTTGTTGTGTGTGTGTCTGTGTGTGTTGGTGTTCTGTCTCTGTGTACTGTTGGTGTTTTTATGCTCGTTGTGTGTGTGTTGTGTGTGTGTGTGTTGTGTGTGTGTGTGTGTGTGTGTGTGTGGGTGTGTGGTGTGTTTTATTTGTTTTTGTGATTGTGTGTGTGTGTGTGTTTGTTTGTGTGTGTGTTTTGTGTGTTTGTATTGTTGTGTGTGTGTCTTGTGTTGTGTTTGTGTATGTTGTGTGTGCGTGTTTTGTGTGTTTGTGTGTTTGTGTGTGTATGTGTGTGTTGTGTGTGTATTTGTGTGTGTATATTTTGTGTGTGTGTTGTGTGTGTGTGTGTGTGTTGTTTTGTGTGTGTTTGTGTGTGTGTGTTTGTGTGTGTCGTGTTATTTGTGTGGTTGTTTGTGTGTGGTGTTGGTGTGTTTGTTTTGTTGTGTGTGTGTGTGTGATGTTGTGTGGTGTGTGTGTTGTGTGTGTGTGTGTGTGTGTGTGTGTGTGTGTGTGTGTGGTGTGTGTGTTATTTCTATCGCACATAATGTCAGTTCTGCAGCGCCATGGTGCTCGTCTTTTGGTCAGGATTTTTTTACCTGCCTACATGTTTGTTGATCAAGGTTTGTTTGTATGTTTGTTTGTAGGGGCGGTGGAGGGATATTATGAAAATTAAGACAACCCCACTTTAATAGCCTCCGGTGAGTTTGGTTTGCTGCACTGAAGAATCATGTATAGCCTTTGAAATTGTGCAGAATTTAACCCTTTGACTCCTGCACCTTGTCCACCAACTGCTAAGACTTTGACTCCCTCATCATATCCACCAGCTTCCTGCGAGCATGGTTGACAATGCGGGATGCTGGTGGACGATGTGCGGGAGTCAAAGGGAGTGTGTTTGTGTGTGTTTGTATGTGTGTGTGTGTTCTCTGATCAGTGCCTTTGATTTATCGTAGACCCCCTAATCACACATTGACCCACAAGTTCCACACATCACAAACATGTCTACTGTAAGGCAAAATCAGAGTGTAATTTCAGAATCTTTTGCTGATGCAGAAAAAAGATCCTTCCAAACTTTCTTTTTTCTTGTAGATTGATTTTTATTTTTTTATTTTTGTTATTTGTAAATTAGCGATGTGTTTATGTGCAGGAAAGTTATAACAGGATTTATTGTTGTTATTTCAAGAGGGATTCACTGCGGTCGGACAGCTCCACATGCGCTCCACCCAAATCCGCCAGCAATTATCTGACAGATCTCCTGAGCCTGCACAAAACCCTTTGTAGTGGCAAGGTCTTGAAACGGGGGAAGGGGAGAAAGGACCTATCAAACACAAAGCTGACACCACCAGAATGATGGAAACATTAAGATGGGTAGCCAACAAGCCAGTTTTTAATATTGCGGGCTGGGATTGAACTTGGGATATCAGATCTTGAGTCCATGGGTCTACCAACTAGCCCCTATAATAACTAACAAGGAATTCTTTATTAAGAAATCTGTGATGGAATACACTATTGGAATCTGTAGTGTTGTAATCTGTCTGAAAGATAAATGGCAACAACTGTGTGAAATCTTATTCATTGTTTTGTTTTCACAGGGTTGTGTCCACTTCACAATGTGATAAGGAGTCTGTATTGGCCATGTTTTGTACAAACGTCTGATGAAAAATGTCAATTATTTATATATACTACATCGCACAGGAGAATGACAACAGTGTTGATGTTACACACATTCAAACAGTGCCTTAACCAACGGCCTTTTTTTTTATATATAAGCTTAAACATTAAACGTTTTGTTTCTATCTACTTTATGATAAATACGGATGCTGATTCAGACAGATCTTTGGTGTGTTTTTGTGATACATGGTGTCTACGAATATATGTATGTATATGTACATGTATATGTATATGTAAATGTGTATATATATATATATATATATATATATATATATGTGTGTGTGTGTGTGTGTGTGTGTTGTGTTGTGTGTGTGTGTGTGTGTTGTGTGTGTGTGTGTGTGTGTGTTTTGTGTGTGTAGATAGCTAGATAGATAGACAGACAGACATATAGATAGATAAATAGATAGATCGATCTGTATATATGCAGAAAATGTCACAGATACTTTCTGCTTCTCTGCTGTTTGTAGGTTCATTTACACCATATGAAGGCGTATACCCAACCCAAAGAAATGCATGCTAAAGAAATTTTGTTTACGAAGTTATGTCAGTATTAGGAGTCTGTTTTTTTTCTTTTAATGTTTTAGGCAAAAATGATTTAATCAGCAAAGTTCTTTGTGAATTCAAACTGTTCTGAATTACCATGATGTGGATGGTAATAGATATATTGGTAGAATGTGAGTATTAGGAGTCGGGGGGGGGGGGGTATTTCTTTTTCTTTTTTTTTAATTTTTTTTTTTTTTTAGCAAAATTTGTTTATTCAAACATTGCTTTCATTGTGAATTCAAACTGTTGTGAAATATCATGATTGTTTTGAAATAAAATGTTCGTTTAGCCTGTGGATGCTGATAAATGTGTTGTTAGAACAGCTGTCAAGAGCGTCCACAAAGACTCTTAACCCTTTGGCTTCCGCACCCTGTCCACCAGCATCCTGCATTGTCAACCATGCTAGCAAAACCAAAACTTAACCCTTTGATTCCCTCACCCTATCCACCAACTTCCTGCAGACAAGCTGATGGATAGGGTGAGGGAATCAAAGGGTTAAGTTTTTACAGTTGGTGGTTAAGGTGCGGTAGTCAAAGGGTTAATCCTTCGATTCTTGCACCCTGTCCACCAGCATCCTGCATTGTCAACCATGCTAGCAAAGCAAAAACTTAACCTTTTGAATCCCTCACCCTATCGACCAGCTTCCTGCAGGAAACTGACGGATAGGGTGGGGGATTCAGAGGGTTAAGTTTTTGCAGTCGGTGGATAGTGTATGGGAGTCAAAGGGTTGAAAACATAAAATTGCTTGTTTTAGTTTCAGTATGAAACAACGAATCCATCAATGTGAATTCGTTTCCTCTGCACTCAAAGCATACGCTTAAACCAGACACAGCCCATTGTGCTGTTCAGCAAGGTCTTTTCGAGCAGTTAGCAAGTCCTTCCTTGCGGTCCTCAGTGCTGATTCCCTGAAGTCAGCGGCCAATCCACAAGCCGAAGTTAACAAGAAACACCACGAGGGTGCTGGTGGGACCCAGAGCAACAATGCCTCGCCAATCTCCGGACAGTCACCTCCCAATCTCCCGACGTCATTCAATAGTCATAGTCATTTCATCAGGCAAAGAGCGGGATGGGGGTGGGGGGCTGTCCATGTGTCGCATGACCTATTTGGACGTAGTACGAGGAAATAGAGAGGGAGGGGGGAAATGGTAAAGGTGTCACTGAAATAACTAGACCAGGGGAGACAATTGTAATTAATATGTCACATGACGTCACCAGATTAGTTCCCTTGTCAGAATGTCTCCCCCCCCTCCACCCCATGTTTTGTTTTGTTGTTTTTATCGGAGACAGATCGAGAGTGTGAAAATGGCATGACAGCTTAAATGAAGACTTTTATGTAATTCAAATGACATGTCTTTAAGCAGTTCAAACCGTCTTGGTGTTTTCTCATGGAAATGATGATATTGGGCTTAATAATTATTATTAGAAACACATTACTGGTCTGATTATGATGACGGTGATGGTGGTGGTGATGATTAATGATTATTGACAATAATTATACTATCATCATCGTCGTCATCATCATTATTATCATTACATCATCAAACATGCCATCCTGTTATCGTTAAAATATTCCTGCCAAGGGCCGAAGTATACTTAAAAAGTATATTGTTTAACTGTAATGGCTTTTCTTTAATTTTTTTCGTTTATCCATTCTATGCTACTACTATTATTATTATTGTTGTTATTGTTGTTGCTGCTGCTGTCGTTGTTGTTGCCATGGTTGTTATTATCATTGTTATTATTTTTTATTTATTTGTTATTATTATTATTATATTATTAAGGTATCACATATCATTGTTCAGTCTCTCTTTTTCTCTCTCTCTCTTTCTCTTTCTCTCTCTCTCTCTCTTTCTCTCTCTCTCTCTTTCTCTCTCTCTTTCTCTCTCTCTCTCTTTCTCTCTCTCTCTTTTTCTCTCTTTTCTCTCTCTCTCTCTTTCTCTTTCTCTTTCTCTCTTTCTCTCTCTCTTTCTCTCTCTCTCTGTTTCTCTCTCTCTCTTTCTCTCTTTCTCTTTCTCTCTCTCTCTCTCTCCCTCTCTCTCTTTCTCTCTCTCTCCTCTCTCTCTCTCTCTCTCTCTCTCTCTCCCTCTCTCTCTCTCTCTCCCTCTCTCCTCTCTCCCTCTCTCTCTCTCTCCCTCTCTCCTCTCTCTCTCTCTCTCTCTCCTCTTTTTTTTTCTAAATGAGATTGTGTCACACTGACCTCTCTGTGCGTCTGTCTGTGACAAAATATGTTGGCATTATTTTTTCCCCCAGCTGTTATTGGATGGATCTTTATCCAGCTGGGGTCAAAAGTGTAAACCGTGAATGAGTCGCGAATGCATGATTTTGGAAGTTATTGTGCCAAGCCAAAACAGCATTCAAGACGATGACAAGCATTCTTACCAACAAATGCCTATCAATTAACATCAGAAAGAGAGTCCTTGAATGTTATATAGAACTAATACTCTTGTACGGATGCGAGGCGTGGACAGTCAGCAAGCAAAGCCAGAACAAGATTGAGGCAGCCGAGATGGGGTTTCAAAGAAGAATGTTGAGAGTTCCATGGACAGCAAAGAAAACAAACGAGACAGTCTTGATGGAGGCAGATACAAGTAGATCATTCATAAGGAAGATTAGGAAAAGACAAGCAACATTTATAGGCCATTTTATGAGGAAGGGGGATTTGGAGCACTTGGTCACAGCGGGAAAGCTGGAGGGAAAGAGAGCACCAGGTAGACCCAGGGAGAGAATGCTGGACGGACTTGCAGAGTGGCTGAGGATGAGGAGGGTGGGGGAGATGCTGGGGGCAATGAGAGATAGAGATGGTTGGAAGTCCATGGTCGCCAACGCCATGCGGCAGGGCACCTGATGATGATGATGATTGTGCCAAGGGAAAGAGAACACCAGGTAGACCCAGGGAGCAAATATCGGATGGACGTGCAGGGTGGCTAAGAACAGAGAGGGTGGAAGATGTGCTGGCGGCAACAAGGGATAGATACATATGGAGGGCCATGATCACCAAAGCCATGCGGCAGGGCACATGATGATGATGATGATGATGATGATGTGCCAAGGTTAAGGTCACTCGAAAAAAAAGCAATGTTTGAGAAAAGGCATGTGAACAGAACTTTCTTAGGAACAGTATTTCGATATCTCAAATGTGCTTTCACGGTTGTGACAGTCTAATCTGGTCCTCTCTTCCTTTTAAGTTTTTTTTTTTCTATCTGATACTTCTTCAAGGTCACAGTGAACTTCAGAAGTACAAAATGTGGATTATTATTGTGGGCAAAAAAAACTTTCATGAGCGCAAAGGAGGACTGTTAGAATGATTTGACTATTTTGTTGTTCCCTGGAAAATGAAGATTGTTAGAATGGTTTGACTATCTTGTTATTCCCTGGAAAAGGGAGATTGTTAGAATGGTTTGACTATCTTGTTATTCCCTGGAAAAGGGAGATTGTTAGAATGGTTTGACTATCTTGTTATTCCCGGGAAAAGGGAGATTGTTAGAATGTTTGACTATCTTGTTGTTCCCTAGAAAAAGGAGATTGTTAGTATGGCTTGATTATCTTGTTATTCCCTACCAAGGCCTAAAGTGTACTTAATAGTTATATGTACTAAACGTGGTGGACTTGTCTTTCCTTTGGTTGTACGATGATGAGAAGGAAGAGGAAGATGATGACGTTGATTATCAGTATGATAATGATGATGATTATGACGATGAGGAGGAGGATGACGACGATGATGATACCATTATTGTCATCAATAATGTTGTTGTTGTTGTTGTTGTTGTTGTTGTTGTTGTTGTTGTTGTTGTTGTTGTTTCACTATTAATTTTCGATTTACAACCTTACGCCTAAAGTGGTGTATTC
>JAPXFY010000012.1:12811296-12873796 GCA_030674185.1 Monoplex corrugatus
ACCCAACATTATACTTGTGGCAACTGCTCTCTCTGTCTCTGTTTCTGTCTCTGTCTCTCTAACCCAACATTATACTTGTGGCATACTTCTCTCTGTCTCTGTCTCTGTTTTGTTTCTGTCTCTGTCTCTCTAACCCAACATTATACTTGTGGCAACTTCTCTCTCTGTCTCTGTTTCTGTCTCTGTCTCTCTAACCCAACATTATACTTGTGGCAACTTCTCTCTCTCTCTCTCTGTCTCTCTAACCCAACATTATACTTGTGGCAACTTCTCTCTCTCTCTTGTTTCTGTCTCTGTCTCTCTAACCCAACATTATGCTTGTGGCAACTTCTCTCTCTGTCTCTGTTTCTGTCGCTGTCTCTCTAACCCAACATTATACTTGTGGCAACTTCTCTCTCTGTCTCTGTTTCTGTTTCTGTCTCTGTCTCTCTAACCCAACATTATACTTGTGGCAACTCTCTCTCTCTGTCTCTGTTTCTGTCTCTCTAACCCAACATTATACTTGTGGCAACTTCTCTCTCTCTCTCTCTCTCTGTCTCTCTAACCCAACATTATACTTGTGGCAACTTCTCTCTCTGTCTCTGTCTCTCTAACCCAACATTTTACTTGTGGCAACTTCTCTCTCCTCTCTCTCTCTCTCTGTCTCTCTTCAACCCAACATTCTACTTGTGGCAACTTCTCTCTCTGTCTCTGTTTCTGTCTCTGTCTCTCTTCTTCCAAACTATCTCACACCTGCGAAGTACTATGGTCAGTCATGACTGTATTGTGAAATGCCAGTTGAGCTTTACACAATTAAACCATCAGTGTTTTGAATGCCTCTTGTATGTGTGTGTGGGTGCGTGCATGTCTTCGTGCGTGTGAGCGAGATAGAGAGAGAAGGACTGAGAGACTGTCACACCTGCAAAGTACTGTGGTCAGTCATGACGGTATTGTGAAGGGCCAGTTGAGCTTTATACAATTAAACCATCAATGTTTGAATGCCTCTGTAAGTGTGTGTGTACGTGTGAGTGCTTTCGTGCGTGTGAGCGAGATAGTGAGAGAAGGGCTGAGAGACTCACACCTGTAAAGTACTATGGTCAGTCATGACTACGAGTATATTGTGCAGGGCCAGTTAAGCTTTATACAATTAAACCATCAATGTTTGAATGCCTCTGTAAGTGTGTGTGTGTACGTGTGCGTGCGTGTGAGTGAGCGCCTTCGTGTGTGAGCGAGATAGAGAGAGACGGACTGAGAGAGAGAGAGACGGACTGAGAGACAGAGAGACAGCAAGAGTGAGAAGGAGAGAGAGAGAGAGAGAGAGAAAGAGAGAGAGAGAGAGAGCATGAGTGACAGAGACAGCGTGAGAGAGAGAGTGAGAGAGAGACAGACAGACAGACAGACAGAGAGAGACAGAGAAACAATATGAAAAAAGAGAACAAATTTTTCCCTGCATTATTTCTTTTTACGTCTATTCACTCATATACGTGCTTTTAGACGATAACAATTTTTTTCGAGGTACCGGTAGTACCATAAGCAGAATAATGCTCTTCACATCCAGGTCATCCACATCAGAAGAGAATGGCTGATCACCCATTGAGGTCCCTTCCTGGTGGATCAGTACCAGGTCTGCCACCTCGACAGGAATGTCTCTCAGCTGCTGGAGATACCTCTCGTCTGTCTTGTTAGATCAGGGGATGTAGGAGGAAATGGCTACTACAGCTCCTCTGACCGCCAAGTTCCATGGCAGCTGACAGAAACTGGAGAGAAAGAAAAGGAAACATTCATCGCCATTCGCGGCCCGACCACTGAAGGTGTTGCTCAGATCCTCTGATCAACACCGCAGGTGAGTGTCTCTCAGGCCTAGTTGACACCAGGATATATCATGATAGTAAGCGTAGAGTATGCAGCCCTGTCATGCAGTCTCAATCCTAGATGGAACTATGGCATAGCATCATGGTTATCATCGTTATTATTATTATCATCATCATCGCATTGCGAAAACTGCCAGATTCTGTGGCCATTAACCCTTTGACTCCCGCACCCTGTCCACCAGTTTCCTGCATTGTCAACCATACTAGCAAAGCAAAAATTTAACCCTTTGACTCCCTCACCCTATCCACCAGCTTCCTGCAGTCAAAGTAGCGTAGAAAATGGGGAAAACAAGACTCTATTTATCATGAGTACTTTTATGTGCACCAAGGCACGCTACACATGAGATGTATCGTCTTGTCCAAAACACTAACAAGCAGGCCGTCACGCAAGATATAGTGGAGGGATGAGCAAAATATTTTATCCCAGTTTGGAAGTTTACAGTTAGTTCAAGCAGAATTCATCACACTGAGACAACTCCATACACGCTCCACCCAAATCTGCAAGCAGACTCTGAGCCTGTGCAAAACCCCATGCGCTGGCAAGATATCGAAATGGGGAGTAGGGGATCGGGTAGTTGTGGTGGTGACAGATGACGGGACCTATGAAACACTAGGCTGACACCACCAGAATGATTGGAACATCAAGATGGGCAGCAAACAGGACAGTTTATGTTGCAAGCTGGGCTTAAACTCAAGACATCAGATGTTGGGTCCAGAACTCTGTCAGAAGCAGCAATCAGTCCATATAAAACTATGGTCCTACTGAGGATTGAACCTGTGGCCCCAAGCGTTATCACCATGGCACTCTAACCAAAAGAGCTAACTTATTGTTGTTGTTAATGTTATTTAAAGATAAAGCCAACAGCGTAGAGCCATATCAGGGCTATAACCGCTTCAAAACATACAAAACGTCAACAGGAAAAAAAAAGTAGAAAAGAAAATTAAGTACACATATCAATGCATTCGCGCACATTATCTAAGGACATGTCCCTGGCGTCGATCACTCCTTCCTATTTATCGCACAGGGGATTTAAAAAAAAACACCTGAATACAAATATAAGCATATCTAAGGACACCAAAAACATATAAAAACAGGCATAAACTACCCAAAATTGCTTCAGCATATCTCACCTCCCCAAAGCCAAAAATTTACCCAATTATCAATCCTAATGAAAAGTACGTAAGACTTTATCAAACACATACAGGTGAATGGACCAGCAAGGCAGAAAATGATAGGTAGAAATGACAGAAACCAAAGGAACAAGGCAGAAACAAAGAGAGTGACAGAAAAGAGGAAATTTCTAACACAGAATTTCCAGAAGGTGGGGATACCATTTATACTGAAAGACCCCCGGCATCCCCACAGGGGGAAAAGGCTGGCCACTAGAATTGTGGCTAATCAATGATGAAAACCCAGAATCTTTGTGTACTAGTAAGCAAGTACTTCAGCCATTAAGCCGCTAAAACCTTAGGTGATTATTTGATCGTTTTTGTGTTTGTTTTGTTTTGTTTCGTTTAGTTTTCTCACGATTTATCACAGTTCACACCATCTTCGTTATCATTGTTTACAGCTCAGCCGCTTGCACAAAGCCATATCAGGGCTATGACAATTTCAGTTTCAGTTTCAGTTTCAGTTCCAAGATGACGTCTCCGCGCTCGGAATGAATTCCATATGCACTAACATCGCAGGTGCCATGTGTATGGTGATCATGGCACAAGCTTTAAGCCTGCACATAAAACCCATGAGCTGGCCAGGTCCTGAGGTCCTACCTAGCCTATGCTTTGACGTTCACGATACCTCACTGGGGGAGGGGGAGGGGGGGAAATGCCGCCATCTGAATAGAAAAATATCGATGCATTCACGCACTTAATCTGAGGCTATGCCCCCAGCGTTGACCATACTGTCTAATTTACCACCAGGAGGTTTAAAACAATACAAATAAAAACAAAACTCGCCTGTCTCACCTGTCGGTGCCACTGGGTTCGGTGTTGGCCCGCTGCACACCTGGACACCACCTATCTCCCTCCAGGCCGCTCTGTCTTGACTTTTGTGGACATTTTTATAATATTGAGGCTACTGATACTGTTATGTTGTCGATCTATGAGATTGGAGGTCTCCCTTTCTTCCTTTTTGCCAGTTTTTCCTTGAAAGATGTTGGCATGAGGTCCGTGTTCTTGCTACGTGACACATGGCCAATGTGTTCAGTCTTCTCTTGTTGATGTCTGCCAGTAGTTTTCTGGTGGTATCAAGTTCTTCTAGCACACTTTTATTAGTTCTTTTATCTGTCCATATGACATGTAGTAGTCTCCGATAAAACCACATCTGTGCTGCCTCAATTCTTCTGCAATCAGTTTTTCTCAGATTCCAGGCTTCCCAGCCATAAATCATGGACACTTAAAGACTCTTCAAACATAAAAACCGGACTCATCATCATCATCAGGTGCCCTGCCACATGGCGTCGGCGATCATGGACTTCCATCTGTCTCTATCTCTCGTTGCCCCCAGCATCTCCTCCACCCTCCTCGTCCCCAGCCACTCTGCAAGTCCGTCCAGCATTTTCTCCCTGGGTCTACCCGGTGCTCTCTTTCCCTCCAGCTTTCCCGTTGTGACCAGGTGCTCCAAATCCCCCTTCCTCATAAAATGGCCTATAAATGTTGCTGTCTTTTCCTAATCTTCCTCAAGAGTGATCTACTTGTGTCTGCCTCCATCAAGACTATGTCTCGTTTGTTTTCTTTGCTGTCCATGGAACTCTCAACATTCTTCTAGAAACCACATCTCGGCTGCCTCAATCTTGTTCTGGCTGGATTACCTAAAATTGCCTCTGCACATCACATTTCGTTAGAGCCAAAAATGCATTTAACGCATGTATTCAACAATTAATCTTAAGAGAAAGTACATAAAACTTTATCGAACACGTACAGGTAAACAGACCACTACAGCAGAAAATGATAGAAAGAAACGAAAGAAAACAAAGGAACAAGGAAAAAACAAAGAGAGCGACAAAGCAGAGAAAATTTCTAGCAGAGAATTTCCAGAAGGTGGGGATACTGTTTATACTGAAAGAGCCCCTGGCATCCCCAGGGGGTCTTGACACAACTCCATTCTCACTGATAATTAGGTCAGTGACACAACTCCATTCTCACTGATAATTAGGTCACTGACACAACTCCATTCTCACTGATAATTAGGTCAGTGACACAACTCCATTCTCACTGATGATTAAGTCAGTGACACCACTCCATTCTCACTGAATAATTAGGTCACTGACACAACTCCATTCTCACTGATAATTAGGTCAGTGACACAACTCCATTCTCACTGATGATTAAGTCAGTGACACAACTCCATTCTCACTGATAATTAGGTCAGTGACACAACTTCATTCTCACTGATAATTAGGTCACTGACACAACTCCATTCTCACTGATAATTAGGTCATTGACACAACTCCATGTTCATCACCTGATAATTAGGTCAATGACACAACTCCATTCAGACTGATAATTAGGTCTATGACACAACTCCATTCACACTGATAATTAGGTCTATGACACAACTCCATTCTCACTGATAATTAGGTCAGTGACACAACTCCATTCTCACTGATAATTAGGTCTATGACACAACTCCATTCTCACTGATAATTAGGTCACTGACACAACTCCATTCACACTGATAATTAGGTATATGACACAACTCCATTCTCACTGATAATTAGGTCAATGACACAACTCCATTCAGACTGATAATTAAGTCTATGACACAACTCCATTCTCACTGATAACAAAGTCACATGTTTTTCTCATCTTCACTTTTATTTCCCACAAACATGTCCTCTGTATATATATATAGGATTGTTCCCACTGGCACGGATACACATCCACACATTTCCACACAATTCATAATCCACAATATAACACTGGATTTTCCTTAATCGTGATCTGTAAATACCAATAGTTCAACCAAACATGCGTAAATATTCAACCACCGCAGCCTAAATATCGATAGTTTAACCAGCACTACATAAATAGGCCTAGATTCCAACCAGTATTGAGAAATGATCAATATTTTATCAAACAATGAAAATGTCCATTTGTTCTTTCTCTTCCCATCTGAATTTTGATTTTATGAAATGAAATCATTGAGACAGATCTGTCAAAGATCTAACAAAACAGCATCAAAAAGAACTGCATCACACCACACACACACACACACACACACACACACACACCACCACCACCACCACCACCACCACACACACCACACACACACCACACCACACCAACAACAAACAAGAAAACCATATTACATATTTCCCCTAATTTACTAACTTAACGTGCTAGAATTCAACTCTCATGTTGAGGCTCTGTTACAACACCCGAAAGAACATGAAAGAAAAAATGTTCAACCAAAAACGTAATGAAGATGACTGTCTTGTAACATGGCACTGCTGGATTGGTTAATTTGTGTGTGTGTGTGTGTGTGTTGTGTGTGTGTGTGTGTGTGTGTTGTGTGTGTGTGTGTGTGTTTTGATGCGCGCGCGCACGCGTATGTGCATATTATGACTGAATGAATTAATGTGTATGTGACTGGTGAATGAATATTGATGAATACTGATGTGTTTGTGATTGGTGAATGCATGTTGATTGATACTAATGTGAATGTAACTGATGAACGAATATTGATCAATACTGATGTGCATGTAACACATGAATAAATATTGATCAATACTGATGTGTATGTGATCAGAGAATGAATACCGGGTATTATACTACATGACGTGAAACATACCACCAAATTAGGGCGTCCCTGTTACTGGACTGTTTCTCATTATTTTGTTTATTAAGCACTGAATGGCAGTATCTCATTTCAAGTCAGATCCATATTTTCTTCTTCAGTCAGATTTATGTATTTCATAATCTGTTATTCTCTATACTTTCGACTAATCTATCCATGTTAAGAATTCTCAGCCTGCTTCTGAGATAAGAACTGGAAAAGCAATAATGATACAACTTCACTGGCTCTTCTGAGAACTGATAATGAACGACAGAATAAGCTAAACCAAATGGTCATTTCAAACTTTCTTTTTTTTTTTCACACTCTGACGTGAAAATGAAGTGCGCGCAGACAAGTCGGGGAAGAAATAGATCTAACAGTCAACCAGGATGAAGAAATACTCCTTCTTTGGTCAAAACCATGGTCAAAATCAGTGTAAAAATTTACAGGGGGCCCTCAACTCCAGGTTTGTGCAAAACAATCCCCACACAACATTGGAAACCTTCCATACCTCGCAATCTCACCCTGAACAATGTCAACACGTCTGCAAAGAAATCCCTGTGTCTACCTTACAAAACATGCATTTTTACTTGTCTGGACTTAATTACCACAATACATTTTTACAAGTTTGGATTTCAATCACCATAATAATTCACATTGTTAACACTTTTGCAACAGTTTGCATGTGTTAACAGCAAAGAATCATAATTGAAAAAAATACAATCATACTATACATGTACTGCCGTCTTATTACCAAAACAAACACAAAAGAAGAGAACAGAAACAAACGAAAATAAAACTGAGAATGTGCACTGAACGGACGAAACAAGACAGGCACAAATTGTCCGCCATCTGGTCTTTGTCAAGCCAGCACAAAGGACAACCAAGAAAGAAATTCATTACATTTACAACAAACACAACAGAACAGATAAACTTCTCTGGTTCAGCTCAACACAAACTGTATCTGCCTGATAGCAATTTTATCTGATCTGTTCTTTATGTGTTAAATATGGTAAGTATTTTTTTCAATTTTTTTTTCACTTCAAACACTTTATTATTTAAGAACAGTAGAATCAAATTCAACGAATCACCCTCGAACAAACTCCAAAACTTTTTTATATCTCACCTCCCCAGAGCCAAAAATGCACTTAATACATGTGCCCAATTACCAATCCTAAGAAAAAGTGCGTAAGACTTTATTGAACACATAGAGGTGAATGGACCATTAAGACAGAAAATGATAGGTAGAAATGTCAGAAAGCAAAGGATGAAGAAAGAAACAAAGAGAGTGACAGAACGAGGAAATTACTAGGACAGAATTTCCAGAAGGTGAGGATACTATTTATGCTGAAAGAGCCCCCTGGAATCCCCACGGGGGAAGTTCCATGGCTAACTGGCAGGAACCGGAAGAAACGGCCACGTTCATCACCATATGTTTCGTGATCATGTTGATGGTGAATGAAAAATAATTAAAACAACAGTAACTGTTTTGCTTTCTGAAATGCCAAGATATGTTCATATGACACAGGAAAAAGTGTGTGTGTGTGTGTGTGTGTGTGTGTGTGTGTGTGTGTGTGTGTGTGTGTGTGTGTGTGTGTGTGTGTGTGTGTGTGTTGTGTTGTGTGTGTGTGTGTGTGTTGTGTGTGTGTGTGTGTGTGTGTGTGTGTTTGGCAGTTCACCTTTTGTTTGTTTCCTTGCTTAGTATAGTTAAAAGTGACTCTCCCAAAATCTGTAATCGTCTATGTCTCAAAATTGGTCAAATACAGGCTACCACACACACACACACACACACACAAACACACGCACGCACGCACGCACGCACGCACACACACACGCGCCACAACATCGCATGATACCATAACACACACACTCTCTCTTCTCTCTCTCTCTCTTTCTCTCTCTCTCTCTCCACACACACACACACACACACACACACACAACATACACACACACACACACACACACACACACACACACACACACACACACACACACACACACACACAAAACGCAACACAAACATGACAGCAAAAACAACACATAATACATAAACACATGAGCAACCAAAACAGCTGCCACAGAAATCCAAACAGCTACAAAAATTGTGCCATCACACCCAGTATCATGTTCACACGAATGTCTGCTTTAAAGTTACGAGTACATAGACACAGCAAGCCATTATCTAGGGAAACACAACAGTCAACTGTCACAAAGAATAATTGCTGCGCATACACTATGTTTGTGCAACAAACCTTGAATGTGATACGCACCGCTGCTCAAAGTCAATGGACAGATCTATTCAAACGTTTTTGTTTGTTTTTTTATTAAAAAAACATCTTTTCATCAAAATGTTTAACTATTCAACATGGAAATGATTCACCCATTGCTGGTAAACACAAACAACACCCAAGCATGAAAAGATAATTAATGTATTATGAAAACAAGTAAATTTGCTGCAGCGATACAATGCTGTATGAATTTGTAAGGGTGAACACGACTTAACTGCTGCACGAAGCTGGTTGGTGCTCTCAAAAAAGCCGTGGACTCAGATCTGATATCTCGGGACCAATCCTAGCCTGCAACATTAACCCTTTCTTTGACTCCCACACCCTGCCCACCAAGCATCCTGTATTGTCAACCATGCTATCCCAGCAAAAACTTAACCCTCTGACTCCCTCACCCTATCCACCAGCTTCCCGCAGGAAGCTGGTGGATAGGGTGAGGGAGTCAAAGGGTTAAGTTTTTGCAGTTGGTGGATAGGGTGTAGGAGTCAAAGGGTTAAACCTGGCCTGTTCGCTGCCCATCTTGAAGTTCCCATCATTCTGGTGGTGGTGTCAGCTTTATATTTCACAGGTGTTTTATCCCCTCTTTCCCATTTCAAGATCTTGCCAGCGCACAGGGCTTTACGCAGGCTCTCGGAATCTGCCAGATGGTTTCTGGCAAATTTGGGTGGAGCGTAGATGTACCTGTTTGAATGTTCTCCCACCCACCCACCGCAAAAAAAAAAAAAAGCATATTGAATAAAATAAAACGAAGACAATTAAGAGCAGTACAGTCTTCTGACGAACACTATCCTGCGACCGTGAGGAAGTACTGAAATCCAAACTACATCAACAGTCATTAACTTAGAATATGTAACAGGTACATTTACAAGGACTTAGGAACTTTGGAGTTTTCACAAGAGGAGTTCGTCACATTCAGACAATTCCATATGCGCTCCACCCAATCTGCCATCTGTTAGATCTGCCAGATTCCTTGAGCCTGCACAAATCCCAAAGCCTTGGAAATGGAAAGGGGGAGAGGAGGGTCTATGAAACACTAAGCCGACACCACCAGAATGACTATAGCATTAATATGGGCAGCCAACAGGGCAGATTTTTACGCTGCTAGCTGGGACTGAATTTCATATTCATATTCTTAATTCTATTCTTTTGTCACAAATTCTGACTGCTCTCCATTTTAGAAGAGCACGTCGCCATAGCGCAGTACCACCCAATTTTTTTGGGGGGAGGGGGTGGGGGGGGGGGGAGACCAAGACTTTGGAAAGGCAAGAAGACTAATTGGCCTTTAACGAGTGGGACCTAGGAAATCACAACACACACACACACACACACACACACACACACACACACACACATATATATATATATATACATATCATATATATGATATGTATATATGTGTATCTGTCTGTCGTCTGTCTGTCTGTGCTCGCACATATCTAGGTATCTAGATAGATAGATAGATAATAGATAGATAGATAGATATACTAAGGCTATGTATGTTTTCAATCAACCCATATCAACTCCTGCTTCGTCAGCATGTCTTGTTTTATTCTGAAAGATCAATAATCAAACTCATAACCAAGCAGAAATAAAACGTGTAAGTCCTACATGCTGGCAAGGATTTGAACACGTGGCCTGCCACGTCCCCGGCATTATCAGCATGCGCTCTAATCAACTGAGCTAACGGCACACTGTTTGATCAATTATTAACAACTAATAATTAACCCTTTAACTCCCGCACCCTGTCCGCCAGTATCCTGCATGACCAACCATGCTCGTAAAGCAAAAACGTAACCCTTTGACTCTCATCCTGTACACCAGCTCCCTGCAGGAAGCTGGTGGATAGGGTAAGGGAGTCAAAGGGTTAGGTTTTTGCTGTTGGTGGAAAGGGTGCGGGAGTCAAAGGGTTAATAAACAGATGCTGCAGGACACAAGGCAGGACTGAAACTGAACGCCAAAAAGACCAAAGTCATGCACATAGAAGGATCAGCTAACCAGCCACAGCAGAGCGTACAGTTTCAGCTTCTCAAGATGAAGTCTCCGCGCTCGGAACGAATTCCCTATGCACTAACGTCACAGGTTCCACGTGTATGGTGACCGTGGCCCAAGCCTTAAGCCTGCACATAAACCCATGAGCTGGCCAGGTCCTGAGGCCCTACTAGACTATGGAAGCAGAATATACGAATAGATAAAACAGATCTGGAAACCGCAGACAACTTCAAGTACTTGGGCTCTGTCAAAACCAACACAGGATCTTGCAGCAAGGACATCAGATCAAGAATAGGTATGGGCAAGCAAAAAATGATCCAGTTGAACAACATATGGAAAGACAGAGGCATACCAACGAAACTGAAAATAAGAATTTTACGCTGCTTGATTTGGCCTGTTATGTACGGATGTGAACTGGACTTTGAAGAAAGATGAGAAAATAAAATAAACACAGCAGTATTACAGGCGTCTTCTCAGAGTAAAATGGACAGACAAAAGAACCAGTGAAAGTGTGCTAAAGGAATTAGCCAGCCAATGTAACAAGCTCCCAGAGATCAACAAAAGAAAACTGAAGTATATCGGACACATGAACAGAAACACAAGAACCGACTTGATGTCATCAGTCCTGCAAGGGACAGTCGAGGCAAAGAGAAAACAAGGAAGGCCAGCAAAATCCTTCATGGACAACATCGCTGACGCCTCCAAACCGGGGCTCCATGACATCATACACAGGAGCAGAGACCGTGTCGCCTGGCGATCCTCCGTGACAAAGAGTGGAGCTCCCACCGTCATCCACAGCGATGGATATAGATGAGATGAGATTAATAACTAAACAACACGTCCGATCCTGACGGGAACTCCTGCATGAATGACGAACTCTCGCGTTCTCTCGCTTGATCCAGAATCCTGACAGAATTCTGGGAGGCAAAATAATAACTGAACTTAAAACACCAGTGCAAAATACTGTCCACGGACACTGTAAACCCATTCTGGGCGCAAGGGGGCTTTATACACTCAACAGATTGCCTTTCATACCGCCATCAACCTCTCCATGTGAAACAATGAACTATTCGCCTACAATCGTAAAAGCACTCGGGCGTAATCAATAACACTTCAAAAGACACGATCAGACACACATGTTGCTTTCCTAAGCGCACACAAAAAGGGGACATATGAGTGGAGAAAAGGTGGTACACCCTACAATGCCGTATTTCATGGCAACAGCTGTGCTTATGACACTTCACTGGTTGTTATTTGCCTTTTGCCGTGTGGGAAAAATCATCTAGCATGATATATGTATAGGCATGGTGGATGAAACCCTTATGAACAGGCGTGAGGCTGAAACTTTCTAGATCGGTCTGAAATCTGTTGAGGTAAAGGCTTTTCCATAAACCTGAGGTTGTGATGAAGTTTGGAGTTTTAACCCTTTGACTCTCGCACCCTGTCCACCAGCATCCTGTATTGCCAACCATGATAGCAAAGCAAAAACTTCACCCTTTGATTCCCTCACCCTATCCACCAGGCTGGTGGATAGGGTGAGGGAATCAAAGGGTGAAGTTTTTGCAGTTGATAAATGGGGTGCGGGAGTCAAAGGGTTAAAGTTTGTCCTAGTGGGATTGAGTCCGAAACTCTCTGGCTCAGTCTGAAATCTGTTAAAATCAAAGACGTTATAAACTGAACTTTTTATGATGTCCTTGGCTGAAACAAAGGCTGTCCCATAAACCTGCGGTTGTTAGGAAGTTTGGAGTTTGAAAGTTTGTTCAAGTGGGATTGGTTGTATTCACACCGAATTTGGCAGTTTGATTCAAAGGAATTCATTACATTCGACCGAATTTGACAGTATTCAAAAGGAATTCATTATATTCAAACTGAATTTGATAGTATTCAAAAGGAATTCATTCCATTCAAACCGAATTTGACAGTATTCAAAAGAAATTCACTGTATTCAAACTGAATCTGACAGTATTCAGAAGGAATTCATTGCATTGAAACAGAATTTGACAGTATTCAAAAGGAATTCACTGCATTCAAACTGAATTTGACAGCATTCAAAGGAATTCATTGCATTCAGAACCGAATTTGACAGTATTCAAAAGAAACTGTACTCAAACTGAATTTGACAGCTTGTTCAAAAGGAATTCATTGAATTCAGACTGAATTTGATAGTATTCAAAAGGAATTCGTTGTATTCCGATAATTCCGTAATTATTCAAAAGGGGATTCACCTTATTGAGACCGAATTTGACATTTTGTTCAAAAGGAATTCAGTTTCAGCTTCAATTTCTCAAGATGACGTCTCTCCACTCAGAATGAATTCCATATGCACTAAAGTCACAGGTGCCATGTGTACGGTGATCATGGCACAAGACTTAAGCCTGCACATAAACCCATGAGTTGGCCATGTCCTGAGCTTTTTGCCAACAGCACCCGGTGTTCCCAGGCAGTCACCCACCCAAGTACTAACGGGCCCGACGTTGCTTAATATCGGTGATCGAACGAGGACCAGTGTTTTCAACATGGTATGGCCGTTGGCAAAATATCATTGTATTCAGACCAAATTTGACAGTTAATTCAAAAGAAAATCATTGCATTCAGACTGAATTGGACAGTTGTTCAAAGAAATTCACTGTATTCAGAGAAAGTTCCATATGTGCTCCATCCCTTGAGCCTGCTAGGTCTTTCAAAGGGAAACGGCAGGAAGATACAGGACTTAAGAAACACTAGCGTGAATCAGATTTGCGTATATAAATATTGTAATTTTATTATTATTCATCAGAGAATGACTGAGATGTTAAGATGGGCAGTGAACAGGCCAGTTTCTATGTTGCGGGCTGGGATCGAACTCAAGATATGTAAGATCCGAGTGCATAGTTCTACATGAAGTGGTAAAGCACAAACTTTTCTCAGTGCCCATTCTGTGTCCATCTCCTCTCCCATACTGCTTTACATTCCCCAACCCTGAATAGGGTCAGGTACTCATTCACAACTTTTCTTTAAAAATTATTCATGAGTTTTCTTTAAAAATTTAAAAAGAAACTAAAACTGGCACTTTCCAAGCACAATTCTGTCTATAAATTTTCTGAAAAAAATTCTCATACTGTCTAAACAAAAGAACACACAAACACACAAGTGCTCTCTCTCTCTCTCTCTCTCTCTCGCTCTCACCATACACCACACACATACACACACACACGCACACACACAGGCACACAAACACACACACATCACACACACACTCTCTCTCTCTCTCTCTTACACACACACACACACACTCTCTCTCTCTCTCTCTCACACACACACACCCACACACACACACAACACACACACACACACACTCTCTCTCTCTCACTCTCACACACATACACACACACCACTCTCTCTCTCTCTCTCACACACACACACTCTCTCTCTCTCTTTTCACACACACACACACACACACACACACACACACACACACACACACACACACACACGTGTTTTAAATGTCCCTGTGATATTATCACCATCAGATCATATTCACAACCATAAAGCAAATAAACCAGGAGAGGAGAGGCCCACATGTAAATAAATATTAAAAACAAGCAGGTGGGATGGCAGTTTAAGTTTGTTCTACAACATAATGGTGGGAAAAGAGCGTGTTTTAACCCTTTGGCTCCCTCAACCTATCCACTATCATCCTGCTCCATTAACCATTACAGCAAAGCAGAACTTTAACCCTTTGACTCCTGCAGGAAGCTGGTAGATAGGGTGAGGGAATCAAAGGGTTAAACTTTTGCTGGTGGTGGGTAAGATGTGGAAGTCAAAGGGTTAACAACTTGCGGCCACAGAGGGATGAACTATGCATAGATTTATAAAGCCGACACTGAACACCCTATGAACGAAGAAAGGGTACAACCAAAACAGATTTACCCCAAAACTTAACACCTCCATACTATTTACAAACAACCCTTTCACTCCCCGATACTATCCACCAGATTCTTGTTGAAGCTGGTAGACAGGATGAGGGAGTGAAAGAATTATAAAAAAAAAAATTTTTTAAAAAGATATATATATATATATATATATATATATATATATATATATATATATATATATATTATATATATATATGTAAACATATACACATTTCAAAAAGATGCTGCGCTCTCAATTAAACAGGATTTAACACAAATTTCCATCTACTTTCAATAACATATTCATGTCCCAACCATGAAAAACTGACAGGTAGGCCTACATGTAGGCTACTACATTAGTTAAACGCTTTCAGCTAACTAAAGTAACACTACATATCATAACCAATTAATGTAAATGTTCTATAACCAATACATATCAAAAACAGCAACCTACCATGTGTATTCATTCCTCAATCAACCTGAAACCCTTACGTAAAATTGTCATCCACAAGCCACAACGATACCATGGTACAATTATTTTTCATTTTGTCCATCAAAATGATGGCATCTGTAACATGAGAACAATGAGTGTACATACCTCTGGCAGTGTCCCCAAACAACTCAATTCGGTTTCTCAAGATAACGTCTCTGTGCTCGGAATAAATTCCATATGCACCGACATCGCTGATGCCATGAGATGGAGAAGATGCAAAAGATCATGCCATAAGCCATAAGCCCACACATAAACCCTATGCCTTGGTAAGGTCTTGAAGCAACACTTAGAGTCATATCATCATCATCAAGTGCCCTGCTGCATGGCGTTGGCCATCATGGCCCTCCATATGAATCTATCCCTTGTTGCCGCAAGCATATCTTCCACCCTCTCTGTCCTCAGCCACCCTGCAAGTCCTTCAAATATTTTTCTCCTGGGGTCTACCTGGTGTTCTCTTTCCCTCCAGCTTTCCTGTTGTGACCAGGTGCTCTAATTCCCCTTTCCTCATAAAATGGCCTATAAATGGTGCTTGCCTTTTGCTAATCTTCCTTATGAATGTTCTTCTTGTGTCTGCCTCCATCATGTCTGGCCATGATTCTACTTGGGAAAGTACGATGGTGGTTAATATTTAGAGTACATATTTTATGTATTTGTATCACTCTGTCAGTGACAAAATCTAGTCTACATTGTGTATGAAATGTGCATCTAAATCTGTAATGTTTAACCCTTTGACTCCTGCACCTTGTCCACCAGCACCCTGCATTGTCAACTATGGAAGCTGGTGGATAAGGTGAGGGAGTCAAAGAGTTAAGTTTTTGCAGTTAGAGAACAAGATGTGGCAGTCAAAGGGTTAAGAAAACAAAGGCAATGGACGAAAACACCAGCCACTTAGTATAAAGTTACCTCATAAATATCCTATACAACCACATCACAGAAATCACCCCCAATCAATACGACACATAGCCCCATCTGCCCATCAACACGATACAGATTTATCATTTCCATTACAGCAACTCCTCCGGCCTGTCCATCTTTCACCCCCAATAACACACACACACACACACACACACGTACACACACACATAACACACACACACACACACACACACACACACACACACACACACACACACACACACACACACACACACACACACATGTACACACACACACGCACATACACACATGCACAGACCACAACATGACACAATCATTGTTATTACTGTTACTTTTGTTTAAAGCCCAGCTGACTGCGTACAGCCATATCAGGATTATAACCATTTCAATACTTGTACACAATACTTCACTAGGAAAGAAAGGAAAAAAAATTAAGCAAACATATCAATGCGTTCGCGCACATAATCCAAGGATATGCCCCTGGCTTTGAACACGTGTTTGTAAGAGACAGTACATCCAAAAGAATCAGAAAGAATGACAAAAATTTTCGACTGTTCATTAAAAAAATTTTTAAGTACATTTGTTTTATTTCAATAGTAAACAATATGAAAACTCTTTAGATAAAAATGATCTAACCCTTTGACTCCCGCACCATGTCCCTCAGCATCCATCCTGCATTGCCAACCATGCTGGCAAAGCAAAAACTTAACCCTTTGATTCCCTCACCCTACCCACCAGCTTCCTGCAGGAAGCTGGTGGGTAGGGTGAGGGAATCAAAGGGTTAAGTTTTTGCAGTTGGTGGGTAGGGTGCGGGAGTCAAAAGGGCTAGAATGCTTCTGTCAGTCAGATTTAAAAATAACACTACTTAACTTGTCGTATTCATAAAACCAGAGCCTAGATATTAGACATCTTGTACATCGTGGCTACTGACAGAAAAAAAAAGAAGACACCTTTTACATCATTTTGTCTTTCATAGTGAGCGGGAAGTACTAAATAGTCACTAAACTGGCATGACTCTGACCTTCAACCCCCCTATCTCTGTAGCCACACATAGTGACATACACACACATGCGCTCTCCTCTCTCTCTCTCTCTCTCTCTCTCTCTCTCTCTCTCTCTCCTCTCTCTCTACACACACACACCACACAGTCTCTCTCACACACACACACACACACACACACACACACACACACACACACACACACACACACCACACTCTCTCTCACTCTCTCTCCAAACACACACACACACACCACACACATACACACACATACATACACACATACACACATCACATACACACACATACAAACACATTTTACAAATCATATAAGAAAAATGCAGTATACCTCCATATATCCTTTGAGATCAATCATTACTGTTTATTTTCATTTTTGACAAAATGCTTAGGAAACAATGTATATTGCAAAACTGGTAAATGTATTTGCAGTCAACAATTCACAGTGACACTATATATATCACTGTCTCTTTTACTACCAAGAAGTTCATTCCTTTTTAGTAATTCTTCTTTTAAAAAAATCCACAGGGACAGTTCAAAAAATAGCATCAGGTCAAGTTGTGCTAGTTGAAATTTCAGAATCATTGATACACAGTCCTGTTATGCATTCCCTACCTACATGTTACATAAAGTTTGAGTGAGAAGCCTTCACAGTAACTTAAGTTAAAGCCCCATCTATCTAACCCATGTTTGTCTGTCTGTCTGTTGTCTGTCTGTTTGTCTGTCTCTCTCTCTCTCTCTCTCTCTCTCTCTCTCTCTCTCTCTCTCTCTCTCTCTCTTTTCAGCTGTTCCCCTTTCACATTCTCTCCCTCTTTATCTTCTCTTTCCTTTTGTCTAATATCACTCATAGTAAAAATACATTAAATCAAAGAACGAGCAAAGACACAAGTAGATGGCAGCAAATTGTTCCCCCGCTAACCTATCATGGCAATACAAGCCCCCAGAGTCTGCAGCTTACAGTTTGTAGTCTGTTTAAGAATGATTCTTCGCACTCGGGCAATTCCATACGCACTCCACCCATACCTGACAGATACTCTGGCTCACTCCCTAAGCCTGTATAAAACCTTACGCACTGGCACTGTCTTGAAATGGGGAAGAGGGAAGAGGGGCCTATGAAACCCTACACAGTAAGCTGATACCACCAGAATGAAGGAAACATTAAGATATATATCCATATTCATATTCATATTGCTTACAGCCCAGCCGACTACTAAGCCATATCAGGGTGAAATATCACGATGGGCGGTGAACAGGCCAGTTTTCATGTTGCGGGCTGAAGCTGAACTCAAGATATCAGATCCTATCAAAAACAAAAACAAACAAAAACAAAACAAAACAAAAACCCCACAAATCTCATCAAAATTCCAACACATGCATGAATTAAATGATGGCAGGATGCACTCCACAATCTGATATCCAGGCAGGCATGACGAAGCATTCTTCACAATAAACTGGCCTTAACATCGATGAAACAATGAAACAGTGGAAGGCGTGTTGTGTAAGTGTTTTGGTGTTTGGTGTGACGAACACACTTGATATTAAGATCAGCCCTTTTGACTTTGCACCCTGTCCGCCAGCATCCTGCATTGTCAACCGTACTAGCAAAGCAAAAACTTAACCCTTTGACTCCCTCACCCTCCTGTAGGAAGCTGGTGGATAGGGGTGAGGGAGTCAGAGGGTTAAGTTTTTGTTGTTGGTGGATATGGTGCGGGAATAAGAGGGTTAGGAGTTTGGAGTTTTTCCAACTTCAAAGGATTCATTGCATTCGGAGAATTCTATCCATATAGTTACACTCAAATCTGCCAGCAATCATCTGGCAGACTCCCTGAGCCTGCACAAAACCCTATGTGTTCATTATTTATCTGCTTGCTTTATATATGTGTTCCTTTGTTGAAGGTAAGACACACAGATACACAAGTCATTTACATGAAACCAAGATCATTCCAGCGATAGGCTGATAATATACCAGCATTAAATATAGATTACGTAAAACATAGTCTAGGTAGGGTCTCAGGACCAGCCAGCTCATGGGTTTATGTGCAGGCTTAAAGGCTTGTGCCATGATCACCATACACAGGCCCTGTGATGTTAGTGCATATGGAAGTCGTTCTGAGTGCGGAGACTTCATCTTGAAAAACTGAAACTGAAACTGAAATGGGAAGGGACCAATGAAAGGCTAAGCTACACAACGACAATGATGGAAACATTAAGACAAGCAGCAAATAGGGCAGCATAATTAATGTTGTGGTGTGAGCTGATTCAAGACGCGAATCAGATAATGCACACACACACTAACACTGCAGAAAATGCCCTCAAAAAGCACAGTAAGCAAAACAACACTTAGTCTTTTGACTCCAGCACCCTATCAACCAACTGCAAAATGTAACCCTCTGACTCCCTCACCTTATCCACCAGTTTCCAACAGGAATAGGGAAGATGGGCCTATAAAACACTATACGGTAAGCAGGAACAACAGGAAGCTGGTGGACAAGGTGAGGGAGTCGAAAGGTTGAGGTTACGTTTTTGCTTTCCTGGCATGGTAGACACTACAGGATGCCAGTGATCAGAGTGCAGGAATCAAAGGGTTAACATACTTATGTGTGAAACAGTTTCTCTCAAGGGTTAAACAACACACAGAATGCCAAAACGATTGAGATCAAACAGTGAGTAACTTAAAAAAAAAACTAAGCGCACTATTAAATAACAATCAGAAGTAATGTCCAAAATCATTCAAAAAATAAAGCATGCTTACTTGTATTTCAAACTAACAAAATCACACACACAAAAGACTTTGAAAACAAAAGAAATAAAAGCAGGCTGAACCACACTAATATAGCGCGAGGGAGTGAAAGGGTTAAGTTTTCGCAGCTGGCGGACAGGGTACAGGAGTGAAAGGGTTACCTGGCAAACTCAGTGAGCCTGCGCAATATCCTATGTACTGGCAAGGTCTTAAAATGGGATGTTGAGGAGGTTGGGGAAGGGAGACTGGATCTATGAAACACTAAGTTGACACCCAGAATGATGGAACGTTAACCTCTGACTTCGCACCCTATCTCTCACTGCAAAACTTAGCTTCTGCAGGAAGTGGTGGATAGAGTGGGGGAATCAAAGGGTTAAGTTTTTGCTTGCTAGCATGGTTGGCATGCAGATGGTGGTGGAAGGTGCGGGAGTCAAGGTTAAGATGGCTGTACAGATCATATTTAATACTGCAGGCTGGGATCAAGCTCAAGATATTAATCAGATCTTGAGTCCACAGCTCTATCAAAAGAACCAAGTAACCCACATAAAAATCCAGGTCCACCAGAGGATTGAACCCACAACCCCTGCGATATGAGCAAGGTGCTCAAACAACGGAATAATGGACCACTACACTAAGGGATCAGAAAGAACCCACCTTCCAAAAACTGTAAGAGTTTTAAAGCCAGGCTCCAGGCATCATCATTATGACCAAAATATGCACATGCAACCCACACCCCACCCTGCTGCATGTGAGTACCTGATCCTGTCCATCAGAGTTGTGGAAGATAAAGTAGCAAGGGAGGAGTCAGTGTTGCCCTTAAAAATCTGTCCCAAGAATAGCAAAGTCATCACCACTTCATTCCCCAACGGTCATGGACAACCATACCTTACGTTTACTTCTACAACATTTCTAAAGCAATAAAAGTGACAAACCACAGAAGCAAGTCATGCTATAAATCAAACACAAACTCAAAATGTTTCAATTCTTAAAGCCTTTAGCCCATCGCAATATGGATGAAGACAATGAGACAATGAAAACAAAACAACCAAAAAATGCAGCAAACAGAAGGAATCAGTTTAGACTATAAACACAAGCCTACCTCTAGTACTTCATACATATAAATACAGCGCACCTTTTACTTACAGGTTTATGAGTACTTGACATCGATGCCTTAGTCTAAAGCTGATGTGTACCGACAAGCTTTTCAAATACATTTCTTTACTTTCAATTCATGATATTTACGAGGAGCCTTACACAACCTATACATGTAACCAGTGACACTGAAAGAAATCAATCCATAATCATGCACTGATTGCACAGAATTTCCAAAGAAAGAAATAAAGAACTTGTTAAATACTAATTCATACACAGCTTGATGATAGGTGTCATGGTTGAATGATTGAGACATAGTCTGATGGCGGATTTTGATGGTCAAATGGATTGTACATGGGTCAAATGATTGAGACATTGCCTGATGGCGGATGTGATGGTCAACTGGGACATAGCCTGATGGCGGATGTGATGGTCAACTGGGACATAGCTGATGGCGATGTGATGGTCAACTGGACATAGCCTGATGGCGGATGTGATGGTCAAATGATTGGGACACATATCTTCCAACTGGAAGATACGGATGTCATGGTCAAATGATTGGGGCATTTATCTTCCGATTGGAAGATACGGATGTGATGGTCAAATGATTGGGACACATATCTTCCAACTGGAAGATACGGATATCATGGTCAAATGATTGGGGCATTTATCTTCCAATTGGAAGATACGGATGTGATGGTAAAAAAATTAATGGTTGGGACATTTATCTTCCAATTGGAAGATATGGATGTCACAGTCAAATGATTGGGACATTTATCTTCCAATTGGAAGACACCGATGTGATAGTCAAATGATTGGGACATTAATCTTCCAACTGGAAGATATGGATGTCACGGTCAAATGATTGGGACACTTATCTTTCAACTGGAAGATACGGATGTCACAGTCAGATGCTTGGGACACTTATCTTCCAATTGGAAGATACGGATGTGATGGTCAATGATTGGACACTTATGTTCAATTGGAAGATACGGAGTCCGTCAGATGTTGACATACTTCCAATTGGAAGATACGGATGTGATGGTCAAATGATTGGGACATTTATCTTCCAACTGGAAGACACCGATGTGATGGTCAAATGATTGGGACATTTATCTTCCAATTGGAAGATACGGATATCACGGTCAGATGCTTGGGGACACGTATCTTCCAAATGGAAGATACGGATATGATGATCAAATGATTGGACATTTATCTTCCAACTGGAAGATACGGATGTGATGGTCAAATGATGGGGCATTATCCTCCAATTGGAAGATCTAGGTTCAAACCTGTTTCAGTAGGCCTGTCTCGTGGGTAAAGGGTGAAGACTTTTCCAATTTCCCACGTCAACATATGTGTGGACCTGAGCTGTTAGTGCCTGAACACGTAAAAGATCACAGATACACACTAAAGATCCTGTTACTTATGTCAATGTTTGGCAGCTTATGAAAACATGAAATCACCCAGCATAAACATTCCCGAAAACGGAGTATGAGTGCTCTTAACGGTTCAGTGCTCTTAACGGTTTATGCCCAGTCATGTATCTGACTGCATGTGCGAGTGGCAGCCCACAAATGTAAGAATAATTAACTAATGAACAAACAAACAAAAACAAGCATGATGCACTGCTAATAAAAGTAACCACATGTTCTGAGATAGTACCCACTAAATACAACACAAGAATGAATATCATTCCTTTATCAGCATATACAATGATAAATTAGCATGGACGTAAATTCTTTACCAAGAAACGTAAACTCTAAAAACTGTATATGAGTTCTGAACCCAATATATGTGGCTTAGTAACAAAGACATTAAACTATGTGAAAATAATGCCACACAATGTACAGACCGAGGATTTTTTTTTAACACAAATTCCTATACAAATGAGCTGCTGAAGCTGTTAACACCTCATTTCTCGCCCATCATTAATCAGTAATGAGCTTTTAGCACATTTCACTGCCAAACAATATCACAAGTTTTGCTGTTATCTGTTAACCAAATACATAATATGTACACCAAACTCCACAAAGGATGCAACATAATACAAATACCAAGAGCATTAATATCACATAATACAATGATAAGCAGCCACTTCAGCATACTACAAAACTTGAAATATTTCACACAACTTGCCCAGTTTTGGTATGTCTGTCACATAATTTGCAATACATATGTGCGTACATGCATACACACACACTTTTCTCATTGTCTCTGTCACACGTACGCGCACACACACACACACGCACGCACGCATGCATGCACGCACACACACACACACACACACACACTGCAAACAAATCGGATTCATCACTGTGTTAAGCAGTAAAGCAAGCTTATAATTCAAACTATAACAAATATATAAGCAAATTATAATGCAAAGCACACCACATCAACACCCAGATGATAAAAATATTCAACGATACAATAAACCCACACAAACACTGTTTACAATGCCCCTAACGATAACAAAATAATCAATGAAACAATCAATCCACATTTTAACATCTTTTTAACACATTCACTCAAACAGTAAAATTAATCTGTTCCTCCCTGATATGTTCAATATTTGACCCCAATTTGGTAAAAAGACAAGACAATTAACAACAAACAAAATTAATCGTTAAGATCACTGAAACATTTTTTTACATTTCCATCAGTAAGATTCAGGACAAGGCCAACATGCAGGATGTGCCTTTTCAAACTCTGCATACAATAGAAATAAATGAAAACACCCACAAACAGAAAAAAAAAATCACCCGACTAATTACACCTCGCAATACGAACACTACGTTCATGAGTGAGTCTACACCCAATCAACACCACGATACTCCACATCCCTACTTTCTTTTGTTCCTAAATGAAAACTGTAACATTTCATAATTTTTTGTTAACCCTTTGACACCACAACTATCCATCAACTGCAAAAACTTAACCCTATGACTCCCTCACCATATCCACCAGCTTCCGATAGCGTGAGGGGGTCACAGGGTTAAGTTTTTGCTTTGCTAGTATGGCTGACAATGCTGATGGACAGGATGAGGGAGTCAAAGGATTAATAAGCATAGGTTTTATTTATTTATTTATTTATTTATTTATTTATGAGAACAATGAACACTAGGACATGCAAACAATTTCGGTCAAATTCAGCCCATGTAGTTCAGAGCTCTGGGATTTTGGCTGACTGCTACATATTTCAAGTTTCAAAATTGGATTTGGGATTTGTTCAAATGGATTCATCATATTCAAACATCTCTATATATACACTCCGCCTAAATCTGCCGGTAATTATCTGGTAAACTGTTGAGCCTGCACAGAACTCTATGCACAGGCAAAGTCATGAAATGGGGAAGGGGAGAGGTGAGAACACTTACCTATGGAACACTTAGCTGATATGTTTCGTAATTCTTTTCCAGCTAGAGCCATACTCACAAATCAAATACTTAGCTGACGTTTCGCAATTCTTTCCCCGCTATAGCCATACTCATACACGAAACACATAACTGACAAGTTTCGCAATTCCTTCCCAGCTATAGCCATACTCATAGATGAAACACTTAGCTCACACGTTTCATAATTCTTTCCCAGTTATACTTATAGCCATACTCATAGATAAAACAGCTGACATGTTTTGTAATTTTTTTCTGAGCTATAGCCACACTCACAGATGAAACAGCTGACATGTTTAGCAATTCTTTCCCAGTTATAGCCATACTCATAGATAAAAACACCTAGCTCACACGTTTCATAATTCTTTCCCAGTTATAACCATACTCACTGATGAAACAGCTGACATGTTTAGCAATTCTTTCCCAGTATAGCCATACTCATAGATAAAACACCTAGCTCACACGTTTCATAATTCTTTCCAGCTATAGCCATACTCATAGATAAAACACTTAGCTCACACGTTTCATAATTCTTTACCTGTTATAGCCATACTCATAGATAAAACACCTAGCTCACACGTTTCATAATTCTTTCCCAGTTATAGCCATACTCACTGATGAAACAGCTGACATATTTCATAATTCTTTCCCAGCTATAGCCATACTCATAGATGAAACACTTTGCTGACATGTTTAGTTAATTAATTTCCAGTTATAGCCATACTCACAGAAAAGCAAACTGCTGTTGATTCAAAATTGCACAGAGTCCAGAATACTGTCAGTTTTAGACTTTACTTACGGTAAATAATACTGTCTTAGACAATCTCATAAAAACCAATGCGATCAAGTTACTTTCACAATTTATTTTTCACAGAAATGAGTTTGTGGATGACAATTTTTTTTTCAAACATCAGAAGAATATATATATTAAAAAAAACAGACCTAAAAAATCAAATGGGCAGCATCCAAGCTTACTTTTATTATGAACACAAGACAATTGTAAATATATGAATGGTCTGCATCAGAACAACCTAAACATTTTAGACTGAGTAGGCAAAATATTTTATCCCACCATGTTCTACTCTTGCAATCCAATGGTAAAACATGTTCCACCTTTTTTTTTCACTTGCAAAGTATATATTCTTTTCTTTCATTGTTATTGTTGTTTAAAGCCTAGCTGACTGCATAGAGCCATATCAGGCTATAGCCATTTCAAAACATACACAATACTTCAACAGGGAAAAAAAGGAAAAGAAAATAAAGTACATTATCAATTGCATTCATGCACATAATCTAAGGAAATGCCCCTGGCCTTGACCACTCCGTCCAATTTATCGCACAGGGGATTTAAAAAACATACCTGAATACAATTTTAACATAACTCAGGACACTAAAACAAATATAAAAATGGGCCTAAATTATCTAAAATTGTTTACATATACCTCATTTCCTTACAGCCAAAGATGCACTCAATACGTACCCAATCATCACTCCCAAGAGAAAGTATATAAGACTTCATCGAACGCGTACAGGTGAACGTACCAGCAAGGCAGAAAATTATATGATGAAATGACAGAAAGCAAAAGTACAAGGCAGAAACAAAGAGAATGACAGAAAAGAGGAAATTTCTAGCACAGAATTACCAGAAGATGGAGATACTATTCATACTGAAAGAGCCCTCGGCATCCCCATGGGATCTCTTCTTTCATAATCAGGGAATTGTCTGATAGCATTCTAGTTGGTACAGCATCATACAAGATCTTTTACAAAATGTATTACATGGCTGACTAATATTATGCTTTCAAATAGTGTGTTTTGACAAACCGTGAAAACAAAGACCTGCGAGTGTCCTTCCCACCTGTATCAATCATCTCAATCCCCCAAATTCCACCCAAAAACACAATAAATTCAAATACATGTCATTATATTCTTGTGTTCTCACAACTACTCCCCCTCCTTGCCCACCCCACATACAATGTATAAATGATGTTAGAGAAACACTGAAATGTACAAGTCAAATGAGACAATAAAAGTTATTTTTCTGAATGAATTTAAAAGCATTCAGTGTGTACAAGACTGAAATCACTGTCCGGTATCATTTTTTATGCACCATGCAACATACACACACACACATACATACATGGAGACAGAATAGAGAGCGAGGGACAGAGAAGAGAGAGATGATCCATCCATCCATCCATCCATCCATCCATCCATACAATGATACATAAATATGATATAATCCATCCATCTATCCATATATATATATGTATCCATTCATCCATAATACATCCATCCATCACATCACAATCCACCACACACACACACCA
Organism: Monoplex corrugatus; assembly: GCA_030674185.1. Taxonomy (NCBI): domain Eukaryota; kingdom Metazoa; phylum Mollusca; class Gastropoda; order Littorinimorpha; family Ranellidae; genus Monoplex; species Monoplex corrugatus. The sequence goes on from JAPXFY010000012.1 coordinate 12,838,052, forward strand.
CACACACACACACACACACACCACACACACACAACACACACACCACACACACACACACACACACACACACACACACACACACACACACACACACACACCACACACACACACACACACACACACACACACACACACACACACACACACACACACACACACACACACACACACACACACACACACACACACACACACACACACACACACACACACACACACACACACACACACACACACACACACACACACAACACAACACACACACAATTCCTGTTTTTGAAGAAAAGTAGAAAAAAATCCATAACGATCATATGTCATTTACACAATACCTGATTAGTCTCCTTAACAACATGTCCAGTTTCAGGAGCTAAAAGAAATCAAATAAACCTACTGCAGACACAGAGCCGCACACAAACGTCTCTTTTGTCTCATTAATTTGTCCCACACATGTTTAATTTAAAGGAATGGTCAAGAATGAAAACAAAACCTGAGGAAAGGTTGAAATCTAGTTAAACAATTCTTTTAATATGTTAAGCAAATCCTTCTCATAAACACACTCAACACAACACACACACACACACACACACACACAGAGACACGCACACACACAGAGACACACACATCTGCTTGCTCGCTCTCTCTCTCTCTCTCTCTCTCTCTCTCTCTCTCTCTCTCTCTCTCTCTCTCTCTCTCTCTCTCTCAAACACACACACACACAAATACATAATTATATACACAACACACACACAGAAAATACTATAATCTTACACACACACACACACACACACAATATACATACAGACAATACTGCAATTATCTTGTATCTTTTACGGATTTACGCAAGCGACTCATTTTTCAAATATAACTGAGGAAGAGCATTTCAATCAGAAACGTTAGGCAGAGACCACTCAGTGAGAGACACACAACTGGGAATATATACAGTATGATAATGTATACTATGCAGTTTTAATATCAAAATCTATTTCATGGACGTCGAAGTTCGAACATCCATAAGGAAAATATGCAGAACTGAATCTATAAAACACACACACATGTTAACGTTAGAAAAATATCAAACCACACATGTCATGGATAGATCAATACTCAGATCCCCTGACACACCACATAGCATACAGAGTAAAGAAGGCAAATACTGTAAATAATGAACAAACAAATGAATGAATGAATAATTAAGTAAATGATAATAATTAATAAAAGTGATGATGATGATGATGATGACAACAACAATAACAACAACAACCGGCATCACCATTAATTATCATCATCATCATAATGACAATCACACCGAGAACAGTAATCACCATCATCATAAAAATAATTACAATGATGCTGATGACAATGATGATGACGATGACGATGATGATGACAATGACAACAAAAATAATAATAGCAATAATAATAATGACGATGATAACAGGGATATAATATTAATAATTATAATAATTCCATTTGTATAATGCAAAAAGTCCATGTGAAAGCATGCTCACAGCACTTTCCACAGCAAAAAGTAACACACAAAACAACAATAAAATCAATAAACACATAAAACATTATTTCCTTTTTCAATTTTTACAGGTGGATGAGTTGTTCCATGTCAATACATGAATGCAGTACAAACATAGTCATACACACACACACACACACACACACACACACACACACACACACACACACACACACACACACACACACACACACACACACACACACACACACACACACACACACTCACACCAATGCAACATAAACACAAGTTCATCAAAAACAAACAACAGATCATAACAATGAAACCAGAAATATGCAGTAGTGACACGCGTCCACAAAACTGTCAGGAAGAAAAATGTATAAATTGCGTGATACTTTTTCAGACACACACATACATTTACAGCACACACACACACACGCACACACACAAAACCACACACACACACTCACACACACAAAACCACACACACACACTCACACACACAAGTATACTCACAAACACATGTGTGCACGCACACACGCACAAACCACACACACACACACACACACACACACACACACACACATGTACAGGGAGGGTGGGAGAGTTACTGGATCAATACAGTAATACATTTGCAACAAGTAATATGAAATCAGACACAGGCAATACTACCGCTAATACAAACAGAATACGTCTAATATCACTTATAGTGAAAAGACGTTAAATTAAAGAACGAACGAACAAACAGAATATAATGAAGAAAAATTTATGGAATTAGAATTATTTGATAAATACAAGTCTTTCATGTTCACAAACACACACACACACCACACACAACACAACACACACACACAACACACACACACACACACACAACACACACACACACACACACACTTAGAAGAATTCATAAGAAAAATGGGAAGACAGCCATGGTCGACAACAGAAAAAAAGGTGTCAGTAACATGTCAGTTTATCAATGGAAAAAAAAAAAGAAAGAAAAAGGTGGGGATGGGGGTGAGGATAGTATCACTTTATCACGTATCAATGACAACGGTCCCATTGAACACAACAGTCGAATTAATAGCCTTGCTGTGTTGGTGGCCATTCAGACGCTGGTGAAGCTTTTTCCATTTGTTGAAAAGTATACCTGGCCACAGAAACGCTGTACTGCGCCAAGGCTCTGCCCGCGTCCACGCCAACAGCATCCCAAAAACTTGTAGATAAGGCAACAGGAAAATCAACAGCCACACTGCCAACGGAATGTCTGTCACATGATGCCAAAAAGACGACATCACAAAGGCCTCGTCCCCATAGTGATATGTGCGCACATGGTCCAATGCCAGAGAGTTGAAATGATCATTGATCTCAAATATATAGTACACAAAGCTGAAAGAGGCAGCCAGATAGACGAAGACTGCCAACCATGCAATGCGTTGACGGAACTTCATTTGTGAGATTCTGCCACAGTTACACTGTCTGCATGCCTAGATCCTCATGTCAAGAAAGGCTCCTGGAAAAGAATAAAACAAACTAAGTAACACTACAGTATTGCAAAAACTATGTCAAGAAAGGCTCCTGGAAAAGAATAAAACAAACTAAGTAACACTACAGTATTGCAATAACTACGACCACACAAGAATAGATTTACAAGCTAAAAGCTGTGCTATAACCCCGAGGCGAGAAAACCAAAGGCTGCACACACAAGAGTTTTGTCCAGCCAAACCTGAACTGATGCTGTCAGAAAGGAAAGTGGAAGCTCTAACTACTTCACCAACTTTTTTTCTTCTTCTCTTGCCTGCCATCAACAAGGTCAGGCCACATCAGGCGATGGATGTGGCTGCCTCCTACAGCTCCTGCCAGCCACCTTGGAGCCTGGCAGTCAGAGACGACCTGCTGTATCTCATGTTGTTTCACCTGATAAGCCATGTCTCATGTCATTTCACATGACAGAGGTGACATCATGGCAAATATGCTTGGCCCTCCCAACCACAGGGGCACATTGATAGATATGTCAGTCTGAGTTGAGGCTGGTTCCTGTTGAGCTGCAGGACCCAGTGCTGCTCCGTCCTGAAGAGACCTCAAAGGGCAAGCATCATTCTCATCTGAAGTAGGTGATGTATAGACACTTATGTTATATTGCATGGTACTGGGTGACTGTATACTCTTACATTATATTCCATGGTACTATGGTTTGCTAGAAGGTGTCTGCTAGCCTGGTACCTCTCACTTCAACCATCAGGTTTCTGTATATTTCTGTATATCCACACATCCACTGTCTCTCTCTCTTGTTAAGGATACACTGACATGATTAAGAAATGATGTATACAAAACACATAAATATATGTATGTATCATTGTATGTATGTGTGTATACAAATAAATAAATCCATCAACAACGAAATGACATACAATGAATCTCTGACAATAACAGACTCTTCTTTTTCGATTCTCACTTCCTTCTCTTTCCCTCTCATTTTTAAACTACTGTCTAGCACGAATGAAATCTATGATTGCATACATGATAAAGAATTCCTCTTTGTACAAATGAGGGGCCAGGCTTGCTATGTACAGTCTTGCCCTCCAATGAACAAGCCCTCAAGACTGGTACAACTGCTCAGCATCTTAACACTTTGACTCCCACACCCTACCCATCAACTGCAAAAACTTAACCCTTTTACTCCCTCACCCTATCCACCAGCTTCCTGTAAGGGAGTCAAAAGATTAAGTTTTTGCTTTGCTAGTATGGTTGACAATACAGGATGCTGGTGGACAGGATGCGGGAGTCAAAGAGTTAAACTGAATGTATAGCACAACAATCAGCGTATTAACTATTATGCTAGATTTCTTTAAGCGCAATTGGAAACTGTTACTAGCGTTAGCCACTCTGTACGTCAGTGACATGACACCAGCAGGGATACATGTATGCAATGTGCATGCCTGGATTTTTTTTCTTTTTTAATTTTTCAATGACTGAGCCATACAACTGACTAATAAACATCAAACAGATGATGTATAAAATAGGAAATGTTGTGAAATAACATCTGAACTCCACCAGCAAGGCAACAAACATTGATTCAGCTCTGAGTACGGTCACTGATCTTTCTTACTTGTAGCTGTTACAAACCACTGCTATAACAAACACATTATCTGTCTCCCTTGAATTTCCTTGTAGGCAGACTCCACCCTTTGTCACAAGAAAACTTGAAATCCAGAGAATCTGAGAATTTCCTAGAGTAAACTGAAATCTTCAGGTTTTTCCCTAGAATAAGCTAGAATCTTCCAAGTACAAACTGAAATCAGCAGTTTCTGCCTTGTTCAAGTAAAAGCTAATATCAAGTTTCATTCCTAATGCGTGTAACAGTCTTTTGTTCATGTCACAGCATTACTTTTTTTTTCATAAGAAAATAATGGAATACTGAAGATTGGACATACTTTTACAAACTGTTCATGTAACACACAGGTTACACTACACATTTTTTCATACAAAAAAAAAGTTTTCTTATTGTCTGTCTTGATCACAGAACCAGTATCTGCATTACTAAGGAAAGAAGATGACATAGATGTTACTCCTGCAAAATACAATTACAAAAGAAAAAACAGAACAGAAGTATCCATTGGGAAAAATAATTTTTCTTGGATTGTAAAATGCAATACACTTCTTGAGGTATAAAGAACAAACAAACAAACAAAACTGATACCACAGCTCAATGTGTCTACGATCTCTGACAAAAACTGAAGCCCAACGGACGTGGCAGTCATGTAGGTTAATGTCATATTTTCAAGCCGCAGGTCTAGGTTTGATCTGCCAAGACATCACCGCTTGGTGATAAAGGGTGAAGATTTTCCTATCTTCCAGGTCACAATGTGTGCAGACTTCAAGTGCCTGTACTCCCTTCATGTGTCATGTGTGTATATATAATATATATATATATGCATGCTTAAAGAAAATCAAATATGCACATTAAACATCACACACACACATACACATACATGTACACATACAATACAATACAACAATATTTTATTTATATAGCGCAAAATCTTGATAAAATCAAATCTAAGCGCTGAAACAGACACACACACACGCACGCACACACACGCGTACGCACACACACACACACACACACACACACGCACACACACATACACACACACACACCCATGCACGCACGCAACACACACACCACACACACACACACACACACACCACACACGCACACGCTATAAATGGGGAGAAAGAATAAAAGCAATGGAAAATTATAGAGAGCATATTATACAATTATATATTACAATGTGATTCCCCTCCGAGTGGAGACAGGCTGCAGAGGGGATTGAGTGAGGTCAGGATTTTATGCTGAGGAGAAAAGGTGAGTTTTGAGAGCGGACTTGAAGGAGACAAAAGTAGGTTGCTGAAGGACAGAGAGAGGAAGTTTGTTCCAGGAGAGCGGACCAGAAACAGAAAAGGCTCATGGACCATAGGTATTGAGCTTAGTGCGTGGAAAGCGAAAAGTCAGAGGATCGGAGGCAGAGCGGGGGGTACGTGAGGGAACATAGATCTCAAGTAGGCTTGACAGGTAATCGGGGGCTGCGTTATTGAGGCTTTTGTAGCACATGGTGTCTAGTTTGTACTGTATCAGTGTATGCACTTTGATACAGGGAACCAGTAAAGTTGTGCCAGGAGAGGAGATATGTGGTCAGCTTTTTTCTTTTTGAGTACAAGGCGTGCAGCATTGTTTTGAATGCGCTGTAGGATGTGAATGGTGGAGGCAGGAAGACCAGACAGGAGTGAATTGCAATAGTCAATGCAAGACATTATGAAGGAGAGAACGAGTTTTGCAATTGTTTCGACAGAAGATACTTCCTGATCAGGCTTATACGATGGAGGTGATAGTAGCAAGATCTGGCAGTTTGAGAAACAAAGTTGTTCATGGAGAGGGTAGAGTCAATGCAGACACCAAGGTTTTTAGCTGAATCAGAAATTGGGACTGATGTGTTACATAATGGGAGAGAAAGAGGAGGCAGCTGAGAAAGTTTCTGACGGGTGGTCAGATGGAAGGGCTGAAGTTAGACGGGTAGAAAGAGCTAAGCAGTTGTCAGTAGCTGAATTGTGGTGATCACGAGAAATGATCCAGTCAAGAATGTGACCTTTTTGATGGGTTGGTTCAGAAATGTGTTGAGTCATATTGTGATTGAGAGAGAGTTGATGATATGTCTTGTGTCATAACAGTGAGTATTGTCATAGTGGACATTGATGTCACCTAGAATGATGAGATTTCCAGGTAAGAGGCAGTAGTAGTCAAGTAGTTGGTCAAAGTCAGAGAGAAACATGGATGTGGTGAGCTCACAACACATGTATAAACACACACACACACACACAAACACACACACACACACACACACACACACACACACCACACACAACACACACACACACAAGCACACAAGCACACACACATACACAATCATGCATGCACACACACACATGCACGCACGCAAGCACGCACGCACGCGCACACACGCACACACACACACACACACACACACACACACACACACACACACACACACACAAATTCCAGACAAGATTCATATCATATAAAAAGAAGAATATAGAGGAACAAAGACGCAGGCTCTGAGAAAATGAGATCTTGGGGTGGGATTTATGTAGTGGGAATTACATCTATCCAGTTGATTTGGATAATATACTGTATCTTGAAGCCCACCTTCCAATCTGACTGCACAAGTTCAAGCCTGGCTCCAGGACTCTTTGTGCATACAGTGTCCCAAGTCCACCCTCCTATAAATGGCTAACTGACTGTGGTGTAGGCTAGGTAAAAGTAAAGTACACAGGGGGAAGAGATGGGCATCATCCCCTCATGCTAGTTTTAAAACAGAGGAATCAACAACCGCCTCAGTGTCATATGCCTTACTGGCTGTAGGACAACCTTTACAATCTATTGTATTCTATCAACTTATATTAATTTTCTCATCTGCTTTAAGTGATCCACTCAAACAGCATTCACACCCATTTTGTGAAACAAACATAATAGGCCAGATGGTAATAAAGGGAAAAGGAAACTTTAAAAAAGTTAGTACATTGTAAAGGAAACTTTAAAAAAAAGTTAGCACATTCTACTTAGATTTAAACTTTAAAGACTTTTATTAAAAACATTTTAAAAATTAAGAAAAGGTTAAAGACAAGAAAACACTGAAGAACTTAATACAGATAACATAATAAATTCACACACACACACACACACACACACACACACACACACACACACACACACACACACACACACACACACACACAAAACAAAACAAAACAAAACAAAAAAGTCTTTAGCCGCCATGGTCGCAATCAAGCAACTTCCCGTACGACTGCCATGGTCGCATTTGTGCGACTTGGAGGGGTCATGCTAAATACTAACTTTTCATGCACGTACAAAGCTTCTGTCAGCTCCACTGGTGAATGCAGGCGACATTGCTATCTTTAAACTTTACCCAGCAACCAAGTTTTTTAGTAGTAAGGCCGAAATGTGGCTTTGTTAACTGTCGGAATTTATGTCACATTTTCTACAAAGCATTTTCTCCAAAATGGCAGCAAATCAACAAGCATTGTCTACCACTCCGAGTAAAATAAGCGGACAGCTGACTTTGTGTGTAGATTTTCCATTGCTTTTCCTCATTTATTATAATGATATCTGGCACACAACTCACGAAATAAGGTCAGTAGTACAACTAATAAACCATATGAAAAAAAATCGTTTGTTTTTCTTTGTGATAAGATTATCTGTGGAATAATCGATAGATTCTGTGGAATAATCAAAAGCACATAAACATAAGCAAGCATTCATATATAAATTCAGCATCTGCCCTTTACAGAGCCAAAAAAAAAAAAAAGTAAGTGAAAATCTTTGATAGTCTTTGAGATATAAGCTTTTAAAATGCATACTGCGCTGCAACATTGGCTGCCCAAAATATACTTGGCACTGAGGAGTGCCGTTTCTGGGGAAACCTGGCGGTGAAAGAGTTAACACATCATAATGTATACATGTACATCTATCTTCATCCTCTCCCCTCCCCCAGCCCCATCCCATATATCATAGGCTGTTCTGTAAAGACTTCAGTGTTTTGTTGATTCGAATTGTCCAAATAGTAACTAGATCAGCCCTATAGGCTAAAGTATAGCGTCTAAGAACAAAGTTCTGCTTTCACGGAATATAGGCTAATAATTCATATTGTAATTGTAAAAATTGGATGATAAAACTTCCAGTTTCCTTCATCTGATTTTTACAATATTATATCTACCGAAACTGTCGAAAGTAGCTGAATTTCTAGACGCTAGACGCCTAGTTTGACAATTCAAGTCAACAAAACACTGAGACCTAAACAAAACAGCCTTCATATCGGCCTATATATCTTCAATGTTATCATGCATAAGATCTATTGAGACTATTCTACATGACCTACTAGATCTAATACTATTCTCGTTCTGCAAGTCTGTACTAACTGCTTGAGACATATATTTTGAAAGTCTACTATGGGGATACTACGTGATTTCTTCATCTCTGCTCATCATACTCAAGCCATCAAAAATCATACAAAGCTTGCTGCAAGTGAACCTACCCTCACTTCAGCCAGCCACAGCAGACCACTACAGGCAAGTCAGGTGCGTGCAGCCATGATGCTAGTTACGGACTGTACACGCAAGGAGACTATAGGTACAGACACTGTTCTCATGTATTGTAGCCTCTCCTTACACATCGATGTGCAGTTAAATGCACAAGCACGCTTGTTGCTAGGACGAGGGGGATCTTAACCCTTTGAATCCCGCACCCTGTCCACCAGCATCCTGCATTCTCAAACATGGTAGCAAAGCAAAAGTTTAACCCTTTGAGTTCCTCACCCTTTTTACTAGTTATCTGCAGTAAGTTGGTGGGTAGGGTGAAGGAGTCAAAGGATTAAGTTTTTGTAGTTGTGGATAGGGTAAGGAAATCAAAGGGTTAACAGATAAACATACCAACAAGAAAAGTATGCATAAAGACGAGAACAATACGGTCAAGCCCCTCTATAATAGATCAACAAGACAATCAAGCCATTCTTACAGTTTCCCTTCTATAAAGTAATAATATTGGGGGTTCTGGATAGAGGTAGTACCTTCGTTCTCTGAAGGCTGTAGTGGTTCCAAGTGCCATATCCCTGTCCATTGTCCTATCTGGTGGGCTAAACTATGTGAGGAGGAGGGTGTGTGTGTGTGTATGTGTGTGTGTTAAGTGTGCGTGTGTGAGTGCGTGTGTGTGTGCGCGCGTGTGTGCGTGCGTGTTGTGTGTGTGTGTGTGTGTGTGGTGTGTGTTGTGCGTGTGCGTGTGTGTGTGTGGTAATGGCATGGCATCATTGGGCGTTGAGTAATTTAAAATGTTTCTGAACAGGGATTTATCAGTATCTGAGGACACCACTGCTACACTCTACCAAGCATCAGTAAAGACATTTCTGTCAGGTCCACCCTTCAGTACCAAGATTATCATCTTTAACCCTTTGACTCCTGCACCCTGTCCACAAGCATCCCACATTGTCAGCGACGCTAGCAAAGCAAAAACTTACGCCTTTGACTCCCTTATCCTATCTACCAGCTTCCTGCAGGAAGGGTGAGGAAGTCAAAGGGCTAAGTTTTTGCAGTTGACGGATAGGGTGCGGGAGTCAAAAGGTTAAGTCCCTGTGAGAGATACTACGAATGTTTGTTTGCTGTCAGGAGCTTGTCTTGCCGATTGCTTCCTTCCTTCCTCAGTGGCATGCTAATCAGGGTGCAAGTAAATGGTGAAGCGTCTTAACCTTCCTTGGTCCTGAAAGGAGTGAAACAGGGTTTCGTTCCAGCACACAGACTCTTCTCCATCCGCTTTGCCATGATGCTGATTGATGCATTCAGGAGTGTGTACATGAAGTTCCGCTCAAATAAGGAAAACAAGTGCTCAGTCTGCAGAGAGTCCAAGCCAAAACCAAATTCATCAAAGCGGTTCTGTGTTAATTTTTCTGCACAGACGACTATGCACTGGCTGCAAACTCGCATCCAGGTAATTACGAGTTACAGGCGCCTATTCACGCACATGACAGTGACCACGTGAATTTTATAAAAGTCCCAAGAGCATGAAGCTGACGGATGAGCCGTTCAATCCAACCAGTATTATAAATGATAAAGAAGGAAAGCCACTTTTTGACCCAAACAAAATCAAAGAGAGATGGAAAAAAAATTACTTCCAGGACCCGTTGAACCCAACAGAGGAGAAAGAAAATGTTGTATTATTTAAGTCAGGACAATGCAATGACGCCTGACATACTCATAAGTGAAATCAAGGAAGCATTAAGATTTTAAGATTAAGCTCCACAGATACAGCAGCTGGACCAGATTAAATAATATCTGAGGTTACCAAAGCATGCAGAGAGATGGCATAGCATGGCTACATTCGATTTTTAATCAGGCATGGAAGCAATTGCCATGCCTCTATAGGGGAAAAAAGGAGATAAGAGAGATCGTAAGACATACAGGGACATCTCGCTTCTCAGCCATATAGGGAAAATGTATACCGAAGAAGTGAAACAGAGAATTAGAACTATCATAGAACCCCAACTGAATGAGGTACAGTTTGGATTTTAGGAAAAGAAGAGGATGTACAGATGCCATCTTCGCCCTAAGGTAGATGTCTGAAAACGCTATTGAGTATGACAAAGAACTAAACATGGTATTTATTGACCAAGATATAGCCTTCAGCAGAGTAGAGAGAAATATACTGTGGACAGTTTTAAGGACATGCGGCGTTTAAGGACAATTAGTTATAAGAGAATGTCATGCCAATGTATTGACACAATCAAAGCGCAGTGAGAACACCAGACGGCCTCAGGAATTGGTTTAATGTAAAAACAGGAGTGCGCCAAGGCTGTGTTTTGTCCCCTCTATTGTTCATTATTTATACAGAAGGGATCTCAAAGAACCGAAATCCAAATCGTAAAGACCTAAATGAATTACTATTTGGTGATGACCAAGACCTAATCAATGAAGCTGCAGAAGAGTTACAGGAACACTTCAGTAACTTTAATGCAAGCTCTGAAGATTATATAATAAAAATCAGCGTCTCCAAAACACAAGTTATGAAGGTGAGCAGAAGCCAAGGCAAGCTGGAATCACAGGTCAACAACATGGAACTGAAACAAGCTGAAGATTTCAGACATTTAGGAAGCACCTTTACACAGAATGGCAGAGTGGATTGGGAAATTGAAACTAGAATCCAGAAAGCAAATGCAGTAACTTATCAGCTGGCCCCTCTGCTATCACATCCACATATACCTATGGATACAAAGCGTCAACTAATAAGCTCTATTTTTAAACCAAAGCTATGTTATCAGTGCCAGACATGGGGGGGGGGGGGGAGACAAACAAAAACCACAGCTTGCGAGATGAGGTGTCTCAGAAAATCAACGAATGTCACTCGTCAAGACAAAATCAGAAATGAAGTCATTAGAGACACTGTGGGGACCAGGTCTACAGACGTCCTCTAACAAACCATGGTACCATGCAATACTAACGCAGAGGACCGGGAATCAAATGGTCACATTCATCGCTAGATGTGGTCTGACCATGTAGACAGCAAAGAAATCAGAAGACGAGCAACATTCTTTCATAACATTTATTGAAATGCACAATGAATTAGCCGAAACATCTTCAATTTTCATGTTTCGAACCAAAGTGGTCTAAATGCTGAATCGCCCAATAAACTTATCAAATGTGATTTTTTTAAAAATCCATGCATGAAACAACAATAAGATGTTTTTGCCTGTGCTGACACATATCTAGTTCATATACAGACACCAGTCCGTTCAATATTATATAATGTCCCGGGAGAAAAAGAGAAATAAGAAAATTGCTGCGGTCATCCCTCTCCGTGTGTCACGACAAATATATGCAGACAATAATGGCATCACTTCTATTTGTATAGTCATATTCATGTCTCTTCCCCATCCCATCATATCCACCCCCATCCCCCCCAAAAAATGTTTCAAAATTTGATTTCGAACTAATGCTATATTCACGGTTTCTGTACGACGTTCTTACCAGTATTAAGATAAGTTCAAACATGTAGCCTGGATTTTCAAACTTTACTGGGTAGAAGTACACACTGGTAGTTTTTTTCCCCCAGAAGTAACTCGTTGATAAGTTTAAAAAATAAAATTTAAAAAAAGAGCTTTCATGCAACTGATAAAACTTCAGACACAATCACACACATGATGATCACTTATGCATTAATAGCTCTCAAGAAGGCGAATGTACGTATATGTATGCAAATACAAGTCTACTGTCTTAGCCAGCAGACGACAGATCTTCGGCTTATTCAGTGCAGAATACTAAAGAGCATTATTGCGCATGCGCAAAAAGTGTGCTGTGTTTATCAGCGGTAAGCCTAGGTTTGGCAGCGCTGATTTCGATCCAAGAAAGAGTGCAATGCAATGTTGACAGTTGTAGTTCGAGTGCTAAGGACGACCATAAGCTGACGATGAAGCGGGTGGGTTACTGGATAAGCGAAAAGAAGAGCAAAAAGTTGAATTTTGAGGAGCACCGACCTCTTTTCAGGTAAGGGGTGCAACAGTTGCAACTTGAACGTTCTAAAGAATCAAGAATGTCATTATTAATTTCTTAATTAATTTCATTAAATCAGATTGAAGTCCATGTGGTGACAACGAATTTCCAGTGTATAGGCTACATAAGAAAGTAGCTTAACAGTGTGGCTTCTTCTGAATTATGTAAGATAATAAATAGTATTTGTGTCCATGTCACTGTGTATACGTGTGTGTAACACATGTGTCACTGTAACTGTCACACTGTGGTGTGTGACTTGCGCACGTGCGTCGACTACAGCCTGAAAGATACAAATCTTCAGTTTATCAGAAATGGAGATAACAACAGCATCAGTGTTCACATTCTGTAATTGTGTGGAATAGTTCTCTAGTCAAGTATTTAGATTTATTGCACTGTCATGACTATGCAGTACTGAGTATGCTAGGTCCCATCTTCAGGTGGACCACAGTGACAGTGATAATTTGCATTGGCCTACATAATACTTTCATGCCATGTAGTTTTGAAATGTACTGTTATTTGTAGGCCTATAGAGGATAAAGATGACATTATTATCTCGATAAGTTTCTTGGTCCTGTTCACTTGTATAAAAAAACAAACAGCCATACAGCTAGTGTTTTTATTGTATTTATTTTTTCCCCTTTTTACGATTAGTCTGTTCTGTTTTTTGTATTATAAGCCTTTTTTTTTTTTATAGAACTGAGCCCATAGTGTCCATCACAATGGTTTATCTTTCTGATATTAACTATCATTATCAGTTCCATGTAATGATAAATATTATTTTCCGTTCTTAGTGACTAATGGGAATAGCCAATTTAACATGGGGGGAAAAAATCTGCAAGAAGTAATTTTTAGCTTCATGTACAGATTATTCTGAAGACGTTCTACAAGCAGACCAGTGCTTTTTTTTTTTTTTTAACTTAAATTATTAGTGAATGAAACACAAGCTTAACAAGGGCTTGCTACTTTACATTGCCAAAACAAAGTTGCCTCAGTACTTCTGTGAATTTTTAATGTTTTGTTCATTTTTTATAAAATTCCTTTTTTCTTACTCCAAAACATAGTGTTATTTACATATAGTACGGTGACTCAAGAATATTAATTACCTACGGCAGTTAGCTACTCCTGTTGCAGAAAAGACGTTCATTTTTTATACTTTTGCACAATGTAACATAGTGTATAAATTTGTCTATTTGTCTGTCTGTCTGTACAGCTAATGATATGGTTGTTTATTGTAATGCATTTTTGTGGATGTTTATTGTAATGCAATGTTTGCAGTCAATAAACTCATTCTCTCTCTCTCGCTTGCTCCCTTTTCATGTCTTATGGTGTCTTTCTTTTCTTCCTAAAAAATCATGAGCTTTAAATCCAGCCTTGTAATTGCATCCATTAGCTAGCCTCTTGAACACATTACCTCACCACCTGAAATCATTGATAAGACCATAGTTTCACAATGTGTAAAATGAGGTCTATCTATCTATCTAGTATCTATCTATCTTTCTATCTTTTTATATATATATATATATATTATCTTATATATCTGTCAGTTTCACAGTGAGTGAGTAAGAGGAGGCGTATCTGTGGTCTATCTAATCTAATCTATCTTAGTATCTATCTATGATACTATCTGTCTATCTATCTATCTATCTATCTATCTATCTATCTATCTATCTATCTATCTCCTACCTACCTACATGTGTGTGCAACCTGGTCATGGAAGATGTGTTGAGTATAGCACTAGCACTAGCGGTAGTTTCTAGTAGCTAAAAGTAAGGAATATCAGTGATCTTATAGTTATACAGGGCTGATTCTTTGTTGCCTGCTGATGGATTCATATGTTATTCACATTTCCTATTTTATATGTTGCTATTATGATGTTTATCAATCAGGTTTTTTGGTTCCATCTTTGAGGAATCAAAAACGAACAAACAAACAAAACAAACAAAAAGCAACAACAAAAAACACACACACTCACTCAGTGACTCACACACACAACTGCACATGCACAGCATTGATACATACATTTTTGCTAGCATTGTTGTGTCAGACTGATTGCTGTGCTAGCTATACATGTATGCAGTGTTCGATGCTGAGCATTAAACTGTACCAGTCTTGAGTGCTTGCTTGTTGTTGGGCAAGATTATACGCTTGGCTTTTGTGAAACAACACATCTTTTACACAAAGAGGAATTTATTATACCTGATATTTGTGTTTGGTGCATTCCACTCACTCATCCTGTGGATTGATACCTAAAAATCAGATTAATGTTGTAATAATTACAGTAATGAAAATTGTTTATATAAAACACATCCTTATTACCCAGGCTACTACTGTATTACTATTAGGCACTTTATCGATTCATTAAGATTGAACACACACACACACACACACACACACACACACACACACACACACACACACACACACCTCACACTCACACACACACACACTCACACTCACACACATTCGCACACACACACTCTCTCTCTCTGTGCACCCATACACTCAAACTACCGACCCACTATGCACGTACACACATTCTGTCACACACACACACACACACACACACACACACACACACACACACACACACACACACACACACACACACACACACACACACACACACACATGGACAGAGAGCAAAACACAGTCATGTCTGTTCATATACAAGAAAAAGGTACCTTAGGTGACAGACAGCAGTTCAGTATAAATTTATAGGTGGAGTTTAGCTGTTGTCTTTTGAAGAGATGAGTTTTTAGTGCACATTGAAAGTCAGAAGGAGAGAACATGATGTAGATTGAAGGTGAGTGAGTTCCAGGCCGCAGAATACAAGAATGCCGTGGGCCATGATTTTTTCTGTGAAAAGAGGAAATTCCAAATTGTATCCAATTGTCAGAGGAAGAATGATGGGATCGGACAGGAGCATACATTTCAAAGAGATCTAAACGATAGATAGATGCTACGCATGTGATAATTTTTTAACACAGATACACAGACAGACAGATCTGTTTTGTTTTGAATTCTATACTTGATTTTGAGCCAGTGCAAGTGTTTCAAGAGATCTGATTATTGACATTGTTTCATCACTTTTCAAATAAGGTGGGCAGCTGAATTTTGTGCATACTGAAATGTTGGAGTATGGATGGAGGTACACCTAAAACACTAGTAAAAAAAAAAAAGACTGAAGAGCATCATAGTAATCCAGTCAAGACGGTATTCAAACAGACACTGAAGACACTGGTACTAGTGGTAGTGGTACAGTGGTACTGGTAGTGTTTTTGTGGCTTATTCTGTAAGGAATGGTGTGATCTCAGCTTATTGAATATGATGGAAGTTTGAGAAAGTATACATTGCAGATTTTGGCTTTGTGGTGTTTTAGAGTTAGTTCAGCATCTACTTAGTTCAGTTCACTAAGATCATGAACACTTGACATTAATGGGATTTTAGTGGAACCGAGGACTATTGACAGGAGAATATGAGAACCTTGATCTGAGAGAGAGAGTTGTATGAACCTGACAGTGTCTGTCTTTTCATCATTTAATTTTAATTTGTTGTTTGACATCCATTGTTTAATGTCAGAGACACAGTTTTGTAGTTTTTTGACAGGACGGTTATAATTGTTTTAATGTATCAGAACATTTAAGCAGGTGAACATTCTCTGATACACTGAGTGACTGTTGATGTGCTCAGTCAGAGGTGTTGTATACATTATGAAAAGGACAGGGCCTAGCACATAACGTTGGGGAACACTATTCAAATTCTGAAGAAGTTTTGGAGGACTGTTTGCCATTAATCACTAACACTGAGCCATCCGAAAACCCTGTGCATTGGCAAAGCCTTGAAATGGGGAAAGTGGAACAGGAAAGAGACCAGTGGAAGACTAAGCTTACTCTACTAGAATGATGGAAACATCAGGATGGGCAGGTAACAGGCCAGTTTTGAATGTTGCGGCTTTGACTGAACTACAGGTATCAGATCTGAGTTCATGGCTTTGTAAAATACAGTAAACCAGCCATCCCATAGATTGTTCTTATTCTTCTTTTCTTGCCACTCTGTCTGTCTGTCCCAACCTCCACTCCCCAGCCTCCACTCTCTCTTTCTTCCTGATTTTTTTTTTAATTGGTTAATTGATGAACTCTTGTTGCTGTTGTTCTTGGTCTTGTCTCTTTCACTTGTTTCTCTGTTTCTGCTACAGTTTGATGTTTTGTTGTTTTATAAGTTGAGGGAAGAAAAACATTTCCCTAAGTAGTTTTACTCTTTAATTACTCTTCTTCACAAGTCAGTCGGTTTCAGTCAGTCAGTCAGTGTCATCTGTTTTAAACTTACGTGCAGAGCAAGAAAGAAAATCAGATGATCATCTTGCAGTGAAATAGTAATTAGTAAAAAAGCTCTAGATCTTTTGATAACATGTTTTCATGAGCTATAAAAATCAGAAATGTCTCAGTTTTGTTTTGTAAGTGCTACCTGAAATTGTAGGATAATAGTTAATACTAACACTAATAATTCTGAGGAGTGTTCTGAGCTTACTGTTTTTGTACTTTGTATCTGCTTCTATGCTAGCTGAATGGGTAGCGCAAACTGTGTTAGATTTGAGAAGTTCTATACAACATGGGAGATAATTCTCAAGAGTTATGTCCTTTGATTATATTATAAAAATTCTCCCTGCTTCCCTTTTATTTCTTTGGTATTACTAATAATTTGTTACACCATGTCTAAGCAGCTTTGTTTGATCTTAACTGTCTTGTCATAAATTGCACATGAACTTGAATGAAAATTATTATGTTATGGATTCACTGTCAGAAAATTTGTTTAGATGTCCTGTAAATTTCAGGCACATGAATTTGATACAATACAGTTTGTAAACAAACTTAATATATGAACTGTACACCTTACTGTTGCAAAGTACTTTTTATGTGTAATGTCTGTCCCATATTTTTTTTAACAGGTTTATCTATTTTTAAACTATTTATCAGGGCTTGGCTGTATCTAATATCAAAATGCCAAATGTGTTTATTTACTGGTAATGATGTATATTTATGATATATGTGTTTGGTAGAATCATCATTGGATTATTCAGGTAATGAAAAAATATCACAATTAGTTGAATACCATCATACTGTATTGATAATGTTACGATCATTGAATTAATCAGTTAATAAAAAATATCACAATCAGTTGAATACCATCATACTGTATTGACAATGTTACGATCATTGAAATATTCAGTTAATAAAAACATCACAATCAGTTGAATACCATTGTACTGTATTGACAATGTTACGATCATTGAAATATTCAGTTAATAAAAACATCACAATCAGTTGAATACCATTGTACTGTATTGATAATTTTGTTATGCTGACCATTTTTTTATATTTTTCTTTCAGAAATGCTGGAATAGAACTTGTGAAGGTAAGCATTGTACATTTTTCATTATTGGGCATTTTATGTTGTTTTTTTGTTTTGTTTTGTTTTTTAAAATATGCGATTTATCAGCAAGAGAAACTCTTGACAGGTATAGTGACATGATACATATACAGACATTCATCAGACTACATATTGAAGTGAAATAAAATTGAATATATTAATTATAATTATATATATATATCTAAAAAAAAGATCTCAATCACATAATAAGACAAAAATGTATACTTTAAAATGAAATCCAAGTCTATATTAATTTATATGCACACACACACACACACACACACACACACACACACAACACACACACACACACACACACACACACACACACACACACACACACATACACACACACACACACACACACACACACACACACACACACAAGTATGTGTGCATGCACCACACCTAAAGTCTAAAAGTTGATAGTTTTTTATACTTAACCCCTTTGGGTGTCTAAGATAACAAAACCAGTCACCATAAATCATCAGATCAAATTACACGTTGCAAAAGAAAGTCAGATATGACAAATATTTATTTGTTCATTATTATTCATTCTTTGATCTCTTCCTTTTGTCCCTTTATTTCCTCTCTCTCTTTTATTACCTAACGAACAGATCAGTCTCTGATATGTTTATATTGATTTAACTGCTTAGTATAATTAAAGAAAATGTATTTCTTTGAACTATCGGTAATAATGTTTGCATTGATGAAATGTATGTCAATTCATGTATACAGTATGTATAGTGTAGGCCCTATCTTGGGTGAGGGATGAATATGAAAATAGTGCATTTAAACACATGTATACACATTGCATATTTCAAACCCTCATACATAAATACACTATTGTTCTTGTGCTCTCTCTGTTTCTGTGGGTGTGTCTATCACATTATGTGTAGACCTTTAGAAATATAATGTGTCAGCAAGTTTTGCTTGTTTTGTTTTGTTTTTGTTTTTAGTTTTTTCTTTGAAACTTGTTGACAGATCAGTACAGAAATTGGTTCACTCATCATTTCCTGTTACGGTAGCTTAAAAGTTCAAGTGCATGGACACAGTTGCACAATGTGTTAATTTGAATGAATCATGACCAGTTCTTGTTCACGCTTCGATAGATTTTGAGGAAACTTGAATTTGAAGTGAAGAACATGAAATTATCCGTTCAGTGGTTGGATAACGTAAAAAATACCCTGTATTCACTCCAGACAAGATGTTTTTTTGTTTTTTTGTGCCGACCCATCTGTTGCTCCGTTTCTGTGTCACTGCTCTCAAGCCATTCATTTTGGCTTTTCAACACTTTGAAATTGATGTACAGTGGGAGCAGGGCAGGAAAGACTGTAGAATCTGGGACAGTTTTTCACAATACTATGATGATAGGTGAGGATGGGGAAGATAATGATGAAGATAATTGATGATGCTACGGGGAGTTCCGTTAAGGATTTACACTGCCTGACAGGGCTGTACTTTGTGCTTCCGTTCATAGTGTACTGTGGCGTGAAGCAGGCCAGAGAGATACAGACATCTGTTGTATATACTGTTAATCAGGAGATTCAAGCAACATCCTCAGTGAAGCATATATATATAAACTTGATGAGATTTGACTGTGCTGTGTTTGGTTTTCCAATGGTCTTTTCACACATGTAATTCTTGGTAGGAGCCAATTTAGGCTGGAAAATCCCATGATGTGGACTAACGGGATTTAAATCTACAACCTTAAACTGTATTACTATTGTCAGCCGGTACACCACAGTGACTGGTCATAAGATTTTGTGCATGAATGCATGGATGCTACATACCATGCACAACACACACACACACACACACACACACCACACACACACACACACACACACACACACACACACACACACACACACACAACATGCACCATGCATAGCACACAGACACAGACACACTCACACACACACACACTCTCTCTCTCTCTCTCTCTCTCTCTCTCTCTCTCTCTCTCTCTCTCTCTCTCTCTCTCTCTCTCTCTCTCTCTCTCTTACTTTCACATAGCCTTACACCGCTTGAGTGTGTACAAAATTTTCATCATTGATGAGTACTAGTTGCTGAACAGTAGCAGTGTCGAGAGCGTGTATTGAACTTCTGACTGGAAACAGAACTGAATTGGTGTACATCACACTATTATCTCATGCTGAAAATAGCTTCACTGCTGAAAATGGGTTCCCTATTGTAGGCTGCATCATCAGAGACATGGGAGAGATATGCAGGTCACTGACTGATTATACAGCATATGATGGAAGTTTTCTGTCTGCAGTGGCCTGTGTCAATTTTTCTTTTCTTGCTGCAGTGGCCTAAAATGGCTAAATCCATTTTCTTTCAGTTTCAGTTTCTCAAGACGATATCTCCACACTCGGAACAAATTCCATGTGCACTAACCTCACAGGTGCCATGTGCATGGTTATCATGGCACAAGTCTTAAGCCTGCACACAAACCCATGTGCTGGCCAACCCTGAGGTTCTACCTAACCTGTGTTTTACCTAGTCTATATTTTATACTGGTATTGTATCAACCTATCATTGGAATCAAGTCTATCATTGGAATTATACTTGTATTGTATCAGCCTATTGTTGAATTAATCAGTTTGCACTCAGCATAGCAGAAAGCTTGATACAGGACATACCACACACTTTTTTTTTTTTTTTTTAGCTCTGAGATACGATGCACTGGGCTTATGCAGATTGACCATCGCCTGTGGTCAAGTGAGGTTTTGATCACCAGAAAATTAGTGCATTTATAGACCAATCTCTCTGTACTGATGTCTCTGGTTTCTCTAGCTCAGAGAAGACTCCAGTCCCTAGGCAGTGTGCAGAATGAAGGCTGATTGATTGTGGGGATGTCGCTTGCATGCAGACAAAATTTTCTTTATTGAATGACTGATGTGGTGCTGTCTAGGGATTTCAGAAGTTAAAGTGATGTTATGATGTTGAGTTGTGTGTGTGTGTGTGTGTGAGAGTGTAAGTTTAAATAAAGCTGTTATCAGAGTAATGTGTTTTCATTAAACAATACCCCTGTTCCTACTTCTGAGGGAAAAAATAATTGAACAGGGAGAAAAACCCTTTTCTTCCTATTGAAATAGAATTGCAATTGAAACAATGTATTGAAGAAGAAGAAAAAACCCTAGCACGCACGCACGCATACACACACACACACACACATGTCCGCATATAGATGCATACGTTCTCTCTCTCTCTCTCTCCACACGCACACATACAGTGATACACACACACACACACACACACACACACACACACACACACACACACACACACACACACACACATACACACACACACACACACACACGCACACACAGACAGACCAATGCAAAGGGTAATATCTGCCATTCTCAGTATTCAAAAAGGCGTTCATTTGTCATGTCACAAAAGGAATAGGGAAACACTCATCACTTGAACATTGTTCATTCAATCTCTTGTTTCCCTCTAAAAGTCTACCAGTATATTCAGCACTGGTTTGCTGAATCATGGTCATTGTCTTCCATTGTCCTGGTCCTCCTTCTCAATGTGACAGTGTTACTGTTAGTTGTTTCAAAATTGGCTGTTCTTTCTCATCTCTGTGTATTGGCTTGTTCTGGTGGTGTCAGTATAGAATTAGGTAAGTCCGGCTTTCCCCACTACTCTGGGATAGTTATCCCCTTTGGCCATATCACCTGAGGTGGGTGTAGGAGGTAAAAACTGAACCAAATGATCAGTCAATCTCCCAGAATGCTTATTTGTCCTGGCAAGCCTGGCTTATTTCTCAGCTAACCATATATCTGATTCTGAAAGCCATCCACTATTTGCTGCCCGAGACCTGCTGGGTTGGGACTGGTCACCCCACTACCAAGTTGTAGTCTTTCCCAGAAATGGCTGTGTACATATCAGCTTTTCCTGTTTTAGCTGTACCCTGGTTAGTTGGGTGTGAATAGTGTCAGATTTCCTTCTTGTTTAACCGGTTGACTCCTGCACTCTGTCCGACAGCATCCTGTATTGTCAGCTTCCTGCTAGTACAGTATAAACGTAACCTTTGACACCCTCACCCAGTCCACCAGCTTGCCGTTTGTGGATATGGTGCAGAAGTCAAAGGGTTAAATTTTAAATTGTTTTTGCTCCTACCTAAGTTTGTGGGAAAAAACAAATAGATAAGAAGTTTTTGCTTTTTTTCATGTAATAAAGGCTGCAGAAAAGAAATATTTCATGAGGTTTGACCGTCTTCTTTTTATTCATTATCATCATTATGTTAACAAACAACACATGTGTGCGCACGCTTACATGTGCACACACATGCACATACACGCACACACTTGCACACACACACACACATGCACACACACGCACATGTGCACACATGCGTGCGCACACATACACACACACACACACACACACACACACACACACACACACACACACACACACACACACACACACACACACACACACACACACACTGTTCTTTTTGTTGGTTGGTTGGTTGTTTTTTTCCATATATGTTACATTGTTAGAAAAGGAAGATATTTGATTAGGCTTGACAGTGTGTTTTGTTTGTTTTGTTTATTTGTCTGTTTAGTTTGGTTGCTTGTATCTAGATGAAATAGTAAGAGATATACAGGTGTAACCATGTCATTTGTACAGTGTCATGACAGAGGCATATTAGCAGAGAGGTAGAGCTCCCATCTTCCTGTCTGATTGTATGTATACATGTAAGTGTGTCTTGAGAAAAGCTTTTTGCGTGTGACCACTTGTGAATGGCTACCTGACCATGTTCGCATTTGGGGAAGGTAAAGCAGCTAAGGAGAGTAGATGGTACCACTCTTATAACAATGTCCCTGAAAAAAAATTTAAGTCTTTGTCACCTTACTTCCCCCAAACTTCAGCATTATGAGACAACTTTTACATTTTACCATAAATCTCACTTCCTCACCCCATCTACTACAGCTCTGTTTCTTACACACTAGGTAGGCAAGTTTTCGAGGTGTGCTAGGTAAAAGTGTTTCTTTGTTTCATCTAACAGCAGGTGTTCAGCACTAGGTATTGGCTAGGTAAGACTAAGTAGCATTGAGAGACTCTTGCAGCGAGATAAGATGGTAGCAGTGCAAGTCATCTTTGTATTTTTGATGACGACTGCATCTACTATTGTGAAATAAGTGCTGCACATTGGCTGAAATCTTTGTCTTCCTTGCGTCCGTTTCATAACACACATTTTTCTCGCCCTCGCCACTTGCTCTCGCCACTTGCGCACTAGTAGGCTAGCGTGTAAGAAACAGGCCCCAGCTTCTTCAGTAAGGTGTGGTGTGTTGCCAGTGGGTAAGGTGTGAAAGGACTAGTAGTGTCAGTTGTTCAGGTGTGATAATGACAGATGTACAGCTGCATCAGTGACTGTTTAGGTGTAAGAACCACAGTTGTATAAATTTTTATGTAACAGTGACGGTTGTACAGTATGTTAATTATTAAGTGTTGGTTGGCCTGTGTTGACAGCTGGATTTGACCCAGCCACTGGACACCCAGGGTCCTTTTGATGCCATCGTGCACAAGGTCACCGACATCTTGGCCAAGGCCGACAACGGCAACGCTGTGGCACGTCAGTACATTCAGAACATACAGGTAAGGTCAAGGGGAGACACTTTGACATTTTGTCACACTTTTAGCACCAAAGCCATAATGTACATAAGTGGAAGAGGAAGGAGAATTTGTGAGCGCAGTCAGTAACAGTTGTTTACAGGTACATATGCACTCACATATAAGCGCACACGCAAACACATGCTAGCAAGTGTATGCGTGTAAACACAGACAAGTATTTATATAGACATTTGGGTTGTCGTATATAAGTGCACACACAAACACATGCTAGCAAGCATATGCTTGTACACACAGAAAAATATTTACGTAGACATTTGGGTTGTCACATATAAGTGCACACACAAACACATGCTAGCAAGTGTATGCATGTACACACAGAAAAATATTTATATAGACATTTGGGTTGTCACACGCGCACACAAACACATGCTAGCAAGCATATGCTTGTACACACAGAAAAATATTTATGTAGACATTTGGGTTGTCACCTATAAGCACACACACAAACACATGCTAGCAAGTGTATGCCTGCACATACAGAAGAATATTTAAATAGACATTTGGGTTGTTCTCTTTTTTATTGTTGTTCTCTTTCAATCATTTTTAAGTATTGGAACTTAATTTTCCAGTTGGTGGAAAAGTCTCACATGTGCATACACACACACACACACACACACACACACACACACACACACACACACACACACACACACACACACACACACACACACACACACACACACACACACCACACACACACACACACACCTCTCTCTCTCTCTCTCTCTCTCTCTCTCTCTTCGTCTCTTTGTCTCTGTGTCATTGTCTGTCTCTGTCTCTCTCTCTGTGACTATGTCTCTGTCTCTTTTTCTCTTTCTCTTTCTCTCTCTCTCTCTCTCTCTTTCTTCTCTCTTCTTTCTCTCTCTCTCTCCCCCCCTCTCTTCCTCTCTCATTCCCTCTTCCCCTCCTCCCCCCCTCTCTCTCTCAGAGAGTCACCTTACAATTATCAGTGTAAAGGTTTCCAGTCAGTGTAAAGGTCAAGAGGCGAGAGGTAGGGAGGGATTGATGAAGATGAACTAAATAAATCAGTAGTTTTATGTTCAGTGAATTTTACTTTTTAGACTCTTTTCTTTTTACTCTGTGTGTGTGTGCATACTGTAAATGAATTTAACTGTTATCAGTTAACTTGTGCTACTAGTGCTTTCTGTGTATGCCTGCTCACCGTAGTGTTACAGAGCTGAATGTTTGTTTGTACTTTCAACTCCAGAGTGGTTAAACAGGTCTTTTGTTGCAGTATGTACTATATAAATATCTAGAGAGAGAATGAGAGACAGAAAACAAGAGAAAAAGAGGTGTCAGCATCAAGTTTCGTCTCTGTGTGTGTGTGCGCACGTGTGTGCATAAAAAAATGCTGGAATGAGATGATCACAATACATTCTTACAAACTTTAAATTGCTGGAATGAAAGGCTCATATTAGTCATAACATATATGATGTATTCTTACAAACATAGAATTGAGACATACAGAAACAAACAGAACAAAGATATATATATATCTTAAGACCACACAAAGTTCATACAGACCACAATAAGTAACGAAGCGAACGCATAGGTGTATAAGTACTAAAGTAGGACCTGAGTGATGTAAGATGTACTGACACTGACAGGTGGATCAGGTAAATGGATGAAAGTGCAGGGAAGTAAAAAGAATGTTGCCACCTGCTTTAGTCACTCAGCATCACTTCTGTCACTGACTTCTCATTATCACTCCTTCGGTGTTAGACTGCCTGCTGATAAAATAAGTGAGGCATGACTCTGCTTCTGTTTTTTTAAACTCTGTCTCTGTTAAAAAAAAAAAAAAGAAATGGGGTAAGGAAAAAGAAATGTGGAGGCGGAGACAGAGTTAAAAAGGTAAAGAAAAAATAAGATTGAAGAAAAAGGAAAGGAGTCAGGGTGTGGTCTTTGCTTGCGTATGCCAGCAAACATTTCTGAACTGCTTATGGACAGGTGGGTTTTTTTTTCTTTGTTTCTTTTTTCTTGAATTTTTCTCTAATTTAATTACAATGAAAAAAAATCACAAAACAAACACAGACGACAACATGAATTAATGCTAGAACAGTAATTATGGCATTACAGACAGATATTTATCTGATTAAGATCTAAGATTCTGATCTAGTGGTGCCAAGTGAGTCTTCAGTATAATATATATTTCAAAATGTATATAGAAATTAGAATAGGCTTAGCCATCTTAACGGTGATTCTGGACAGGAATGAGGGATCATAACAAATGAATATGTTAATCTGTTCAGTTTTCAGCTGATATTATGGGTGGATTGTAATAAAACTTCAGATATTTGATTTAGATGGGATTGCAGCCTTAAAGGTTTAGAAGAAATTATCCATATTTAAGGTGTCAGTGATGCAGACAGTTTTTCAAAAGGAAGAATATTCAAATTGTTATAGCTGTCTTCAGTGATTCAAGTCTGTTGACTTTAATAGAAAGGATTTGTGTTCATGTCAAGTCTCTGTGTGATTGTAAACAGGATTCACCTTCACTGATTTCCCCATCTCACTTCCCACCCCCACCCCCATTTTTTTCTTTTTATTGTGAATGGATATTCACCAGAGTGGTCTCTTGGTTCACCCCAGGGAATCACAGATTTATCAGTTTGATTGAGCATGGTCATACACCTAAATATTCTTGTACATATTTCCCCCTGGTCAGTTCTTTTTCAGATGTGCAGGTGTTGGTAGTTTTTTTTAGTTTCAAGGGGCCAAAATTATGCATGTTCGAATAAATTAGTTGCATGATGGTCACAGTTATGCTTGAGGTGTGTAATGGTAATAGAAATAGATAATTTTTGTTGTTGCTGCTGTTGTTGCTGTTGTTTGGTTTTACCACATGAAACTGGGGAAATCCCCGACAAGATGGTCGAGTCATTCTGTTGTATATGAAAATTATCACACACGACACGCCCCACACACTCCAGATTTTGTTCTTTTCAAGGTCACTGTGACTTTGAAGAAGTATCAGATGTGATAGCAGTATATTATCAAAACAGGAAAACAATGTATGTGTTATCAGATATTCTTGAGAAATTGCTGCTCACATACCTTCCTCAAAAAGTGCTGATTTCATGCACTCGTTTTTTTGTTGTTGTTTATTTGTATGTTTTTTTAAATATTAATGATCATCGCAGGTGGGGAGATTTCCTTTGTGCTCACTTTTTATTTTTTGTTTCATTTTTTATGTCACCTTAATGGCCAGTTAAGCTGGCTCACTTTTTATAATGCAATGATGATGATGATGATGATCACAATACTGTGGAGTTCCATCTAGGATTGAGGTTACATGACAGAGCTGTACTCTGTGCTTACTATCATAATACATCCTGACATCAACCATGCCTGAGAGATACAAACACCTGCGATGTTGGTCAGACGATTCAAGCAACACCCTCAATGATGCTTCTGTGAAGTAGAAATTTGACTATGTGATCCCAGTCTTCCCAGTGAGCACATAGTATACTCAGATCCAGGTTGGAGTCGGTTGGAATCGAAAAATCCCATAGTGATTTTTGACAGAACTGATGGAGATTTGAACCCATAACCTTCCAATTGGTAGTCTGTTGCACAAACCACTCTACCATGGTAACTGGTACTGTTTTTTGTTGTTGTTGTTGTTGTTTTATGGGGTTTTTTACCATGTGATCTTGACCTTGGCATCATGACTTCACACTTATAGATAAGTGTGACTTCATAATGTTCTGCTCTTCGATCCTTCCAGAAATAGCGGAGAAAATCTTACTTGCATATTTCATTGTCAAAATGGACATACAAACACGTGCCTGTCTGTACTCAGCATTAGACAATCACCCATTTTTGTATTTGTCTTTTGAAAAAAGGAACTAGAAATTGAAAAAGAGAGAGGCATTGTTTTTTGTTTGTTTGTTTTTGTTAATATGGCTTGACCATCCTAACTTTATTCTTTTTTGTTTTTGTTGTTGTTGGTGGTGGTGGTGGTGTTTTTTTCTTTCTCTCTCTCTGATGTAACAAGAATACGAAAGTTTTTTTGTTGTTGTTGTGTTTGGTTTTTTTATATGTTTAGGTTGTTTTTTTTTGTGTTTTATTTTTATATGTTTAGGTTGTTTTTTTTAACTATATGTTTAGGTGTTTTTTTTAACTAATGTTTAGGTCATTCAGTAGAATAGGGAGTAAATTGCATGGTTTTGTTATCTCAATTTTTTTCCTTCTTTAAAAGAATTGTTTTGTCTATAGATTTTTTCATTCATTTATTTATCATTTATTTATTTATTTGTTTGATCATTTGCTTGTTTATTATCAACTTACTGACGTATCCAGTGATGGGTGTGAACTGTAATGTAAACCATTTTACTCTCTCACTGCTTCGATAGATAAAGACTTAGTCACCTTGCAGGAAGGTGCATGGAGGAAATAACATTTGCCTCAGGGAATGTTTGGCTGAGTCACCCCAGTGGATGTACGTGAAGCCTGTCTCTCGCCTATTGTTTATTCCTACAAATACTTAGCTTAGGGCTTTGACGTGGAGTGCATTCAATGCCAGCTGAGTGTAAGAGCTTTTAATTTCTTGCTTTTTATGTCTTATATATATTGATGAACTTAAGTGCGTGTAGGTCCCGATGTTAGAAAGTTTGTATCTAGGTTGAGAATGGAGGGATGGATTATGTGTGTGCATCTGAAACATACACAGCACGCAACACACACACACACACACACACACACACACACACACACACACACACACACACACACACACACACACACACACACACACACACACCACACACACACACACACACGATTGTGCAGAGGAGTGCGTACGCGCACATGTAATGATGCAAGCATACATACAATTGTGTACAGGTAGGCGTGTGCACAAAGACATACACATAAACTGATAAAGACACACACAAACCCTTACATGAACAAGTCTGAGTCACACAAGTCATGCACACATATAGTGATATATATACATTCTCTCTGGTCTCTCTGTCTCTCTTGGTCGGTCTATCTCTGTCAGTCTCTCTCTCTCTCTCTCTCTCTCTCCTCTCTCTCTCTCTCTCTCTCTCTCTCTCTCCTCTCTCTCCTCTCTCTCTCTCTCTCTCTCTCTCTCTGCCAGTCTGCTGTCTCTATCTCTCTTTCTTAACTGTCTCCGTACTCTTCTCCTCATTCAAACAAATAAATCAGCAGACTCTCTCTCTCTCTCTCTCTCTCTCTCTCCTCTCTCTTCTCTCTCTCCTCTCTCTCTCTCTCTCTCTCTCTCTCTCTCTGCCAGTCTGCTGTCTCTATCTCTCTTTCTTAACTGTCTCCGTACTCTTCTCCTCATTCAAACAAATAAATCGGCAGACTCTCTCTCTCTCTCTCTCTCTCTCTCTCTCTCTCTCTCTCTCTCTCTCTCTTCTCTCTCTCTCTCTCTGTTCTCTCTCTGTCTCTCTCTCTCTTTTCTCTCCTTCTCTCTCCTGTTCTCTCTCTCTCTTTCTCCTCCATCTCTCTCTCTGTCTCTTCCTCTCTCCTCCTCGTCTCCTCTCTCTCTCTCCTCATTCATCATTAACCGTCGTCTGCTGTCTTTATTCCCACCAGCTCCATACCTTTCCTCAGTCAGACAATAAATCGCAGACTGTGCTTTTTCTGCATCAATTTGGTGACAGTACTCCATGATGCATTTAACACACTAAAGATATGTCTGGTCTGTTCTATATAGGTATCAAAAGAAAAAAAAAAGAAAAATAAAGACGTGGAAGCTAGCAATAACAATCAGGGATAAAGAGAAACCACGGGGTGTCTGACTTGTAAACACATGTAAACACATGTTTGACATGTAAACACCCCAACGCTGTGTAAAATGCTCAGCAGGCTCAGCCCTCCTGCTGAGGATGTCTGCTGTTTCTGGGAACAAGGAAAATGGCCTATCTGTTAGATTTCTTTTTATAAATGGGGATGTTGATTTAAATTATGTGTGTCTGTGTCTGTCTTTGTTTGTGTGTTGTGTGTGTGTGTGTGTGTGTGTGTGTGTGTGTGTGTGTTCCCTCTGTGTGTGTGTGGTGTATGTGTGTGTGTGTGCATGTGCTTGCATGCATGTGTGTGTGTACATTGTGTGCACGCGTGTGGTGTGTGTGTGTGCACGCGCGTGCATGTGGGCATGTACACGTATGTATGTGTGATGTGTGTGTGTGCATGCGTGCATGAGTGTGTGAGGTAATCTGTCAGTGAGTCCGTGTATAGCACTAGCAGTTGAAAATGACATCAGCGAAGAGATGTCTGAAACGATAGACCATTATAGACCAGAAGGCGTGAAACATATTCTTTGTGAGATATTTTCAGCCAGCCATGTACTATAAAAAGAAACAGTCACCACATACTCTTGTTACATGACGCTTATTAACCTGCCATTACATCACATTCTGATTTTCCGTCTCATTTTGTTTTCACCCACAAGGTTGTCAAAGACTGAAACCAGTAACATCAAAATGTCACTGTCAGAGCTTTTTTCTTCAACAACCCTCGCGCCACATTATATTATATAATTAATATATATATATATTTTATATTATTTTTTTTTTTTTTTTTTTTTTTTCCCCCTAGAAAGAACTCGATTATTGCTTTTTAATATTTATTTTTCAGTTTCTTTCTTGTCTGAAGCAACAGAAACCTATGCATATTTTTCATGCGCTGATATGTCTATATGAGCGTATGCACTCTCACTCGTTTTTTACTCAGGTGTTGAATATTCATTCATTCATTCATTTATTCATATCATCAGCTGATAGAAAGTGTGTAATTCCTTGAATAATACAAAAAAATGTTGGGCAGTTTTCAGTGGCTACCTACAATATGAAAATAGACTTTGTCAGTGCTTTATCTTTATTTCACGATTATTTATGATCTGTGTGGGGCTGCCTAACGATTGTTAACCCTGTCACTTGTGGCCACCAGTCTTACACCAGCAACTTAGTCTTTGTTTTTTTACAATTATACATTGACTGGAGCTGAGCTACCAGAAGATACCTAACCCTACGTTTTGTGGGGGCAGTGGCTACCTATCCATACCAATAAATTACATGAATGTCGATTTCGTTTTATGATTACTTTCCAGCTTGAGCTGAACTACGAAACAATTCCTAACCCTACAGATTGTACACAGACTTTTCTCTCAAAAGTCATTGCCCCTAGAGCTTGCAAAACTGCCAATAATCTTACCTCTTAATAGTTTTGTTCATAGAATGTCATAATTTTCCTGCTTTAACCTTATGGCCTGTTGACAGAATTACAGCAGCTGTGGAGATCCACAAGTGATTTACAAAGTACTTCTCTTTTGTCCTTGGGTTAGTGAATTGAATCACTTGGCACTTGATTTCGCCTTCTTGCCTGGTGGCCTTTTCCTTTTCCTTTGTTTTAATGACTGAGTTTAAGTAGGTCTTAGGGCACAGTATGAAATATGGCGTTTTTGTTGGAAGTTTGCTTGTGTGGATGACATAAAGTTTGCATGTGTGTATGATATGAAGTTTGTGTCTGTGGATGACAATTTTGAGAACATGCCATTATGATCAGTAGTAGTGTCAAATGCTGCTGAAAGATGTAGTAATGATAGAATGGACACTTTTCTATCATCAAAAGCTTGCAGAAGATCATTAACGTTTTTTTTTTTTTAACAAAGCAGTTTCTATATCATAAGCTTTACGATAGACTGACTGAAAAGGGTCAAGGAGATTATTGACTACTAGATGACTCATCAGCTGTGAAAAGACGATACACTTGAAGACCTTGGGCAAAAATGGAAGATTTGAAAGAGGCCAATAGTTTTTTTTTTATTTTTGTTTAAGATAAACAGGATGTAGAATGGACTTTTAGGGGGGGGGGGGATTATGGCATTTTAAAAGCTGTGTAGCATACTTCTGTGCTCATTTGTAGAAATTCGTTCAATCAGTCAAAAAAGAGGAGAGGCAGGGAGGGATGGGATCAAGATTTCGAGATTTTGTTTTAGACAGAAGAAGGATAACCTTTGTCACTTTAGATTTATTGGTTGATACTTGAAATGATCAAAATGAGTTGCCAGTGAAAGGGGCAGGCTTTGAAGGATCAGAGATAGAGCTGAAAATTTTTTCTTATTCATTCCTTTTCATTTGTTTGTTGTTTCTCTGAAGATCTCTGAGTTAGCCAGGGAGGTGTCTGGATGGAAAGCTGTTTAGGAGGACAATTTATTGTTGCACCCTTCATGTGGCCTCTCAGTTGGGAAAGTTCCCTAGAAGAAATTGAATTAATGATTAGTTTATCTGTGTATTGCTTTTTGGCCTCAAAAACAATTTGAGTTAGTGTTTTATTATCTGTATGTTGCTTTTTGGCCTCAAAAATAAATTGAGTTTAGCGATTTTGTTATCTGTTATTGCTTTTTGGCCTCAAAAAAGTAAATTGAGAGTTAGTGATTTTGTTATCTGTATATTGCTTTTTTGGCCTCAAAAGTAAATTGAGTTAGCGATTTTGTTATCTGTATATTGCTTTTTGGCCTCAAAAATAAATTGAGTTAGTGATTTTGTTATCTGTATATTGCTTTTTTGCCTCAAAATAAATTGAGTTAGTGATTTTGTTATCTGTATATTGCTTTTTGGCCTCAAAATAAATTGAGTTAGCGATTTTTCCTTATCTGTCATATTGCTTTTTTTTGGCCTCAAAAGTAATTGAGTTAGTGATTTTGTTATCTGTATATTGCTTTTTGGCCTCAAAAGTAAATTGAGTTAGTGATTTTGTTATCTGTATATTGCTTTTTTGGCCTCAAAAAAATTTTGATGACCGACAGGCAGGCAGTCACTGAGTCAGTTTTGCCCCATCATCACTCAACTTGAAACCGCTTTTGTTTGGCCTGCCTGATTTCAGGGGACATCCATGATACTTAGATGTGATCTGTTTGGCTGTGTGTGTTTACAGGAGCATGGATGTCAGAATAATTGTAATGGTCTACAAGATTTGAAGAGTCAGATTCGGTAGTTATAAGGGCTGAGGCAGGGTCAGCCTTGACAGTACCAGTCAGTAAAGTTCTGATGTTATATAACATTTTTTCCCCGGATCATTGCATTTAGGGAGATTTTCTTTGTGCTGCCCCCCGCCCCCCTTTTTTTTTTTTTTTTGGTCCCATTTTCTCTGCCACCTTAATGACCACAGAAGCTAGCACAGTTTTATAATGCAGTGATAATGATGACAGTGAGAATGATAATCATGATGTTGTGAAGTTCCATCTAGGTTGAGACTGTGTGACAGGGCTATACTCTCCGCTGACATGTAAAAACCAACTCATACCCTGGAGTGCACAAGGGAATTGCAGCCCACAAATGAGGTGGGAAAATCAGGAAAAAAAGACAGCTAAACCGCACACGCACATTGCCTACGTGCACACACACAAAGAACATGTCAGCTGACTGGCAGTTGAAGAGTTAAGCTTTGAATGAAAATACGTTTAAGTCAGTTGGAACCGGATTGAAGAAAATGAAATAGAAGTTTGCAAAGAGCATGAATCAGATAAAGAAAAGATTTATTCTAGATGAAAAGTATGCAAGGAAAGAGCATTCTATTGATCAGAAAAGAAGCTGTGTGTGTTATTTTTTTAAAGTTATGTATGAATCTAGGAGAATAGGATTCACTTCTGGTTCATACTGTGCATTCAAACAGTTCAAATAACCAGGCAATATTCTTCCAGTCAAAGAGATGACAAGGATATAGAAGTGGTTGTAGAGTTAAATTAAAGGGTGATAAAAGTTCCCTTAGATTTGTGTTGCCCTACAACCAAATGATAAAATATGTTGCCTCTCGACAATGTGGACCCTTTTGAAGAGTTGGAGAGGGTTAGATTATGTTGTGTCAGCCAGAGGGAGGCTGTGTGTGATCTGTGTGTGTGTGTGTATGCTTGCATGCGTGTCTCTTTGTGTGTGTGTGTGTGTGTGTGTGTGTGTGTGTGTGTGTGTGAATTAAATATGTTACGAGCAGTTTCTCAGGCTTTTATAGATAGTTAAATCACCTATGGATCCCATCCGCTTAATTCCTTGCCCCAGCCCACTCACTGTGGTCCAAATTATGAAAATTATAAAGCAGGAATCGTATAGCTGTTTATCAGAGAATAACCATATTGTCTTTGAAAGATGTTGATTAATGTTTTCGTCATTTATATGTAGGTGGAGTATGACTACTGGAGAATTAACTGTCTTAGTACGTTCAGCTAAATAACCTAAACCCCATATCCTGCTATGTATAGTTTCATCAGACAAATGGAAATTCTTTTTGGCTTGACAGCTGGGAAATTGTTTTCCGTTTGTTTTTGTAACGAATAATCTTTTTTAAAAATTAAAAAAAAATTTGTTTTGTTTTGTTTCTTTGATAGTCATGTACTCAAGGTCTGGTGTCTTGACTTCAATCCCAGCCTGTAGCATTAAAAACTGACCTGTTTGCTGCCCATTTTAATGTTTCCATCATTCTGGTGGTGTCAGCTTAGTGTTTCATTGGTCCGTCTCCCTCCTTCCCATTTCACGTGTGGGGTTTTTGCGCAGGCTCAGTGACACATGTATGGAATTGTGTGGATGTGGTGAATTCCTCTTGACCAGACTCCAGACTCTTTTCACCCATTAGGGTTGAATCATGGACTTAACCCTTTTACTCCCGCACCATATGAAGCTGGTGGACAGGGTGAGGGAGTCAAAGGGTTAATTTTTGTATTCTAGCATGATTGACAGTGCAGGATGCTGGTGGACAGGGTGTGGGAGTCAAAGGGTTAAGTGCTGTCCCAGTCCACAACAAAAATTGGCCTGATCACTGCCCATTGCAGTGTCAGTTAATCTGGTGGCAGCGCTTAGTGTCTGAGACAGCATCTAGATACTATCCACCCTTGCATTCCCAGACCCTGCCAGGATAAGCCCATTGGCGTTTGGTTTGCCCTAGGCTCAAGACATCTGCTAGATAATTGCGCATGCAGGTTTGGGTGGGGCATATGCAGAACCGTTTAATGGGATAAATGTGTTGGGACAGAGTCCAGTTCTATTCTGTGTGAGTTTGTCTAAGAATCCAGATTGTTCTTTTGTAAAATTTCTCTCTGCATTGGTCTGACTGCCTGCCTGCTTCTCTGTTTGCCTGTCTCTGTCTCTGTTTCTCTCTCTGTCTGTCTCTCTCTGTCTGTCTGTCTCTCTCTCTCTCTCTCTCTCTCTCTCTCTCTGTCTGTCTCTCTCTCTCTCTCTCTCCTGTCTGTCGCTCTCTCTCTCTCTCTCTCTCTCTCTGTCTGTCTGTCTGTCTCTCAATCTCTCCCTCCCTCCCTCCCCCCCCCCCTCCTAACAGTTATTCTCGATGTCTTTCAAATGGCACATTGTTCATTAACTCCCCCTCCCCTTCCTTTCGGGTGAAGGCTGCATGTAAGCAGGCGTTTAAGCAATAAAATGAAAATGAACAGTTTTGTCTTGTCTTGTTTTTCTGTCTCTGACTGTCTTAGGGTGGGCTTAGGAAAACTGTGTGATAGTTAGGCATGTACATATGTAGAACTGAACTGCTTGATTGTGATGAATCCCTCATGAACAAATCCTTAGTCCAGTTTT
>JAPXFY010000012.1:12878796-12883796 GCA_030674185.1 Monoplex corrugatus
CAGAGGCTTTCTACTCTGTGTAACATGAAATATGATTATTCCCTCGTCCTATCCATCTGCCAAAACTGAACCCTTTCTCTACTTACCCTATCCACCAGCTTTCTGATCAACCTTCAGAGGCTTTCTACTCTGTGTAACATGAAATATGATCATTATTCCCTCGTCCTATCCATCATCTGCCAAATCTGAACCCTTTCTTTACTCACCCTATCCACCAGCTTCCTGATCAACCTTCAGACAGAGGCTTTCTACTCTGTGTAACATGAAATATGATTATTCCCTCGTCCTATCCATCTGCCAAAACTGAACCCTTTCTCTACTTACCCTATCCACCAGCTTTCTGATCAACCTTCAGAGGCTTTCTACTCTGTGTAACATGAAATATGATCATTATTCCCTCGTCCTATCCATCATCTACCAAACCTGAACTCTTTCTCTACTTACCCTATCCACCAGCTTCCTGATCAACCTTTAGAGGCTTTCTTCTCTGTGTAACAATAACATGAAGTATGATCATTATTCCCTTGTCCTATCCATCATCTACCAAACCTGAACTCTTTCTCTACTTACCCTATCCACCAGCTTCCTGAACACCCATCAGACAGAGGCTTTCTACTCTGTGTAACATGAAATATGATCATTATTCCCTCGTCCTATCCATCTGCCAAAACTGAACCCTTTCTCTACTTACCCTATCCACCAGCTTCCTGAACACCCGTCAGACAGAGGCTTTCTACTCTGTGTAACATGCAATGTGATCATTATTCCCTCGTCCTATCCATCATCTTCCAAACCTGAACCCTTTCTCTACTTACCCTATCCACCAGCTTCCTGAACACCCATCAGACAGAGGCTTTCTACTCTGTGTAACATGAAGTATGATCATTATTCCCTCGTCCTATCCATCTGCCAAAACTTAACCCTTTCTCTACTTACCCTATCCACCAGCTTCCTGAACAACCTTAGACAGAGGCTTTCTACTCTGTGTAACATGAAATGTGATCATTATTCCCTCGTCCTATCCACCATATCTTCCAAACCTGAACCCTTTCTCTACTTACCCTATCCACCAGCTTCCTGAACACCCATCAGACAGAGGCTTTCTACTCTGTGTAACATGCAATGTGATCATTATTCCCTCGTCCTATCCATCATCTACCAAACCTGAACTCTTTCTCTACTTACCCTATCCACCAGCTTCCTGAACACCCGTCAGACAGAGGCTTTCTACTCTGTGTAACATGAAATATGATCATTATTCCCTCGTCCTATCCATCATCTTCCAAACCTGAACCCTTTCTCTACTTACCCTATCCACCAGCTTCCTGAACACCCATCAGACAGAGGCTTTCTACTCTGTGTAACATGAAATATGATCATTATTCCCTCACCCTATCCATCATCTGCCAAAACTGAACCCTTTCTTTACTTACCCTATCCACCAGCTTCCTGATCAACCTTCAGAGGCTTTCTACTCTGTGTAACATGAAATATGATCATTATTCCCTCGTCCTATCCATCATCTACCAAACCTGAACTCTTTCTCTACTTACCCTATCCACCAGCTTCCTGAACACCCGTCAGACAGAGGCTTTCTACTCTGTGTAACATGAAATATGATCAATATTCCCTTGTCCTAGCCATCATCTGCCAAACCTGAACCCTTTCTCTACTTACCCTATCCACCAGCTTCCTGAACACCCGTCAGACAGAGGCTTTCTACTCTGTGTAACATGAAATATGATCATTATTCCCTTGTCCTATCCATCATCTGCCAAATCTGAACCCTTTCTCTGCTTACCCTATCCACCAGCTTCCTGAACACCCGTCAGACAGAGGCTTTCTACTCTGTGTAACATGAAATATGATCAATATTCCCTTGTCCTAGCCATCATCTGCCAAACCTGAACCCTTTCAAGTTTCCCTTCCTACCCTGTCTACCAGCTTCCTGAACAACCTTCAGACAGAGGCTTTTTACTCTGTCTGTGTAATTGACAGCTTCAAAATGAGTCTGTATGCATTTGATATACGCAGTCTTTCAGGACTCTCTTTCATCTGAATAAATCTGATGAAATTTATTTAGTGAGATCTGTCCCTTAATATTTTTTAGAGGAAAAGACATAAAAAAAAAAAGGGTGGGGAAGGGGGGGAGATGTGAAATTCTTCTGTGGTAGGTGTAGCAGTTGATTCGTTGTAAGCCCAGATAGATGTATGGTCATTGAAAAGAGACATTCACAGCTGGCCATTGGAATCAAACACGGCACTAGTCCAGCCAGTGACATCTTGAGAAATTCTTTTTTTTTTTTTTGTATTACGCACACATTTGCACATAAAAACATGCATGCGTGCTTGCACACACACACATTCGGTCCCATTCTCTCTGCCTCTCTGTCTCTGTGTATGTCTCTCGCTGTCACTGTCTGTCCCTGTACATCTGTCTCTCTGTTTCTCTGTTTCTCTCTCTCTCCTCTCTCTCTCTCTCTCTCTCTCTCTCTCTCTCTCTCTCTCTCTCTCTCTCTCTCTCTCCTCTCTCTCTCCTATATTGTAATGATTTCAAAATATTTGAAGTATGCATTATCCAAGAACGATGATGTATTATATTCTGTATTTGTGTAATGTTTATAATGTGCTCACACCCCTTCAAATGGGGCTTTGGCTGTACTGAATAAATTTCTGATTCTGATTTTCTTCTCTCTCTCTCTCTTCCACCCTCTCCTCTCTCTCTCTCTCTCTCTCTCTTTTCGTCCCCCCTCTCCCTCTCCCTCCCTCTTCCCCCCCTCGTGCTCATCTTGTCTTTCTCCTGTGTGTGTGTGTGTGGTTTTTTTGTTTTTTTTTGGGGGGGGGGGGGGGTTAACATTGAAATTGAGCTGTCGGAAATATTAATTATCATGGGATTGGCTGGATGAATTACAGAAGTTAGAAATGACGAAGAGTAAATTGACCATTATAATTCCCCGCCACTCATGTTTGCAACATGAAAATCTTTGATGTAGTGTGCTTGTGACCACGAGCTCACAGTTG
Source organism: Monoplex corrugatus (assembly GCA_030674185.1). Classification (NCBI taxonomy): domain Eukaryota; kingdom Metazoa; phylum Mollusca; class Gastropoda; order Littorinimorpha; family Ranellidae; genus Monoplex; species Monoplex corrugatus. The sequence goes on from JAPXFY010000012.1 coordinate 12,881,818, forward strand.
TTATAAAAGACATACTTGAACGGTAATGTTATTAGCTTGTGACCAAAAACATCTGCATGAAAAACCTGACTGTTAAGATTAGTTTATATTGTGACCTAAAAATCACCAACACTGTACGAACCCGGTGCCCCTAAGCGTTGAGTTTATCATTTGTGACCATAGACATTATTAGAGAAATGATCGTGGACCAGTAGTGTTGTATGTGCTTGTGACCAAAAACAACACTATATGCACATGTAGAAAAAATGAACAATAGTGTTGTATGTGCATGTGACAAAAACACAAACACATCATCATCACACTGTACAGAAACAAAATGAACAAATAGTGTTGTATGTGCTTGTGACAAAAACACAAGCACACCGTCCACACTGTACGGAAACAAAATGACAGTTGAACATTAATGTCCCATTTGTGACAAAAGAATCACCACACTGTACAGAAACCAATACCTTTTAAACATTAGCCTATAGTGCTTGTGACCAAAGAGATTACTGTTCTGTTTCAAAACAAAGTTTACTGGCAACCCCAAGTGTTGTATTCGCTTGTGACAGAACACATCACCACTACACCATGTGGAGGAAAAAAATGGTTGGTGAGCTTCAGTGTCACATTTGTGACCAGAGACATAACGATATTGAACAAAAACACAGTGGTTGTTGAGCATCAGTGTTATACACTTGTGATTAATTGATATTAAACACCAGTATGCTGCACTGGTACAGCGCTGTTGCATTGGTGTTAAATGCTCGTGACCAAGATGTTACTGCATCGTTTTAAAACCAACATATGTTGGATTAACATTGACAAAAAGCACAGAAATGCTTTGATTTGATAGCAGGAACTTTTTCCACAAGCTTATGATTTTTCTTCTCATTAACTTCTTTTTCAAAATCATGGTCAGTTTGAGTGCAGTTCATTAAACAATGCATGCATACATGCCACATGGAGAAATTACGTTATATTCATTAAAACATTGTATTTTGAAATACATAATGGCATTAAAAAGACTGATTTTATGTACTCTGTGATAATCTTTTCTAAGTCTCTTTTCTATCCCTCTCTTCTCTATCAGTGTCATCATCATCATCATCAGGTGCCCTGCCGCATGGCGTTGGCGACCATGGACTTCCAACCATCTCTATCTCTCGTTGCACCCACATCTCCCCCACCCTCTTCATCCCCAGCCACTCTGCAAGTCTATCCAGCATTCTCTCCCTGGGTCTACCCGGTGCTCTCTTTCCCTCCAGCTTTCCCATTGTGACCAGGTGCTCCAAATCCCCCTTCCTCATAAAATGGCCTATAAATGTTGCTTGTCTTTTCCTAATCTTCCTTATCAGTGATCGACTTGTGTCTGCCTCCATCAAGACTGTCTCGTTTGTTTTCTTTGCTGTCCATGGTACTCTCAACATTCTTCTGAGAAACCACATCTCGGCTGCCTCTCTGCAAGTCTGTGATAATCTTTTCTGTTTTCTCTCCCCTCTCTTCTCTGTCTTTCTCTGTCTCACTCTCAGTCTCTCTCTCCTCTGTCTGTCTCTCTCTTCTCTCTCCCCCCCCCCCCCCCCCCCCCACGCACACACGTTTGTTGAAAATCTGTGCATTTGGAGTAGTGGCTGTTCAGAATGGCACATAGTGAAAAGGTTAAGAATTCAGCAGTCACCACCAGCCTTTGATGTTTTACAAGCTTTTAGAGGAACTGGTCTACATGTTCTTACTCAGCTGTGCAATTTCGTACCCTCCTTTATGGTAAAAAGAGCAGTTGCGTGGGGAGGGAGGCACATGAACCAGATCTGTTGTGTGGGTGTATGTGTGTGAGTGACTGTATAGATCTCTGTCATTTTGTGTATATGTGGTGTGTGTGTGTGTGTGTGTGTGGTGTGTGTTTGTGTTTGTGTCACAGTTTTTTGCAAAGGTGTATCTTAGTTCCACCTCGGTAAACAGTGAGTTATGAATGCATAAATTTGTGTATATGTGTGTCT
>JAPXFY010000012.1:12886296-12981296 GCA_030674185.1 Monoplex corrugatus
TCTCTCTCTCTCTCTCTCTCATACACACTCGCTCTCATGCACACAAATCTTGACACATACACCACACACAATGCACCCATGAGCGCTGCACACCACACACACACACACACACACACACACACACACACACACACACACACACACACACACACACACACACACACACACACACACACACACACACGCACACACACACACACTACATACACGCACACACACACACACACACACCCTACACACCAACACACACACACAACTTCACTCATCAGCACATACACACATAAGCTTTCATCCACACACACTTCCCACAAAAACAAACTTGTCAAAGTGCAGTTAAGTGCACTGTAGGTTTATAGAAGACCAGGGAACACACAGCTCATGTTATTCACTGTGGTGGAACTTGAACCGATGAACATAACACCATTAGTCTGTATTCCTTGATACGTTTAATATGATGACATTATGAAGTTTAGCATGGAATTTCATATGATGACATATGAAGTTTAGCATGGAATGAGGGTGTGTCAGGTTGTTATGGATCATGAGAACATTGTTTGCTGTCATCGCTATCAATCATCTCTCATAAATATTGTCATAGGTTTGATGAGGGAGGAGAACGTTGGGAGGATGGATGAGGAAACTGCTCTGGGCTGTGATGCTAAACTGATATATACTGATAATACGCGTTGTTTGTTGTCTTTGTTTACATTGACAATATGTCATATGATACGTTTTTATTTACAGTGACAATATGTAGTATGGTACGTTTTTATTTGTATCTTATTCTTTGTTTACATTGACAATATGTAATATGATACATTCTTGTTTGTATCTCAGGTGTATGTGCACTGAGAGCTCATGTGTTTATGTGTGCATGGATGTGCATAACGTACTTTGTAATATCATCGCAAAGAAGGTAAATCAAAGTGACAGCATACATGTGATAAGAAACCAGCAACACATGGACATATATGCTATTAGAAACCAGCAACACATGGACACAGAATAAGAGGACATATTTAGAACACAAAACAAGACAACCCCTTTTCCAAGGTCAGACTGGATTTGTTGCACTTGGCACAATTCATTAAAATCGGCCATACTTCTAATAGATTCATGTTTTTGCATTCATTCAACTATTTGAGTAAATTTCTGTGCATGTGTATGTACATACACTTTCAGTCAAGAAAAGACATGCAACAAGTGCCTTGTAATTTGTTGATTTCTCATGTTGTGGCCTGGACCCTTCGCAGGGTAAAAGAACAGTAATGTGGCTTGACCACTTACAGGATTCATCTCACTTACTCCAAGACAGTGCCTTTGTCTTGCTTCCTAGTAACCACATTTCACAAACACTGAAATGATTTCATCAGCTGTACTGATAACTGTGTAGTGTGTCCCAACACACACACACACACACACACACACACACACACACACACACACACACACACACACACACACACACACACACACACACACACACACACACACACACACACACACACACACACACACACACACACATACACACTTTAAATCAAACTTATTTATTGATTGTCAAGTCAGATTTTTATTGCTACCAATGTGTGTCCTTATCAGTGAAATTCAGATAATGGTTGCACTGTGTTGTACTGTTTCTTGTATTGTATGTCAGTGTGGGGGGAACAGTGTCATTTGTTAACAATATGACTCGCACACCATATCCACCAGCTGCAGAAACTTAACCTTTGATTCCCTCACCCTGTCCACCAGCTTCCTATGGGGAAAGAGATGAGGGAGTCAAGAGGGCTGGTGAATACAGTGAGGGAGTCAAAGGGTTAAGTTTTTGCTTTGCTAGCATGGTTGACAGTGCAGGATGCTGGTGGGCAGGGTGCAGGAATCAGAGGATTAGCCTTTTCATTCCCTTACTCTAAGCATCAGCCTACTGGATGCTAATGGGTAAGTTGAGAGTATGGAATGGTTAATTCTTTGGCACCTGCACCTTGTCTATCAGCATCCTTCATTGTCAACCATGCCAGCAAAGCAAAAGACTTAACCCTTTGACTCCCTTACCCTATCCACCAGCTTTCTGCAGGAAGCTGGTGGAGAGGGTGAGGGAGCCACAGGGTTAAGTTTTTGCAGTTGGTGGATAGGATGTGGGTGTCAAAAGGGTTAATGAAATGCTTATTTTTGACATTGCAAGAAGGGTTAATAAGGTCACATAATCTTTGAATTTGCAGAGTTGGTGGATAGGGTGATGAAGTGAAAACAATTTTTGGTATCATATTTGTCATATAATATGATGACAGATTCCCGTGTAATCATCCCTACCTTTGTGGAGCTGACGACGAACGACGTGGAGGCCAACAAAGTGAAACTTGCTGAGGCTGGTGTTACTTTTCCCATTGGTCAGTACCTTGTATACTTATAGTTAGTGTATCTGTGTGATAGGGTAGAGAGATAGATACAATGTTCTGTGTCTCGTGTACAGTGGTGCCATTCATTCACTAAAATTTTTCTTCTTGTGAGGAGATAGTTGTGAAATTTTTTACCCATGATTTGGTTTGCAAGCGGTCTCTGTCTTACAAGTTTGAAATGAGATGGTCTGTTTTCAGAATCTGACTCTCTGTCTCTGTCTCTCTCTGTCTCTCTCTGTCTCTCTCTCTCTCTCTCTCTCTCTCTCTCTCTCTGTGTCTCTCTCTCTCTCTCTCGCTCACTCTTTCACTCTTTGTGTGTGTGTGTGTGTTCTCTCTCTGTCTCTCTCTTCTCTCTCTCTCTCCTCTCTCTGTCTCTGTTCTTCTCTCTCTCTCTCTCTCTCTCTCACTCTCTCCACTCCCCCCCCCCCCCCCCACATCATTCATTTCAGCTCTCTAACACAGTGTCAAGCCCTTCAGAACTAAAGTCATCATGAGAGCAAGACCTGGAGGGTGACAGAATCTTGTCCAATTTTTTATAACACTATGATGATTAGAGTGAGGATGAAACAATAGTAATGATACTGTGGATTTCCATTCAGAATGAGACTGTATGAAAGGACTGTACTCTGTACTTACTTGCATAATGTATCCTCACATCAGCCAGGTCTGAGAAATACAGACACCTGCAGTGTTGGTTGGGAAGTTTGAGCAACACTTTCTATGACTCATCTGTAAAGCTTATGAGATTTGATTCTGTCGTTCTAGTCTTCCCAGGGATGTATGGCATGGTCAACTAGGTTGGAGCCAGTCAGGGCCAATCATGATAAGGTTTTGGACTGGTGAGAGTTCGAAACTTAATAATCTAAAACTTCACCAGTCTACATAGAAAATTGATTTTACGTTTAAACACTATGGCACAATCAGATATTGATCTCTATTGTTAAAATGTAAGATATCGGTAGTAGTAAGTTTGTATTGCTTGATCATCACTCATTAGCTCTGTTCTTCATTCTTCTCTTTTTTTGTGTGTGTGTGTTTTGAAAGGAGACCATGAAGAAAGAACTAGATTAGTATTATTATTATTACTCTTAGGAAGAATTGTTCGTTCAGCAGAAAACATGTCAATAATCAAACAAGAAAGCAGAAGGGTTGAATTGTCTGTCAAAAGTTTGGGAAGTGTGGTATACTTGATGAAATTTGAACACACAGAGAAGTAAACATTTCAGTGCAGGAAATTAAAAAGTGGAGATGGTTGTGGTGTGTGTGTGTGTGTGTGTGTGTGTGTGTGTGTGTGTGTGTGTGTGTGTGTGTGTGTGTGTGTGTGTTGGAGAGGATTTATGCATATGTATTGTATGTAATATATGCACAAACTTAAGAGCAGTGTGGTGTCCCCAGGTTTGAGGGCTTTAAGTCTGTCTGCCCTGTGTTAGTATTGTGGTTAGGATGAGTCAGATAGAAGATTTAATTGTATGACTCAGACATGATCACTTCCCTTTACAATCAGCAAGCATACTTTTTCACCTGTTGTGATCTGAATGTGTGAAAAGCTTGAAGCGGCATCAAACCAGAAATGATTACTGTCAGAGCGTTCAAATTAACAGCCCTTTCTATTTCATCAGATGATTTTCATGACTTGAAAGTACCTGCCAACGCTTGTGATCGTGAATTATTCAGTGAATTGCCTTATTCAGTGAATCACCATGAACATTTTTTCAGTATCGTTTTTGCTTCTTTAATTTAAAGGGCATTTCCTTCATATTGGCTGTGGAGTAATGGGACTGCAGTCGCAGTATATAAAACTCAATATTTAAATTACCTCATTCATAATTACCTTATTCGCTACCTCACTCATGTGTGTAATATACCAAATTCCTTTTATTCTGTAAAATGGCAGGCCTGATGGTCATTGGTTAGAATACTGGTCGTCTAGTTGAAAGGTTTGGTTCAAACCTGTTTGAATACCGTCTGACAGGAAGATTAATTGATCTTTTAGGTCAACATGTGTGCAGACATGCTTGTGCTTGAACCCCCTTTGTGTGTAAAAGTGTGTAGAATATCAAATATATATATTAAAGGTCTTATAAGGCATGTCGGTGTTTGGTGATTTTTATGGAAACATGACAACACCCACATGCACAATCTTGAAAATGTGTGACTACCACAATGACAGGTTGAAAATTGGCTATACATTAAAATTCCACTTGTATATTTGAATGTACAAAAGAGTTGCAACCCCCGAATGAAAAAACAAAACAAAACAAACTAACTCAAAATCGGTGAAATACACTTAAATGATAGTGTGCACAGTACACAATCTGAAGAAATGATTCTGCTTGTCATGAATTCTCCCTCTCCACTCCCACTCACTCTAATGATTCAGACACAGTAGTATGTGCCCATTAGTCGCCCCAGTCCTGTGATTTATTAATAAACATATTTAGAGTCAGAGATCCAAAGAAAAGGTAGGACACACATGTTTAACCCTTTGATTCCCACACCCTACCCATCAACTGCAAAAACCTATCCCTTTGACTTCCTCAGCCTATCCACCAGCTTCTGACAAGTAGCTGGTAGATAGGGTGAGAGAGTCAGATAAGGGTTAAGTTTTTGATTTGCTAGCATGGTTGACAGTGCAGGTGTTTCCATATGTGCTATACCCAAGTCTGCCATCCTTGAACCTGCACAAAACCCTGTCCACTGGCAAGATCTTGAAATAGAGAATTTGGAGGGGACGGACAGGGCTTATGAAACATTAAACTACACCACCAGATTGATTACAGCATTAAGATTGGCAGCAAACAAGACAGTTTTTGTGTTGTACGCAGAGATTTAAACTTAAAATATCTGATCTTGAGTCCATTGCTCTATCGACAAAGCCAGCCAGCCACCATAACTTGTCATGTCAACTGTCAATATCTGATTGATTGTTGCAGTTGTCAAGCCAATCCTGTCCCATGGATCAAGACTGGCTCATGAGGTAAGGAGGCTTCATTGTGTGTGAGTATGTGTGTGTGTGTGGTGTGTGTGTGTGTGTGTGTGTGTGTGTTCGCTTATGCTGTGTGTTTTGTGTGTTGATGGTGCATTTTGCTACCGGTGGATATGTGCAGTTGTATGTTGCATGCATGTGTGAAACAGCAAATATTTCCTAAATGTTTATGTGCCAATAAAAACTGCCAAAAAGAAAAACTGAATTGTTAAACTGATAAAGAAACGGTTTTAGTTAATTTGAAGTAGGTACTATGTGAGTCATCGAGCTTGTGATAAGATACAGTTTTTCCCATCTTCTGGAAAATCTGTGTAGAAAATTTCCTCTTTTTTGTCTCTCTGTTTCTGCTTGACTCCCTTGCTTTTTGTCGTTTCTTCCTTTCTTATTTTCTGCCTTGCTAGTCCATTCACCTGTATGTGTTCTGTAAAGCCTTAGATATATTCTATTAGGATTAGTAATTGAGTACATGTGTTAACTGCGTTTTGGACTCTAAGGAAATGTGATGTCCAGAAGCAGTTGTGGGGGATTTAAGCCAGTTTTCATGAATGTTTTAGTGTACTCAGTTTTGTTTGTACATTTGGTTTTTGTTTGTTTGTTTTTTTAACCCCTTGGTGATAACTTGGGCAAAATGGTCAGTATCAGGACCATATCCGTAGATTATGTGCATGAATGTGTTGATATATGTTAATTTTCTCTTGCAGGGTTTCTTTTTTTGGGGGGGGAGGGGGGTCAAGGAGGTGTTACGTGTTTTGATATAGTTCCTGCTCTGATATGGCTTTGTGCAGAGAGCTAGGCTTTAAACAATTATAATAATGGTAATGATTTTGGAGTTGGATATTATGAGGTAGTATTCTTATTTTTAAATAATTTTAGAATTAGGTATCATGAGCTACTTCTTTTATTTATAGTCCAGCAAAAAATTGTCATGAGATATTGCAGCATTTTTTGTCAATGTGAAGTGAAATCTGTTTTGAGGTATTGCTCTGGTTTTTCGCTTTTCAGAAAGCTGTTATGTTTTTGAAGGATTTCATTAATCTTTTGGTGATTTTGCTACCAGATGGCAATCATCTTCAGTAAGGAAAATCTGCAGGATGTGGAAGTTCCATGCGTGGCCCAGTCCTTCCTGAATCACAATGCACTGCTGTACAAGATCTTTGTGGTCGGCAGTCGGCAGTTTGTTGCTCAGCGACCTTCACTGAAAAACCTGTTCCCTGGAAGTAAGTGCCTTTTTGATTACATGATTTAGTGACTGAGTGGCCTTTTTTTTAATCACACTATTTACTGACAAAGAGATGGTGGGATTGAACCCAAATTAAGATGGGACTTTTTGGCTTTGCTCCTACCCAACGTTGAGTTTGGTATGTACCTGGGACCACACAGTTGAGTCAAATCCCTCCATAAATGTGTCGTTGAATGAGGGCCTGGTTGACACCAGGATATTTATGAAAGGGAGTGTAAAGTTGGGGTAGCATGGTGGTTATATAGCATTTAGTGCAGAAAGCTGAGGTTAAGCACTATTGAGCGTGGGTGTTAAGTGATTGGCTGACCATGTTCATACCTTAGATTGGAAACAGTGCCTCAGTTAGCCCTTTCACTGCTGAGACTGACTGAACTGGTCCAGGAGCCATGCTGCATGGAGCATAGCTGATATACTTACAAACTCAAAATCATCATCATTTTCGTCTTTCCCAACAGTATCATTTTCACTTTCACTGCTCGAAATTTCATGAAGTCTGAAAATTTCAGGAGTCACGAACTGCCAGTATTTCTGCTACAGCTTCGTCAGGGCTTTGTTGCCATCAGAAAATATGAACTTTTTGCCACATAGATTAAGAGAACTCTTACACGCTGCCAGACTTTTTAAAACACAAACATGCACATGTGTTGCATACCGTTGAGAAGGGAAATAACTTAAGTTTTGAGTAGTAAACTTTTATTAGGTGCAAAGCAATGCAAATGATTCATTGGCAACAGACCAACAGTAGCTGCATGGCAGTACAGCATCTTCGCTGATGAGCGGGTTTGGCAGAGGGAGTCAGAGCTAAAAAGCTGATTTGATAGGTGCATGTCCCTCTTAAGGGGCATGGAAGGGAAAACAGCAAAGGAGAGAAGATAGCACTTCCTTCATCATGCTGGCCCTGAGAGAAGCAAGTTAAGATAATTTAGGCCCATTTTTATATGTTTTAATGTTCTTAGTTGTGTTTAAATTTGTATTTAGGTATGTTTTTTAAAACCCCATGTGTGATAAATGGGATTATGTGCGCAAATGCATTGATATGAGTACTTAAATTTTTTTCCCTTTTTTTCCTGCTGAAATATTGTTTATGTTTCGAACTGATTATTCCCTGATATGGCTCTACACAGTCAGCTGGGCTTTAAACAACAATAACGATAATGATTTTACAGACGTTTGATTTGGGGAATATGTGTGTTCAGTTTTGTTTTGAGAAATGTGTGTGCTCATATATCTCTTGTACTTGTTAACAGTTTGATGTTTGATAAACTTTTCTATGCAGAACATTTTTATGCTCACAAGATGTTCATTGTACACTGATTTGTATAGCTGTGTATAGAGAGGAAAGGAGAGGTGAGAACGTAAAATACCTAACCACATACATTGCTTTCATTAGCCAGTGAATGATGATGTATGAATAAAGAATAGTAGATTGTGAATGCACAGTGATTTGTAAGTATGTGTTTGCTTTCAGATCAGGCTACAATATTTTTTGATACACAAGAGGTGTCAAAGCCTGGCTCATCTCATCCGTTAAATGAAGTAAGTACATTGTGGTGTTTTTATCCTTGCCCCTGGGTGTTTTTGTACAACTAAAGATTTTTATGTATGTGTGTGTGTGTGTGTGTGTGTGTGTGTGTGTGTGTGTGTGTGTGTGTGTGTGTGTGTGTTTTGTGTGTGTGTGTGTGTGTGGCCTGCCTGCCTTGTGTCTTTATTTTAATACTTTTTTTTCCCCTTTTCAAGGATCATCATACTTAGGCAGTGTCCTTTGTGCTAACCTTCTCCACCCCATCCACCCCAACTTTTAATGCCATGGTGTCACCTTAATGGCCACAGATGCAGGGTCATTTTTATTAATGCCCTGATGACAATGATGTTGAGGATGATGAACTTTGTATGATGGAGTTCCATTTGGGATTGAGACTGCATGTGGCTGTATCTGTACTTACTATCATAATGTAGCCTGGTGTCTACCAAGAGATACAGACTCTGCAGTGTTGGTCAGAAAATTTGAACAGTATCCTCAGTGATGCAGTCATAAAATGGATGAGATTGACTTGTTGTCCCAGTCTTTGTTATGAGCCAATAGCACATTCAGCTCTGGGTAGGAGCCGATTGGAGCAGAAAAATCCCATAGTGGTTTGAAAGTAATGATAAGGATTTGTATCCATAACCTTTCAGTCAGTAGGGGGTATGTGTGTGTGGGTCTGTGTGTGCACCACTACACCACTGCCGGTGGTTTATTAGAAATTAAAGGTTTTTTTTGATTGGTTAGTTTTCTTTGCTGCCCATTTTCTGCATATCTCTGCTGTCATTATCCCTTCACCGCTCATTTGGGTTATATATCCTGTCCCCAGACTCACTGGAACTGAAGTTACCATGATAGTGTAGCATGCAGAACCACAAAATGTGGGACATTTTTTCACAGTTCTATTGTATATGTGGCTTGTGTGCCTGTGAAAAGTTGTATTTTTTTACATTATTTGGCGCTTCTTTTGTAATGTTCATTTCCTGTAAAGTGCACCAAGAAAGCTTTTGACCTGGACTGTTTTTACTGTGTAAGTGAAATTATTGTCATTGTTGTTATTATTGTGATAAGGTGGATTATAGTGATTATGCTGTGGAATCAGAAAGGATAATAGACTGCCTGACCTGACTGTACTCAGTGCTTACTTTGATCATATATCTTCAGTCAGGCCTGAGAGATTCATTTACCTGCAGCGTTGATCAGGAATTTTGAATACCCCCTTCACTTGTAAAGTGGATGAAACAAAACCATGTGGTCCCAGCCAGTCTTCTCATTCAGCCCATAACATGTTCAACTGCGGCTAAGAGCAGTGTGGATTGAAAAATACTTTTTTTTTTTTTTTTTTTTTTTTTTTTTTGCTGATGGAGATTCAAACCCATAATCTCTCGTGAGTAGTCCGTTACAATAGCCATTTTGTCAGGTTATCTGGCAGAAATTATGAAGTTAGTGGTACTTTGACAATATGAACAGATCTGCTGGAATTGAAAATAAGATTGACATTATATGACTCGGAGCCTTTAAGTAAGATAGAATCTTGATATTTCACGTGCACAAACTGATTTTTTACCTGCATCAGCTGATGTACGTTGTGCAGTACTTGAGTGAAAACATTTGTATACTGTGACAAGTCTGATATTTTGGTGGTAAGAAGCTGTTTTCTTCAGCTGAAATTCCTCCAGGAAAATTATGCACAACCAGCTTATTATTATTGCTGATAGAGATGACTGAATATCCAGTATTTTGATGCTGCAAATGACATAGGGACAGCAGATATATGACTTAAAGGATTTACTTCTCTTTGATCAGGCAGCTGGCGGCCGCTGGACATCCCCATGTTTTTTGGTTTTTTTTTAGTATTTACATCATAATTCATGATCGCAATGTCATTTATGATGGTTGAAAAAAGAAAACCAGTGCCGAGAACTTTAAAAACTACTGGGTTTTATGTAAACTTCATTTCATACGTATATTCCAAACCTAAGATTTTCTGTGATCCAATCCAAACAATTTGCATTTTAATTTTTATACAAGACTTTGTTGAGCAATAATTTAAACAATGTATAATGTGTTTGAAAGACTCTCTACTACCATCTAAACAGACGGGTGTATCATCCACAAATTGTGATCTGAGTACTGCTATGTCCTATGAAAGCTTGATAACTTTTATCTTATTGTTTCTGAGTAATCAGTTTCTGCACAGGTGAGATACAAATATGGGGGATGTGAATCACCTTAGGGATATACTTTGGATAGTAAAACAGCTTGTGTAATTCCCATTTATCATAGCACAAGCACTGACATCATTGTAAAATGTGTCTGCCCATTTCATAAGATATGGACTAAAACCAGAATAAATCAGCACTTTCTTGATGAAAGACCATGCTGTAATATCAGATGGAACTCTACAAGCAGCAATAATCTCGGGATTTTATGTGCTTCAGTGTGTACATCATACAGTAAACGAATATTCTCTGCAATATGTCTACCAGGTAAGAATCCTTTCTGGCTTTCATCAGTAATGCTTTGCAAGAATGACTTCAGAGATTGAAAATACAAGCAGAAGCCATATCATATGTTGTATTCAATAATGATAGTGGTTGCCAGTTTCTCAAATACTTTTTCTTTTCCCTCCATTGGTATGCATGTTATAACTTCCTGACTCTGTTTTACTGACATCAGACCTATTAAAAGTTGACATTTATAGAACAAACAAGAAACGCACCTACATAATTCCAAAAAGCAAAAAAAGTTTAAAAGAAAAAAAAGAAAAAGAAAATTTTCAATGAATCGATGATCCTGGACTTTTATTATTTTGCCTTTTTTTTTTAAAATGCTGATAGTGCATCTGCTGTAGTGTTACAATTTTCAAAAGATATGCATTCTTCTTGCGATAGGAGGCATCCATTTGCAACTTTTTAAGTCAATTTCCAATGCATTAGTTTCCTTAGATTTACACAGTGTTTCATTGGACTTGGTGATCAAAGCTTACATTGAGAGGTGCTGTTTACAGGAGCTTTGTGTTTTCTGTGATTGAGTTAGTGTAGTGGCAGACTAATTATTTTTAAACTTAGTGTGGAATTTTCCTTTCTCCCTCTTCAGCTTAGAGATTGTATTGTGTAGAGGTAAAGCTGTAGTTTAATGGATTGGTAACCTGATTCAAAATTAAACATTTAGTAACCTGTCATCCAACTTGGAAAGACTTTGTACCAAACCAAGAAATCAATTTAAATGGTTAAGAGAATTTGAATCTGAACATGAAACAAAACCATGTGCTATTGGATGTTGGCTCTGAAAATTTGAAGTTTAAATTGTTAGGAATGTGTGGTGACTCCTTTCAAGAACAGTCAAAGAAGTAAGATTAAAAGGATACATATCCTGCAAACATACTATTGCATAAAGTACAAAGCACAGATGGCCTTTGTGTAAAAATACACTATCTAGAACATTTCTTTCATGATTTTCCTGCTCTTGTGTTGTTTTAGAATCAGTAAGAAATATGTAGGCTTACATGAGCTCATTAATTTTCATCTTACGATAGGTGTAAAAGATATCATTTTTGGAATGAAACATTCTGAGCAACAGAAGTAGTAGTAGATGGGAACTAAACATATTAAATCTTACAATATTTATCAGAAAAACATGCTTTATTCCACTTCAGAAAACAAGGATGACTGTGCCAATGTCTTCTTTGTGGGGGGGAGGGGGTTGGTTCAAAGTATCATTGACAGTAGACAATACGGCAAAAGGAGGGAGGGAGGGGACTTGGAAAAGATGTTAGATTTAAAAATGCAAGTGGAACAGAGAGAAGAGAAATGGCAACAGTTAGAAGGAGTAAGGTGAGAGAGTGTATTGGGAAGAGTGAGGAAATTGTCCTTCACAGACAGGAGAGAGACGAAGAGGAAATGCCAAAATAGTCCATTCCACAGACTGTAAACTGTATTGTACAGTAAATCATGATTGAAAACCTGTTTAACAAATGAACATATGGAATATGCATGAAAAAAAATGTGTGAGTTTGAGGAGGGGGTGAGCATGGCTGTGTGGGGGGAGTGGTGGAGAAAGAAAAAAAGGATATGTCCTGTAAAGGACCTGTGTTGCATGGAAAAAAGCAAAGCAGATTAAGTTAATTTAACTTTGGTCTGATAATGTACTTCTTCTGTCTAATACTCTGCCTTCTCTGAAAATATTCTTAATACTTCTTCTGTCTAATAACTCTGCCTTCTCTGAAAATATTCTTATTTCCAAGCCATTTCTTTTGAAACTTGAGCATTTTTTTTGTTTGCTTTTCTTTCCTGTTCTTGTATTTCTTTTTCTAATTTTTCTTCCTTTATCTCTCCTCTTTCATTGTATGAGACTGACTTACCTCATATTTCTGTGAAAATCATTTCAAAGAACACCTGATCACAAATTTGAAGTTCCAATGACTCTTTTGGTATATTATCTGTGTTGTTTTTGTCATAAATGATTTAAGGTCAAGATTATTTCTTAAGATTTTGGGATGTTACGATCATCAAGAAGAACAACAATAAGCCCTTATGCAATAATCATTGTGGGATATCCCTCCTGTGTATTGCCAGGAAGGTTCTTGCCAGACTCATCCTTACCAAAGTCATCACCCATCTATCCAAGTCCATAATTACTGATTCTCAGTGTGACTTTCATGATGGAAAAGGCATGAGTGAAATGGTGTCTACCTCACACAAGCTGCAAAAGAATTGGCAGACAAAACCAGGAGCTCCACGTTGTGTTTATAGATCAGACCAAAGCATTTGACAGTTGACACTGTTAACAGACAGGGCCTGTGGGAGATATTGCAGAAGTCTGGTTGCCTTTAGAAGCTTGTCTCACTGATTGCTTGTTTCCACAAAGGCATGCTGGCCGGGGGCAAGAGAATGGGAAGGCATTTAAACCCTATTGCATGCAGAATGGAGTGAAACAGGGATGTGTGCAAGCGTCCACATTTTTCTCCATCGTCTGTGTGGCAGTGCTGATTGATGCGTTCAGAGACTTTCACAGGGTGTGTACATCAAGTTTTGATCACATGGAAATTTTTCAACCTGCAGAGTCTCCAAGCCAAAACCAAAGAGCTCAAAACCACCTTGCGAGAATTTCTATTAACAGATCACTGTGCACTGGCTGCACACTCACATGAGGACATCCAGCACATCGGTGATGAATTGCTGCGGCCTGCAAACACTTCGGCCTTATAGTTAGCTTCAGCAAGATAGAGGCTCTGTTTCAGCATAACTGTCTCAGGCGTCTGGTATTTAAGCACCTCCAGGAGGTCAAGACAGTAGACACATTGTGCTACTTGAACTGTACAGTGAACAGTTATGGATCTATTGATGCTGAGGTGGTGATGCGCATTCCTAGGGCTAGCTCTACCTTTGGAAGGTTGACGAAGAGTGTGGCAAGACCATGGCAATCAGGCCCACCACTAAGATAGTAAGAATGCTACGTATTGCTGTACTGCTGCAAGACCTGAACTACCGAGTGACGGCAGATTCAGCTGCTAGAACAGTTCCACCAGAGATATCTGCACAAGATCTGCAACATGTGGTAGGATGAGTGACCAACTTTCAGCTCTGAAGAAGTGTGGCTTGGACAAAGCATGATGTCCATATTGAAGATAACCTCATCTCAAAGATACTTTCAGTATTGAGATCTGAAGCAACCTCATCTCAAAGATACTTTCAGTATTGAGATCTGAAGCAAGGATACCAGCACTAAGGAAGAACACTTGAGCGATACAAGGATGCTCACAAAGCTGAGTGTGGGAAGACATTGCCATCAACAGAGCAATCTGGCGACAAACGCAGGGCACAGTCACATTTGAACGGCGCAGAACAGTTGCTGTTCAACAGAAGAGGGACTGGCAGAAGCAGAACACAAGGCCATAATACCCCTTCCCATGCAGCACCTGTGGAAAAACGTGTCTCCAGGATCAGTCATGTATCCCACATGAAGACCCGCACCAGGCAATAAAGAAACAGTATGTCTGCTCATTCTTCAGATCAGTGGGAGACTCCATCATTATCATGGTTGGTTGTCGAACCAGATCAACATACAGTTTATGTTGTTATCATGTATTATTGAAGTTACAGTAAGTAAGTTGTAGTTTTTTGTGTGTGTTAATTTTCTTTTTAAAATGTAACAGTCATGCAATCGTCTGAGCAGTAACTTGATTTAATGCTGACATTGTTAATGTCTAACATAAGATGGCCTAATGTAAAGTTTTTTTTTTCTCTGGATTTAGCTTAGTCTGCAACTTTCACACATCCGCAAGATTATGTATCGTTTTTCATGGCCAGGAGCGATGTACATATCCTTGCTTGAAGTCATCTTTTATTTCATCCATAGCTGTGTTCCAGTCTCTTCATGTTTCAAGTTCAGTTCCAGTCCTTAACATAAAAACTGGTCTGTTTGCTGCTCTCTTAATGCTTCTTTCATATTCTTGTGATGTCAGCTTAATGTTTCATAGATCCCTTCTCTCCTCCTACCTTTGCCCATTTCAAGACCTTGCCAGTGCACAGGGTTTTTCATAGGCTGAAGGAGTGTCAGTTGTTGGCAGATTTGTGTGGAGCACATATGGGTATGTGCAGATGTGATGAATCCCTCTTGAACAAACTCTGTATTCCTAACTCCATAGCCTCCTGGCCATGTTTTCATTGTCACAGTTATCTCATTCGGTCACAATGCTTTTAAAAAACGTTTGATCAATCATTGTCACTTGGACCATAGACATTATTTGCTAATGTCCGCATTTACCTATGAAATCAGGATTGATAACAATATAGCATCTTGCCTCACATTGAATGACTTTTGTATCTCATAATCAAAATTACTTCGACACAGTGTATTCATACCTTTGTATCTACACCATTAACTGTGCATTCAAACCCCAGATTTATCAGATGTTTTTTGTCTGGGTATTCACTTGAGTTGCCTGTATAAGTTGAATGTGTGGTTTTTGTTTCCTGAGATGATCAGAAACATCTTTTCTTTATATAGTTTTCTTTATATATTTTCTTTAGATAGTTCCAAACACTATGTACAACCGATTATTTAATCCATTCCTATGGAGTAGACAACTCAAATTTAAAATGATACGGGTGACACATACTGAACTTCAATGGCTTCTTCAAGTATTTTTTATATATTTTTATGAACTGTGTTTATGCTGCGTTGGTGTAATGGTGTGTGTATCTGAA
The DNA here is from genome assembly GCA_030674185.1 of Monoplex corrugatus. Taxonomy (NCBI): domain Eukaryota; kingdom Metazoa; phylum Mollusca; class Gastropoda; order Littorinimorpha; family Ranellidae; genus Monoplex; species Monoplex corrugatus. Next base: position 12,901,655 of record JAPXFY010000012.1, read on the forward strand.
TTGTGTTTATACTACATTAATGTATTGACAAAGCACTCCTCACTGTTTTTATTATTTTGTATTTATAGAATACAGCAAGTATTCTTTGACATGGATTATTTGTGCTATATAAATGACGTTGTTGTTATCATTAGTATGTCAGTTTTTATATAAACCATGCATGCACGAACACTTTGGTATTATATATATATATAAACCAAGTATGCAAGAACATTTTTGTTATTATTTATATAAACTAAGTATGCAAGAACATTTTTGTGTTTAGTGTTATTCAGGCAGCATATATTTTCTACCAATATTCCATCATACAAAACAGATTAAAAGATAAAATAGACAACGCTTGCACACTTTCGTTACACAAGTCACCTTTACACAGGGACAACCCCACAGACTTGACGAGTCTGTCCAATATTCTTATGACTGCGGTCAAATGCTGTAACCTCATAATTGATCCACATTGGTGGTGCATTCAGTGAATATTTACAGCCTTCTGTGGGGATGCCGGGGGCTGTTTCAGCATAAATAGTATCCCCACCATCTTGGAAATTCTGTGCTAGAAATTTTCTCTTTTCTGTCACTTTCTTTGTTTCTGCTTTGTTCCTTTGCTTTCTGTCATTTTTTCCTGTCATTTTCTGCATTGCTGGTTCATTCACTTCTGTGTGTTCTATAAAGCCTTACATACATTCTCATAGGATTAATGATTGGGAACTTGTACTTGAGTGCATTTTTGGCTGTAGGGAAATGAGATATGTGGAAGCAATTGTAGTTAAAGTAGGCCTGTTTTTATACATGTTTTACCGTCTTCAGTTGTGTTTAAATTGTATTCATGTATGTTTTTTAAATCCCATGTGTGATAAATTGGACGGAGTGGTCAGTGCCAGGGTCTTTCATTAGATTATTTCACAAATACATTGATATGTGTGCTCTATTTTCTTTTCTTCTTTTTCCTTGTTGAAGTAGTACGTTTTGAAATGGGTTATAGCACTGATATGGTTCTTCACAGTTGGCTGGGTTTTAAACACAAATACAGTAACAGAATATTTACAGTCAGTTGACCTTGTTTCATCATGAATAGTAACCTGAGCAAATTTATAATTGTAAATGATTTGCACTTATATGAAGTATTGCCAGTGATCCTACCAAAAGTGAAATCTGTATCAAACGCTTATAGACAGACAGGGACAAAGAAATGACAGCAAGCAACAAAACTGATTTGTGGAGTTAAACATGTGAGGTTATCATGAAAATATTTGTACATTTTCTTTCTTCTAGTTTTTCAGTGCGTTACTTTGCATTTGTATGTAAATATATATATGCACACTATTCCTGCTTAAATTGTTGGTATGTTATTTCCATATCTAAATCTTTGTTATTTATTCACTTTTTAAGTTTGTGCCCATTTGTAAATGCAAAAATATGAGTGAGAGAGAGAGAGAGAGAGAATTTAGTTAGCCATGGCAGTGTTTGGTGGCTTATGGAAACAGAAAAACACCAACATGCACACCTATGAAAATGAAATATGACTGCCTGAATGACAGGACAGGAACAACAACATCAACAACACAACAACAACAAAATCATAACTACACAAGTGCATATGGAAATTGCCGCATTTAAACGAAAACAAAAAACTGATTTTTTTTTCACACTGTCATACTTGTTTTAGCAAACTCACACATGCACACAGATGCATAGACAAATAAAGTCATAGAAATGAACAACAACAACAACAGCAACAACTAAAAAACAACCATATTTTAATTTAATGACAGACATCATGCTGAAACCTGTGAGAACATATCTACAGTATTGAATTTGATGGTTCTTTTACAGATTGATGCAGACAGTATAGAGGAGCCACTGGTCAAACCAGACTGGCAGTTTCTGGAACAACTGGGGGCTTGTATCAGTCGTGCCATGGATATGAGTCTCATTGGCATCGATGTCATCATCGACTGCCAGACTCAGCAGTATGCCGTCATCGACATCAACTCTTTCCCAGGTTGGTTAACCCCTTTGTCTCCCATACCTTATCCGCCAACTGCAAAAACTTAACCCTTTTGACTCCCTCAACCTGTCCACCAGCTTCCTGGGTGAGGGAATCAAAGGGTTAAGTTTTTGCTTTGCTAGCATGGTTCGCAGTGCAGGATGCTAATGGACAGGGTGCAGGAGTCAAAGAGTTAACTGAAGAGAAGGTTCAGTTTCCATTTCAGTTTCTCAAGATGGTGGTGTCTCCCCTCTCAGAATAAGTTCTGTATGCCCTGATGTCGCAAATGCGATGTGATGGAGAAGATCCAAAATGATCATGCTGTAAGCTGTAAACCAGCACAAAAACCCTACATGCTGGTAGGACCTTGAGGTCCTACGTACCGTATGGGTTCTGTGTCTGTCCTTGTATCTCAGTTGAAACAGGTTATATGGAATGTAGTGGAATGTGTCAGGGAAAGTCTTGCTGTCTTTCCCCTAGTTTTGTGTATTTGACCATTGTTGTCTTTTATGCTTGACAAAGGCCAGTTGACTAAAATTTTGTGCTGGTCTTGTATTTTTTGTGTCTTTCTGGTTGTTACCATTTTGTTTGGCATGCAGGCTTTGACTGTCTTTGTGTATGATTGTTACTTTCCTTTGCCCTGCAGGTTTTGAAGGTGTTGACGACTTTTTTGTTCACCTGCGGGACCACATCTTGGAGCGTCTGAGGACCAAAGATAGCTGTGATACAACCACCTCCACCCCCACCCCTCACTCCATCACCACCACTGCCATGGGGGACCACGCCGCCGACAAATCTGCCGCCGACAGAATGGCGGCCACTAACGCCGCCAATCTGAAAGTGTCGCAGAAGTTTATTCTTGACCAGTCGCCTCTGATTGACTGCTCCAGAAACAAATCTGTTGACTCTTCTTGTGTGCGCAGTAAAAAGCAAGGGTCCAAAAGCGGCACCGAGCCAGCAGAGGAAGATGCTGGGGAGAGAGAGAAAGACACGTTGACATCTCACAAGAACCATCCACCTCACTGACACAGGCCGCCTGTGGGCAGCTTCCCTGTACTTGTCGTTTTACCCGTCTATAGCATTATACCTTGGACTGCCTCTGTTCTGTGAAACAGATTGTATGATAATTATGTATGGTCAGACTGTATTTGGTCTGGCCCCTAGGGTACTGCTGGAAAATTTTTACACTATTTTTTAATGTGACATACTGTTCATATTGCATGCTGATGTAGCCCCTGTTCTGTTGTTTTGATAAGTTGCGTTTCATATAATGTCTGATAACAAGTGATAATTAGGTGTTGAGTTGTAAATCATAACCAATTGCTTACATCATCACTGCTGTGAACATTAGAATCTTCATTTTGATTGTTCAGAATGTCGCTTATTTGTGAAATCATGAACTTTCACTGGCTGTAAACAGGTAGAGAGAAATCTTATAGGGGTTATGAATTTTAGATGATGACTTATTGATAAAAATACTGGAGGGAGGGTATCATGACACATTTTCTGTCCTTTTTTTCTCCCCTGAATTGATTATTGTTAAGTTTACAAGGAGAAGGGATACCGACCTACCCCTGTGGGGATGCCGGGGGCTTTTTCAGTATAAATAGTTTCTCCACACTGGAAATTCTGTGCTAGAAATTTCCTCTTTTCTGTCACCCTCTTTGTTTCTGCCTTGTTCCTTTGCTTTCTGTCATTTCTTCCTATCATTTTCTGCCTTGCTGGTCCATTCACCTGTACATTTTCAATAAAGTCTTACATGCTTTCTCTCAGAATTGATAATTGGGTAAGGTATTCAGTGCATTTTTGGCTCTATGGAGATGAGATATGCAGAAGCAATTTTAGGTAATTTAGGCTCGTTTTTATGTTTTAGTGTCCTTAGAAATGTTGAAATTTTTATTCAGGTATGGTTTTTAAATCCCCTGTGCAATGAATTGGACGGAACGGTCAACACAGGGGCATCTCCTAAGATTACGTGCGTGAATGCATTGGTATGTTTACTTAATTTTCTTTTCCTTTTTTTTTTTCCTTTTGAAGTATTGTGTATGTTTTGAAATGGTTATAGGCCTGATATGGCTCTATGCAGTTGGCTGGGTTTTAAACAAAAAAAACAATAAAGGATACCAACTGTACTGCAGTACAGCTGATTTTCTTTGATACTTATTTATTTATGATGCAGGATGCAATTTTCGTTTATAATTTGGCAACCCTGGTTTTCAGCTATCCAGGGAAAACCGTTCTGGCCCTTGCAGTTTTGAAAGTTTTTCGATGTATGAATTTTGCAACATCACATTATCAAATTCTGAAGTAAAATCTAAATATGTGATGAAAGAGATATGTTATTTACCCTTTTTGTAATAGGAAATGGTATAGAGGTATGAAAGTTGTCAAACTCTACAGTCTAAAGCAGATTTCTTGAATATTAAGTTATTGATGACCCAGCAATGCAATGTGCATGAATGAGAAAGTAATCAAATTAAACGAAATCTTTTTTTTTCCTTTTTTTTTTTTCATTTGTTCAGCGTTATCTCTTCATATTGAGAAAGTTAAAGCTTCATTTTGTCAGAATTGTACAGTGTCTGATTTACTTTTCACATATTGCAGCCTAGTACTATTTTTCCCCATGGAACGTGGGACAGCGTATAGTATGATCTTATCATGAATCATTTATTTTCTCAGTCGGACTAAAATAGCATGTATTGCCAGCAGATCATTGTAGTGTCATGCTTACTTAGAAATGTAAGTTTGTGCTGAATTATATGCCTACAGCTGCTGGGGATTTGAATAAAAGGAAGCCAGAAATACTCAGGGGCAATCATCTGTGCTTCCTTCCTTCATAAACGCTTTGTTTCAGATGGCTGCCAAGCTCCCAGACAAATTACGTACCCCAGATGTGTCTTTTAGTGTTTATTGATATTTTGTTTTACGTGGCTGCCAAGCTCACAGGCAAATTACATACCCCAGATGTGTCTTTTAGTGTTTAGCGAAGCGATGTTTTGTCTTACATGGCTGCCAAGCTCCCAGGCAAATTATATGTCCCAGATGTAGTGCATAGTGACATTGGCTTGAAATGGTTGCCAAACTCACAGGCAAATCACATACCCTTGATGTGTCTTATACTGTTTTAGTGATGATAAAGAGAGAGATTTTCAGTTAGATTGTGTTGAGGCTAGATTTTCAGTTGGATTGTGTTGAGGCTAGATTTTCAGTTAGATTGTGTTGAGGCTAGATTTTCAGTTGGATTGTGTTGAGGCTGTTGGTCTTCCTGTTCACCATCACGCTTAAGTTGCAAGGATGAAAGAGGTCATCTTCTGTAGGGCATCCACAGGCTTGCAGAGCTTCTTCCACAGTCTCAAGGGCATCAGCCAGATCATTTTCCTCAGAGACTGGTAGCTGTCACAATCCTGAAGGACATGTTCTCCTGTGTGATCAACTTCTTCATAGGGGCATTAAGGGCAAGTCGGAAGTGTCTGTTCATGTGGTGGTTCAGTCTTATAGGGGCATTAAGGGCGTTCAGTCTTACAGGGGCATTAAGGGCAAGTCGGAAGTGTCTGTTCATGTGGTGGTTCAGTCTTATAGTGGCATTAAGGGCAAGTCGGAAGTGTCTGTTCATGTGGTGGTTCAGTCTCATAGGGGCATTAAGGCAAGTCGGAAGTATCTGTTCATGTGGGGGTTCAGTCTCATAGGGGCTGTTCATGTTGTTCAGTCTCATAGGGGCTGTTCATGTGGTTCAGTCTCATAGGGGCTGTTCATGTGGTGGTTCAGTCTCATAGGGGCTGTTCATGTTGTTCAGTCTCATAGGGGCTGTTCATGTGGTGGTTCAGTCTCATAGGGGCTGTTCATATTGTTCAGTCTCATAGGGGCTGTTCATGTGGTGGTTCAGTCTCATAGGGGTTGTTCAGTCTCATAGGGGCTGTTCATGTGGTGGTTCAGTCTCATAGGGGCTGTTCATGTGGTGGTTCAGTCTCATAGGGGCTGTTCATGTGGTGGTTCAGTCTCATAGGGGCTGTTCATGTGGTGGTTCAGTCTCATAGGGCTGTTCATGAGGTGTTCAGTCTGTTGTGCCTGGTTTGCAGGTTGGGGATAGTGACTTGCTGTTGCCGGTGCAGCTGGTGATAAATGTCATGCAGCTGAGGTGCTGAACAGAGACTTGATGGTTTTCATCTCTGTGAGGCTGGCGCTGGTCTCTGTAAGTCTGATGCCGGTCTCTGTGAGGCTGCTGGTCTCTGTGAGGCTGCTGGTCTCTGTGAGGCTGACGCTGGCCTCTGTGAGGCTGATGCGGGTCTCAGTGAGGCTGATGCTGGCCTCTGTGAGGCTGATGCGGGTCTCTGTGAGGCTGATGCGGGTCTCTGTGAGGCTGATGCTGGCCTCTGTGAGGCTGCTGATGCTGGTCTCTGTGAGGCTGATGCGAGTCTCTGTGAGGCTGATGCGGGTCTCTGTGAGGATGATGGGGGGTCTCTGTGAGGCTGATGCTGGCCTCTGTGGGGCTGCTGATGCGGGTCTCTGTGAGGCTGATGCGGTCTTTGTGAGGCTGATGCTGGCCTGTGAGGCTGATGCTGGTCTCTGTGAGGTATGCGTCGGAGGTATGCGGGTCTCTGTGAGGCTGATGCGGGTCTCTGTGAGGCTGATGCTGGTCTGTGAGGTGAGGCGGTGCTTGAGCTGAGCGGGTCTCTGTGAGGCTGATGCTGGCTTTGAGCTGATGCTGGTCTTGAGGCTGATGCGGTCTCTGTGAGGCTGATGCTGGTCTCTGGGCTGAGCGTCTTGATGGCTGAGCGGTCTCTGTGAGGCTGATGCGGTCTCTAGTGAGGCTGATGCTGTCTACGCTGCGAGGCTGAGCCGGTCTGTGAGGCTGATGCGGTCTCTGTGAGGCTGAGCTGGTCTCTGTGAGGCTGATGCGTCTCTGTAAGGCTGACGCCTGGTCTCGTAAGGCTGACGCCGGTCTCTGTAGGCTGATGCCATGTCTTTGTGAGGCTGACGCTGGTCTCTGTGAGGCTGATGCTGGTCTCTGTGAGGCTGACGCTGGTCTCTGACGAGGCTGACGCGGTATCTGTGAGGCTGATGCTGTCTCTGGAGGCTGACTGTCTCTGTGAGGCTGATGCTGGTCTCTGTAGCTGAGCTGTCTCTGTAGTCATGGTCTCGTGGTGACGCTGGTCTCTGGTGAGGCTGTATCTGTGAGGCTTATGTGTTCTGTTGAGTTGACTTGGTCTTGGTAGGACGTGGTCTCTGGTAGGCTGATGCTGGTCTGTTGGAGGCTGATGCTGGACTCTGTTAGACTGATGCTGGACCTGCGAGGCCAAAGCTGTCGCTGTGTGTTCATGCTTCGCTCCCATTTCGCCATTTTGTTCACCTCCCTCATTTCTTGGGGTAAGCACAGTGTGGAGGCTGTTGGTGTTACATGATTTAATGTTTTTTGAATTGGTCATTTGGTGAGTTGTGTGTGTTCTTGTTAGTGTCCTCTGATGAGAAGCTCCAAACTGCTGTCTGATTTTGATTTTTATGTTGGGTTTGAAGAGTTCAGTCTGCTGACTATAGCAAACAGTTTTGCTGTTTTTATTTGGAAATATGTAGTAATACAGCTGACTTAGAGTGCAATTTGATGCTCAAAACGTTTTGTCTTTAAAATTGCATTTTATTATAGCTGACTTAGACTGCTAGTATTTCACAAACAACAGAGATGTGAATTTTTAAGTGTTGACATAGGTCGGATCCTAGATAGTTTCACCTATTGTTGTCGTTTGTGTATTGTCAGCCCGTTTTCATTGTCATTTATTTTTGTGAAAATCTGTGTACACATTCAAACGTCTTCCTTCTTTGAATTTTTTTGAATTACAGAAAAAATGTGATGTAGACATAGTTTTTGCAGAAAATGATGGCACCAATGCAAAACATTCCTAGAAATTAATTGCTTTACATATTGTATACCAATGTTTATGTAGTTTTAGGCTTGTGAAAAGAAAACAACTTTTATTGTACCAACATTGCTCTTCATCTCCTATCCCAGGTAAGCTTACAAAAATCACACAAATTTGTACGTAGTTTTAATATTATGACGTTTTAATATCGTGAAATGAAAATTACTATCTGTGTAATACCAGCGTTGCTCTTTAATCTGCTAGCCCTTTCCCAGATGGCGCATCCACCCTGTCTCTTTGTCTTTGGGTTTTTGCAGATATTGTACAAAACTTATCACTTTAGTTCTCATGTAAATAAGTTTTAAGCCAGGCTTCATTGGTATTGGGGGGGTGCTGGGGAGCAGGAAGTCAACAGTCCAAAGTTGTATATGCTGTCAATGCATTTGAATTTTGCTCCTTGTGATGGGTTTTTATGAAAGTCACGGACTGAGGCAGCAGTACATTTTGTGGAAGGATGAAAGCAATAAAATGAACTGCTGTTTGCGTGCACAGTTTGAAAAGACTGGTTATAATGTACAAATACCGTAGCTGACAGCATAATTTTTTGAAGAAATCTGCACAGATCATGAAAAGGCGGTGTTTGGTGACATATTTTGAGTCAATCATTTCAAATGAATTTGGGTGTGTTCCAGTAAAAATGAGCTGTTCTTGATTTGGTGTTATAACTTTGATGACAGTTTGACTTCAGTTTAAGAGGAAATAACTGTATTTCTCTATCTTGTACATTTATTCTGACTGCGTGATTATTTGTGATATGGAGTTATTGCTTGGTGACAATCTGTGATATTTTTTTTACTTTTGTTTCTTTTAATGTTTTTGTTTGCAAGCTTGATTGTTTTTTATTTAACATCTTTCTTTTTTACAGCTGTTTTTATCAATATCTGAAGTTTTATTCAAACATACATAGGCAAGCATGCAACAGACACTCTTGTGTAACACACAAGGTACAGAAATTTGTCTGTTAAATTTTCGAAAAATGTTTTAAGAAAATAATTAAGACCTGATAAAATCGTTTTATTTGAACATGAGTAAAAATACAATTCTCTGAATCGGTTGTCATCAGAGACTTGCACAGATGTTTTATTTAAGTTTTGCAGTGGAAAGGTGAACAATCTCCTTGGCCCTTCTACTGTCATATGTGTGCCCACCAGTGTGTTTCTTAGCTGTGGCATTCTGTTGGATTAATGTATGATTGAAAACAATGTATTTGTCCATTATTAGGCGTTTTGAAACTGCTGCCCCTTAAGGTAAGTTTTTCCAGATGTAGGTAAGCTGAAAAACAGTCGCATACAGGCTGGTCATTCTTCTGTAGTAAGCATACAAAAGAACCAGACATTTGCTGGTCACACATTTCAGCCTACTTGAAGGCTGGTTCTGTGGCATTTCAATTGTCACAGGGGTTTGAAGTGTGTTTGAGAGGGATTCATCACATTGGACAATTCCATATGCGCTCCTCCCAAATCTGTTATCATCAGTCATTATCTGTCCTCATTAAGCCTGTGTAAAAACTCTGCATTAGCAAGGATGTGAAATGGGGAGGAGGGAGTTGAGGAGAAACACAAAGCTGACACTACCAGAATGATGGAAGCATGAAGGTAGGCAGAGAACAGGCCAGTTTTTATATTGTGGGTTGTCACAGCAGAACTTAACAGGCGCCTACAGTGAATGTGGGCTGTCACAGCAGAACTTAACAGGCGCCTACAGTGAATGTGGGTTGTCACAGCAGAACTTAACAGGCGCCTACAGTGAATGTGGGCTGTCACAGCAGAACTTAACAGGCGCCTACAGTGAATGTGGGCTGTCACAGCAGAACTTAACAGGCGCCTACAGTGAATGTGGGCTGTCACAGCAGAACTTAACAGGCGCCTACAGTGAATGTGGGCTGTCACAGCAGAACTTAACAGGCGCCTACAGTGAATGTGGGCTGTCACAGCAGAACTTAACAGGCGCCTACAGTGAATGTGGGCTGTCACAGCAGAACTTAACAGGCGCCTACAGTGAATGTGGGCTGTCACAGCAGAACTTAACAGGCGCCTACAGTGAATGTGGGCTGTCACAGCAGAACTTAACAGGCGCCTACAGTGAATGTGGGCTGTCACAGCAGAACTTAACAGGCGCCTACAGTGAATGTGGGCTGTCACAGCAGAACTTAACAGGCGCCTACAGTGAATGTGGGCTGTCACAGCAGAACTTAACAGGCGCCTACAGTGAATGTGGGCTGTCACAGCAGAACTTAACAGGCGCCTACAGTGAATGTGGGCTGTCACAGCAGAACTTAACAGGCGCCTACAGTGAATGTGGGCTGTCACAGCAGAACTTAACAGGCGCCTACAGTGAATGTGGGCTGTCACAGCAGAACTTAACAGGCGCCTACAGTGAATGTGGGCTGTCACAGCAGAACTTAGGCGCCTACAGTGAATGTGGGCTGTCACAGCAGAACTTAACAGGCGCCTACAGTGAATGTGGGCTGTCACAGCAGAACTTAACAGGCGCCTACAGTGAATGTGGGCTGTCACAGCAGAACTTAACAGGCGCCTACAGTGAATGTGGGCTGTCACAGCAGAACTTAACAGGCGCCTACAGTGAATGTGGGTTGTCACAGCAGAACTTAACAGGCGCCTACAGTGAATGTGGGCTGTCACAGCAGAACTTAACAGGCGCCTACAGTGAATGTGGGCTGTCACAGCAGAACTTAACAGGCGCCTACAATGAATGTGGGCTGTCACAGCAGAACTTAACAGGCGCCTACAGTGAATGTGGGCTGTCACAGCAGAACTTAACAGGCGCCTACAGTGAATGTGGGCTGTCACAGCAGAACTTAACAGGCGCCTACAGTGAATGCGGGTAAAGTTACAAACTGTTGCAGCAAAGAAATGTGTTGCAGCTTAAACTACAGCTTGTTTTACGAAAGAAGGGAAGCAATCCCCTTGAGGTTTGTTTGTTTTTTATAATCATGTGCACACCCATATAGTCTAAGTGTTGTGATGGAAGGCAGGCAATCTCTCAGGCCCCTAGTGCCTTCCATCACAAAATCCAGGCTGTCAAGCAGCTGGGCACAGCAAGGCCTAGCACGAGTCTGAGGTGTTATAGTTTAACCCTTTGACTCCTGCACCCTATCCACCAAGTGCAAAACTTAACCCTTTGAGTTCCTCACACGATCCACCAGCTTCCAGCAGGAAGCTGGTGGATAGAGTGAGGGACTCAAAGGGTTAAGTTTTTGCTTTGCTAGCATGGTCGACAGTGAAGGATGCTGGTGGACAGGGTGCGGGGAGTCAAAGGGTTAAGAGCCCTCAACTTGCTCAAACCCACAGCTGTGTTTATTGAATGTTTAAATCCACCAAGACTGCTTGTCTTGTTTATGTCTGTGTCAAATACGAGTATTCTGCTGTGGACAAACGCCTGCTTCATCAGGCTTGAATTGTTGCTCACATGTCCAACTTCAACCTCTGTTTTATACCTCCCACAAGTTTAAATATATTCACCTGCAAAAGACATTTCTGTGTTTGGAAACTGCTCATCAAAACATTCTGTTGAAATTTTGTGTCAGGGAAACTTCTCATTGAAACACATTTTGTTGAAATTTGATTTTGGAAACTCCTCATTGAAACACGTTCTGTTAAATTTTATTTTCATATTAGAACGTTAAACTCAGCACAATCAAAAGAATGAGAATGTCCAGTGCTCAACCTTTGTTGTGACGGCGTGATTGATTTGTTTTCGGGATTTTTATCACTACCACTTGAAGGGACCATTCATGATGTGTTAGATTATTGTTCATCATGAACTTTATATAGATCTTTGTCAGTTTTAGTCACAAAATAATACCTTCTTTTTGACGGTCCAGTTATGCTAAGAGAATTCATTGTTAAGAATAAATATGTCTTTTCTTTGAGCTGGATGGGAATGAAGAAATTTATGCTTTTCATTGGACAGTGTTTTTCTACAAGGATGGCTGTTTGACATGATGAAGAAGTTCCATAGGTGCTTCACTCTGCTCTGCCAGTAATGATCTTGTGGATTCCTTGAACCTGTGCAAAGCCACGTGTGCTGTCAGTTTTGAAATGGGGAGAGGAAGGTGGAACCTAAATTTCTTGTCAATTACAAAGCTAACACCACAAGAACAGTTGGTTGGTTAACCCTTTGACTCCCACACCATATCCACCAATCCCAAAAACCTATTTCTTTGACTCCTTTACCCAATCTACCAGCTTCCTGCAGAGTGAGGGAGTTGAAGAATTTAGTTTTTGCTTTGCTAGCATGGTTGACAATACAGGATGCTGGTGGACAGGGTGTGGGAGTCAAAGGGTTAACACGAAACCACCTGATCTGGAGTCAGATTTACTGTCATAGCACCAAGTGTCAGCTTTGTTTATGGGAGGTGAAACTGGTGTGTAGATGTAAGTATGTACATATGATGTGGCAATGTACCTAATGTGATTTGTACATCAAGCTTTGGGACCAGCCATGTGATGAACCATGTGTGGACGTGAAAGTGTCTCTGTTGTTGTCACACACTTTCAACAACTGCAGAGTTGTGTATGAGTTGAACTGACCTTGGAGCATGACTTTCAGCTAACAGAAAATGTAAAGTGTGCCACACTTTCTGACTCTTGTGAGTTGTGAATGCTTGCAGAAACGTTGGGTTTGAATGAAAAGGGATCATGTCCATAGCGAGATTTTCAAGGCCCTTTTTAGTACAGAAGTCATGGGAACATTGTTCAGTTCGATCATGCTGCATGCTTGATGTGTTCACAATTGGCTGTTGTTTTGTTTGGGTATGAGTCATTCAGTCATTGTTGATGACTTGCATATGTTTGAATCTCTTGTGAAAGGTGCTTTTCCCATTTATGTCTGGATTGTTAGGGTGTGTGTGTTTGTGTGTGTGTGTGTGGAGAGAGAGAGAAAAGTGTGTGGGAGGGAGAGAGAGAGCACAAGAACAAAACAACAAACCACTTGTGATGTTTCGTGCTTACATTTTGGTCATGCAGCCTTCTTCGGAGCATTCTTCACTCTCTTCACCAAAAGTCAAATCCAGATACATGAAACTGTTATGGTGAATTCACACTGATGCCAGCAACTGGTAGAAACTTGAGCGCATGTCAGTTGCCTTTCTCCCATCCTGTGAGCTGGTGGTAGCATTCATGATGACCCTGACTAGCACCACACAGTTAGAGCAGCAAATTTGACTTGCAGTATGCACTGTTTTATGCTGGCTTGCTGGACCAAGGGGTGAAATTTTACACTTATGCTCTGCTGATGGCACAGATGTCTGAGACTTTACTGACTACAGTTTTAAGTGCTCATTCAGCATACGACTCTGACAGAACTTTACTGACTACAGTTTTTAGTGCTCATTCAGCATACAACTCTAACAGAACTTTACTGACTACAGTTTTTAGTGCTCATTCAGCATACAACTCTAAGACTTACTGACTACAGTTAGGCTATCAGATAACTTCTAAATATTTACTGACTACAGTTTTAAGCGCTCATTCAGCATACAACTCTAACAGAACTTTACTGACTACAGTTTTAAGCGCTCATTCAGCATACAACTCTAACAGAACTTTACTGACTACAGTTTTAAGCGCTCATTCAGCATACAACTCTAACAGAACTTTACTGACTACAGTTTTAAGTGCTCATTCAGCATACAACTCTAACAGAACTTTACTGACTGGTTTTAAGTGCTCATTCAGCATTCTACTCTAACAGAACTTCACTGATTACAGTTTTAAGTGCTCATTCAGCATACTGCGCTAACAGATTTTGAAATCTCCAGTTGCAGGTGCAAGTATTCTGCTTTTAAAATTCACCCCTGAATATTAAACTGTGTATCATTGAAGTTTAGTCATGTGTGGCTTTCAACCACATTTAATCTAATCCAACCTTCAACCACACAAAGGCATAAGTGTTGACTTATATCTAAGCCAAAAAAGGTGATTACATTATTTACAAGTAAGTGGATTGGGCTGCTCAGTTCACATCACTACTAGCATGCAATGAAAGTTAGTGGTCGGCACTGCTGTTCGGAACTACACTAGCACAGGCTTAACCTGTGTTTACTGAAATCTGTGGCTGATTCACAGCACAACTAGTCAAGTATTTTTTGCCATTGCACTACTGTTCTGAGACTAAGCTTGTTTTCACACCGATATATCGCTCCTTACAGTAAGCCGTATGTAACAGTGTAGGCTTTGGGAGTCAGGTCGTCTCTCAGAAAAGATTCCTCTGGGCATACAGAGCGGAGTCATGTAGACCTACACACCTTGGAACATAGATGTTGATGACCCCTAGTGGAGCAGTCAATTTATTTTTGTCTGATGTTGGGGAAATCCTGGCCCCCAGACAAAGTATAGCCTTGGTGTCATTTTTGTCCACTTTCACATTGTCTTTACAGAAAGTCATTACACTGTTTTCACACTCTTTTCCTGTCTCCCCTTTGTCACCATCAGTTGTCTCAGGCATGCTAAACACCTGTGTGTTGTTCCTTCTCACACATGCAGACAGCTTCTCACTTTTATGGTCAGCACCAATTGTTGTAAATTTCACTTCATCCAGTGTGCATTTTAGTTCTTTGTGTCACTCGACTCCCACACCTCTTTCTTCTGCTTTTTGGTTTCGATCTGCAGAGTGAAGATTGTCAAGTGAAGTTCTTCCACTTTGTGTGAAAGTTTTGATACGATTGTGCTGTTTGTACTAAGCTTCTGCAACATGAGCAAGGCTTCATGTGTCACACCTTCTGAGTGGGAAGAGGGGTTGAATGGTTTACCATGATGAAGATCACCGGTCCAATGAAGTTTCATTGTCGACATTTTTATCTCCTGTTTCATCTATCTTTTGCCTGGGTTCAAGCACAAGTTTTGACAACATTTCTCTCAAAGTTTCACTGTCGACATTTTTATCTCCTGTTTCATCTATCTTTTACCTGGGTTCGATCACAAGTTTCGACAACATTTCTCTCACAGTGGTACTATAGTCTGGCTTCTGTTTCTCTTACCACCCATGGAGTGTGCTGTCTCTCCACTTCTATTCAGATGGGTGAAGGTGTCTGACATTCCGGAATCCAACTGTGTATAGACTGTAGCACTTTATCTCCGTTTCCAACCCATCAGGTGGCATAATAAAAACACAGACCAGTGTAGTGTCTCCATTCATTGATCCTGGTTTAGTCACAAAATTTACCAGATGATCGTGTGGGTGCTGCAGTATTGCTATTTGTGGGCCATAGCTGAGTACACTGCTTCAAAATAGAGAAGTTTGTTGTTGTTTTATTGCGTATTATAGCTATACCTGCTTGCTCCCATTAATTAACAATGCTTGCTTCCTGTAACTTAATAGTTATTTTTACATGTTGATGTATCTGGATTTGAGTTTGTTGTTGTAGTCGTTTAGGCTTTTTTTTTTTATTTAGTGTTGATGATAGATTATTCAGATTCATTTCTTTTTTTGTCAAAATGGATTTTACATTGTGAAACTCGGGCTGCTGTCCCTGTTGAGAGTGGGTTGCCATGGTGCAGTGCCACTTTTTTTTTTTCACCAAGACTCAGAAAGGCAAGAAGGCTAGCTAATTGACCTTTTAGGGGAGGGACCTGGGATATCGACCTATCAGGCTAGCTAATTGACCTTTTAGGGGAGGGACCTGGGAAATCAACTTATCTGTCCAATATTTTATACCAGGGCAGCCGTGTGAATGCCCTGCTCTTCGTGATTTTCAACTGCCATGGGATCTTTTAGTGTGCAAAGGCCAGCATAATATGGGTCTGACTTGTTCTTTATCCCTTTCCGAAGGACTAGACATTCAGTTCAATTTTCCAGTCAAACTGAGGAGAAAGTTGAGGCCTCAACAGCAAAAGAACACTGGAACCTTGAGTTTGGTTATTGACAGGTGAACATCTGAACCATTCTGCCAACTTTCTCACTTTTTTTTGGGGGGGGGGGGGGGGCAATGTATGCTAAATTTATAGAAAGAACTCTTTATTAAAGTGTTTGGTTTTAATTTATCAGTATATGTACTGACGGCTTATCAAATACAGGAAAGATATTCAGAACATGAATATGCATCTCATATATTCATGGCAATGTTTTATGTGTGTTACGACTCTTCTTGGATGCATGTATGCATATAGTTTTGCCCACACTGTGCAGGTGGTATGTTGTTGCTTAGTCTGCATACTTCGTTTTTAATGGTCATTCGGGATGGCTGTTTTCAAAGTTGTGTGCTCAGAGAATTATGAATGTGAGTAATTGAACATTCACCCTTATTCTACTCCATGTTTTTCATAATATTCACGATCAAGTACTGTTTAATGATTGTAAATTGGGGAAGCTGGTGGATAGGGTGAGGGCATGAAGGGGTCAATCACAAAATAACACTGCTTGGTTTACTGCTGTATATGTGCATATGACAAACTGTTTGTGTCCACATTATCTTTTCAGTGCTCATCAAAATGGCAGACTACTGGTCTTTCCAGCTCTTATTGTTGTGTTTGGTTGATGTTTTTCATGCTGCCATGTAGCACAAATGTCAAGAAACATCAATCTGCAGGTGTACGTCACATGTGGAAATTTCCGTGCAAATGCTTGTGTACACCAACTCTTAGATACAATCTTGTTTATGCACACATATTCATATACATACACATATGCATGCACACATTTATGCATGCAAAAACACACACACACACACACACATACACACACACACACACAAGCACACACACACACACACACACACACACACTCACAACAACACCAACACACCACACACACACACACACACTGCTCAGACAACATGCGCAGGAAGCCTGTACCCACACACACACACACACTACACACATCACACACACACACACACACACACACCACACACCACACACACACACACACACACACACACACACCACACACACACACACACACACACACATCCCCACACATTGTGAAACATCCACTTAATATGTGTATATTGTAGCCTTTACATAGAATTCCAACTGCAATAACTTTGTAGAAACAAATTTTGCTTCTGTCAATTAAAACATGATTTCAACAAGTACATCATCTGGCACAGCTGTGTGTTTGTGTTATTTTTTAGTATTTTTTGATTGAATGAATCTTTTTCACCTCAGTTGCATGCAGGTGCATAGAGCACTCCCCCCCCCCCCCCCCCAACTTTTCTTTCTCTTTTTATTTTCTGCATATTCTTTATAGGTCTTCCTTATCTGTCTCTTTTTTTATACCCTTTTTTTTTTTCCTCCATTCTTTTCTATTTTTGTTCATCCTTTTTTTTTATTTTTATTTTTTTTTCCCATGCGTTTCTTTTGTAATAGAAAATATTACATCATCCAGTCACATATATAATGTCAAACATTTTAATTGAATGTTTTACAGAACATTGAAATTGAAAGCATGCTTGCAGTAAACTTGACTTTACATTTAATTACTGGCATCTTTATTTTTTAAGTGGCTGATTTGCCTGGTTGTTCGAGTGCTGTACTTGCAATGCAGGGATGATGACTTCAACCTTCAGGCTGGCCAAATGCTTGTTTTGGGTTGTTGTTTTTTTTTGTTGTGGGGGGGGGGGGGGGGGGGTTGTTTGTTTGTTTTTTAACCCTTTGACTCTCACACGCTATCCACCAACTGTAAAAACTTACAGTAAAAAGGCTTCTTGCAGGAAACCATGGATAGAGTGAGGGAGTCAAAAGGGTAAAGTTTTTGTTTTGCTAGCATGGTTGACAGTGTAGGATGCTGGTGAAATGGTGCAGGAGTCAAAGGGTTAAGTAGCCCATTATCTCAGTTGTTAGAACACCATGCTCGTAATGCAGGGGTTGTGAGTTCAACCCTCACACATGCCACAATTGTTTTTCAAGACTCAGGGCTTAAGGTTTTGTGCAGGCTTAAGGAGTCTGCCAGGTAAATGCTGGTAGATTTGGGTAGTGGCATATGGAATTATGCGAGGGGGGTTAATCCATCAGAAACAATCTACTAGCACCATAGAGGTGGGGGGGGGGGGGGTTGAAAGGCCTCCAGGAGTCATTGTTTCACCGTACCAACACAAACACCAACCCCAAAAGTCTAGGTTTTGGCATTCTGCAAACGGTCTTGTTAACTGCCAGATACTCAAGATCCTAACACAACAATACGATTAAAAATCTGTGACACATCTCATGTTAATGCTGTTTAACATTCCCCAGTCTTGTTAACCGCCAGATACTCAAGATCCTACACAACAATACGGTTAAAAATCTGTGATACATCTCACTGTTAATGCTGTTTAACATTCTCCAAACGGGTCTGATTAAATGCCAGATACTCAGATCCTACACAACAATACGGTTAAAAAATCTTTTATACATCTCATTGCTAATGCTGTTTAACATTCTCCAGTCTTGTTAACAACCAGTTGCACAGATCCTAACCAACAATACGGTTAAAAAATCTTTTATACATCTCCATCTCTGCTAATGCTGTTTAACATTCTCCAGTCTTGTTAACAACCAGTTACACAAGATCCTAACACAACAATACGGTTAAAAATCTTTTATACATCTCATTGCTAATGCTGTTTAACATTCTCCAGTCTTGTTAACAACCAGTTACACAAGATCCTAACACAACAATAGGTTAAAAATCTTTTATACATCTCATTGCTAATGCTGTTTAACATTATCCAGTCTTGTTAACACCAGTTACACAAGATCCTAACACAACAATACGGTTAAAAAATCTTTTATACATCTCATTGCTAATGCTGTTTAACATTATCCAAACAGTCTGGTTAACAGCGGATATACTAGATCGACATAATACGATTACAATTTTGATACATTCATTGTGATGTTGTTTATCTTTGCATCTTATTAAATATGAATAATAACAAATTGAAAAAAAGTAAAGTCAGCCAACAAGACATTTGCTTTTTAAACCAAATTAGACAAAGAAACTTGGGACTTAAAAACTTGAGTCACATGACATGGCATCAGATGTGACTAAACGTGTCATGCAGGGGTGAAATTCTCCTTGGAGCGTCTTGTTAACGGGATTTTTGCAGCAGAAAGAACCAATTTCCTCAGATTACATGGGCCATTTCCTCAAAAAATCTCTATTCGGCTTAATATTTTCAGAGTAAAGTATGATGAACATAATTTTATGAATAAATGTGATGAGTATAATTTGTGATTTATTTATGTTGTAAAGAAATCAATCGTTCAGAAAACACTTTAAAATGCGCCAAATTGCACAGATTTATTCTTAGATATGTTACGGGAGCATGGAACAGCACCCAACCGCATGTTTCTTGTTACACTTTATCGTATTTTGAGGGTCTTGATTTTCATCTGGTTCTGTGTCGATTTTGAACACAGTTGAGATCACTTGGATATTCATTCAAGGTTTTGATGAAGTACTCCAGAGTGTACTTGTCAACCTTCACCTAGCACAAAGGCTCTACCAGAATAAAATGATGTATCTGCTGGTGGTGCAATATCATACAAGTTCAGTACATATGTATATACAACATCACCAAGCCTGTACACATGCATCAATAAACTGGTCGATCATGATGAATATTGTTTAACAAGCAACTGAAGGGAATTTTTTACAATGAAATAATACTCATGAGATTTGACTGACTCTTACAACCTTTATTATAAAAAAAAAAAAAAAAGAGAATAACTGCCAGAGTCAGACTACCAAGTAAAGCAAATCCAAAACTTGAAGCTGTTTTAACCCTTTGACTACGGGTGAATAGGGTGAGAGAGTCAAAGGGTTAAGTTTTGCTTTGCTAGCATGTTTGACAATGCAGGATGCTGGTAGACAGGGTGCGGGAGTCAAAGGGTTAATGTGGTGTTAGCTCTGATGTGGCTGTAGTGGTCGATGTCAGGATTTTACCTCAAAAGATTCATCGTCATAGCCCAAGAGAATTGTCTCCCTTGCAAGAATAAGACCAAGCAAAAACGAAGGAGACAAAATAGACCTTTTACTGGACATAACTTCAATGAAAAACCGTCTAGTATAAAATTCGATGCAAAACGAAACATAAACCTTTGCGGAAGACCAAAAGAAATAAGAGGGAAGCAGGGAGAATTTTATAATATCAACCAAAGGACATAACTCTTGAGAGTCACGTAGGAATTATCTCCCATGTTGTGAAACCTCAAATCTAACATAGTTTGCGCTACCCATTCAGCTAGCATAGAAGTGTCACGACATGGGAAATTAATTCCCTCGAGGAAGACAAACGAAAAAAGGAAAAAGAAAAGTTGAAGACTATTGATGGCTGGGTATCATCGTAGAACACCCTTGCAGAATGTTCTTTCTTTTCTTGGGATTGTGACAATCTGAACTTTTCATCCTGTCAGTCTCACATACATTATATGCAACTGAAATCTCTTGCACACCGTCAGCAGATTGCATCTGGAATACAAGCAGCAGGTGTTATCACAAGATGTAGTAGCAGATGAAAGCTCAAAATGGTGGCTGCATTTGCGGTAAATGAAGGATAGGGTTGTTCCGGTCCAGGTCTAGACCTGGGGGTCGCTACGATTACCGGATAAGCCTGTCCAGATACCAGGTTAAGTTGGTTGGGTCCCCCCTCCCCACCCCCTTTTTTTTTTTTTACTCTGCCGCAACACGCTGTCCCGGAGCTGAACTCAGGGGTAGGCTAAGCGGTTGGGGTTTGAGGCCACCTTAGATCCCCCTGTATCCTTCTGTTGTCCCAAATAGACTTCTTTTGTGTTTTATCTTACGCCTCTGCGCACACAGGTCAACAATCGTCAATGATGACGGCTGACCTTCCAAACTGAAGATGAAGATTGAGTATGTGTGCATGTGTTTTTGATCATAAATGAGTGTACACACATTTTGTATATTTGGATTGTCATATATAATATCCATTTAAGTGTGTGTTCTACAAAATGAAGTTTATGTTTATATTGTATGAATTTTTTCCCTAAACTTGAATAAAAAAAAAATGAATAAAAAAAAAGAAGATGAAGATTGAAGATTGAAGCATCACGATCATCAGCCTCCTCCTCATCTTTATCATCTCGTTGTAAAAAACTATGCCACCTTCTGTGGCCTTTAAGGTGGTGTACAAAAGGGGGTGGGGACTGGGGAGGGGGAACATGAGCGCAAAGGAAATCTCCGAGTACGATGAATCTGACATATATTAATAATAATAATAATAATATATGTACACAGATATACATACATACACATATATACAGATAGAAAGATATAGATATATAAACATATATTGATTAGGACCTTAAAGCAGCGCCTAGACCCTACGCCCAGAGATAAGCTTATAGGGCTTATGAATAATTATTTGGGATCTTATCCATCAGATGGCATCTGTGGTATCAGTGCATTTAGATCATTGTAGTTTATTCCAAGTGTGGAAACATCGCTACCGTGAGAAGCCGAATCTTCTACTAACAAAGAAATACATGTAGGTAGATGTCATAAGCGCAAGAGCGGGAAAGAATGGGTTGTCCGCTTTGCAAAGGTAAATTCAAACAATAGCACAGAGAGAGTGTGTGTGTGTGTGAATTTTTTAGTCGACAGAATAAACCGTATCGTGTAAAATACAAAGTTTCAGTTTCAGTTTCAGTTTCTCAAAATGACGTCTCACCACTCGGAACGAATTCCTTATGCACTAATGTCACAGGTGCCACGCGTATGGTGATCATGGCACAAGCCTTAAGCCTGCACATAAACCCATGGGCTGGTCAGGTCATGAGGTCCTACCTAGTCTATGTTTTACCAAGACTATAGTTTATACTAGTATTGTATCAACTTATAGTATTGTATCAGCTTATTATTGGAACAATCTTGGATATATGTAAATGACGTGTGCATCTTATCTTTAAAGGAACGAACAGATATATGAAGTAAATCAATCAAGTAAAGGTCTGAATCAATACAACTAGCTATTCAGTATAAACTCGTCTCACATTACAGAAAGTCCACTCCTCCCCGTCAATGCTCAAAGCTTCAGCTGCCTATCAACAAGGTAAAGACAATATTTCTTTAATCATAGCCCCGTCAGTCTGTCGTTCACTTCTGATGAAAGAAAAGAGGAAATAGATAGGTATGTAAGTAAGTCAGTAAGTAAGTAATTAAGTATGTGTGTAAGTAAATACAGATATAGATAAAAGAGTAAAACAAGTAGGAATTGAGAAATAACAACAGTAAAAACATGCATATACACACACGTCTGCACACATACATACACACATATATACATTCATACATAACACCCCATATCTACACAGCATGATGGCCGACAACAACTGCAACAACAACAACAGCAACAATAACAAACACAACAACAGCAAAGAGGAAACATATATACATATACAAGTGCTCACATCTACGCCAACCAATCGATGCAGCAGTTTCAGTTTCTCAAGATGACGTCTCCGCGCTCGGAATGAATTCCATATGCACTAACATCACAGGTGCCACGTCTATGGGATCATGGCACGAGCCTTAAACATGCACATAAATCCATGAGCTGGCCAGGGCCTGAGGCCCTACCTAGACTATGCAGCAGATGATTATACAAAGCAAAAGGTAGACACATAATCATGACAAACTTAGAGACATATAGACAACAATCAACAAAGAGCCCACAGACACACACTTACAGCGAGGAATGGAAAGTGTTTGGGCTTTATCTGAAACAGAGAATGAGAGCTAAAGGAAAAGTGAAGAAAGGGAAAAGACAACTGGAGAACATCATCATTATCATCATCATCATGTGTCCTGCTGCCTGGTGTTGGCGATCATGGCCCGCCATACGAGTCTATCCCGTGTCGCTGCAAGTACATCTTCCACCCTCTATGTCCTCAGCCACCCTGCAAGTCCGACCAATTTTTCTCCCTGGGTCTACCTGGTGTTCTGTTTCCCTCCAGCTTTCCTGTTGTGTTGTGACCAGGTGCTCTAATTTCCCTTTCCTCATAAAATGGCCTATAAATGTTGCTTGTCTTTTCCTAATCTTCTTTATCAATGATCTTCTTGTGTCTGCCTCCATCAAGACTGTCTCGTTTGTTTTCTTCGCTGTCCATGGAACTCTCAACATTCTTCTTAGAAACCACATCTCGGCTGCCTCGATCTTGTTCTGGCGTTGCGTGTTCACT
Source organism: Monoplex corrugatus (assembly GCA_030674185.1). Taxonomy (NCBI): domain Eukaryota; kingdom Metazoa; phylum Mollusca; class Gastropoda; order Littorinimorpha; family Ranellidae; genus Monoplex; species Monoplex corrugatus. The sequence goes on from JAPXFY010000012.1 coordinate 12,924,697, forward strand.
GTCCACGCCTCACAACCGTATAACAGTATCGGTTCTATATAACATTCAAGAACTCTTTTCCTGGTGTTATTTGATAGGTATTTGTTGGTAAGAACGTTTTTCATCTTCTTGAATGCTGTTTTGGCTTGGCTGATTCTGCTGGCTATTTCTGATGTGCATCTGCCTTCTGGTGAGATGATCGTTCCCAGATATTTAAACTTATCAACCTGTTCCATTTGTGGTTATTTTGCATGAGGGGATTTCATGTTTTTTGTTGTTTTGGTTTTGTTGTTGTTGTTTTTGGTGGTTTTTACTAACTACCATGATTTCAGTCTTCTTGCCATTTAGCTCCAGCCTTTTATTTTTGCTTTCTAAGTCACAAGGTTTTGTAGGTCCCTTTCATTTTGTGCAATTAGCGTGGGATCATCTGCGTAACGAACGTTGTTTATCGTTTCTCTCCCAACCTTTTTCCCTGGACATTCTTCTAGTTTTCTCTGAGGGTTTTGGCTGTGAGGTGAAAACAAATCTGTCAAAAGAACACAATCCTGCCTGACCCCCTCTTTTGATATTTTGGAAAGAGCTTGTATCGTGTTCTATGCTCATTGCTGCTGTTTGATCCCAATACATATTTCTGATTGTTCGTAGATCTTTTCCATCAATGTTGAGCCTTTCTAGTCGGTTGATTAGTTCTTTATGTCTTACCTGATCGAAAACCTTGATAGAATCATCAAAGCATAAATATAAACCCTTATTCAACTCGATTGACCTCTCTATGGTCCCTTTTTATCCGCTGGACGAGGCGGCAGGGAAGTTTTAGTCTTTTTGTTATTATCCGTTGTTTGGTGTCTGTTTGTGATCGTGTATTCGCGCTTGACAAAGGCCGGTTGGCCGAAAATTTGCGCTTGTCTTGTCTTGTTGTGTTGGACACGCGTTCTTTTTGGTTTACTTGTTCTTCTGGTTCCTGTTTGCTTGGACGCGGGCAGTCGCACTTATTTTGGATCTCTCTATGATAGTTCTTAGATTGTATAGGCATTAATAGTTCCTTTCCCTTCGACAAATCCACACTGTTCTTCTGCTCTTTCTCTTTTGATTCTGTTCCTTATCCTCATCATGATTATTCTTAACAGGATTTTTGTTACATGACTCATCAAGCTGATTGTACGATGGAGTTCGCATTCTACAGCCCCTGTTTTCTTTGGAAGTGCAATGAAAATTGATTTTGACATATCTTTGGAGATTTTTCCGGTGCCATAAATTTCATTTAGGAGGACTGTTATTTCTTTTAGTACCGAATTCCTCCAAGGCTTCAATCATCTCTGTAGCAATGTTGTCTGGGCCTGGAGCTTTTCCCAGCTTCATCTTTTTCAATGCTGCTTTAACTTCATCTTTCGTTATGGGTGGTCCTTCAACGTTCTTTGCTATGATGTGTTCTTCGTTTCTGTCATCGTTGAAAAGGTCTTTAATGTACTCTCCCCATCTATCTAATGTTTTTTTTCCCTGAGAAGCGTACCATCTTTCGATTTTAAATTAAGCAACCAGTTGATGTGCATGTCTTTTTTCTGTGGGCAATTTCTTCAATGTTTCTGTATATACTTTGAGGGTATGTTTTGTGTCGGTCTTCTATTTCTTTGCACTTTGTTTCCAGCCAAGCTTCCTTAGCTTCATTGCACCTGCTCCTGATTTCTTTGTTTACCTTTTTGTATTCTTCATCTTTTCCCTTTGCCTTCCTCCGTTCTTCCATCAAACCTATAATTTCTTTTGTCATCCAGTTCTTTTTTTCTTTCTAGTCTGGGGATTTTTTTCACAAGCTTCATTTATCGAGTTTCTCAACTTTGTCCATTGTTCCTCACTGTCACCAACGTCTTCCAGAGCACTGAATTTGTTTTGAACAAGTACGTTAAATTTTTCACGGGTCGCTTCATCTGTCATTAAGAGTCCAAGATTTAATTTGATGTTACTTTTGGTCTGTTTTCTTTATTTTCAGCTTAAATCTTCTCATTACATGATTGTAGTCATTGTTGCAGTGTGCGTGTGGTAGTGTTTTCGCTGTCAGCAAAGAATTTCTAAATCTTTTATTGATCAGGATGTAATCAGTTTGATTTTTAGTATTATCTCTTGGACTCGTCCGTGTCCATTTTCTTCTTTTAGGCTGCTCAAACCAGGTGTGTCCTGCTATGAACTCATTCATCTGTGCCCCTTCCACATATTTCTCTCCCCTTTCATTTTGTGTACCAAGGCCATGAGGTCCAACTATATCCTCCACCCACTCCTCAACTTGGAGAACGGGCAAATAAAATGAAATACGAAAAGAAGCAAAACAGAAACTTTTGAGGAATACAACGGAAAAAAAAAAAAAAAAAAAAAAAAAAAAAAAAAAACAAAAAACGAAAACAAAACAAAACAAAACAAATCAAAACACAACACAACACAACAAAACAGCAGAAAAAAAAAACAAAGAAAAAAATAACAAAGCGCTGTTAAATGGTTACATCTTCCGATAGTCTAACAGCTTCAAAAGTTTTCAGTTGTACTTCCTTTCACGGAGAGTTACCTACCATTGTATCAACATGGCGTCCGGAACCGAGTCAGGTAGAGTTGAAATTATGTTTGTTTTATTATTGTTTTTGTTCAGTTGCATATGATTGTATCCACTTATTTTTTATGTCCTCTGCTAGGTTAATATCTTGATTGACCCTCCAATAGTAATCTATGTCATGATTATGTGAGACAGTAGTCATTGATAAATTTATGTATTTTTGACTGGCGTGTCAAACTAACATTGTAGGCCGGGGCCCAGGTATGTTACAAAATATTTTTATTAAATATGCAATTACCATCATTGAAAAGAGCAAAAAAAGAACTTTAAAATGGTATTAAAAGTTCTTCGGTTGATTGTCTGTGACGAAAGTTACGATTTTTTGAATAATTAAATTTTCGACGTTTTCCTTCATTGGATTACATAGCTGCTAGCATGATAGCAAAAACTGTGACCGCGTGTGTGCCGTTTCATCACAAAAAGCACCATAACTTTGGAACGATTGAACCGATTGAAAAAAATCAAATATCAGTAGAAAGGTCTTTGTTTAGCCAAGATGATTAAGACCTTCATGAATCTCTGAGTCCATGCATTAATTAACAATTAATTAATTAATTGCCTTAACTGGCTGAAGCGAAGATCAACTGAGATTCCTAAAATCTTTACAGTTTCCAAAATCATCAAATTTCTGACTTGAAAATTGTTGAGTAAAGCCTCAAGATAATTATCATGATAAATTACAACAGTTATTCAATACCATTAGGCTCAATCTTTATGTAATAATCAATTACAGTTTTTCATGAAAAACCGCCTTTAAACAAGAAGTTGTCAACCTGTGCATTTTTATTTTTTATTATGTATTTACTCTTGGTTTATATATATGTTTTTAATTATAAATAATATGTGTGTGTATCATTATATATCATATATATGTGTGTATAGTCGTATGTAAGTATATTCATATTGATTAACTCAAATAAAAAAAAATTGTGAGCCTGTGATGATAAATACCCTTAGAAAAAGAAATGAAAATTGAATATTTCACTGAAAAGACCTCAAGTTTCCTGGTAACTTAGAAATTGAGAGATTACAGATTAATTACTAATTAAGCTGTTCTGAGGGGTAGAAAAGATTCACAGACTGAATTGGTTTATAACTTGCTGTTCTGGAAATTTCATCTTGCAATTTTGAGATTTAAAAATTCTGCTGGTAGTAAGGACAGTGTTTCTTTTCAATTATTTACCCTAACAAGCAAACTTTTTTGAAAAAGTTGTAATTTTTTTCCTTGCGTAAACACACACTTTCTCATAAGCTGTCATACAACATGAAAGATAATGTGTTATGTATGTAAATATCTGTGTGGGTGTATATGTTATAAGTGTACATATCCATATATGTATGTATATATATATATACATATAAGTATCAGTATGTGTAAACACACACACACACACACAGTGACACACACACACACACACACACACACACACACACATATATATATATATATATTTATTTAAATATCTATATGTATATCACTCAAAAAACAAAATTAAATGCAAACAAAAAACACAAAGACTGACCCATAATGCTACATCAAAATAAATCCACAGAACAGGTAACAAGATGAAAAGGGCATTAGCAGAAATATATCATAACATACACGCACAAACACCAGGTATAACTATAAGAATAAGCTGTACTGCAAAAACAAAAAACTTCTGAAACACATTTACTTGAGTTACATACAAATAGTCCACACATACCAAAAAAAAAAAAAAAAAAAAGCATGGAATCCGTAGTCACATTTGATTTACAGCTTGCCAAATGAAGAAATCACAAAAATGTGCAGACATTCTAAGAATGGAATCATGAAAGTCATCTGTGTAAAAACCAAATATGTCAAATGCAAATCTAAACTGTAACAAAAATGGAAAAAACAAAAAGATTATACATGAAGGGTATCCAATTCCAAGTGTTACTACCTAGATGCATCCCAGTCCCCCTAAAGTGTACACACTTGACAGGAAGGCTTCTCTTGACATCATTTTGCTGTCCATCACTCCCAATAATTTTTTGCTAAATACATGCAGCATACAAGTCACTGTTCTTCTCAGTACAACCATGCCATTTCCTTCTCTCCATCCGATACAGTGATGAAAACGACTGCTCCACATCATTTAGTTCATATGAAAGGCTACTATGTATCCCTGATGATTATTGGCATTATCATTATTAGTGTTTAAAGCCCAACCCACTACTCAGAGCTATGTCGAGGGTACAACCATCTCAAGTGAAACACACGTGTAAACATGTAAAGGACCATGCAAAAAACAAACACGGAAAAGAAAATTAAGTAGTAAGTACACATATCAGGGCATTCACACAAATAATCAAATAATATACCCTTGGCATTGGCAACTCCATCCAGATCATCACCAGAACGATTGGGGGGGTGGGGGGGGGGGGGGACATTAGCACATAAATACACAAAAGCATTCATGTGTGTAAAAACTGGCAAATATTATCTGATATTGCCACTAAGCAGTTCACATTTACTTACACTGTTACAGCTAAAAAATACAATTCATTAATTATGTATCCTATTATCAATTCAAAGAGGCTTTATGGAAAACTTACCAGAGGTGAATGGATCAGCAAGACAGAAAATGAAAAAGGACAAAATCAAGGCAAAGAAAAAGAGAATGACAGGAAAGGAAATTTCTACCGCAGATTTTCCAGAAGAAGGAGATATACTGAAACAGCCCTTGACACCCCCATCAGTAACACCAACATAGTACTACATACCTGTCATTTGTTCACTTGTTATCCTATGAAGCAAAATACAACACCAAGATGGCAAATAGGACCCCTATATATTCTTCTCAACTTTACTTTTTCAGCATTATGATTCACGTTAAATAATGTACATGAAACTATTGAAAGTATGCATTGTCAGTATACACACACACACACACACACACCACACACACACACACACACACACACACACACACACACACACACACACACACACACACACACACACACACACACACACACATGAGATAACAAAATGTCTTGGTATTTCTTTACAAAACAAAAACACTAATTGAGGGGTATGACGTTTTACCGAAAACCCCGAAAACTCCTGAAATACCGAAAACCCCCCCATATAAAGAATATGTATTAGGCATTGGTCACCTCATGTTACTGTATGCCAGAGCCAATAAGATTGATACTAAAGTAACCTTACCAGACGTGACAGAGAGAGTAAAGATAATAATAATAATAACAATAATCACCTTGTTAATGTGAGACTGTATTCTGTCAATGGTTGTCAGGATTCGTTCTCTAGGCGTTTACTTTGATGTTCAGATCTTTAATACTGTATAAGAAAAAGGTATAAAAACAAATGTCAATAAAAAAAAAACAGCAGTGTCACAACAAATGTGTTCATAGCTTCGGCTTTTTTGCTGAAGTAGTTGTGGTCTTGGCGGTACGTTTGCGCTTGACCTGGCCAGGTTTCTTGCCATGGTGGCTGGGTGTCTGCGACAGTTTCTGGCCGTCCTGGGAGCGTACCAGGCTAGCTCCTTCCTTGGTGGTCGTCAGGAATGAAGAGAAGTGGCGTTCTTGTTTTTTTTTAGGCATCTTCAGCCACTTCTCACTGCTCACAGCAAATTTGCCGAACTCCTTGCACAGGATGTAATCCCCCAGGCCCAACAGGGATCTCTTGACTTCCTGGTATTGTCCCTTGACAAGGTCCCGAAGTGTGCGCACCAAGTCTGGCAATTTCTGCCCCTTCCAGTTGATCGCCTGTTTAAATATATGGTTGATGCTTTCACAGTTATTGTTCGTCCAGCGCATCGTAGCCTTGCTTTTCTGGCACGTGACGAAGTTTTCCTGCAGTATGGGGCCAAGGCGGGTTTCCAAGTAACTTGCAAACACTGGATGGTCTTCCCAACAATCCTTCAGAATGTCATCCCAGATGAGCTCATACGCCAACTGGTCAACAGCATCCAGCAGGCTCCCATCGCCAAACAGCCTGTCGATGATGGTGGATCTGCTCCTACTGTCGATGATGGTGGATCTGCTCCTACTGTCGACTCCCACCTTGTCCTGTAGAAACTTGTCCGCATTGTTCTTTAGATGACGAACACAACTTAGCCGCATAGCAGATTGCATGGCCTCAGCCACGGCAGCTCGCAAGGCCTTCTCCTCATCGCTGCCAACTACCACATGAGGACTGGCTTCCCCCAACAGTCCAGCCAAGTGTTGGAAAAAATAGAAAAAGGTTTCCTTGTCCGAGTTACCGTGCAGGAAGATCGGTCCGATCATCAGTGGGTGGTCCTTCGTACTGCGGCGGGTAACAGCCAGGTTCTTGAAGACGGTCACAGTTACATGAAGGTCCCCAAGTTGTAAGTCTTGTCTACACCCAATATGGTAGACTCCGCACTTTGGGCTGGACCACAGAAGCGCTGCAGGTCAGCCACCTGCTCATCAGTGTACAGAACTGCACAGGGAACCTTGCCTGGTCTCCGGAATAGCAGGCGGATGAAATCAGAGTCACACTGCATCTCCTCTAGCCTGGCGACCTGGTCAGCAAAGGTCCCTCCGATTGCAGTCTTGTTCTCCTTTTTCTCCATTCTGTGCTTCATATCTCTCACTTGCTTGAGATTCCGGGCACCGTCAATGAGGTCTCCCTGGCTGTAGACCTCCTGTGGCCGCTTCGATTTCAGCTCCTCCTTCATCTGCTGGTGCACATGTGGCTTAAGGCGTTGGTATTTGGCACTGGTGGTGTCTACTGCATTGCCGTGAGGTGCACTACCAGGGAATGTGCCCTTGTACTCGTACAGAGCCTGGCTGCAGGTCACAGCTCCCTCAACCCAGGTCACCCGCTTCTCATAGCTCTTGTCCAAAGTGTGGTGCGTGTAATATCTGTGCACTGTCAAGATGGATTCTGGCGATGGCTGTGGTTCAAGGGGCACGTAGATGATCTTTTTGTCTTTACGACGTTGTAGGCAGTACTTGTTCTCTTTAAGGACCACCTTCATCAGACTACAGTCGGGTTGCAGAAGGTAGAGGGTCTTGTTGGTGGCGCCCTTGGAGTCCCAGGCGCCACAGTCATCCCAGTAGTGACTAACTAACTTCTTGTTGCGTCTGCTCAGGTTCTGTTCATTGTTCACTATGAAGAATTTGTTCTCCTTCTTTCCTCGTGGGACGTAGGGTAGGGGTTCTTGGCTGCTCCTGAGCAGGGCCACAGCTTCTGTCACTTCCATGTAGCGGCGACCTCTTGGTCCTAGTGGGAGGTCCTGACCACCCTCAGCATGGGGGATCTCAGAGTTGCTGGCTGTGCCAGCGGGCCTACTGGCAGAGTCCACTAAACTGTCATCCGTATCATCCATACTGTCAGGAGAGGTATCTGCAGGGTTTGAAGGTGACACTGCAGGTATGAATGCATTGGAGGTGTCACTGTCATCTAACGATAGCTCGCTGGGAGTAGACAGTGGTGGCGCACATGGAGATTCCCCAGAATCTGCGTCCGAGTTGTTTGGCACGTCAGCAGAGGGTCGGGTGAGGTCAGGGTCTTGGGTCAATGTCTTCTCAGCTTCATCTTTGTCCTCCCTCAGAGTGACAAAGTGGTTGGGCCTGAAGTCCTTGGCTCTCTGTGGCAATGTGCTGCTGCTCCACATCAATATCACAGCAGGCTCCTGTGGCCTCCTGACACCGCGGCCACAAACCTTCCTGGAGTAAGGCTCAGACAGGAATTCTGCATTCCTAGTTGGTGGGCAGTAGGTCTCTATGGCCAGAGACAGGGCAGCACTCAGTGCGTAGATCACCAGCGTCTCTGAGTAAGACCCTGGAGTTGCAACTGTGGACAGCAGCTTGGGGTAGGGGTCATGGATGAGCCTGTTGTCCTTGACCAGATCCTGGTGGTCCTCTCGGCTGCTGTCGTAGTACTCAGGATGGAGGGCGATCTCCAGGGCTGTCCTGAGTCGCAGCTGCAGGTGGTGATCTTGGTTTCCATACAACCCCAAGGACACTGCACGAAACATGCAGTTCCCGTCACCGATGACCTCGAGAGGCGTGGTGGTCTCTAGCATCACAGGGTGGAACCGCCTGAGTATCTCCATCGCCCCCCAGTCACTCTTGAGGCCGGTCAGCAGGTCCTTGTTGGTCGCATTATGGACCGGTAGCTTGACCTGGTAGGTATCGAGAAGCATGGATTCACTCTGGGCAGCAGACTTCACATCAGCGGTGGGTGTTATGGCAGCCAGGAAAACCCTGCAACACAAGCAATATAAGTACCGGTGTAATGATATATTACATAATAGAATATTATAAAAAAAATAATATTAGAAAGCTAAACAAATACACACTGTAACATATATGTACGGTTTAAGCAATATAACAGGAAATAAATATTTGCTTACCGGTTAAGGGCTGCCTCGTAGTCGTAGGTGTCGTTCTTGTGCACGCAGGGCTTGCACGTGAAGGTCAGTCCATTCTGACCCCATGCAGCCAGCTGGTCAGGGCTCAGTTTCGCACAGCGTCTGAAAATAAGCAATACAAAACATGTACATGCTTATTGATTCATATTCCAGTGGACAAACTGACCTAAGAAACAAGAACAACATAAACTAGAGTCATCCAATTTTCACTAAACTTTCACGTGCATTGGATGTTTATATTGTAAACATGCTCACCAAATTTCATGTTATTCCATGCAGTAGTTTTTGAGATTTTGTAGAGCAAAAGTTTAAAATTTGCAAAAATTTTTACACACACACACACACACACACACACACACACACACACACACACACACACACACACACACACACATACACATACACACACACACACATATTTATATCTATATCTATCTATAAAAAAGACTTACCTGTGAATCCAGCTGAGGCAGGTGGAGCATTCTATGGAATTGCTTCCACAGTTTCTGCTACAAATTCCACAGGAATAAGGCATTGCAACAATGAGAAAAGATACAATGTTGTTGGAGTGATGAGTTTTCGGTATTATCGGGGGTTTCCGGGGGTTTCCGGGAGTTTCCGGGGGTTTTCGGTAAAACGTCATACCGCTAATTGAGTAATTCAGAAAAAAATCTGCCATGGAATGTATGGTTTATGAACTAAACCATGTAAATTGCTGTGGTGTGCATATAATTATGGACTGTTTTTATGGAGGTGCAGCCAGGAGTTACTTAAATGTTACCAAGCATAGCTGAAGCATGTGGACACCAGACCTTGCAATGTAGCAAAGGAGAATAGGAAGACAGAACAGTATTTGATTTTGTATGTCCTGTCTGGTTTTGCTGTGGCTGATGCATCAGTTTTATATCAGACAGGCAGGAGTGAAATGGGTATGTTGTGCCATATGGTAATAATAGTACAGAATTGAAATGGATTCATGACAAGACAAGGTCTCCAAATATAACATCACAAGCCAGAGAAAATTTTGGAATGTCATAGTCCACTGCATTATCATACGATTCTTCACTTGACCAATAAGCCACAACATACACTAGATCTAGATTCCGTTTTTTCATTTTTTTCTATTTTTCCAAACTACATAACTGGATTCTTTTAAAAACTTGCCTAGTCATGCGAGTTTTAATCTTATCCAATCTGACAGTCTAAAGTCCAGAAGTCTAGAAGCTGATAATGAGGGGTAGCAGACCTTTGAAGTTTAACTGCCCATTGCTGCAGTTTGCCGAGTCATCTACTAGATCTAGACTGACAACCCGCGTCAAACTGAAGCTTGTATTTCGAGTTAATCTTAAAATTTTTTCACCAAATTTTACACAGTAAGTTACAAATGCATTATCTTATATGTCGTGAAAAATGAAGTTTTAAATCCAATAGGTTCAGCTGATATGACCAAAAGAAAACAGTGAATTGGCACAGATAAGCCTGATGGCCGTTGTAAACAACGGCCGCCGAAGGCAATAACAACAGTCACCACACCCACTATAATAATAATAATAATAATTACAATATTTATATAGCGCAAAATCTCGACAAAATCAAATCTAAGCGCTGAAACAGACACACACGCACGCATGCACGCACGCACACACACGCACGCACGCACGCACGCACGCACGCACGCACGCACGCACGCACGCACGCACACACACACACACACACACACACACACACACACACACACACACACACGCATGGCTATAAATGGGGAGAAAGAATAAAAGCAAGAATAAAAGCAATGGAAAATTATAGAGAGCATATCATACAATTATATATTATCACAAAGTGATTCCCCTCCGAGCGGAGACAGGCTGCAGAGGGGGGAGGGGGTTGAGTGAGGTTAGGATTTTATGCAGAGGAGAAAAGGTGGGTTTTGAGAGCGGACTTGAAGGAGACAAAAGTAGGTTGCTGACGGACTGAGAGAGGAAGTTTGTTCCAGGAGAGTGGACCAGAAACAGAGAAGGCTCGTGGACCATAGATATTGAGCTTAGTGCGTGGAAAGCGAAAAGTCAGAGGATCGGAGGCAGAGCGGAGGGTACGTGAGGGAAGATAGATCTCAAGTAGGCTTGACAGGTAATCGGGGGCTGCGTTATTGAGGCTTTTGTAGCACATGGTGTCTAGTTTGTACTGTATGCGCTTTGATACAGGGAGCCATGCTAATCCATTGTGCTGGAGTTGAGGTACACAACATTTTTGGCTCTCTGGATGGCTCTCAGTCATTACCTTCACTCACAGCAGAATCAGACTTTATAGCATCATCAGTTTTGTCAAATGACTCAAAAGGAGAAGATTTTCTTTGTAGGTCATGACAAGAGAATGTTAATAGGCAGTAAACTGCAACTTTGGGACCTCACCAGATGATTATTGACAAGATGTTGGATTGTCATCTGAAAACAAAATTCCTTGAAAGGAGAAAATCGGTACTACAACAACTGCTTGAAATTTCCCAAGCCCATGAGAATGCAGCTGCATATGTGAAAAAATGATAAGTCCTGAATGGAAAGAAGCTGATCCTGTTGACTGTCTTGTTGTTGCTGTTTCCAATTTGTGATGAAAAGGAGTACAGAAGAACTTTGGGCAGAATCAGAAAGAGATGGGAAAAAAAGGTTTTTAATGTGATAAAATCGGATACATGTATTGTCAAAGATCCTGGGTACCCAGCCAGAGGGAAGAAGTGTACAAAATGTAAAATAAAAATGAACCATTTTGCATGCATTTTCAAGCCTGTGGGTGTGAGTGGAAGTGAAAGGAAAGGAGTAGAACCTGTTGATGTTGAAGTTAGTAATGATGATCATGACTTTGCCTTCATTGTAACTAAAGTCAACAAAAGTCACCAGTGGTCACTGATATCCCTAGAGCCCAGTAGAGGAGTAAACTTTTCGGTTTGTGGTTGACTCTGGTACTAGCAGTAACATTGATATTGACATAGGCACCTGGGAAACATGAAAGCAAAGAAAGTGTGCATCACATGCAAATCCATAGACAGATCACTTCATGCTTACACTTTGAACATTTTTAGGACTTTTGAAAGTTATATTTTACTGGCAGATTGTCACAGAAAGTTCTGCAAGACAAGGGTTTGTTGTTGGGATCTCACTTCTGGGAAAGAAGAGACTGTAATCTGGAGGCTCTGAAAATTGACATACCAGAAATTAGTGAAATAGCTGGAGGAGAGGAGGAATGGGAGAGGGGGTATGAAAGAGACAAGGAGAGACTTTAGTCCCATACTTTGACTACTTCAAGCCAATGCAGTTGGTTGTGTTTGAGAAGTGGTAACTTATACTTACATCTTGAAACTTGTTTTCCAGCAACTGAGACTTCCTTTTGGCTCAAGTTTTTCACGGAGGCCCATATACCAGCTGGTGATGCAGCACACTACGCAGTACTGTTCTCAGACAACCGCATCCAGCGTGGCATGCTGCTTGACCTCACCAAGGAATACCTGACTGACATGGGGGTGTCACGCCTAGGTGATGTCATCGCCATTTTAAAGCATGCCAAGACCGTCCATGATCAGGTAAAATCTATTCAGGATTACAGTAGCGAATGTCAGTGTAGATAGGTACTTGATAGAAATATCCCAGATTGTATTCAGACAAAGATGGAGACAAAATCATAACTTTCGACAAATACAAACATGCAAATGTACCAGTTTATGTTTACAAATTATGCAACATGACACTTTGCATAGCTCAATATATTACATAGCCACATATTGTATAAATCAACTTATGATATTAATTTATTATGGTTATTAATTGCAGCCATTAATATTTTTCTTCTTTGGTTTTCTTTTCAGTTTTTGAAATGGCTTCCATTAGTGCAAATGAATGGGAGATTCTAGGACTGTCTTGAATATTTATAGATGAAATATTTCCATCTATTTCTGGCAAGAAGTAGGTTAATTTTATATTGTTTGACCCTTTCTTTAGTGAAAAACAATAACAAAACCATTCTGTCATCATTTTTGGCAGGCCAACTGGCATATTGAGATTTTGCTGACTGAACACTGGAAACTGACAGCATGATAAAATAATGTCTGATGGCACAGAGAGCAATTTAAACATGAAAAGCATACTGAAGATAGGACTGGTGGGACGGAACAGTCGGAAGACTATAAACTGCTTACTGAATTTGCATGTTGCCTGTAGAGCGAGTGGGTGTGTGCACAGCTTATGGTATTTCCAACCACTTGGTTCTTGAATTTGTGTCAAAAGAGGAATTGTTGCTCTGTGAGACAAAATGCAAGATTTTGTTTTTCCTTGTTTTGTTAATTTAAAAGAAAATTCATCTATGTATATTATTAACAAAAGATATTTACCATTGTGTTATAAGATTTCTATTTACTTCAACATGCAAAACATACTTTGTTTTATCAAAGGCCATTTTTACACGCATACATGCACACATTCATTATACAACGTACATTCATACACAAACACATCTGTATATATGTGTATTTGACACATGTACACATATATTTGAATACAGTTACTTTAACAGTGAGACATATACACATGTATTTGAATGCAATTATTTTTACAGCAACATAAACGTAAATATTCAGGGGTAAATCAAAAGGAGAATAAGTGTTTGACTCGATGGTTAAGACATTTTGTTATAAATGTGTGCAGACCCCCTGTCAGTTTTGTTTTATGTTCTTTGTGGTGTTTAGTGAAATTGTTTTGATGGAGATAACTTTTGGAAAAGTAACTGTCATTTGTGTTTCACTTTCCCCAGAAAAAATGATTTAATCAAACAATGATAATGTGTGGATATTTCCATCAGGCCCAGACAGTATTATATTTCTAGTTATTCTGACATTTACACAAGTTATGAAACACTCTCTCTCTCTCTCTGTGTCTGTCTCTCTGTGTCTCTCTCTCTCTCTGCCTCTCTCTCTCTCCCCTCTCTCTCTAGAAAGAGCTCTTCTCTCTCTTGTCTCTCTCTCCCATCTTCTCTGTCTCTGTCTGTCTTTGTCCAGTGTTTGTCTGTCTGTCTGTCTTTCTCTCTCTCTCTCACATTCACACACACATCACACACACACACACACACACACACAACACACACACACACACACACACACACACACACACACACACAACACACACACACACACACAACACACACACACACACACACACACACACACACACAGTGACACACACACACACACACACACACACACACACACACACACACACACACACACACACACACACAACAGTGACACACACACACACACACACACACACACAGTGACAACACACACACACCACAGTGACACACACACACACACACACAGTGACACATACACACACACACACACACACACGTGACAACACACACCACACACACACACACAGCACACACACACACACACACACACCCCACACACACACACACACACACACACACACACACACACAACACACACACAACCACACAGGATATTGTAAAACCTCTGAGGTATGGACATGCCTTGTGTTTCAGGAGGCAAAAGACAAAGCGTTGAAGGGAACCAAGTACACAGGTTCCAGATCTTCCCCTGCACGCAGATCCACAGGTAACATTGAACTTCTATACCGACATTATATAATATGTATCACAGTGTACATCACTTGTGTTCACTGCATGCAGATCCACAGGTAACATTGAACTTATGTGCCGACATTATATTATACATCATGTGGCTGATTCACAGTTTACATCACTTGTGTTCCTTGTACACAGATCTGCAGGTAACATTGATTTTCTGTGCCGACATTATATTAAATATCAGTTTATGTCACTTGCGTTTCATGTACACAGATCCACAGTTAATATTGGACTTCTGTGCCGACATTATATTGTATATCACAATTTACGTCACTTGTGTTCCCTGCATGCAGAAAATATGCACTTTTTTAATTTTTTTACAGCTGCAAGTCGAATGGTGGACCATTTTCTGTCCAAAACACCTGATTCTGGCCCAATGAATAAGCCACCAACACCTAAACTATCAATGAACACAGGTAAGTAGGCTACTGTATCTCTGTGTGAGAAGTATAATATCAGATTTTTTATCCAAATGTAAAGTATGAGACTATTTCCATGGACTTTACAAAGGTTTTCGCTTCATATTTCCTTTCTTTTTTTTCCTTTTTTCTTTTTTTTTTTAATGAAGTGGTGGTTTAGTCATTTAGGTGAGGTCTTTATGGAGTGTTGCTGTGTAATTTTTGGTAGGCTCATTCCGCATATGTGTTGATTTTCCTGTCTTACTACTATTCCAGGCAGTGAGCCTGACAAGTCCTAATTTACAGATGTAGATATAATCATCATCATCAAGTGCCTTGCCACATGTCGTTGGCGATCATGGCCTTCCATCTGTTTCTATCCCTTGTTGCTGCAAGCACCTCTTATAGGTATAATACATAGGACATGAAGATCATCACTTGTTTTCAGAATATACTGGATTTGCCTTGTGGAGAACTTAAAGACTGATGAGTGGTCTGCAAGTGTTGCCAAGACCTTTCTCTTTCCCCTTTTTTCTGCTTTCTTCTTTTGTTGCTGTCTGCATTAGAGTTTTTTTCTTGTTTTTTGCTTTGTGGTGTTACAGACCAGATGGTTAACTTTGTACAAAAGTTTTTCTTTTCTCACAAACCAGACAGTTGAGTCTGCCTCATATTTTGTGTGTGTGTGTGTGTGTGTGTGTGTGTGTGTTGTGTGTGTGTGTGTGTGTGTGTGTGTGTGTGTGTGTGTGTGTGTGTTGTGTGTGTGTGTGTGTGTGTTTGAGTGTGTATGAGTGCGTGTGCCTCTGTGTGTGTGTTGTGTGTGGGGTGTTTTGAAACTGAAAGGTAACAGTATGAGACCCTTATTGTTTGGCTGTAGGTGGCACCAAGAAGTCGTCGGTGTTTGACAGACTGGGGTCAGATTCATCAGGGTCTGGAGCCAGCGCCAGCGCCAGCACCAAGATCACCAGTAGCGGAGAATCGTCTGTGTTCAGTCGCCTGGGTGGCAAATCAGGACAGAAACGAGCAGCTAATTCCACTTCCCCAGGTATGGATGTGGGTCTGACTCATTCATGTAATTTCTAGATTTGTGTTCAGTCTTCAAAAAAGGAAGCAACGGTTCCAAGTAGGCATGAATCCACCCATACGGGTTGAAATGGAAATTGAAGAGTGTTCTGTCTGATATGCATGAATTTAGTATTAAGTTTAATTGAGAGGTTTTGCGTGTGTGTGTGTGTGTGTGTGTGTGTGTGTGTGTGTGCGCGTGCGTGCAAGTGTAAGCTGTTTAGATTATATGTGTGTGTATACATGTGTAGGTGTGTACATATGTCTGAACATATATGTGTGCATCTGTATCATATGTTTATAAGTGTGTGCATGAATAATGATTGTAATACATGGTGTATTTGTGTGTATATTTGTATAGGTGCAGGTGTGCAGCAGAAAGTGAGTTTCCTCACTTATCAAAATATACTGACTGCTTTATTCAGTAAAATTTCTGATTTCAGGATATAGGTATAACGGGCACGATAACCAAGTTGTTAAGGTATTGGAATTTCATTGAAAAGATGTGAGTTCAATCCTCACCCATCAAAAGGAAGTGATTGCTTTAGTCAGTAAAATTTCTGACTTCATGATATAGGTATAACAGGCATGATAACCAAGTGGTTAAAATATTGGAATTCCAGTCAGAGAGTGTGAGTTCAGTCCTGTTAGGTAATAGCTGGTGTAGAAATGATGGAAATATGTCTGATCTCGGAGGTTAACCCTTTGGCTGCCGCATCCCGTCCACCAGCATCCTGTATTGTCAACCATGCTAGCAAAGCAAAAATCAGGAAGCTGATGGATAGGGTGAGGTAGTCAAAGGGTTATGTTTTTGCGGTTTGTTGATAGGGTGGGGGAGTCAAAGGGTTATGTTTTTGCAGTTGGTGGATAGGATGGGGGAGTCAAAGGGTTATGTTTTTGCGGTTTGTTGATAGGGTGGGGGAGTCAGAGGGTTATGTTTTTGCAATTGGTAGATAGGATGCGGGAGTCAAAGGGTTATGTTTTTGCAGTTGGTGGATAGGATGCGGGAGTCAAAGGGTTATGTTTTTGCAGTTGGTGGATAGGGTGGGAGAGTCAAAGGGTTATGTGTTTGCAGTTGGTGGATAGGATGGGGGAATCAAAGGGTTATGTTTTTGCAGTTGGGGGATAGGGTGGAGGAGTCAAAGGATTATGTTTTTGCAGTTGGTGGATAGGGTGGAGGAGTCAAAGGGTCACCTGCGATCTGCTAGTTACTTGAACCACCTTCGCATGTATATATGCATGCAGAACATTTCTTATGCAAGCTTAATGACGAGTAGCTGTACTGGAAAGGCCATGTCATATTCAGTGGTGTGTGGAAACATCAAAATACCCAGCATGCACACCCCTGAAAACAGAGTATGACTGCCTGCATGAAAAATTAGAAAAAACAAACAAAAAAACTTTGAAAACAGCTCTACAAACCGATGCCCATTTGTATACGTTGAATGCACTTGGAAGTCGAAGCTGGAATGCGGAAGAAGAGTAGGATGTAGTTTTGTGCTTCAGTTGGTAGTCTGCTTTGAATATTTAAGCAGCTTTCAGCATTTGGCACTCTCCTCCTACAATTTCTAATTTTTTTTGTGTGTGTGTCTGTTTTTGTATTTTGTCTTCCTCTCAAAATTGAGTAAGCGTTATACAGCTTGTCTCTTTGACCTGGCACATCTGGTTGTTTGGTGAAGTAGATCAAATGTCTGGCTGTAAAACGTTTCAATACTGATATGTGTCGTAGAAGTTGAAATAAATGCCAAGCCATACGACAGAATCCTTATTGTTGTAGTTGTGCTGTGCAGGTGACAGTGAAGATGAGGATGACGGCCCGCAGAGCCCCTTGGGTTACCATGGCATCCTCAAATACCCCAGCTCAGCCAAAAAATCGCCGACAATTCCCCACAAAAAGATCAAGGTTGTATTGGAGGACGAGCCTGTCCAGGTCACTGGTGTGGACAAGTTCAAGGTGACCGGTCTGGACAAGGTGAAAGTGACAGGACTTGACCGTATCAAGATGGGGACTAAAGCTGACGGCTTCAACTCTAATGACGTTCAGTCGTTCAAAGTTCAGGTATCCAGCACGACGGCCACCCCTAAAGCCACCAAGATCAAGAAGAGGGTAACCACCATGCCAGCGTCAAGTTCTGTAGATGACTTGCTGATGTCAGCGAGAAGATTATGTGAGTGTGTGTCTTGATAGGTTTATGAAAGAGTCTGTCAGGTTCTTTACATCAGTTTGTTAGGATATCCAACTTGACATTAACCCTTTGACTCCTGCACCCTGTCCACCAGCATCCTGCATTGTCAGCCATGCTAGCAAAGCAAAAACATGACCCTTTCACTCCCTCACCCTATCCACCAGCTTCCTGCAGGAAGCTGATGGATAGGTTGAAGGAGTGAAAGGGTTAAGTTTTTGCGCTAGCGGATAGGGTGTGGGAGTGAAAGGGTTAATGGATAGAGATGTCAGAAGTGAAAATGGTGTGGTCAGCATGTTTTTAGCTGCATGCATCGGACCCAACTCGTGATGGAACTGCATAGATCAATTTTCAGTCTATTAGAAAAGGGATTGAAAGATGACTGAGAGTGAGATGTACATATATTTATCTGTTGATCAAGTGTATCCAGCTGTTTATGGAAGGATCTGATCAAAATGATATATCAATCCCACATAGAGACAGGCAGTGTCAGTGATATGAGCTAGGAAGATAACAAATGATTTAGGTTGAATTTTAAATTGTTTCCTGTGATCTTCAACTCAAAGCAGATGATTACTGAATTCTGTTATGATTTTTGTTATAAAAATAAATTATTCTTTCTTACATAGCGCTGTTCTCCAGACTCGTTTGGGCTCACTGCACATTACAAATAATCAGACTTTTTAGTGGAGCACAGAGAACCCAAGGTGTTTGGCAAGCTGACCATGCTCCACTATGTTGTTACGCAGTCTGAATCTTCTGTAGGTGTGCATGCTGGGTGATTTATGTTTCCATAAGTCATGAGATATAGACATGACTTACAGAATCTTTTACATGCATAGAATTGCTATTCTGCATGCATACATACATGAATGTGGTTAAGGCATTGGCAAGTCTGCTCATGATGACCACCAGGACATGCATATAATTGATATTCTGCATGCATGTATACATGAAGGTGGTTTAGGCATAGGCAAGTCTGCACATGATGACCACCTGGACATGCATATAATTGATATTCAGCACGCATATATACACGAAGGTGGTTTAGGCTTTGGCAAGTCTGCACATGATGACCACCTGGACATGCATATAATTGATATTCAGCACGCATATATACACGAAGGTGGTTTAGGCATAGGCAAGTCTGCACATGATGACCACCTGGACATGCACATAATTATTCTGCATGCATATACATGAAGGTGGTTTAGGCTTTGGCAAGTTTGCACATGATGACCACCTGGACATGCACATAATTATTCTGCATGCATATACATGAAGGTGGTTTAGGCATAGGCAAGTCTGCACATGATGACCACCTGGACATGCACATAATTATTCTGCATGCATATACATGAAGGTGGTTTAGGCTTTGGCAAGTTTGCACATGATGACCATCAGGACATGCATGTAATTGATATTCTGCATGCATATATACATGAAGTTGGTTTAGGCATTGGTAAATCTGCATACATTGACCACCTGGACACGCATATAATTGTTATTCAGCATGCATATTATACATGAAGGTGGTTTAGGCATTGGCAAGACTGCATACATTGACCACCTGGACATGCATATAATTGATATTCTGCATGCATAAATATACATGAAGGTAGTTAGGCTCCGGCAAATCTGCTCATGTTGACACCCTCTACCCACCAGGTGGACTAACCCCTTCGCTGCCAAAGTGTAAATAAAAAGGTGAATCGCCTGTGCCACAGAGTTTTAAATGTTTTGACTTAAAATTGAAAAAAATTCATATCTCTTCATCCAGCCCAGAAAACCCTACAACACTATAAATTTTCTTGTTCAGTATGCTTTACAACACACCAGGAGCAGCAGTACTTTCGTTTTTACGATCGCCAGTGCTAGTAATGTCACTTCGACTCATATCTGGGTCAAGTCCGACTTCGGACATCAACAGCGAAATATCGCCTGCATGCGCCAAATTACTGTCATTTTCACTCTTATCGACAGACTGCAAATCAGAATCAGCTCCACAAGTAATGATTTCTGCTACTCCTTTTGCTGCAGAAGTTGTTTTTCGGGTCCGATCGACACTTGGTGTCGAAGCGAGTACGTCCACCATTGTTTACACTCGCTGAATAGTAATCAGCTGTAGGGGGTCACATTTTCAACCGCACAGACAGAAAAGACCGTAAAACGTCACACATACATAATTAGCACAGATGTGTAGAGGGAATACTGAAGTTTCCGTTGATATCTCATACGTCACTGAAAGCGTTGGGGTTTTCTGGCTAAAAATTGGAATTCTGATCGGAAGTCAGACATTTACCCACGCCTGTTGTATACGGTGTGATTGTCCGGGAACTTAGGATTGTTTGTGGAACAGCGTAATTTGTTCTGTGTAGGGTGTGGATGTCCAGGAACTTAGGATTGTTTGTGGAACAGCGTAATTTGTTCTGTGTAGGGTGTGGATGTCCAGGAACTTAGGATTGTTTGTGGAACAGCGTAATTTGTTCTGTGTAGGGTGTGGATGTCCAGGAACTTAGGATTGTTTGTGGAACAGCGTAATTTGTTCTGTGTAGGGTGTGGATGTCCAGGAACTTAGGATTGTTTGTGGAACAGCGTAATTTGTTCTGTGTAGGGTGTGGATGTCCAGGAACTTAGGATTGTTTGTGGAACAGCGTAATTTGTTCTGTGTAGGGTGTGGATGTCCAGGAACTTAGGATTGTTTGTGGAACAGCGTAATTTGTTCTGTGTAGGGTGTGAATGTCCAGGAACTTACGATTGTTTGTGGAACAGCGTAATTTGTTCTGTGTAGGGTGTGAATGTCCAGGAACTTACGATTGTTTGTGGAACAGCGTAATTTGTTCTGTGTAGGGTGTGAATGTCCAAGAACTTAGGATTGTTTGTGGAACAGCGTAATTTGTTCTGTGTAGGGTGTGAATGTCCAGGAACTTAGGATTGTTTGTGGAACAGCGTAATTTGTTCTGTGTAGGGTGTGAATGTCCAGGAACTTAGGATTGTTTGTGGAACAGCGTAATTTGTTCTGTGTAGGGTGTGAATGTCCAGGAACTTACGATTGTTTGTGGAACAGCGTAATTTGTTCTGTGTAGGGTGTGAATGTCCAGGAACTTACGATTGTTTGTGGAACAGCGTAATTTGTTCTGTGTAGGGTGTGAATGTCCAAGAACTTAGGATTGTTTGTGGAACAGCGTAATTTGTTCTGTGTAGGGTGTGAATGTCCAGGAACTTAGGATTGTTTGTGGAACAGCGTAATTTGTTCTGTGTAGGGTGTGAATGTCCAAGAACTTAGGATTGTTTGTGGAACAGTCTAATTTGTCCGTCCCCTGTGGGGATGCTGGGGGCTCTTTAGGTATAAATGGTATCCTCATCGTCTGGAAATTCTGTGCTAGAAATTTCCTTTTACTGTCAGTCTCTTTGTTTCTGCCTTGCTCCTTTGCTTTCTGTCATCTTTTCTTATCATTTTATGCCTTGCTGGTCCGTACACCTGTATGTGCTCTGTAAAGTCTTATATACTTTCTATTGGGACTGATAGTTGGATATATGTATTAACTGCATTTTTAGCTCTAAGGAAGAAGTTACAGGTAAATTAGCCAGTTTATATTTTTTAGTGTCCTTGGTTATGCTTACATTTGTATTCGGGTTTGTATGTTTTAACGTCCTGGTGATAATTTGGGTGGAATAGTCAACGCTGGAGCATATCCTTAGATTATGTGCACGAATGTTGTGATATGTGTACTTCATTTTCTTTTCCAGTTTTTTTAGGGTCATTGATTGAGATGTTGTGTACATATTGCGATTGTTATAGCCCTGATAAGGCTTTTCGCAGTCTGCTGGGCTTTAAACAAGAAATAATGATAATGTAATTTGTCCCATTTGAGTTATGAAATTGAAACTGACATCATGTATGTGGAATATTACAGTTTAACATGTTAATTTTTAGTTGACGTAACTCGGCTGAGACCAACATTATATGTGTTGAAAGAAAGATTTATAGTTTTCCTCTTTTGAATAGATGTAAGTGATGAATAGATGTAACTGAGAGAATAGACGTAATTGATGAATCGATGTAACTGAGAGAATAGGTGTGACTAATGGATAGGTGTAACTGAGACTGACATTACAGTATGTGGAGTGGTACTGTAGTTTTTTCCATTTTAAGTAGGTGTAACTTGAGACTAACAACAGCATGTGTTACTATGTATGTGTTTAGCTGTTCAGAAGCAGGAGGTGACCACCACCACTCCACTGACCAGGACAGAAGGGGTGTTGTCCATGGACGCTCCCACTCAGCCGGCCAGTGTCAAGACTCGTCTGGGAGTGCTCAAAGCTGCAGCCAGCAGTACCACCTCCGGCTTTGGGCCAAGTACCCAAAAACTCTCAGGTACGAAGGATTAACAGTTCACAATTCAGTCAGCATAGTAGTAGGAAAATAACTGGTGTCTTGATTCAACACACAAAGAACAAGATTGAGGCAGCTGAAATGTGATTTCTAAGAAGAATGTTAAGAATTCCATGGACAGGAAAGAAAACAGACGAGACAAACTTGAAAGAGGCAAACACAAAAAGAACATAAATGAAGATGATTAGGAAAAGACAAGGAACATTTATAGTACATTTTATGAGGCAAGAGAAATTAGTGTACCTATTCACAATGGGAAAGCTCAAGGGGAAAAGAGTACCAGATAGACCCTGGACGAAAATATGTTGGATGGACTTGTGGATTGGATAATGACAGAGAGGGTGGGAGGTGTACTTGCAGCGACAAAAGATAGATTCATATGGAGGGCCATGATGGCCAATACCATGCGGCAGGGCATATGATGATGATGATGATGATGATGTCTTGATTAAATTTAATCTACCCTACTCTGCCGATTTGTACTGGGAAGCATTTGTGATTAAGCTTGGGGTGTGCGGCTTGATGATAAGCCTGGTGCTGTCATGCTGTTAATGTAGAGTTTGCCAATGTTGACAGCTTATTTGCCATGTGAGTGACCTGGGTTCAAATACTGGTTCAAACACTTTTTCACACAGGCTCTTCTGGTAGAGTTGTGGACTGAAGATTGTACTTCTTAACCTGTGGACTCCCGCACCCTATCCACCAGCAGCAAAAACTTAACCCCTTTGACTCTCTCACCTAACCACCAGCTTCCAGTAGGAAGCTGGTGGTTAGGGTGAGAGAGTCAGAGGGTTTAGTTTTGCTTTGGTAGCATGGTTGGCAATTCAGGATGCTGGTGGACAGGATGCAGGAGTGAAAGGGTTAAATGTAATTCCTGCTCACATTAAAACTGGCCAGTTCACTGACCATCTAAATGCTGAAATCATTCTGGTGGTGTCAGCTTAGTGTTGGCATCAGCTTAGTGTTCTGTGGGTCGCATTCTCTTGTCTGTCCCCCCATCCCCAATTCTCCATTTCAAGACCTTGCCAGCACTTAGGGTTTTGTGCAGGTTCAGAGTCTTCCAAACATTTAGTAGTGATTTGGGTGGAGCACATGCGGAATTGTTTGAGTGTGATGAATTCCTCTTCAGCAAACTCAAACTCTTGAATACGAAAGCAACTAAGATAAAAAGGTTTCAAAGCTCTTTTTGTTCTAGTGATGCCAGAGTGCTAATATGATTATATTGTCACTGGAACAAAACTTCACCTTCTGGTGGATTGTTCTCTTGAAAAAAAAAAAAAACCAACTTATTTTTCAGATACCAGATTTATGATTGTGCTCTCACTAGAATAGAATTTAATCTTCCAGTATGTTGTTCTGAAAAAAAACAACAACTTTCTTTCAGATACCAGATTTGTAGATTGTTACGAAACAGCTTCTCTTGGAAAATGTCTTACGGGTGTCAGATTGATTTAATATCTCAGATCTTTGTTTCTTTTTTTTTTAACACAAACACATATGTGTCAAATGTGTGTTACTGTAGACTTGCATGGAATAATCAATAATCTGGTTTCATTACAGCTAAGTGTCCCTCATGCAGTCAGTGGTGTGAGACATATGTTTTGTATTTGCAGCTGGCGATGTGAAGTCAAGACTTGGCGCCAGAACTACACAGGCAGCTGCCGGCACCAAGCTTACTACCACTGCAGCATCCTCTCAGGTGAAATCTAGACTGGGAGTGAAGAAGACAACACCATCAGGAGCCAGCAGCAAGCGCATTATCAGCACACCTGCCCAGCCAAAGAACAAACCCGCCTCAGGTGTATTTAGTCGTCTGGGCAAAAAGACTTCAGTATCGTGATGGTCATCAGTGTGGGAGACAGCAATAATTCACAGGGTTTTAAGTTGCCTTTATTTGACTACTGGAACAATGGACAAACATTTGACAGTGGAGAGAGATTTGTCTGACAGTGTGTGTATATATATATATGTGTATGTAACCAATGATTGTTGTACAGAAAACTCTTGATGACTGATCAGATCAAGGGGATGCACAAATGGATGCATACTTAATAGACATATCATGGATGACTACGTACAGATGAAGGTCATGCTTGATACCAGAAAGGTGAAAGAAAGTTGTCATGAAATTTTCTGTTCAGAATACCAACGTAATGATTTCTTTGGTCAAACAGGTTGTTGTGGAGCTTCATAGACTTATCAGTTGTTCTTCATCTGTTAAAACTGAGTGTTGTATTTGTAAAACTTCAGTCGGGACGTAACTTACTTTATGTGTACTAGTCTTACTAAAAACCACTGTGTTAGGAGGTAAACGATTTTCTTTTTTGGGTTACAGCGAACACGCATGTGCATTACAAACTTCTGAGCTTTGTGTTTTATTAGTGAACAAGGTCTGAATCAAGAAAGGAGCTTTGTGTTGGTTGCTACAGTGTGGGGAGTGTGATTGTCAGTAAATGTGCAAATTGTCAGTGTACTTAGTTTTGGATGTCAGTGTATGTGTAGAACATTGTGAACCAAGTTTTAGAATGCATAAGTACTGTTTTAATGTGCAAGCATAATACGTGGTCAGGTTGGTGTACAGTTTGTGCCTTCTGATCACACTGCATGGATTTACTGTCAGACTTTAGAAAAATTGGTTCAGTGTACAAGTACTGCAATAATAGTACTGTACTTTGTGTTTAAGCTGTGTACAAGTACTGCAGTGTACATCTTTTGTGCTTGTGCAGTGTACGAGTAATGTACTTGGTGTTTGAATAGTGTACAAGTACTGCAGTGTACAAGTACTGCAGTGTACAAGTACTGTACTTTGTGCATGAGCAATGTACAAATGCTTCAAGTACTGTACTTTTTGCAGTGTACAATTACCAAGTGCACAAGTACTATACTTTGTACAGTGTCCAGTTATTGCAGTGTACAAGTACTATATTTAGTGCAGTGTACAAGTACTGTCATGTACAAGTACTATACTTAAGGCAGTGTACAAGTACTGTGGTGTACACATACTATACTTAGTGCAGTGTGCCAGTGCTGTGGTGTACAAGTACTATACTTTGTGCGGTGCACATGTACTGTGATGTACAAGTAGTATATACAAGAACTGTGGTGTACAAGTACTATACTTAGTGCAGTGCACAAGTACTGTACTGTGGTGTACAAGTACTATGTGCAGTGTACAAGTAGTGTGGTGTACTATACTTAGTGCAGTGTACAAGTAATTCGGTGTAGAAGTACTATACTTAGGGCAGTGTACAAGTACTGTGGTGTACAAGTACTAAGTCTATACTTGAGTGCAGTGCGTAAGTAGTGGTGTACAAGTACTGTGTGTTCAGTATACAAGTACTGTGGTGTACAAGCACTATACTTTGTGCAGTGTACAGGTACTGCCATTGTGATCAGTAGCCTGGATAACATAGAGGTAGATCTCCCACCTTCCAGTCTTTCCACTCGGGTTCAAGTCTGGATAAAAAAAAGCACTGCAGATAGCTTCCGGTCTGCTCAAGTGTGAAGAGTATCTGACCTTGTTCAGAGTGTGGACAGGGTTGTCCTCATCATGATAATGTTTGTTGAGGTCTTCATCTTCACCCCCTGTGTCTTCAGGGTTATGGGACAGTCATACTGACCTCCAGTCTCATCATACATCGTGAACATAACCAACATAGTGGCCTAGATATTCAAGACATTGTTCACTAAAGTCAAGACAGAGCCATTTCGAAGAGGGTGGCGGTGTCAAAGAGTGCAGCGGCCAACACTGAACCTGGTGATGATGACAGGTGAGACAGGCGAGACATATTGAACATGGTCCGTCTGTCAGCTGCTGCCGCACAAGTCTCTCCCTCCTTTGTTTCGTTGTGAAAATTTTACCAGCCAGGATTCTCTTGGCCTCTGCTTTTTAGTTTCAGTACCAAATCTTTTACAAACTAGGGCACTACAGCTTATATGTAAGTGACCCAACATAGGTTACATCAACCAAAATTTGGAACATTTTTAGGCAAGTATTTTTTTGTTAAATAGTATGAATATAAGCTGATTTTGTTCGAAACTTTCGCCTTCAGGAGCTAAAAGTATCAGCAATGCCAATTTATTTTCAAGGTCATTGTCCTCTGTTCTGAAGATTTTGGGTAAGTTACAAGTTTGACTAAAACCGACTTATTTTCAGGCTAACAGGTGTATAAAGTGTATGAGATGGGTTTATTTTGTAGCGTCATGATTTTGAGAAAATGCAAAACATCACAAAAGGGAGATGCTTGTTTAGTGTGATCTGATTTCAGCTATTCCGTCCACTCACAATGCAATGATACATGTACAAATTGATGTAATTAGTTTATACTGCGCGCACACACACATGCGTCACAAGTACACACGCACATACATAGCCATGTAGAAGCTTTACATACATGCACACAAATACATCTGCACAACAACTTTTCCTTCTTTCATTCACGCCAACAAATGTTGACACAGCATAATTTGAATTTATATGTTTCACCTCGTTTCTCCCCAGAAAAGTGAACATTTCATTGACATACTTGCAGAATTGACTGTATGATTTGCTGTTTATGGAATTTGTGTTGAATGAGGGACTCGGCTAGACATGAAAAATTGATTTATTTAGCTTAATTCTAGAAGTTTCATCATTGCAATGTATGATCCAAACAAAACGATCAAAAGTGATTTTCTTGGAGACGGACAGACCTGGTGCTGACAAAATCTTTTTATGAAGTACGCTCCTCTCACTTTGATGCAACAGCACAAGTGCCTGAGCCAATCAGAAATGACTTTTCATAACCTTTGTGGCCTGATAACCAAAACAAGTGTGACTGCACACGTTCAAGCAAACAGGAACCAGAAAAAAACACGAAAAAAGAATAAGAAGGCATATTTATGGTCTTTGTCAAGCGTAAGATCACAAAGCCTATAAATGTTGCCTGTCTTTTCCTAATCTTCCTTATGAGTGATCTACTTGTGTCTGCCTCCATCAAGACCGTCTCGTTTTATGAGGAAGGGGAATTTGGAGCATGTGGTCACAACGGGAAAGCTGGAGGGAAAGAGAGCACCAGGTAGACCCAGGGAGAAAATGCTGGACGGACTTGCAGAGTGGCAGGGGACAAGGAGGGTGGGGGAGATGCTAGGGGCAACGAGAGATAGAGACAGATGGAAGTCCATGATCGCCAACGCCATGCGGCAGGGCACCTGATGAAGATCACAAAGAAACAAACACCAGATACAAAAATTAGGAAAGACTGAAACTTCCCTGCTGCTCTGTCCTTTTCTCACACTGGACAGAGCAGCAAGGAAGTTTCAATCTTTCTCTCCTAATTTTTGTATCTGATGTTTGTTTGTTTGTAATCTTTCGCTTGACAAAGGCAGTTGGCCGAAAATTTGTGCCTGTCTTGTCTTGTTGTATTAAATATGCGTTCTTATTCGTTTTTCGGGTTTTTTCTGGTCTTCTGATAGTTCTCTTTGGGGATTGTGTTGTGCTCTTATTTCACGGCTTTTGCATTGAGAGAGAACCAGCAGTCACATGGGGCGAGGTTGGGGCTGTAGGGTGAATGAGGCATAAGTAAGATCTTTTAGCCCTCAAGAACAGTTAGGCCCTTTTTGGGGGCGGGGAGCAGTTGTTTTGGGGAAGAAGAAGTTTCTGAGTTCCGATGTGTAAGCACTGATTTGCTGATCTCCTGAGTGACTTGGGTAACATGGTTTCGGAATAATAAGTGCCAGTGACAGTGCTGTTAGCAGGCAGAACTAGCCCTGATAAGGCTCTACGCAGTCGGATGGGCTTTAAACAACAATAACGGCAAGCAGAATATCGACAGCAGCTTGACATTTGGGCTGAAAAATACAGTGAACATCTTTTTTTCTGCTCAATCTTTGCTTGCAAATGTGGTGTATCAGATCATTTTGGCCCGGCTCCGTTTTGTTTGTACTATTGCTGGCAATACCGTAGATGAGAACCAGTGTCACATCTGCAGTAACTACATCAGTCACATTTTTGGGTCCACTTATTAAAAGGTTGAGCGATCACTGCAGCATGTATCCGTCACTTCTGTTCCTCCGAGCTTGTACAGCATCCACTTTGTGGTCAGCTTTGGATGCTGAAAGTTATGAAATAGAATTCTCTGAACTTTGCTATGTGAAAGTGAAAGTGTTGCACTTGCTTATTGTGTGCAAGTATGTGGGTCTTTCTTCACAAGTTTGGACACAGCAGCCACATTTCTCTCGTTTGAAACTTTTCAGAAGTCACTTTGGCTTGTTGAGTTGTTCCCCTTCTCCCCCGATTCCATCATCATTTGCTTGTAGAATACAAAGTACCTTTGATCCCTGCTGTTTTCTTCAGATCTGTAGCAATTTTCATTGCCTATCACTCAGCTAATGACATAAAGACGTAGAACTTTTCAGAGTGTTTGTTGAAAGACTCCATTCTGAAGTACATCTAAATGTTGTGTGTTTTGACACATTGTCATTTTATAATGTAACTGTCTAATGATGTCATGTCTGATAGGGATCAAGATTAAAGATTTGATCTTTGAAATAATTTAGTACTGTTTGTGATCAGTGAGCAGAGACATCTGTGAAAGCTGCTTGATAATTTTGTTTGGATCATACCTCCTAACTGTAAAATTTCCTTTTAAATTGAATGCAAGGGAGAAATTTGGTTGCATGAATAGTGCTTTTGCGCTATAGATACATGAAACCATTTTTTCAGGTGTAAGAATTACCCTGCTGCAATTTTTTTTGTCATTACCAGCAGAAGTGAAAACTGAGAAGAGATATCATTCCAATGCAGTGGTGTCATTCTTTTGTTAATATAATGAAACTCACCTTTTGAAAACTTATATAGCTTAATTCATGGCTCTGTAACATGGAAGATGATGTTGATGACGAAAGGTGTTTGATTAATTACTGCAAAGTATATTGAACGTCAGACGGTACTACCTGAAAAAGTGATATTGAATTTAACTGAGTGTGATTGATCAGCAGCTAACTTTATTGAACGTCATAATAGTACTGTATGAAATGTGTGTTGAATCTAATTGAGCACAATTGATCAGTTAAAAACATCAGTGTCCTGAAAAGCTGACATTTATCAGTTGTGTCTAACATGATCTGCATTGCCATGCATACTAATAAAGACCAGTTACAAAGCCTATAAATCAGAGGAATGGTGTATTTGTTTGGAGCGAGCTGTTTGAGATGACAGAATTCTTGCCATCAGGGTCTTACTTGGCAGTGTTACTGTGCTGCCACCATAGCGGTGAGAAACGACTGTACAGGGTTAGAAACAATCTTCATGCTAATGAGGCTCCAGATGATCAATTTCTACTTCTGTGATATTTAAGCTCTAAGGCCTGTTTAATTCAGCTTTGTTACATAACAGAAAGGTGAGTGTGGTAGTTGAGCAGTCAGGACATGGGTCTGCCAGTTGGAAAGGTTTTGGTTTTAGCTTGATTGTGGACCCCATGTGGAGATTTTTTTATTGGCTTGACCTTGCGTGTGTACCACCTGGTAGATATATTTCCTGTCTTCCAGATCATCGTTAGAGCAGACCCGCTTGTGCATGAACCCTCTTCTGTGTATGTATATGCATGCAGAACATAAAATATGTACGTCAAGATCCTGTCAAGCCATACAGATGTTCAGTGGCAAATGGAAACATGAAAACATCCACCATGCACATCAGGAAAATAGATGTGTACTGCCTTCATTGCGGGGTAAACAAAAAATCCATCCGGCTCGTTATGTAATATCCCAACTTTATTTTATATTCATGTGCGCATAGGAGTGCATCCTATTTGCTAACTAGTTAAGACTACAGGCTGAGATAGCCAGGCAACATAAGGTGTACGTATTTCACGTGTTAACTATCATATGATACCAGTACCTTGTCACAAAGTAGGTGTTAACAGTTGATGATCATACCAGAGGACTGATGTTGACTGTTAGCAGTGCCGTGAAACTGTGTTCATGGCCAGGCAATCCATTCAAGCAATGTGTTTTAAGGAAAAAAAATGCCGGGTGTTCAGGGGGCCGCATAGGCCCCCTGGCGGGGTCCAGGGGCAGAGCCCGTGGTGGGGGTCTGGGGGCGTTTCCCCAGAAGCTGAAGCATTTTAGTCTAGTAAATGGAAATTTAACCCCTCTGGTGAAAGATAAATCAAGCATTTCAATAAAAGAAAAAAAAAGGGCACAAGCATTGTTAACAATGAACAAAACATGCAAATACTTCCTTTCGCGGATATCCCCGAATTCGTTTGAGTTTGAGTTTTAGGAGTTTGCTCTAGTGAGAATCATCGCACTCGGCCCATTCCATATGCTCTCCATACAAATCTGCCAGCAATTATCTGGCAGACTCCCTGAGCCTGTACAAAACCCTATGTGTTGGTATGTTCTGAAATGGGGAGTGGGGGGAAAGAAGGGATAGATTATGAAACACTAAGCTGACACCAGCAGAATGATGGAACATGAAGATGGGCAGCCAACAGGCCAGCTGTCAAAGCTGCCGGCTGGGACTGAACTCGAGATATCAAATCTTGGGTCCATGACTCCAGCAAAAGCGAGCCCTGCTAATGGAATATTACAAGTGATTTGCTGAACAAATAACATTATATGTGCGTTAAACCTTTCAAGTCTTTACAATACAATACAATACAATATTTTATTTATATAGCGCAAAATCTTGATAAAATCAAATCTAAGCGCTGAAACAGACACGCACGCACCACACACACGCAGCACGCACGCACCACACACACACACGCACACGGCTATAAATGGGGAGAAAGAATAAAAGCAATGGAAAATTATAAAGAGCATATTATATACAATTATATATTACAATGTGATTCCCCTCCGAGTGGAGACAGGCTGCAGAGGGGATTGAGCGAGGTCAGGATTTTATGCAGAGGAGAAAAGGTGAGTTTTGAGAGCGGACTTGAAGGAGACAAAAGTAGATTGCTGACAGACTGAGAGAGGAAGTTTGTTCCAGGAGAGCGGACCAGAAACAGAGAAGGCTCGTGGACCATAGGTATTGAGCTTAGTGCGTGGAAAGCAAAAAGTCAGAGGATCGGAGGCAGAGCGGAGGGTACGTGAGGGAACATAGATCTCAAGTAGGCTTGACAGGTAATTGGGGGCTGCGTTATTGGGGCTTTTGTAGCACATGGTGTCTAGTTTGTACTGTATGCGCTTTGATACAGGGAGCTAGTGAAGTTGTGCCAGGAGAGGAGATATGTGGTCAGCTTTTTGAGGACAAGGCGTGCAGCATTGTTTTGAATGCGCTGTAGGATGTGAATGGTGGAGGCAGGAAGACCAGACAGGAGTGAATTGCAATAGTCAATGCGAGACATTATGAAGGAGAGAACGAGTTTTGCAGTTGTTTCGACAGAGAGATACTTCCTGATCAGGCTTATACGATGGAGGTGATAGTAGCAAGATCTGGCAGTTTGAGAAACAAAGTTGTTCATGGAGAGAGTAGAGTCAATGCAGACACCAAGGTTTTTAGCTGAATCAGAAATTGGGACTGATGTGTTACATAATGGGAGAGAAAGAGGAGGCAGCTGAGAAAGTTTCTGACGGGTGCCAATGAGGATAGCTTCTGTCTTGTCATCATTAAGCTGAAGTTTATTGTATGTCATCCAGTTCTTAATGTCCGAGTAACACTCAGTGGTGCGAGTCAAAGGCGCTGTATATTGTCAGGTGAGTCACTGTCTTGAAGTTGGGTGTCATCAGCATAGAAGTGGTGTTTTATAGAGTAAGTCTTGTAGCTATTGTACAACTTGCAGTGTCTTCAGATCAGAAAGAATACATACAGTTCCTTTTAAATCAACCTTTAAAATAACAACACACAAAAAGATAGAAGAAGGGGTAAATGGTGTTTTTTTAATACACAAGTATAGAAAACTTAAATATGACACACAAGCTCAGAAAAAGTAGAACACAATAATTTTTCACACAACGATTACTGGAGCTGAACAATACTATCGAAACAATAATACAATCCAACAATTCAACCTAGTCAACAAGTGAACTGAAAAGCGTTCTCCATGACTGAAGTAAACTAGACTACAAAGTCAAAAATCTGTTTATGCACCTTGTCAAGACAAAACAGTATTTCTTCATCAAAGAAATTACAAACACAGGTGGTAATACTTTAGGAATGGAAAAACAGCACACAGAAATCGTCTGATACATGTTATAAACAGATCAATGACGATATGTGGGAATGGTAAAACAAAGTAACATTAAATCATTATCTTAACATACATAAAGATAGTAACTAATTCTAATAAGGGTGAATCAAACAGAAATCAACTTCAATTAACAGAAATCAACATATACAATGATAATACCTGATCAAGGAGTTCTCTATGAAAATTATGCTAACACAAAAATTAACATGCATGATGATAATACCTAATCAAGTAGTTCTTTATAAAAATTATGCTAATAACACAAAAATTAACATATACAGTGTTAATAACCAATCAAAAAGATCTTTACGAAAAAATTACTATTTAAATGTTTTCTGCATAAATACATTCAGAGACCTGAAATAATGGAAAATGGCCGACAGATTACATGCGCAACTGTGCACACCTGAATACAGATGTGAAACGAAATCAAACTCCTGAACACAAAACAGCAATCAGCACCACAAAACAAAATCACTGCTCCTGCCATTCTATCAATGCCGACTTCATCACTATATAAGAACTACATTCACATGATAAATCAAAATCCAAAACAACGTTCGTAAGGCATTTTGACTGCAGAGGTACGTTTTATGATTATGTCCTTTTCTCTGGGTTGAATTGCTTGTTCAGTTACTGGAGCAGTAAAAGTGGTGGAAGGAATCGCATGCATACATATTTACATCAAACTTTGATGCCATTGCTTGTGAGATTTACAAATATTCTTATCACAGTCCATAACAAATTTCATTACGTAATGTATTCCAGTAGAGAAACTGGAGCTGACTGGTAATCTTTATTTTACATGATTGTATTGTCAGTTTTGACCTTGGTCACTAGAATCACAACCAATCAGGAGCCAATTAGTTCTCTTTGCTCTGAGGGATAATTTCCTGGATGTATGTATACACATTGCTGGGTTCACACTGTGCAGGTGTTATGTTGATGCACAGTCTGCATGTTTCATTTCCTGAGTCTCCGCATGCTGAGTATTTTCATGTTTCCGTAAATCATTGAACAATGACAAAGATTTTCAGGATTGTTCTAACACTGCATTTGACGTTATGTTTGCATATATACACATGAAAGGTGTGCAGGCACTAGCAGATTGGCACGTAACTGTGAGGCGGGAGAATGGCAAAATCTCCACCTTACCCATCAGATGAAACCAAGCAGGATCAAACTCACATCTCTACTTGGCAGTCCACCTATCTTAACCACTTGGCTACCATGGCAGTCAGTGAGCAAAGATAACATGCATGGTATACACTGAATGGCTGACATTAAGTTCTAATTCTTGCATAGCCTTTTTCAAACATAAATTATTACTGGAGTTTTGTTCTGTTATATTTACTCATTTGGAGATTTGTTCTCTCATTCACACATCGACTCAATTGCTTAGCAGTCATTTCTCATCCACACAGAGACCAAACTGTTTGAAAAATGTCAGTTCTATAAACAATTCAGGACAGTTTTAACATAAAGCAAGCTTCAATTTAATAAAGTACCCAGTTTATTTTTCATACCATTACATTTTTTCTTTCAAATTTGGACTCATGCTTTGACTTATTTGGTATCTTTCACTACTCAAGGCAAGCTTGAATTCTATTAGGACTATTTTTCTTTCAAATGAATTTTGGACATATGCTTCTGCTTACCTAGCATCTTTTCTTCAAATGTAGTTTTCTATCAGGTTGTTTTCATTGATATAAGAAAATGAAAACCGTGCCATTCCTGAACTTACATTTTTGTATTCATTACATACGAGTATAAGAGATCAATAAACATGATAGTTTTACAAGCAATTGTGAAATAACTTAGTATCAGCTCTACAAAATGTTGGCTAGTGAACTTCACATGCCATGAACAAGATTTAAACCTCATCAAATCACTGTTTGGCATGCGAGCTGAATATTACTGTTTCATGTTTTCAACTGTGGTCTGCTTCTACTTAGACTGAATCAGCAACCTTGATAATGGGTAGGCCAAGATCACACTGCTGAATCACATCTACTCATGAATGTAAACGCTCATTCATGCTGACTGATCCACACAGCAGTTGTCCCCAATCCACATGCAGTGGAAGCCAGGACATTGACAGAGAGCAGCACGCAGTCCTGTCAAACCATTTTGAAACAAACCATGATGGGTCACCACACTTCTTTTTCCATCACACCGTCATTTTCATGATTCACTGCTTATTGAAAACTATCCTGGCTTTCTGTGGTCTGCCTCGACTTGAGAAAAGTCCAAAAGAGGCACAAAAACATACCGGTAAATGGTGTTGGCAAAAAACTATAGTGCACCTTTACCTTTAAGACTATTTTTTTAACCAAACTCAAGCTGAGGGCATCTACTCCATGAAGTCAAATTCACAGTGATGTTGCAATCATGTTATTTTAAACAACACTGATTCAAATGATGTATTGCACTTACAACTACTCACTACCATTTTATGCCACTTCATGGAGATCCACCTGGCTAAGTATGTGCATACATCACCCCATAGAAAAACATTTCAGGCACATCATAAACAAAATACGTGTCCACTAAAAACGAAATCTAGTGCCATTCACAGAAACGGAAGGACAGCAAGTGACGCTCAGAAGACATCTCCACATGGAATCTAGGTTCGTTATTGATGCCGCATGTAGACGAAAGCCCCTATTCCCGCCGCTGCTAGTAGTACCAGCACCCCTCCGACCTTCAGGTAGCGATATCCTGAACCTTCTTGAGATGGCCTCAGTTGTTTCTGGGGAAGACAACTCTTATGAAAACAGATCAATAACTGGAACATTTTTTTCTGGAGAAGAGTTTGTTGGATTTTGTTGAAGATGGATTCACAGCACCTGGACAATTACATACATGCCTCATCCTAATCTGCCAGTTATCTGCCAGCTACAATCTGACAGGCTTCCTGAGCCTGTGCAAAACCTAATGAGCTGACAAGATCTTCAAGTGGGGAGAGGAAGGCAAAAAGGATCTATAAAACACTAAGCTGACACTACCAGAATGATGGATACATTAACCCTTTAACTCCCACACCCTATCCACCGACTGCAAAAACTTAACTCTTTGATTCTCTCACCCTATCCACCAACTTCTGGTGGATACAGTGAGGGAGACAAAGGGTTAAGTTTTGCTTTGCTAGTATGACTGACAATGCGGGATGCTGGTGGGCAGTGTGTGGAAGTCGAAGGGTTAAGACGGGCAGTGAACAGGCCAGTTTTTACTGTTACAGGCTGGGACTGAACTCCCGATATCAGATCTTGAGTCCACAAAAGAATCAAGCAGTCCACATAACTGGGGAAGAGAACAGCAATAAAAACAGATCAGTCAATAGAAATCAACCAGTCAA
Organism: Monoplex corrugatus; assembly: GCA_030674185.1. Lineage (NCBI taxonomy): Eukaryota > Metazoa > Mollusca > Gastropoda > Littorinimorpha > Ranellidae > Monoplex > Monoplex corrugatus. Next base: position 12,960,891 of record JAPXFY010000012.1, read on the forward strand.
TGCTGCCAAGTACCGTACTTAGCAAAACAGACTTGTGGTTGAGAAGTCTTGAATTTGAACTTCCATCAGTCAAAAAACCCCCACAAAAAACACCTATGTTGTGGGATTTTTCAGTCATGACAAGTTCCTACTCCAAGTTAAGCATGCTACAGGCTTGTTGGGAAGACTTGCAACTGCAAGGTCAAGTTTTATTTCCTTTACAGATGCCTCATTCAGCTTGTTGCTCAAATATCCTGTTATTTTGGATAACATAGCATTTGCAGTGTTGGTGCATTTGGAGAAAAAAAACGTTTTTCCATGTGTGGAATTGTTTTTTTTTTGAAAAAATATGAAGCCAAAACCTGACCAATGCAGAAGGTGCCTACATCTATCAGGTCTGGCTGATGCCAGAATACATTATGAAAGTAAGTACAGAATACAGCCCTGTCATGCAGTTTCAATGGGAAATGGACTATCATCTCCACTTTCACATCGTCATCTTTTCCTCTTCTTCTTCCTCCTTAACTCTCTCGCTATGAGCATCAGGATTTCCTGATCATGTCTCAACAACGCTTGTCTACGAGCGTCCGAAAAATCCGACTTGAGTTTTGAAAATTCGTGGGGGTTTCAGTAGTTCCATCAACCGAAACTAATAGCCAGAAATAGATTGTCCGGTCATTCCTAGCCGTGTTTCAGGCCACGAGGTCACTGTACTACGCAGCTGGTGAGTGGCCAGTGCAAAGTTCACGACCCACTATCTCCGCAGCGAAGCAGACAACAGAAAAGCGACTGGCTGAACAATTACTCAACAACACGGCACTGTTTAACATGATCTCTTCTTTCAGTGCACGTGGTGTGTGTGCATGTTGGATTGTATCAAATTTTATTGAAAATGTGACTGTAGGAACTGATTTATTGACCTGACTGTATTTTGTAAGGCATTTTTCACATGAAAATGTCTGATTTTACTTGTACCGTTACTCAGCAACCATGACGGTTAGACAGTTGAAATTTCAGCATGTTGTACACCAATCTTTTATTATATGACCCGCCAAATTTCAAAACTCTCTGTTTTTATTTATCTTTATGAGAATTTTTCTCATGACCTATACAAATGGTGTGTATCAGGGGAACGGGAAGGGGCATAATCGTACGTAGCGAGTGAGTTAAATCAAAAGACTAAAGAGTCATGGGGGCACCACAGTAAAGAACTGTTCACCAGATTCCTCCAGTCTTGTTGGTTGTGTGCCAAAGCCCGAGTCTCTGCAAACGGTCTCTTTGTCCATTCTGTGCTGTTGTTAGTTATTGTCTTTTCTGTCTTGCCCTGTGTCTCCCTCCATCAACAGTTCCTTCGAGGACTGACTGAGCAAAGCCGCTGGAGCTTATTACATGCCATGCCAAAGTAGTTTTCCTTTCTTAACTGATATCAGCAGATATTCATATGGTCTTGTGTATTGCATGACAGTTTGGTCCACTTGTTCACTTCTGATATCAGTATCTTCTTCTTCTTCTTCTGCGTTCGCACGTTCACAAGGTCAGTCCAGTCAGGGAGACGAATGTTGTCGTGTCCTCCATGTCCTGACGATGAACATCATACAATAATTTGTTCCTGGCCAGCTCATGGGTTTATATGCAGGCTTAAGGATTGTGCTGTGATCACCATCAAAATATAACAGAGAAACTCACGGTGGTAGAGCCTTTGCAGTTTTTGCTGTTCAGACATGGAACTTGTTGCCTCAGTCCGTCCGCCACTCTAAAACTCTACCATCTTTCAAAACAAGTTTAAAAACTTACTTCTTTAAACAGTGTTTTTCCTGATTTTGGCTAGTGGGTTGATCCTGCTTGACATTCTGGATGAAATTGTGCACAATGGGGTGTATGCCAGTGTGTGTGTGTGTGTGTATGTGTGTGTGTGTGTGTGTGTGTGTGTGTGTGTGTGTGTGTGTGTGTGTGTGTGTGTGTGTGTGTGTGTGTGATGTGTGGCTGTGTGTGTGTGGGTGTTGTGTGTGTGTGTTTGAAAATGGGGGGAGAGGGGTGGGCGGGGGTGGGGGGGGGGGGGTGAGAGGGAGAGAGATTATTTGGTGTGTCTGTGTGGTTGTTGATTTCCTGTGGATAGTTTTTGATGAGTTTGTTTGTATTGTAGCCTGTTATTTGGTTTATATATGTATGGTTTACTGATGTAAAGCGCTTTGAGGTTTCGGAAAGCGTTCTATAAATGCACTATTATTATTATTATTATTATCATATGGCGCCTGTGACATTAGTGCATATGGAATTCATTCCGAGCATGGAGTCATCATCTTGAGAAACTGAATGCAGTAACATGTCATTTACAAGGCTTGGATTTTTCTTTCCAAATCCAATGTGAAGGTCCGTTTCATGGAGATGTTCTTGTCCTTTCATACTGATTTCAGCCTGGAGAGTGCTTTTGTTGTTGTTGTTGGTGGTGGTGTTTTTTGTGTGGTTTTTTTTTTGCTCTCTTGATAGCATTTCTGGCTAGGATCTGTCGCTGATAATGATGGATCCCATCTTCACTCCATGGAAATTTATATCAGTAGTGATGGTGATGTCGAGGCTGGCCATCAAGTCTGGTCTTCTGGGCGCTGATATCCATGCCATATTTTGTCAATGTTTCATCCAGTCTTTGTGAGTTCTTGCTCACTCCCTACCAGGCCACAATATCGCCTCCAAAGAGGTGGTTTGTGATGGGTATTCCTCCAATGCATATTGTGCTGACATGATCTTCACAATACATTTCAGGGAATATACTGAAAAGCAGGGGAGTGGGGAGGGGAGGTAGACAGCAGACAACCCTGAACAACTCCAACCGAAGAACTGAAGTATCTTATCACAAGGCAGAAGAGTGGCAGAATGGTTCAGACATTCGCCTGCCAATAACTTAACTCAAGGTTCCAGGGTTCGCACCCCATAGAGGCTTCAACAATTCTCCTCAGTCTGACTGGAAAAGTTAACTGAATGTCTGGTCCTTCGGAAGGGGATGAAAAACGAGTTGGACCCGTGTGCCTTATGGATGCGTACGCTAAAGATCCCACGGCAGTTGAAAATCATGAACAGCTGGGCATTGCCCGGCTGCCTTGGTATAAAACATCAAAAAGATAGGTTGATTTCCCATGTCCAACCCCTTGAAGACCAATCAGCCTTCTTGCCTTTCTGAAGTCTCAGTATAAAAAAAAAAAAAAGTGAATATCATCACTGCATTGTGAAAAGCTGTCCCAGATACTACTGTCTCAGATTCTATGGCCTTTCACGTCTTGCTCTCATGGCAACCTCAGCTTCAGTGGGTTGGGGGTAGTGACACAAGAGCAGTGTTCAGAAGATGGGACAGCCAAAAGCAACATCAACAACAATAACAACAAAACATACAAAAGTCTTACAATAGTAAAGTGTCTAAAACATCTAATGCATACACTGTAAGGTATGCAGCTGAATGCAACAAGAACAAAAATACCACAGCAAAATATCTCAAGCATTTAATGCAGACACTGTAAAGTATTCAGTCAAAGGCAACAACAACGACAACAAAGCCACCAAAAACCTTTTAGTAATGTAAAACTGTGGGAATCCATGACAAAACCCTAGTCATATCGCCATCAATGTTATGTAGTCTGACTCGCACGCACTCACAAGCAAACATGTACACAAACTCTCTCCCTCATGAGCACTAGCACACACAAACATGCGCACAAACACACACAGTCACGCATACACATACATGCTTCGTCAGCAGATGAAGTCTGTTCAAAGTTCCTGGTATAAACTTTTTTTTAACTGCTTAAACTGGTTTATGTATTCGATTCAAATCAACTGACATTCATTTATTTCAAATTTTTGTTATACACGTAACTGGGATCTTGTCCACTTGTCATATAATGGGTTGGGGTTTTGTCTGATATGGTTTTGTCCATTCATCAACTGTGGGTATCACCACTAAATCTATGTTGTGGGCTGCAGAAAGATGGTGGATAGGGTGAGGGAGTCAAAGGGTTAAGTTTTTACTTTGCTAACACAGGTAACAATGCAGGATGCTGGTGGACATGGTGCAGGAGTCAAAGGGTTAATCTGCAGTTACTGTTTACTAACTTCTCTGCCATGGCAGTCTGTGTCCTGCGTGTGTGTTTTCAGTCAATTCTCATACCTGGTACATAGCTGTGACTGGTCAAGATAAGTAAACTTGTTTCACTGAATGCAGTCAATTCTCATACCTGGTACATAGCTGTGACTGGTCAAGATAAGTAAACTTGTTTCACTGAATGCAGTCAATTCCATACCTGGTACATAGCTGTGACTTTTCCAAGATAGGCAAATACTGACCATGATTTCGGTGTAGGCTCCATGCTGTACTTTCATCTCCACAGTGTTGCCAGCAGTAACAAAGATGCTTACGGCTTCACTGTGGTTCACATTCTCAATGTTCTTTCTATTGACCTGTCACACATACAATATCGCATCAAAGACAAATACTGACACAACTCACCATGAAGACCATTGTCTAACCCTGCCATTTAAGACTTTAACAAAACCACCGAAACCCAAAACAAAACACACAAATAAATCATAACAGCAAAGGTCTGCAGAGTTTCATTCTCACCAATACTTGCATTACACAACACAGGACACAGGCCCTATTTAATGATGCAACAAAGATCAAATCACTCCACCAGGTAAAGGCCTTAGTATCAGCATGAAAACTTGTTAGTGTTCATTGTGGTTCTTGTGGTACTTCACTGGGGCATTACAGATCATCGTCATCTTCACGTGCCCTGCCGCATGGCATTGGCCATCATAGCCCTCCATATGCGTCTATTCCTTGTTGCCGCAAGCACATCCTCCATCCTCTCTGTCCTCAGCCACTCTGCAAGTTTGTCCAATATTTTCTCCCTGGGTCTACCTGGTGCTCTCTTTGCATTACAGATGGAAAGTTAAATATTACTATAGCATAGCCTAATTCTGGTTCAGTGGCTCATTGATGTAAAGATAGAAAATAATACATGTTAGGTAGCAGTAGAACCTAAAAATCTTGCCAGGGCATAAAGTATCCAGCACGCAAAGTTTATATGCAGACTTTCAGCACATGTCATGATTATTTCAGATTTTCGTTTCCATTACATGACATCTGCAGTATTAGTGCATATAAACATTTTGAGCACAGAGATATTGTCCTGAGTAAACTGAAACTGAAACTGAAATTTGTGGCTGACAAAGTGGCATACTCCAAAGACACTTTGTGGATAATTTGAACATAAATGACATTTACATAATCTACAACCTACCAATTCTCTGATTTAACCCATTTTATACACCTCTCCCAGACAAAGCAATGTAAAATGAATGTCATCATGATCAATACAACCACTCCGGGAAAGGACTACCTCCAACCTGGTACTGGGGTAACCGTCTCCAACCCAACAGGATGCTGACGGCCTTCAGATACAGAGGTTAGCTATGAAATAAACCAGGCTTGCCTGGATAGATAAACAGTTGTGGGCAGACTCACTGATTTCTGTCAGGACAAGGCAGGGTAGCACTTGGCAAGGCCACACCTAGAAGACACACGATATGTCCAGTGGCTAAGCCACCAGGTGGAGAAGGACCATCTTAACCCCTAGCCCTCTATGATTACAGGGTAGATGTTTTGGCTATAACTATAAAGCCAAAAGTGGGATAACAAATACTTACAGGGCAGAAATCAGGGTAGATGTTTTGGCGATGTTTTGACTATAAGCCAAAAGTGGGATAACAAATACTTACAGGGTGGAAGTCAGGGTAGATGTTTTGGCTATAAGCCAAAAGCGGGATAACAAATACTTATAGGGTAGAAGTCAGGGTAGATGTTTTGGCTATAAGCCAAAAGTGGGAAAACAAAGACTTACAGGGTGGAAGTCTGAGGTACCAGACCTGCAGTGCCTTCTAACAACCCATGGTACCATGCAAATGTCTATATGGTCGTCTACATCAGACAACAATGGTGCTTGATCATTAAAGTCCTGTGAGGATGGAGCAGTACTGGATCCTGCACCTCCACAGGATCCACCCTCCACTACACCTTCACCAATCTACCCCTGATACTGTTACTGTTATTGTTGCTTAAAGCCCAGCCGACTGCATAGAGCCATATCAGGGCTATAACTGTTTCAAAACATTCACAGTACTACCAAAGCCCAAACAAATGAGCATAGCCACATCAGGACCACGAAAATCTCAAAACATACACAATACTTCAATAGGAAAAACGGAAAAGAAAATTAATTATACATATCAATGCATTTGCGCAAAAAAATAAAGAAATGCCCCTGGCGTTGACCACTCAGTCCAATTTATCATACAGAGAATTTATAAAAACATACCTGAATACAAATTTAAACATAACTAAGGACAAACAAAAAATGGGCCTAAATTACCTAAAATTGCTTCCGCATATCTCATTTCCTTACAACCAAAAATGCGCTTAATAATACATGTACCCAATTATCAATGCTAACAGAAAGTATGCGAGACTTAATTGAACACATACTGGTGAATGGACCAGCAAGGCAGAAAATGACAGCACGAAATGACAGAAAGTAAAGGAGGAAGAAAGAAACAAGGAGAGTAATAGAAAAGAGGAAATTTCTAGCACAGAATTTCCAGAAGGTGGGGATACTATTTATGCTGAAACAGCCCCAGGTCATCCCCACAGGCCAGGATGAAAATGGAAATAGCTTAGTTAGTTTTCTTTTATTATCCTCTAATTAAAATGCACATTAACATGATGATGATCATGTATGTATAATGAGGCAAATCATCAAGTCCACAGAAAATGAATCGTCTCCAAATGGTGAAAGTAGACCATTTCAGAATCAAAGGATTACTACTGATTTTAATTTTCATAACAACCTCAAGAATTTTATCCCCTTCCCTCAGTCTTCCATCTTCATGTGCTGCTCCATCATCTTTCACACGGGACACAAATATTCCGGTGTCTCCTGGAACATGGGGTATATCTTTGCCACCACGAATGTTGAAGCCAAGACCTGCAACAGCGTACATTTTCATGTATTATTCTACACACACACACACACACACACACACACATAGTCATATTCTTTCATGCGTTCGGGTAAAACGACATATACCTACGCTATCAACGAAGACAGTTTCTGACATATTTGCCTCACCATCCTTAACATATGAATTTTTTGTTAGCCTGTCAAAAAGTCTTATAGCGAATTATCTTTAATGCGCCGTTATTTCTCATGTTCAATGTTATGGTTAGCTAATTTTACTGTTTCAATCGTTAATTATGATAATGTCATTTGCGAATTTTCTTTCTTCGTCTTCGGCAGTCTTTTGTTTTTTTTTTTTGTTTTGAAGATTAACCATTTCCAAGTTTCCTCTTTTCTCCTCAGGGTTTTTTTGTTTTTTTTGTTTTTTGTCTAAAATCACTTTAGTGAATAGACATTAAATCAAAGACCACCACCAACCACCATCACACACACACACAACAAAATTATAACTTATTGTTATTTCTATCTGTTGTGATTGTATCTGTTTTGTATTGCACTGCTTCCTTCACCACATATACATATTGTGGTGTGTGAGTGTATATATATAGGTACATAACTTGATTAGAGATCAAAAAGATGGATTTTATTCATATGTCTGGTATCATTCTATCAGACTGTCAGTATCATGGCATGTATAAAGGTATACTCCATATAGATGTGATATAATACTTTAAAGCAGCAAGCATAACAAAAATAACAGCAGACAATAACAAGACTCAGAATCAAACATGAATCAATAGCTACAAATACATACGAAATTTTAATGTTACATACTCTGGTGCTGCAATAGGACTGACAGATATCCACCAATTTCAAGCAGTATCAGAAAACCATTTGTGACTGTGGTACCTGTGCATAAACAAAACTTCTCTAATTTGGTTGGTGCATCATCTCAGTATTTGCAGTGTGTGTCACTGTGGACAGTGTACAGCGGTTAGAGAAGGAAGCAGCTGGCCAGGATATCAAAACAGAATAAACAATCCACAACAGATAATAAATAACAATAAAGTTATAATTTTCATGTCAACCCTGCAGACGGTCACTCACCCAGTCACACATTATGATCATGCTCACACCACTGGGTTACCGTACTATGTGTACTGTTTCAGCGTCTGTGTATCAATGTGGACAAAAACAATGGTTGGACTGGGGATTAGGTAGCCTATAAACATACTGAAAAGAATTTAGGGGAAAAAAAAGCCCAAACCAAACTAACCAAACAAAAAACCCCTAACAACAACAAAAGCAAAACATACATAAATAGTAATAGGTAATAAATGATATTAACTTTCAACCTGACTGCCACCTGATCACACTTCTAATGGGTAGAAGTTTCCTTTTGACCTCATACTGGTTTCAAGAGGTTAAAAATTGCTCTCTTTTTTGTCTATATCTATGGTTATAGAAAGACTGGCTTTTGCCATTCCTTTGAATCCATCAACTGCAAGAAGAAGGAGAACTTGCTGTGAGGACAACAGCTGGTTCTCCATATCACCCTGCCCAGGCATGCGCCTTGGAGATGACACTTGATGCTGTGAAAGGCAGCTAAACCAACAGCTAGGGCATATCTTCCATGGTGTCCCCAACCAAAGCAGGCTTATTAGAAGGATAACACAGGAATCAATGGTGTTCATGTGTAATGCAGGATACTGCTCAAAACTTTTTTATTAAATACCATACTCAAAATTTCAAACACATGCACTGACATACACATGCACACTGACGCACACACACATACATACACACGATCATACTGACATAACACACACACACACAACCACATGGTCAGCAGCATGTGCATGTAAACACACACTATGACACAGCAGTGACACACACCAATGTCACACTGGATTTCGGGTTCCACACTAACATCATGATGTTTTTAGTCAGTTTTGTGGCTTTACAGTTTACAATGACAGTGCTCGTTACTGAGTGAATTGTGATCCCGATCATCATGCCAGGATAGTCTACATTAGTACATTACATATGATCGGGCTCACTGACTGACTGAGTGACTGACTGCGAGTGTGACATAGTCAGTGAGTGTCAGCCAATATTGGTAGAAAGCGCGCACAGATGCCGGAATAGTGCTGATGTTACTGCTGTGTAAATCAAATGGCATACACAAAGTACAACGGTTGCAACGTGTTGTCAGCGATGTGAAAGTATGTTTTTGAAGGTTCTATAAAAACAAAAGCCAAGGCCGGCCCGATGTGAGTCGAGGTTCGCCGACATCTAGATCAGTAGATGATGTAGATCAACGTACTAACCAGTGTCCCCTCGCTCCAGAATAACAGTGGATATCGGCAAGTTCAATGGCATGGTGTCTGTCGACAATGAGAACAAGCAGTCGTGTCACCGGCGGGTTTTTGTCACAAGTTAGGTTGACACCACGCAGTGCAAAGGGACATTCTGTATCTTATAAGAGCTGAGCCGGCAAGGGAGTTGTTATTGGATAAAACTGTGTACCGTGCACTTTCGATCAGTTATCAGGGAGTGTTCAGTGAACTCGAAGCGGTCGTTCACAGTGCTCTCTTGTAGTAACACAGTGGAACCCAATAATGTTTTATTTATAATGTCTGGTCCAGCTACAGACATCTTATACAGTACAAGATGTCTGTGAGTCGAACACAAACTGTTACACAGTACTAGTATACACGCAAAGCTGTATACTGACGGATGGGCTATATAGCAATAATAATAATTCCATTTGTACAGCGCAAGTCTTGTCTTATCATGATCATCATGATCATATGTACACTTGACAAACTTCTCACTTTTTTATAATTAGTTTTTGTTTAGTATCTTTATAGGCTACCTAATCCCCTGTCTAACCATTGCATATTGTCCACATTGATGCACAGACACTCAAACAATATGGTAACCCAGTGTTGTGAGCATGATCATAAAATGTGACTGAGTGGGTAAGAGTTTGCAGGGTTGACATAAAAATGATAACTTTATTGTTATTTATTATCTGTTGTGGATTGTTTATTCTGTTTTGATATCCTGGCCAGCTGCTTCCTTCTCTAACCGCTGTACACTGTCCACAGTGACACACACTGCAAATACTGATATGATGCACCAACCAAATTAGAGAAGTTTTGTTTATGCATAGGTACCACAGTCACAAATGGTTTTCTGATACTGCTTGAAATTGGTGGATATCTGTCAATCCTATTGCAGCACCAGAGTATGTAACATCAAAATTTCTTATGTATTTGTAGCTAGTAATGCCATATATATCCTAAGAACTATCATAGAGAGGTCAATTGAGATGAATAAGGATTTGTATTTATACTTTGTTGACTATACCAAGGCTTTCGATTGGGTACGACATGATGAATTGATCAACCAACTGGAGAGACTCAATGTCGATGTAAAAGATCTACGAATAATCAGGAATATGTACTGGGAACAAACAGCTGCAATGAGAATAGAAAACAATATAAGCTCTTTTCAAAACATCAAAAGAGGAGTCAGACAGGGTTGTGTTTTGTCACCAGATCTGTTTTCACTATATAGTGAATACATCATGAGAAACCTAGAAGGGTTGGAGGGAAAATGATAAACAACATTCGGTACGCAGATGACACCATGCCAATTGCAGAAAATGAAAGGGACCTCAAAACCTTGTGAATATACTAGAAACAGAAAGCAAAGGTAAGGGGTTGGAACAAAACAGCAGGAAGACTGACGTCATGGTGATCAATAAAAAACATGAAATCCCCTCCTGCAAAATAACAGCAAATGGCACAACCTTGACACAGGTTAATAAGTTCAAATACCTGAGAACGGTCATTTCATCAGACGGCAGATGCACATCGGAAATAGCTGGCAGAATCGGCCAAGCCAAAGCAGCATTCAAGAAGATGACAAGCATTCTTACCAACAAATGCCTATCAATTAACATCAGAAAGAGAGTCCTTGAATGTTATATAGAACCAATACTGTTGTACGGATGCGAGGCGTGGACAGTCAGCAAGCAAAGCCAGAGCAGGATCGAGGCAGCCGAGATGTGGTTTCTCAGAAGAATGTTGAGAGTTCCATGGACAGCAAAGAAAACAAACGAGACAGTCTTGATGGAGGCAGACACAAGTAGATCACTGATAAGGAAGATTAGGAAAAGACAAGCAACATTTATAGGCCATTTTATGAGGAAGGGGGATTTGGAGCACCTGGTCACAATGAGAAAGCTGGAGGGAAAGAGAGCACCAGGTAGACCCAGGGAGAGAATGCTGGACGGACTTGCGGAGTGGCTGGGGATGAGGAGGGTGGGGGAGATGCTGGGGGCAACGAGATATAGAGATGGTTGGAAGTCCATGGTCCTAACGTCATGCGGCAGGGCACCTGATGATGAATTAATGTTTGATTCTGTGTCTTGTTATTGTCTGCTGTTATTTTTGTAAAGCATGCTGCGTTAATGTATCATTACATGAGTTTTTGTTTGGTTGTTTCTTTTTGCTTTTTGTTTTGTGGTGTTTTTTACAATCAGCTGGAAAAGGTCAGGGTTGTCCTATATCCTTAAAGCCGTTAAGGAGTGAGGTGGTAGAGACACCGACTTTTCTTGGACCAGCATTATCTGTGAGGGTTGTACCCATCTGGTCTCCTTCACAACTTTACCTTCCATAAGCCACGTACGGCCAGCATTCATCTCAACCGGCAGATGATTTGTTGAACATTTGAGAGTTTGGGTTGAGTCGAGAGAAAGCAGCAGAGGCTATGCGCTCATCCATTGTACACAGATTTTTGGCAGGAGATTTAGTATAGCTGTGTATGTGTATATATATACAGGGGGGCGCAAAAGTAGGTATACAGTAAGTATCACATCATTATTATAATGCTTAATTCCGCTCTCGATTAGAGAGCACCAATAACAGCACCATAGACAGGAAAGACAGAGAATCCCATCTCATAAATAAACTTGGAACACGCAAACCATATGGTCTTAATGACAAACCGTAGGTAATCCATTGCGCCACAGAATTCAGACATGCCAATTTTTGTTTCTTCCTGTTCCCAGGCCTACCAGATTCATGGCACTGGGCACAATCTACTCCCTTACCTCTTGCTCTTGCCCTGTGCCTTCTTCAGAACAGGGCGATACCGATATGGCATGTCCACTTCTCAAAATTGCAGAACTCATCTCACTTCCCTTTTGACATCATAGTTGCCTCCCCTCTCCCCACTTCTTACTACTGCTCATGAAGACATGGGCATTCCATTTGGTCCCCTTTTTATCCACTGGACGAGACGGCAGGGAAGTTTTTAGTCCTGTTTTTATTATCCATTGTTTGGTGTTTGTGATCTGTTTGTGACCGTGCGTTCGCGCTTGACAAAGGCCGGTTGGCCGAAAATTTGCGCTTGTTTTGTCTTGTTTTGTTGAATACGCGCTTGCATTGGTTTTCTTGTTCTTCTGGTTCCTGTTTTGCTTGGGCGCGGGCAGTCGCACTTGTTTTGGATTTTAGAGGAGTGTGTGAATACCGAAGGCAAGCAGTTTGAGTATCTGAGGGATTAAGACTGTGCTTGTTATTACATGTATATGCAATGTTCATTTGTTTGTATAATAAATGCAATGAGTATTGTACGTGTTTTCGTTTTTCATAACTGTATACCTACTTTTGCACCCCCTGTATATATATAAACAATATAGATATATAGATATGCATAGTATATATATCTTTGTCTCTGTCTCCTGTCTCAGTCTCTCTCTCTCTCTCTCTACACACACACACACATACACACACACACACATCACACACACTCACACACACACACACACACACACACACACACACATATAATATAATATATATATATATATATATATATATATATATATATATATCAATCTCTCATCAGTTGCAGGCCTTCACAAATGAATCATACGTCAGTTTCTCTCTCTTTCTCTCTCTCTCTCTCTCTCTTTCTCTCTCTCTTTCTCTCTCTCTCTCTGAGAACAAATCACAAGTTTATGTAAATAGAGATTCATTGCAAGTTCCGTTTATTCAATACGTGTAGGCCTACATAATGTTCATGATCAAGTACAAACATTTACGTACACATGTTAAATCACTACAAAGACTAAGAAATAGCATGAGACTTGTGTGTCCAATCATTCTGTTAGTATATATCATGGTCAACATCTGGTACCTGTTGTCCATACGTTTTAGTTGAAATTTTATGATTTTCCATTCTACATGTGGCTATTGACATTTGTACGAGTGGTGCAAATTAAAGTATTAATCAGGAGAGTGAAGAAATAGGGGACAACAAACTTATAAAAAGAAAAGACAAAGTTGCAAGAGAGAGAGAGGGAGAGAGAGAGAGAAAGTAAGTGTGTGTGTGTGAGGGAGAGAGAGAGAGAAAGAGAGAGAGAGAGCAAGACAGAGAGAGAATATGGTTTTCGGTAAAAGGAAGTACAATCATGAAATGGGGGAAAGGAAAAAAATGTATAGAAAAAGAACAGAATAAACCGGCAAGTGAAAGATAATAATATGCCAAGAGATATTTTTCTTTTTAAGTAACTTCAGCAGAAAACCGTCAAATAATTCCATTCAAATTGTAATTTTAGTTGCTCATTTTGTAGGAACCAAACACAAAAATGGAATCAAAAATGCGTACTAAATGCAACAAAACAAGACAGGCGAACTTTTTCGGCCAAATGGCCTTTGTAAAGCATACACAGAAGATAACAAAGAACAAATGCATTAACTTTAGGACGGGGGACAGCAAAAATTTCCTGATGTTTCATCAAGCAAGAAAAAAATGTCAAATTTTGTTTTGGATTTCATTGTTTGTCTTCTTTATTAAATAATAATAATAATAATTACAATATTTATATAGCGCAAAATCTTGACAAAATCAAATCTAAGCGCTGAAGCAGACACACACGCAGGCACGCACGCTCGCACACACACGCACGCACACATACAGACACACACACACACACACACACACACACACCCACACACACGCATGGCTATAAATGGGGAGAAAGAATAAAAGCAATAAAAGCAAGAATAAAAGCAATGGAAAATTATAGAGAGCATAGCATACAATTATATATTATAACCATGTGGTTCCCTCCGAGCGGAGACAGGCTGCAGAGGGGAGGGTTGAGTGAGGTTAGGATTTTATGCAGGAGAGAAAAGGTGAGTTTTGAGAGCGGACTTGAAGGAGACAAAAGTAGGTTGCTGACGGACTGAGAGAGGAAGTTTGTTCCAGGAGAGTGGACCAGAAACAGAGAAGGCTCGTGGACCATAGGTATTGAGCTTAGTGCGTGGAAAGCGAAGAGTCAGAGGATCAGAGGCAGAGCGGAGGGTACGTGAGGGAACATAGATCTCAAGTAGGCTTGACAGGTAATCGGGGGCTGCGTTATTGAGGCTTTTGTAGCACATGGTGTCTAGTTTGTACTGTATGCGCTTTGATACAGGGAGCCAGTGAAGTTGTGCCAGGAGAGGAGATATGTGGTCAGCTTTTTTCTTTTTGAGTACAAGGCGTGCAGCATTGTTTTGAATGTGCTGTAGGATGTGAATGGTGGAGGCAGGAAGACCAGACAGGAGTGAATTGCAATAGTCAATGCGGGACATTATGAAGGAGAGAACGAGTTTTGCAGTTGTTTCGACAGAGAGATACTTCCTGATCAGCTTTATACGATGGAGATGATAGTAGCAGGATCTGGCAGTTTGAGAAACAAAGTTGTTCATGGAGAGGGTAGAGTCAATGCAGACACCAAGGTTTTTAGCTGAATCAGAAATTGGGACTGATGTGTTACATAATGGGAGAGAAAGAGGAGGCAGCTGAGAAAGTTTCTATGTTAAGAAAGATGTAAGAGACATAGCAAAATTCATTCTAACGGTATTCTTGTGTTAAAAACAACTTTTACTTAGGTGGAAACCAAAAACAACATCGTATGTGCTTTAATCATTGGTCGTCAACAGTTTCAGGGAATAAATGTTCGAAAGGTAGAGTAAATACGCAATATTTCGAATACGTACACTATTTCTAACACTCTGTTTTCTGCTTCTGTTCGCTTTCCTTTCTTGTCCCGTTCTCACTAAATACATTGTATTATGAAGGAAGATTTACTCTGAATATCGCCATGGTGTAGTGGTTAACGCAACGGACTACCGACTGGAAGGTTGTAGGTTCGAATCCCTATCAGTCCCTTCAAAACTGTATCATTGTGGAATTTTTCGGCTCTAACCGGCTCCTACCCAGAGTTGGGCGTGCTATGGGCTCATTGGGAAGACCCGGACCACACAGTCGAGTCTCATCCACTTCACGGATGCATCATTGAGGGTGTTGCTAAAATCTTCTGACCACCACAGCAAGTGTCTGTATCTCTCGAGCCTGGTTGACGCCAGGATATATTATGATAGTAAGCGTAGAGCACAGGCCTGTCACGCAGTCTTAATCCTAGTCGGTATCATGACTTTCATCCTCATCGACATCATCATCGTATTGTAAAAACTGTGCCAGCATCTGTGTCCATTAAGATGGCGTAGAAAATAGGACCAAAAAACGGGATAAGAAAGTAAAGTGCAAAGAAGCAGAAGACAGAGAGTGTTCGAAATATTGTACGTTTACTATACAACGTGAGCGCTTCTTAGATACGGTAATGCAAAAAATGAATCCAAACCTTGGTTCTAGAGCACAGTTTCATGATAAACAATTGTGACAGTTTTCGCACATCACGTGGAGACTGTATCATTTTCAGATAAAAGAAAGCCGCATGTTATTACGAAGCATTTTCTACTGAGAATTGTTTTAAACTGCAGAAAGTGAACGCAAAGCATTAGTCTGGTGGCAGATTTAGCGATAAACAACTGTGACCGTTTCCGCACGTAGTGTGAAGGCTGTGTCTTAACCTATCAGATAAAACCATAAGAACAGTACCGGTACCCAGAAAAAACATGAAAATAGAACCAGAACGCGTATTTAATACAATCAGACAAGACAGGCGCAATTTTTTTGGCCAACTGGCCTTTGTCAAGCGTGAATGTAAGATCGCAAAGAAACACCAAATGCAAAAATTAGGGGGAAAAGACTGAAACTTCCCTGCTGCTTCGTCCAGTGGGAAAACAGTACGTTATAACGAATCTCTCTCTGCTAAACAGAAACAAATGATTAAACTTTTACCAGAAGACATTTTTGACTACACAGTCTCCCATAGTAGGGCACGACCCACACTTTGTAATAGGTCTTTTCCGTGTACATATCCACATTCGGGTAAAGTGGGTCTTGTAAGGCCCACACCTGATAATCAGCTGCTTAGCATTTTATTTCTCACCAGAGATATGGGTCCTGAGCGACCCACATCAGCCAGTGTGTGTAGTCCAAATCTAGTTGACCAGTTACACTGATAATTTTAACCCTTTGACTCCCCACCGACTGCAAAAACTGAACTCTTTGATTCCTTGACCCTAGGGTGAAGGAATCAAAGGGTTCAGTTTTTGCTTAGCTAGCATTGTCAACAATGTAGGGTGCTGGTAATCAGGATGCGGGAGTCAAACGGTTAATGGGCATAAACGAAATTTTTATGACTGACAGCTATTAAAAAACTTTTGACCGACTCCGAAAATTTCCTGAAGAAATCACAAAATATTCTGGAGACCTAGTGATTTCTATTGAACCCTGGGTAGCCAGGAGACGAAGGAAGGAGATTACAGATTAAAGTGCTGAAAGTGAACGTAGAACTTTGTGAGGATGGCATATTCGATACCAAATGATCCAAGTTACATAAATCAGGCTGTTGACCACGCCCTGTTGAACCTTTAACATAGACCCCGCCTGATAAAAAAAATTGACATAGACCACGCCCTCTTGAAATTTTAACATAGACCACGTCCTGTTGAAAATTTGACATAGACCACGTCCTGTTGAAAATTTGACATAGACCACGTCCTGCTGAAAATTTGACATAGACCACGTCCTGCTGAAAATTGACATAGACCACGTCCTGTTGAAAATTTAACATAGACCACGTCCTGTTGAAAATTTGACATAGACCACGTCCTGTTGAAATTTTACATAGACCACGTCCTGTTGAAAATTTAACATAGACCACGTCCTGCTGAAAATTTAACATAGACCACGTCCTGTTGAAAATTTAACATAGACCACGTCCTGTTGAAATTTGACATAGACCTCGTCCTGTTGAAATTTACATAGACCACGTCCTGTTGAAAATTTACATAGACGACGTCCTGTTGAAACTTTAACATAGACCCGTCCTGTTGAAACTTTAACATAGACCCGCCCTGTTGAAAATTTGACATAGACCCGCCTTGATGAAAAATTTGACACAGACCACGTCCTCTTGAAATTTTTACATAGACCACGCCCTGTTGAAAATTTGACATAAACCCCTGTTGAAAATTTTACATAGACCTCGCTCTGATGAAAAATTTGACATAGACCACGTCCTCTTGAAATTTTTCATAGACCACGCCCTGATGAAAAACTTGACATAAACCCTCCTTTTGAAAATTTTACATAGACCACGACCTGATGAAAAACTTGACATAGATCCGCCCTGTTGAAAATTTGACATAGACCACGCCCTGTTGAAAAACTTTACATAGACCTTGCCCTGTTGAAAATTTGACATAGACCACGTCCTGTTGAAAACTTCACATAGATCCTCGCTCTGTTGAAAATTTGACATAGACACGCCCTGTTGAAAATTTTACATAGACACGTCCTGTTGAAAATCTGACATAGACCACGCCCTGTTGAAAACTTCAACATAGACCACGCCTGTTGAAAATTTGACATAGACACGTCCTCTTGAAAATTTAACATAGACCCTGTTTGAAAATTTGACATAAACCTCACGCCTGATGAAAAATTTGACATGGACCATGTCCTGTTGAAACTTTAACATACTCACCAGTTTGCTGGAATCCCGGTGACGCAGCAGCGCCTGACTCCACGGGGAAAACTGTTGTAGAAGATCAGATGAAAGAAACCAGGCTGAAACACATGTTCCACAACTGTTACTCTCTTGCAAGTTACAATCATACCCAGCGCAGCACCCACTCACACAGATACACACACCCTCACACACAGAAAACACCCTCAACACGACATTCACACAAACACCACTACAGACACAACACACCACCACACACACTCACACACACACACACACCACACACACAACACACACACCCTCACTCACTCACAACACCCACACCACACACACACACACACACACACACAACACACACAACACACACACACACATCACCACACACACACTCACACACCAACACACACATACACACACAGCACACAACACACACAACAACAACAGACACACAACAACAACAAAGCAACAACACACAATACGGCACGGCAAACCTTCAGAGTAGTATACACATAAGATGCACGCATTTTTTCTTCAAGTTGCGTATGTTTTCACTAAATCTTTCATCAAGGCATCTCCGTTTCTCCATTTGCTTGTTCTGAACAGTTTCAGTTTCAGTTTCAGTTTCTCAAGACGACATCTCCGCGCTCGGAACGAATTCTATATGCACTTACGTCACAGGTGCCATGTGTATGGTATCATGGCACAAGAAGCCTACAAATAAAACCATAGCTGGCTGGTCCTGAAGCCCTATCTAGCCTATGTTTTACCTAGTCTATATTTTCTAGACTAATATTGTATCAGCGTATCATACACACACACACACAACACCACAACACACACAACACACACACACCACCAACACACAGACACACACACGCATACACACAGCAACACACAGCACACACAACACACACACACACACAGCAACCAGCCGCACACGACTACACACACACACACACGACACACACGCACGACACACCCCACACAGACACACACACACACAACACACACGCGCAGCCGCCAACACACACACACAGACAAACTGACCAGAAACAGAGGTAGTGGAAACAATGCGAGAAAAGGACATTGAGATTTTGGGTTTACGTCATGAGCAGTCGAGAGTGGAACACGCGTTATTTTTTGTTTGTTTGTCGTTTGTTATTAGTTTGTGTCTGCTTGTTTTTTGTTTGCTGTTTGTTTGTTCGTTATTCGTTCGTTTGTTTGTTTGTTGAATATGTGGTTCAATCAAGAATCGTTTCACTGTGAACGTTACAAATGTCAAAACTGAACGAGACTTCAGAATTAACTTATATGTTAGTCAATCAAGTATGAATTATTCTTTTGCAGAGAGATATGAACGGCAGTGACTTAAACTGTTCACTTACAGTAGTAGCAGGGAACTTTTGAAAGAGGGAGATGGAGGGGAAGACAGAACGCGATGGACTGACGACATCGCCTAATGGACAGAGAAACCTTTCGCAAAAAGCCAGGCTTTGACACACAGCCGAAAGAGCTGACAGAATTTGGTGAACAGTTCTTCTGTGCGGCGCCCAGATGACTCGAGATATCCGAATCATATCTAGAGTCTACTTACTCACTCACTTACTTGCTTGCTTGCATACTTCCGGCTTACTTATTTGCCTGCTTACCTATCTACTTACTTACTTACTTATCTATCTATGATTAAGAAAATATTGGCTTCGAACTTAGTTGATAGATGGCTGAGCATTTGGGTATTGACCAGTCATGTGAGACAAGTTTATACAGAATAGCTAGTTGTGTTGTGATTCAGACCTTTAATGATTTACTTATTTGCTTCATAATGTATGTTCCTTTTCTGAAGGTAAGATACACATATACACATGTCATTTACATCTAACCAAGATGTTCCAGTGGTAGGCTAATGAAATACCAGAACAAAATATAGACAAGGCAAAACATAGTGTAGATAGGGCCTCAAGACCTGGCCAGCTCATGGGTATAGTGTGCAGGCTTAAGGCTTGTGCCACGGTCACCATACACGTGGCACTTGTGACGTTAGTGCATATGGAATTCATTCCGAGCGCGGAGACGTCATCTTGAGAAACTGAAACTGAATCTAGAGTCAACTGCTCTAACAAACGAACCGAACAGCTCGTGTATTTCTCGAGTTCAATACTAGCCTGTAGCATTGAAAAACAAACTGGGTACCACTGATATCTCGAGTTCAAATCCAGCCCGCAACATTAAACTAAGATGTTCTCTGCCTGTCTTGGTGTTTCCATCATTGTGGTGGAGTCAGCTTAACGTTTCGTGGGTCCCTGTCTCCCCCTTCTCCATTTCAAAACCTTGTCAGCGCATAGGGTTTTGCGCAGGCTCTGGGAATCTGGTAACTGCAGATAATTGTCGGCAGATTTGGGTGGAGCGCATACGGGATTGTCCGAGTGCCATGAATCCCTTTTGAACAAATTCCAAACTCCACAACTTTACCAGGTGTGAACAGGT